>CM038345.1:16389474-16989474 GCA_021464625.1 Proterorhinus semilunaris | reverse complement strand
TTTTCAGTGGTGGGGAAACCGGAGTACACGGGACAAACCTTTGAAGACACAAGGAGAACATGCAAACTCCACACAGAAAGGGCCCATGATTCGGCCCGGGACTTGAACTAAAGACCTCCTGGCTATGAAGAAGAACTGCTGCGCCTCCAGTCTATGCGCCCGTGCTGGATGGCACGTGAAAATGACTGTGTTAAGAGCTGCTAATATTATGGTTGCAATTGTGTGCTATGGTTGCTTATCCTAAGTTTAAAAAAAGGCTAACCAATAACACAATAAGGGTCTTTCTGTGCTACAGCACTCTACTGTATTGCCATACTGATCTAAAGCTGTCGTGACGGATTTAAATGCATTTCAACTTTGAACCCTATAACTTCTCCTCACTATGTCAGAGTTAATGAAGCAAATGGAGAGAAATATGTTGCGTGTCACTTCAGATTCTTGCACATTCACTTTGATATAAAAATAGCAGTTGCCGTTGCCTAGCAAGACATCCATGCACGGTCAAGATCTGAAAGCTGGCATAATCTCTGCATCCTCTTAGCCTACTTATGCCAGTGCAAAAAGTCTTTAGTTCAATAATGCAACGCTATACCACACACTGACAGAGCTAATAGCGTTGAGTTTGAGGGAGAAAAAGTTTTCATGTTAAATAATCATGCATTCAGCCTCCATCCTCCCACATAAAACCTACATTAACGCCGCTGAAGGGCTACTCAGAGATGGTCGGCTCTTTATACTTTCATACAGAGCTTGTGAAGTTAGCTCTGTTCCCCATTTAATAAAAAGCAGATCCATGCTCTTCACTTTGACCAGTAGTCTCTTATGAAGGCAAAAGCCTAAAACATGCCAAGTTTGAAATAGTGTTTGGAGGCAAGTACGCTTATGTTTGACTTTTATGATAATAATGAATACTTGTCATGTCCATTTGTTAGTTATATTGTTAGAATCCAGTTAGGCAAAGAATCACATGGTGTAGCCTATTGCTTTTTTGTAGGGGTAATTCCACGCGTATAAACAAAGTATTTTAATGTGCATTATGCAAATGTACTGCATTCTACAGGAAGCAGATTTGTAGAAGGACAAACATGGGCACAATAACAGTATTGTTGTGCATTGTTCTAACATTCATTATATAGCATTAAACAAAGACATTTGAATTTAGTCTTAATTGTAGCATATTGGAATGGTCTTTGACAATGTTTGCATGACCTTTCTGTTACCATGGGTTCTTTAAACTTTACAAATACTTGTACATATTACTATTTCTAAATCTTGCAGAAAGGAAGTCCCGAACACCATTAATCCTTGATCATTTGCCTGAGAAAGACCCTGTCGGGTCGAAACGTTGCATTTTTCCTACGTACCCATCCCTATCAATGTGCAAAGTATTTTTTTTTCTACCATTTTCTAAATCTAAATACCTCTAGAGAATGACAGAATGTGAGTAAACGGGTTTCCAGTTTTTTCTTGCGAGTCCTGCCTAGGATTTTTAGTATTATTATTATTATTTTTACCTTTATTTAACCAGGAAAGTCCCACTGAGATTAATAATCTCTTTTTCAGGGGAGTCCTGGCTCCAGAGGGGAATCTATTGTACATGTCTTTAGTGGTAGGGGAAACCGGAGTACCCGGAGGAAACCTCCGCATGCACGGGGAGAACATGCAAACACCACACAGAAAGGCCCCTGTCCAGGTGGGAATAGAACCCGGGACCTTCTAGCACGAGTGCTAACCGCGGTGCTACCGTGCTGCCCAAAGGATGAACTCCTTTGCCTTACAGTTACAGGGATAGGCTCCATCCATCTCTGGTCCTAAACCGAACAAGCAGAACACTATAAATTAAAATGCACTATAAATGCAGTTAAATTTGCAGCAGTAAATGCAGAACACTCACTCACAAACTCGAAACAATTAGGGCGTTTCAGTGCTCTGAGTTTGAATAGTTGGTTATACAAACTGCCTATTTTCTTGTAGGTATCTTTAGAAATTGTGAATCTATGCAATGTATAGTGTGAATGTAGAAAAACACCACTGCAGATGCACGTATTCTTGTTTTTTCAACAGCTATATTTTTCCTGAGAGAAAAATAACACATTTGAATTTTTTTCTAGGGCAGTCACCGATGTGCTTCTTTAGTGACTCCTCCATAGCTTTGTTGTGTTCAGCAGGATTATTTAAACTGTAAACTATGTATTGAAAATCCGCATCATGAAATTTTCACATCTTGTCAATCTGAATGTAAAATGAAGCTCAAAGCATGAGTCTATTTGTTAAATAGGTATAGACATCTGCGATCATGTTCAATATTTCATATTGTTAGCACTTTAGAAATGTCTGTAAACCTGTTCTCTATATTTTGTAGTCTAGTCAGATTTTTTGTGGCAGTCTCCCTGGACAGAGGTGCAGCGGTGTACAGAGACAGCATAATAGCGCCCCCATATGGACAGATGCAAGGTTTCAGTCACCCTTGAATTGCATCGTGCTGCATACCCTAAATGTGTGCATGTTAGATGTAAGAGCTGGATGGAGCAGCCGTGAAGAGTACGTACTCGTGTCTTTACTTATACTAGAACGTTTTTGAAACCAATCGTAGGTTACGAAGAGTGGCCAAAATGGAATAATAATAAAAAATCCTCTTGTGTCTGTTTTAATTTGACAAAATGTCTTTTGAAAGAAGAAAAAAACTGTGAATTAATCAAGCAGATAAAACAGATAAAAGCTGATAGATTCCTAATGGATTTGGAGCACATTATCACATTATGACACTTTTCTTTTTGACAGCTGTAAATTATGTGACTAAGAATCGGCGGTACATTGTCTTCACTTTCAACTCCTCTGCATTGATATGATTTATCCAACTTTGCCAAACCTAAACAAGCTCAGATGTGCACCATAAGCGTCCATACAAACACCATTTGATCTCACATCAGTTTGTTTTTGGCGTTCTCTCGGGGCAGGGACGCTACAGTTATTGTTTCTTTTGAAAATAGGAACAGGGCACCAACAGAGACACAATAGAAGGCACAGGGGTAGGCTGACTAGCGCGTGGGGAGTGTGAATGAAAGTGTGAATGAAAACCTTCTATCTGTAAAGGCAGGAAGAGCAGACAGGAAAAGTGGGGCAGGGGGAGAGGCACAAGGGGTGCTCACAATGGGATGGTGATTGAGAGCGGGCCCGTGTTCTTTGGGACAGCAGCACAGATGTTTGGATGAAGGAACTGAAGACTTGGAACCACTTCTGTCGGGGTTTGTCTTTCCCACCGAAACACATGGAACATTCACAAAGACAGAAGAGTCAGCGGGGCAATCAAGAGAACAACTGTGGCCGGTGTTGTGTTGCTGTTGTTGTGCAATGAAGTGGAAGAAGAAGTTTACAGCTATTCACAAATGAATAGTACTCAAGAAGAAGTAAACGTAAATGTTTCCGTCTGTCTTTTTGTGTAGTTACCACCTTCTGGTATTTTGCCCACAATACTATAAATATATGACAACTCATGCATGGGCGCGGGTTTTCTTTAAATATATATTTTTTTATAAAATTATATTATATTATTTAATAATGGGCTTTCACAATATGAGCACTTTTTTTTAAACTATCTAATTGATAGTACATCAATGTAATATTTTCTTAATTTTCTTTAACAAAACAAGTCATTGTTCTGTCTGTGCATCTGTTTGCATCGGTGTTTGGTTCAAGTTGAGCTGCATTTTGACACTTATGTGTTTTGTTGTACTCTCTATTTTTATATTGTTTATATTTGCCTTGCATGGGAAGCACTTTGGGCAACTACTTTTGTTGTAAATGTGCAATAAAAATAAAGTTGACACTGACATTTGAACAAACCCATTTTAAGCTATTTTATGTTTCATCAATTAGCACATTGTTCTCTTGTCAAATCGTGTCAAAACAAAACTCAAGGTTAAAATGGATTTGAAAGAATGACAAAAACTGAACTTTTGCACACAATGTGCTTTTGACAACTATCACCAAAACACCTCACTGAGATGGAAGACCTCAGTGATTTTGCATCATATTGGGACTTCTTGCTGCACGGATATTGCTCACCTAATCTTGTGTTAACCATAATTTGGGGATAACCATAATCTGGCACCATATTGAGCCTTATTAAACAAACATGTAAAATAATATTAAATGTTACAACACCTCAACACTTTTAAAGTTTCCTTACTTTTTATCTCTTATCTTTTTGACAAGGGTAAATCAAGCAAGTCTTACCCGGTTATCTCATCCCTTTTTGTAATTATAAATGCTTTGAAATATATCACGAAGATCTACTTGTCTGATCAGACTACCGTTGAGTAATCTTTGCTCGCTGTAACATCTCTATCGTGCCGCTGCGTATCGTCTCCACTCAAACAGTAAAAGGCCAATGCACCCAATTAAAATGTCAAGTTGGGTTGACTTTTCACTGGCTGTTCCAATCACTTAGGTGCCCCAGTTAATTTGGTGAACAAAGTCATAGCAGGAGTGTGGGTGGCCAGTGAGGAAAAGTGTGTATAATAGAGTAAGGAGGAGGAAAGGGGATGTGATAAGGGGAGATTGCAGGCTCCCTCTGACGGCTCAGTGTGCATGGCAAATGAGGAAGCTGAGTGAACTTAAGCGTTTGCTGAATCTGTAATGGGAATCACCAGAGAAATTGGTGTCTGTTGGAACAAAAAAGAAATAAAACATTTGAAGCACAATGCACACAAATGTTCAGATGGGATTTATTTTATTTTATTTTTTGCAAACATTTGGAACCAACTATTCGTTTGGTACAGTAAGTGATTAATCTGCAGATATCTCTTGAACTTGTTGATTAATCGTATAGACTGCAAAAGGCACATGAAAATGTATCTTTATACAAACTTTCAACCACACAAAGCAGGTGAGGACATCTTGATCTTAAAGTACTTAAAGGTAATACTTGTATGATGTGCACTTTGTGGTTTAAAAAAGACTTTACGACCACAACTGAACTTGGGTTGTTTTAACACATATATAAACCAAGTTTCACTATGTGTGAACATGCCATTCCTCCCCTGAAAGCTACGAACCTCCGGTGTTCAGTAACTGGGCTTTACCTACAGGAGGCTGCATCGGCACTGGGACTTGCTGGCATTTGAACGGTGCTAGGATCGTGGTGTAGGAGAAAGTCCCTCTTCATTATCTTACCTCATTATCTCATCTCATTATCTTATCTTAATTCCCAAATTGGTTTTACCCATAGGATCTGGCAAACCTTTTTTAAATCAAATGTCTGTATTAAATGTTTCGTGCACAGTAATCAGTGAAGAATTTTAACAAATGAAAGAAACAGTGAGAGGAAAAAGTGAGTACACCATTTGAAATTTCTCACATTTCTGCCTAAATTGGTCATAAAATGTGGCCTGATCTTTATTAAAATCACAAGAATTATTAAACAGTGTCTGCTTGAATTAATACCACCCAAACATTTACATTTTTATCATATTTTTATGGGCAATAACGTGCCAATAAAGGCAATCACAAACATTCATGTGAATGTTTACATTAACATTCCAGGAGAGTGTGGAATAAGGGAGTACACCCCTGAATCTCGCTGAACTGCAGCAGTTTTGTAAAGAGGAATGGTCCATAGTCATCCTGATCATTGTGAACGTCTAATCTGCAACTACAGAAAAGCAGTTACTCCTGCAAAAGAAGAGTCAGCCAGCTATTTAATACAAGGGATCGCTTACTTATTCCACGCTGTTGTGAATGTCTCAGGTTTTTCTGCAAATTATCTAGTTAAACTTGTGAATGAATTTTTCCACCGATGATAGCCTGTTGTCCAGGCCCTGAGGCAGCAAAACAGCCCCACACCGTGATTCTCCCTGCACCATACTTCACAGTGAATAGTTTGGGAGGAACACACAACGTCATGTGTGGAGGAAAGATGGAAGAGCACATTAACATCAAAACCCTATCCTCAATATGGTCCAGGGAGAATCATGGTGTGAGGCTGTTTTGTTGCCTCAGGGCCTGGACAACGGGATCATCTATGGAAAAATGAATTCACAAGTTTATCAAGATATTTCACAGAGACCTGAGACATTCAGCGATTCCTTGTACTAAATAGCTGGCTGACCCTTCTTTTGAAGCAATAACTGCTTTTCTGTAGTTGCAGATTAGACGCTCACAACGATCAGGATGAATCTTGGACCATTCCTCTTTACAAAACTGCTGCAGTTCAGTGAGATTGAGGCGGTGTACTTACTTATTCCTCCCTGTCCTGTGAATGTTTACTTGTTATAGCCAATAACAATATGATGAATCAAAAAACAGTCACATACACTGTGGTTCAAAGATAAACAAAGAATGATCTGATGAAGGCTAATGCCAAAACGTTATCATCATCATTAAAAATTGGACAATTGAGTGTGCGATGCTGTTGTTTTTATTTATGAAGATTTTCCTCAACATCTGCACCTCTGAGACTACTTCTGGTGGGCGTTGTTTCTCTTTTCTCAATAACAATATAATAAAATGTAAATGTGTGGGTGGTATTAGTTTAAACAAACTTTACTCATTCTTGTGATTTTAATAAAGATCAGACCACATTTTATGACCGATTTAGGCAGAAATGTAAGAAATTCCAAACGATGTACTCACTTTTTCTTCCCACTGTAAATGTATATGATTGTATAAGACTGCCAGATGATAGAAATAAGTAAAAGAAATCTAAACTGACTACATTTATGTTACCCGCATGATTCAGCAGCAAAAATAGACTGAGACACCGGTAGGCAGCTGCGTGTTGGAGCTTCATATCACCATGTCCTCTGTGACTCTTGTGTCTGAGCACATCATGTTCCTGTTCGCATAGAGCCCACACACCTGTTACACCTTTGCCTTCTCCGCTCTCGAAATATCCCACTTACATCATGGCGGCTTTCACACGGTGGCCTGTAAAACCAATATGTCGAAAATCCGGGGTCTTAATTCAAAGTTCATCTAAGCGTCCCTGAAAAGAACACATCACCCGCTTGCCTTCCCGGAGGTTTTTGGACTGGCGAGTATGATTCAAATGTGCAAGAAAATGAGAAAAGGAACATTTTCAAGAATTAGAGTTGAAATAGACACGGGAAAGGCCTGTAATAAAGCTAATTTTTTGGGTACCGTAGGTTTAATGGTAGAAATAATCTAAAGTTTAGCCCCATGTTGCATGAATTTCAGTGTTATTTCATCATTTGCAGCCGAGATCTAACCTATCGTTATCAGCCCCTCTCAGCAGTATTAGCGCCATGCAAGTGTCATCACATCACAAAGCAACCTTATGCATAGCGCCTATCCTTGAAACACTTACCCCATGGCGATATCATCATATTTTATTACTTTGGTGTAATTTTCATACGAATAAAAGGAACAAAGTGTGTAAGTCTAATTTGATACAGCTATAGCCTTTTAGAGTTTCAAAATTTAATTGCGCCTACCTTGAAAGTCTGCTAACACAATCAAGCTTAGTTCTTTGGCTGCAAATGCAATTTTCTGCACTGTTTTGTTCCCCCTGTCTTTTCTTGAGAGTTAATTGCATTTCCAGCCACAGTATAAAACAGCTGTAATGACACCTATCTACTCACACGGGCCCCAAGCGGCCAAACATCTAAATGCAAATTGAAATTAGACACTTTCATATCGGAAGTAGAACAGTAAGCGAAATTAAGGCCGGTGGAAACAGCCTAGAGTAGACATTGTACTTTTCAGAGAAGGGCTTTGCATTGGTTCAGAAGTTCATCAAGTTTTATTATTCGAAGGAAACCACAAAAGCAACAAAAGTATTTCTAATATTGAAGTGCCGGTAAATGCTTTGCTTTTCAGGGCAAAAAGATATATAATATAGTTCAGCAGCTCTACTGAGCCTATAAGACAGTTAGCTAAATTCTATCACACATAAAGCATGTATAGCATCAAAATGACATTACTCTGAAACCCTTAGTGAAAAAATAACAATAGTTAATAGCTTAAACAGCATTATTCTATAAAAACAAATTATACAATTAGATTATTAACAGATTATTAGTAAGGTTAGATTATTAATAGCAAATCAAGAAAGTGAAAATTAAAATTTGGTGCCTGCAAATTAAAATACATTTGCTTCCGTTATCAGTTTTTTGCAATGAAAACAGAATGTGAAGCAATTTTTTAATGAATTCTGCCATTTGGGATAAAAACTGCTGCACTGGCGAGAGTCGAGAGACAGGAGGAGAGGGTCAGAGCGATACAAATCGAAGAAAGTGTTCGCACTGTCATCCAGCCAAAATACTTCTGGCACTGGACACACACATAGGAAAGAGTGGAGACAGAGAAAATCCGTCCTCTTGACCTTTCTGTGAGAGACTGCCCCGGTGAGGAAATTCACGGAGGAGGTTAGAACAGGCAGAAAATGTGTCACCAATTCACTGCAGTAGAAACAAGAAGTAGTTGAACTGTATTAAAATATACTACTGCTAATGTTAATAAAAAGTAACTCTAATATTGTCCAGTTGGAACCATGCCCCAGCGGCATTGAAGGATGGTTCAAATGCAGAGGACACATTTTGTTGTACAGTTGTTATAGTACTCTGTTTCTAATAACAGCTGGAAATATGAGCATATTTTAATCAACAATGATTGAGAAGAATGTAAAATGTAATGTTCGGCTACAATACATTTTTCTGGCTTTTTGGCTTGTGGTCAACGTGAAAAATAGCTGGTTTTCTACCATTTGTTTGATCATAGCTTAGAGAGGAATCATAATTGCTTCACAAAGTTATATGGGTAATGTTCTTTCTCCTGCTGAATTATTCATGTACTACATTACAGTATGATGATTTAGATTATACTGCGTAGACTGCTGGATTCACTTCCACCTGTAAGCTCTCTCTCCGGCCTCTAAATCCTGCATATCCCCGACTGAGTTATACAGTCGACACGAGATCTTCACTTCTGCAAAACCTTTAAAGCTGAGAAAGTTATTCTCAGCAACAGTGGGAAGCAGATGTGAAACACTCAAGATTTGGATACTTTATTTTTTTTAGTGTTTTATCTTTCTTCATAATTTTATTCATGTAAATCTGTACGTGAGTTTGAAAGCCTGTTAAAACGGTAACTATTTGAAGTACATCCTTTAATTGCATTGCAATTTCAGAAATCATTTTAGGTGTGATCGCAATATGGACCTTTTGGAACAAGGTTGTTACAGTTGCCATATAAACATTTTGTCTTTGGGTTTAGGACCCACAACCACCATAGGATGCCAAGCCTCACACACAATACTGTTGATTAAAGACAAACTATAAGCCTCAACACTGGCTCCACTACCCACCAGAATCACTGTTTTAGTATTTTAGTATAAAATTGTTTTGTTTTTGGATTTGTTACTTTATCTTTTTTCTTTACTCAATCTCTTAAACTTAGAACCAAGAAAATTTTCTCCAGTTTGACATTAGGCAAATCTAAAAGCTTCTTAAAAAACGCAACAAAAAAGACACAAAAATAAATGTCAAAGAAGCAATCAAAGGGAAACAAAAACCTGCCAGAAAAGCAACAATAATACAACAACAAGAGCCCCTTTGCCAGCCCTGGTGTGACAAATGTGAATAAATTGTAGCAAAACAACAAGGAAGCATGGGGGAAAAAAACAAAAACACGCAACAAAAACACCACAAAAAAACTACAAAAAAGCAACAAAAAAAGTGACATAATGCACCTTTATGGATTACATTAGCATGTGGCTCATATTTCCTGCTTAACTGGAGGTCATGGCAAACTGACCACTGCCCATAAGACCAAAGGTTTTTCAGGGATATTAAGCTATGTGAAAGTACTAATACACCTTGAACTTTTGCACATGTTGTCATGTTTACAACCATAAACATAAAGATTTTATTTTGAATTTTTTACTGAAAGTTCACACACACGTAACAGACAACTGTGAAGTGAAAGCAAAATGATACATGATTCTGTTATTAAAAAAAAAAAAATAGAAAACCGAAAAGTTGGCTGTGCACAAGTATTCATACAGCATGACTTAATACTTTGTGGAACCCCCTTTTGCTGCAATAACAGCAGCAAGTCTTTTGGGGTATGACTCTACAAGGTTTGCACATATAGAGACATTTTAGCCCATTCCTCTTTACAAAACAACTCAAGCTCTGTCAAATTAGAAGGAGAGCGTTTGTGAACAGCAGTTTTCAGGTCTTTCCAAAGATTTTAGTTTAGTTTATTTGTTTATTTGAGCAGTATACATTCTGCTCAAAAGGAGTGGGCTGAAGAAAAAAGCTGATGAGCGCCCCCACCCCCAAGTGCAATAAATTAAAAAAGTACATTTCACACAATGGTACCGAAGGAACAAAACATCAAAGAGACCTCATCCAAAGAGAATTTGAAACATTTCAGCAGCTACATTATCACAGACCAACTTACAAACGTACAAAAAAATGTATGAACTGTTTATATAATTAATTGAAACAAAGCACAACTACAACAACGATCTCGTTTCATGTACGATGTCTAGTACAAAGCAAGTAAAAAAATGTGATCCTTCATATATTTCTTTCAGATTTTTACCCGTGATTACCGAGAGTTACTTTTATGTTATAAAGGTACATTAATAGATATTATACTCCGAGATCTTGCTACATCCCAGTTGTCATTACCATTCTCAGTATAATTTTAATTTGGGTTTACTTATCATCATCATTATCATTATTATTATTATTATATATTTATTTAATTGAGTTATTTAATCCTATTTTCAATAGGATTTAGGTCAGGACTTTGACTGGGCCATTCTAACACATTAATATATATATATATATATATATATATATATATATATATATATATATATATATATATATATATATATATTTTTTTTTTTTTTTTTTTTTTTTTAAACCATTCCATTGTAGATTTAGCTTTGTGTTTAGGGTCATTGTCCTGCTGGAAGGTGAATCTCCACCCCAGCCTCAATTCTCTTGCTGACTCCAGCAGGTTTTCCTCCAAAATGTCTCTGTATTTGGCTCCATCCATCTTCTCAACTATTCTTACAATCTTCCCAGTCCCCGATGAGGAAAAGCAGCCCCATAACATGATGCTCCCCCCACCATATTTGACACTGGGGATGGTGCACTCAGGACGATGAGCAGTGTTAGGTTTGTGCCATACATAACGTTTTGCATTTGGGCCAAAAAGTTCAATTTTTGTCTCATCTGACCAAAGCAGCTTCTTCCACATGGTAGCTGTGTCCTCCATATGACTTCTAGCAAACTTCAAACGGGATTTCTTATGGCCTCCATTCAATAATGATTCCCCCAGCTCAGCGGCAGTACGTTGCAGCTTCTCCAGAGTTATCTTGGGACACTTGGTTGTATTTCTGACCAGTGCTCTCCTTGTTCGGTCTGTTAGTTTACGTGAACGGCCGTCTCTTGGTAAGTTCACAGTGGTGCTATACTCTTTTCATTTCCGAATGATGGATTGAACAGTGCCCCGTGAGATGTTCAAATATTGGGAAATCTTTGTATAACTTAACGCTGCTTTAAACTTCTCCACAGCTTTACCCCTGACCTCTCTGGTGAGCTCCTTGGCCTTCATGTTGTTTAGTGACCAACACACTCCGACCATAGCTCTGAGGCCCTCACAGAACAGCTGGAATTATACTGAGAGTAGATTACGCAAAGGGGGCCTCTATTTAATGGTTGGGGCAAGGTGTGAACTTTCTGCAGTCATTAGGAATGTTATGAAGGCAATTTAATGCACTCAGAAAAATGCTGTATGAATACTTATGCACGCCTCACTAAAATAACAGAATCATTTTGCTTTCACAGTTGTCTGTTACTTGTGTGTAAACTTTCAGTAAAACATTCAAAATAAAATCTTTATGTTTAGGGTTGTAAACATGACAAAATGTGCAAAGGTTCAAGGTGTATTAGTACTTTCGCAAGGCACTGTATATAAGATGTAAGTAAAACAACACTGATATCCCCATTTTCTTCACATGAGCTTCGAACTATAGCTCCGGAGTTATTTATACAATGCCCTGCGTAAACAGAAACAGTACCGTACAACATATGGTGTTCCCCTGCAGCTCCGGCTCGTTGAGGGCTGATGAATGGACTACATCTGGCTGTGTACATTCACACTGCCCAAACAGACACCACAGTCACTCACCGGTTTACTGCTAATGGATCATCTGTAATGGCTATCCTTATTACACACATTTACTCAGCATGAAGGGAATCCCCATTAGTTATATGCGGCCTGATGTTCTGCAGCTGAGTGGGCAGGGGCAGCGGGACAGTTAGGAGTCACGCATGTCTTCCTGTCTGCTCTCAATGGGACAGGGGCAGACCTTAGCGCCACATCCAGTGCCACCTCATTTCACAGCCTCATTAATACCTGCCACCGCCACTAAAATGACTTACGAGGCTATGAAAATGGCGTCATCCTACCTAAATGGCCCACTGTACAACACAATCAGTTTCAGGAGTTTAAAAATACACGCCACTATATTACAGCAAATAATAAATGAGCATTAGGTGGACGCTAATGCAACCAATTTGTCTTAGTGAAGGTCGCTAATGGGGCAAAACATGAGGCGCAAACTCACTGTGAAGAACTTCGGATATGCTAGAACTTTTCATTAAAAACCAGGAAAGCTTTTGTTGTGTAATCTTGTGCCACTCGAGCAGGAATAAATGGAGCTGAGACAACACTGGCTTAAATCCGTCCATCATGTCACAGTGAAAGCGTTGTCGCGATATGTGTCACTTCTTGGCCTTGTAAAGCCCAGATCATGAAATAATTGCCCTTTTTTATTTATTTATTTATTTTTACCTGGAGTGAGCTTATGTTTAATAAAATGTTATTTGCATATACAGTATGGGTTTTAATTAGTATCACATTTGCTACATCAGGCATCCAAATCATTTGTCAAGTGTTTGTTCATGTGCAAAATGAGCACATGCCTAAGTGGCTCAGCAGCAGCGCAGCATTTCTGCTTCTTTTTTTTATTTTTATTTTACTCATGCTGCATTGTAACATTTACACGGGGCCCTAATTCTGTAATACACGCCATTTCAAATGGTAAATTAGGGGCAACTCACTCATAAGAAAAAAAATATATATTCTATTTTCCAGCTTGAACTCGCTATTTAGCGCCTATCTTGATACATTACCCCTTTGGTTTGGTTCATTTATCAGTCCATTTATTTTATAGGCATATCATAATACAGCAGGTTGTATTCATAAATACTTAAAAGAAAACAATCTCAATTTTAAATATACCTGATTAAGTCAGTTAAACCTTTACTTGAATAAGATAACACGACTGAATGTTGCTTCATAATTCATAATTCAATAATTCATGAATCCTGACTCCTAGTGAATTACCTGTGCATTATCTGATTGTATACATCAGGATTTTTTTTTTTTTTTCCGGGGGGAATACTGCATGGATGTGGAGGTCTGGCAAAATACATGAACTAAATATGATATGGTTAATCCGAAACAAGCATCATATGTAGGTTCAATAGGTCAACTGAATGTACGGTGTGCATAGGCAAAGCAAGCTCCCCATTTACTCTTCTTGGTACTTAGCAATAGCCTTGTTACAATTTTGTGCAAATACTACAGTTTTGAGTTAAACACCTCATGGCCATTTAAAGTCATAAGCCAAACTTTTCAGGACCGGAGCTATATATTAATGTTTTTGTAAATACAGAGAAAGCAACATAGTGTCTCATTGCCCACAATTAGCATGTTTAGCACAAGCAGTTTTATTTATCGGTCTGTTGGTGCCATCTACTGGCTCGTGGTAGGGCAAATGAAGAAACGTGAAGACGCAGCTTTTGTCCAATCTTGTACAGCTTTCCTTTAGCAGTTGTGATGAACACAGGTTATTCTGCATGGGCATTGCTAAAAACATTATAAAAAATGTCGGTCCTGCAATAAAATGACTTCACAATCAGTCGTTAAAACAACTTGGATGTTATAATTTCCTCATCAAGTCCACAACTATCCAGGTGTTAAGAGATTGTTGTTTTAACATTTGTGTCTTGACCTGATTGTAGACATGAACTTACGTTCACTATCAATCCCAATAATGCAAAGACATTGTAACAAAGAACACAGAGATGGTTTGGAGGGATATTATTATACTAATTGTCGATTAACTTTATTTCCTTATCTTATAGCTTTGCAACTTACGGCCAGCAGAGGGAGCTGTTGCTATATTTTTCTTATGGCAGTTGTGTTGTGGACTTTACCAATAAGTCAAACCAATTTGGTTTGAAATTAAAAGCCGCAAAAATACAATATATTTGAGCCTCATAGCATCATGTTTAGTGTAAATATTGTTTAAACTGTAATAATAATGTAATTCTTTACACAATGTTGTCTTTTAATGTTAAACCATAGTCTGAGGATTTATGAGGCAATTGTTTGCGTTCTTATTGCAGCTTCTACATCAACACTTCTGAATAGATTGGGTTTGAAAGACAGAGATGCTGCAGGCCCCCGAGGAAGTGTGAGTCAGCTTTACTTCTCATTATGGGCCTCATAAAGAGGACTTTAAATGGCTTCAGCCCCGAGAGGTTCACCAACAAAAAAAAAAACGGAAAAGAAAAAGGCATGGACTAAAAAGAAGAGCAAGTCTGTCTAGCAAGTTTGGATTTGCCAGTCATAACATATCTTACGGACTGTGATGAAATGTTGTGTTATCTCAAGTTGGGTGAGTAGAATAGGAAGAACGTGGTCACACATTTTATGTTGTTGTAGAACATCATTCAGTACTTCCTCTGCAAATGACTAATCATAAAACCTAACAATCCAGTCGATACGAATTTGTATTTATATGTTATCTTAAATATTAAAATTGGTAAATATGGTATGGACATATACACTAACCTTTAATGTATTTTTTTCTCTCAGTAGGCACACAGCAGCGCTCATAAACAACTCTCTTCATTTGCATCAGATGTCTTTCCTGATGCTTATCCTCATGTTCTCGTGACGATGATTGCAGTCTTCAAAAGCTTAATAGACCATAGCTTTTCTATTCTTACACTTGACAAGCGAGAAGAAGCTAAAGATAGAAGCAAAACATCCTTAACGAACCTAGGTGACGTCATTTGGAAATCTGATAGAAAGTTATAGCCTCAACAAACACATAATGCCTCAGACTGAATGAAGCCACGGCATGACATAGAGTGCAAACAATGTAATTCAAGTGTTACATATGTTACATATTTAACCTCTCTGGTCTAAAGGTTTGTCCCAGATTCTCCCACCTGCAGTGGCCTTATTTTTCTTCACATACTTATCCTACTTGCTTCCTCTCCTAACACTAAAAACAGCCTCCTCCAGTGTTACCCTAGGCCTCTCGCGGGACCAGCACTGCTAACAGCCAGTTACATCACATCAAACTCACACATTTTTATGACACACTTCCTGCAGAGAAGATCAAGCCAGACTGCATTATTCATCAAGTGTTTTAGCAGTAATAATTTTCTAGTTATTAAGGTTTTAAATAGCAAAGCTCATACTGGTTCTAACCAACATAAAATGCACATCAATCAACCAATCAATCTTTATGTATAGAGCGCTTTTCATACACAGGTGCATCGCAAAGTGCTTGACATTTAGAAAGACATTAAAAACATTCACAAACCATCCCACCCTCCCAATATATACAGTTATCACAATACACACACACCTACAGCCCCTACCCCTTGCTCTACTCTCAAACTCACACTCACACACAGAATCAAAATCAAGTACATAAGGCTGGGTACAGATGACCACGGTGAGGAAACTCACCAATCTGGCAACAAAAGTGTCAGAGATTTCCACAGATTTATTTTCCACTCTTGGACACAGAACATGCAGTTACTGGTTGAACTTTCTCAATATCATTTGCTCACCCTGTGCAGACAAAACAGCATGCCATCAGATCACATGACATGGACGCTCTGTCAGGAGAGCCATACATACAGTGCCTTGCGAAAGTACTAATACACCTTGAACTTTTGCACATTTTGTCATGTTTACAACCATAAACGTAAAGATTTTATTTTGAATTTTTTACTGAAAGTTCACACACAAGTAACAGACAACTGTGAAGTGAAAGCAAAATGATTCTGTTATTTTACAAAAAATAGAAAAGGGAAAAGTGGGGCGTGCATAAGTATTCATACAGCATTTTCTGAGTGCATTAAATTGCCTTTATAACATTCCTAATGACTGCAGAAAGTTCACACCTTGCCCTAACCATTAAATAGAGGCCACCTGTGCGTAATCTACTCCCAGTATAATTCCAGCTTTTCTGTGAGGGCCTCAGAGCTATGGTCAGAGTGTATTGGTCACTAAACAACATCATGAAGGCCAAGGAGCTCACCAGAGAGGTCAGGGGTAAAGCTGTGGAGAAGTTTAAAGCAGCGTTAAGTTATACAAAGATTTCCCAAGATTTGAACATCTCACGGAGCACTGTTCCATCCATCATTCGGAAATGGAAAGACTGCGAACTTACCAAGACACGGGCGTCCACCTAAACTAACAGACCAAACAAGGAGAGCACTGGTAAGAAATGCAACCAAGTGCCCCAAGATAACTGTGGAGGAGCTGTGACGTACTGCCGCTGAGCTGGGGGAATCTGTACGTGGGACAACTATAAGTCGAAATCTGGCCTTCATGGACGAGTGGCAAGAAGAAAGCCATTATTGAAAGGAGGCCATAAGAAATCCCGTTTGAAGTCCTATGGAGGACACAGCTACCATGTGGAAGAAGGTGCTTTGGTCAAATAAGATAAAAATTGAACTTTTTGGCTCAAATGCAAAACGTTATGTATGGCACAAACCTAACACTGCTCATCGTCCTGAGTGCACCATCCCCAGTGTCAAATATGGAGGGGGGAGCATCATGCTATGGGGCTGCTTTTCCTCAGCGGGGACTGGGAAGATTGTAAGAATAGTTGGGAAGATGGATGGAGCCAAATACAGAGACATTTTGGAGGAAAACCTGCTGGAGTCAGCAAGAGAATTGAGGCTGGGGTGGAGATTCACCTTCCAGCAGGACAATGACCCTAAACACAAAGCTCAATCTACAATGGAATGGTTTAAAAACAAACATATTAATGTGTCAGAATGGCCCAGTCAAAGTCCTGGCCTAAATCCTATTGACAATCTGTGGAAAGACCTGAAAACTGCTGTTCTCTCCTTCTAATTTGACAGAGCTTGAGTTGTTTTGTAAAGAGGAATGGGCTAAAATGTCAGTCTCTAGATGTGCAAATCTTGAAGAGTCATACCCCAAAAGACTTGCTGCTGTTATTGCAGCAAAAGGGGGTTCCACAAAGTATTAAGTCATGCTGTATGAATACTTGTGCAGGCCTCCTAGGTTTTCTATTTTTGGTAAAATAACAGAATCATGTATCATTTTGCTTTCACTTCACAGTTGTCTGTTACTTGTGTGTGAACTTTCCGTAAAAAAATTATAACTGAAATCTTTACGTTTAGGGTTGTAAACAAAATGTGCAAAAGTTCAAGGTGTATTAGTACTTTCGCAAGGCACTGTATGCTCTTGTGTAAGCTTACACAGATGCTCTCTCACTACATGCCTCCTACAGTGGGGGTTTCTCTGGTTAACTTAAGACCACAGCTTTGCTAACATTTGCATTCAATACACAGGTGGGAGGACACGCGACTGAAAGACCTCGAACTGCGTGGACATGTAATAATCAACACATCATCTAAAAGAATCTATGTATAACCAGTGGTTCATACGAGTGGTTGTTCATGGCTGACTCACTGTTACAGTATCCTATGCTGATGCTCTTTTACATTATTGAATTATTTTCCAATTTATTGTAAGTGAAAAACAAAAGCTATTCAATCTCCTGGATGTACTGAGTAATGCATTGGGTAAGTGATGATGCTGTAAGTGCATTCAGAGAAATATCCAGCTAAAATAAATGGTCCTTTATACTTAGTTGGTCTATTGAATTACTTTCATTTAATATTTTAGTAAAAACAATTTAAAAAAAGAGGTGGATTTTAGTTTCTCTCTTTTAAGCTGTTCCACACAGTAACATCGGCAAATCATCAGTCGGCTTGCAGCAAGCTTATTGATTTGGAAGTTTTATACTGATTACCCATGTGACCTTCATTCTGCATTTAGATTTGGGACAGGCGCTTTCCCTCTTGAAGCCCAGCCCGCTCATATGGAGCCAGTCCGGGCCTTCTCAGTCCACAACTGCAGCTCCCACATGCACCAAAACATAAAAAAAAATGTGTAGATTAGCATTTATTTTGGACATATATACAAATTTAAATTCGAGTTTTTGCACCTGTACACTTTCAACAATCCTATGTCTTGAATTATCACAATTTAATTTGCCCAGATGATACTTGTTTTCTCCCTGACCTGAACCTCTGATCAGACGAAGCTCCAGAGTAGTTAGTTAGTTAGTAATGAGTAGAGTATAGGCTCTTACGAAAAGTTCGTAAAATTCTCTGATTTATCTGTTCATTGTTTTCACCAGAAGGACGTTTATGGCTGCCATAGGTGTTAAACCTCGAAGTGTTAAAATAATGTTCTGAGCTTGACATCGGTGTTTAAAGGAGCACAATAAACACAGATTCCTGTCTTGCCCACCCTGCCGTATGTGACCACATGGTGTTTTGCGAGTCGCGGTGTGCGTTTGCCATGTCTTTGGGGACGCTCCATTATTTACCCTCTGCTTTCCTCTGGCTGCGATGAGACATGACAGGAGCCACAGGAAGTTCATGAATTAAACAGAGGGGCCTAAAAGCACAGGGGAGGGGACAGCGTGATGGGCGGACAGATGGACGCTGACGGGCTGCGATTGCTGCTGGCTCTGAGGTGAGGTGGAACGAGGAGGACATTTGGGGACACAAGAAGAACAGACAGACCAGAAGAACAGAGCAGATTTTGATAGAGTGACTAGGGCTCACTATAGCACATAATGATATGATACAGAAGCACTAGATAAAGATATTTGGGGCTAACTAGGTTACTAAAGACTAACAGGTCATGTATAACTAACTATATGTAGAAATAATCAATAATGCCTAATTTGATTAAAACCTTTAGCCACTATTATAAGTTATTCAATTTATGCAGATACATGTATAGTATAAAATATTACATTACGTCACACATTGATTATAAATCCAAACATATAATTAATGTGTGATATATGTGTAACATTTTATTCTGTAGATGTATTTGTAATTTAGTGTAGAAAAGGCCCAGAGACAGGAGTTGAAAAAGGGCACGAACAATACCCTGTGCATTGCGTTAGCAGAAAACTTACTTTGTGACTGTTCGACTGTATTGTCCTTGTCAAACATAAATAAAAAGTGTAGAGCTCAATGTCACAATAGTCAACAGCAGCAACAAAATACGTTACTGGCGTAAAACTGCTAAATTTTAGAACAATGGACAGCTTTAGTACAGCCCATAATACAAGGTGACAGAACACAGGCACACAGGTCATTGAGAAAGATTTATGCCTGCAATGATGTCATATTGTGTGATGTGTAATGTATGCTGCAACAGCAAATAGGCAGGACAGCGAGCAGGTTCTGGTGTCAGCCCCCACAGTGTGTCCGCACTGAAGGGATAACCTCATTTAGACTGTGACTCATCACCTGATGCACCACACCAAAGCACTGGAGCCATCGACAGTAAAAGATCCAAGCGATGCACTTCCTGTTGTCCGGCGAAGGGTAGTTGACTAATGGTCGCTGAGATCACACACATGGATATTACCGTATTTGCCTGGCTCAGCGTATTACAGATATTGCTTTCAGTATCACGGTATTATTATTGCTAAGCTCTCAGTCATACAGGAATTTTCCATCCGACATGAAGGTTGTACTCTGCCCTCCACTTCAAGTTAGAGTACAGACAATGACTCAAGAACCTTCATCTAGGTTATCCTGGTTTATCCTGGATTGTCAAAAAGAGTGCACTTGCTGTGATCTCTTGAGGTTGGATTGCTGAAATTATATAGCCTACATGTTTGTGATAGCAAATATTATGTATTATAACTTAATGTGTAATGAAAACGGGTCAAAATCTATTTGTCCACAGTTTCCAAGAATGCTGCTCACTTTTATTGGTGGGAACTGAAGCAGTAATTCAGCATAAAATCAGAGCTGTCAGCTATAAGCATATCTGTAGTAAATTACAAACAAAACACCTGTATGACTGACAGCTTAAACATATCTGTAGTAAATGGTCTCAATTTACAGTATATAGTGCTTTTTTACCATCATTAGGCCCAAAGCGCTCAACACCCATTCACTCTTTCATTCATACACCGATGTACGCAGACACTGGAGCGAAGGTGGGTGAAGTGTCTTGCAAGGACACAACGACAGTGGGCCTCTTCAGGAGCTGGGATTCGAACCCTTGACCTTACGATCATGCGACGACCCACTCTACCCACTGCACCACTGTTTCTCCCAATTTGATGCAATTTGAGTACTGAAATAGTTATAACCTGTCTATCTAAGAACAAACAACAACAATAGCAACAACAACAACAACAGAGAGCCGGTGGAAGAGGGCATTTGAGAAGGAGACTGGCTACAAATCCAAGGGAGCATTTTTAGTTATAACTAAAAGTTCAAAAGAGCTCAGTTTAGCAAAATATGGGCCCTTTAAAAGCATGCACAACTTTATAAAGCAATAATGTAATAACAGAATATTTGGATGTCTTTAATAAAGTTAAGCCACATCCTTGTCGCTGGTTATTTGGCTAATGGCAGCTGAAGTCACTGACATCATTCTAGGATTTAAATGGATGGGTCTTATTTGCTGGGCTCAGCGCAGTTCTTTGCCAATAGGCCTTTCTGCATGCATTGTATCATTGTATCAATGCTAAATATAACCATTTGTCTCAGGATTAACCAATCCCTAAAATTAGTATGAGCTTGTGAATAATACACCACAGTAATACAATAGCCTGGTAAGAACATGCGTTAAAACCATTGCTTCCTCTCTTTGTCTCACCTGCTCACTGTGCATGTGTTTCATTATGAGGCTGATTTTTGTAAGACACTTTTAACAGGAAGTCACTCCAATGACACGCTACATTCATCAGTCTCCAGTGACAAGCAGGCCATCCCTCATGACTTACCCAAGAACAAGGATACACCCAGGTTTGCTTCTGCCAAAGTGATATCATCCTGACTCCAAGAATGGGCACTGAGCCATCCAGTGCATTTTCAGAGTTTTGCTCTCTCACTTTTATATTCTGCATGTTTTCTTTTTTTTTTTTTTACTGCAGCTATCGATTCTGCAGTAAAAATTGGTTGTCACATAAAATTAAAGCAGTGATGATTTGATGTGTAAATGTGTGCCATGTAAATTAATCTTATTAACTTGTGTGGGTCCATATTTTAAATACTAAAGCCCAGAGCAGTTCTTTCTATTGATGCAGTCCATTAGTTGTAATAGTATTCTGTCTGCAGAGTATCAGTTGTCATTTGGCGTGTGCTTGAGTGCTCTTAATTCCCTCCGGAGTCCATCTGGACAAGCATCTATATAAACAATATAAGACCAAAGGGCAAAAAATGGCAGGCTATAACACGGCCGTACTTGAACTAAAATGATATGGGGTATCAATATATTATAATATTGTGGGGGGAATATTAAAAGAGGTAGTAATGATTAATAATAATGACTTACACTTGTTATTGCACTATTCAAGCCTGTGCCGTAAGTTTCTCGAAGCGCTACACAGTAGTCATTATTTATTCACTCTGTGGTGGTAAGATACTATTGTTGCCAGCTGCTGTGGGATGGACTGCTAATCAGCACCATCGGCCCCTCCGATCACCGCCAACCACTCACTCACACTACATTCACACAGGAGGTAGGTGAAGTGTCTTGCTCAAGGACAAACAACAATCTGCCCCTGTAGGAGTCGGGATTTGAACCACCAACCGCTTGTTTATTGGCCGACATGCACAACCATCTGAGCCATTGTCGCCCCAATAGTACAGTATAATGCAGATAGTCACAAAGCAAATCAAAGATCTCCAAATGTTCTTTGCAGTATACTTTACATCTGGTGCCCTTCATGCCTCAACCCTTAATGTAATCAAGGCTTATGAGCAGCACAATACACTATAAAACACAATGAAAATATAGTAGCAAATCAATAAATAGATTTTTATAAAATAATAATAAATAAATTAAAAAAAAACATCTTCTAATGCATTTTCCCACATTGTGGGAATAAAATCTCCACCTAAAGCACCCACAGACACCATATTTTCAGGTTTTGTACTCAATATTATTTTATGTTTGTAGAAACAGCAATATGACTGATTGCTAGGTGTCCCAATGTATTCCAAAGGCAAAGGGGTCTTGCTCTTGGGAAAGGGGTCGAAATTGCATAAAAACAGCAAACCCAGGCACTCCAAACAAATATGAACAGCATGAGGAAATATGTAAAAGGACTTTATTTAGATGGCCATGCCAACATGTTTTGACTACCAGGTCTTCATCAGGGCAACACATGTTGACTAAGCCATCTAAATAAAGGCCTTTTAAGTACTTCCTTGTGCTGTTTATATTTGTTTAGAGTGCCTGGGTTTGCTGTTGGTGAAGCCCCTTATGAGAGACCAACAGGCCCGTTTGGAACCATGAGGCCGTCCTTCTGTGCACCCACCACCTGCAGGAGGAGCCATAGGGGCTGGTGCAATGTGATTGGGGAAGCTCCAACAGCTGCCCCCACGACCCGGCAACGGACAAGTGGAAGAAAATGGATGGATGGGTTTGCTGTTTCTTTATTATTTGATATTTGTTTTTGTTTTTCCAGAAAGATTTGTCAATATTTAATTCAAAGCCAGATTCATTCATGCACACAGATATTTGCTTGTGCAAATTACTTTACTACTGTTACTTCAATAAATAAATAAAATAAAACATTATAAGATGCATTTTATACGGCACGATTTGATATTGTATATTATATTACATCATCAATTTTGGCATTAATTTCTCAAATTGCTGTTTGTATCCCATCTCTGAGCTGTTTAGGAGAATTGCCTATTTCCCCACCCCATCCCAGTGTGAATGTGTGACTGAGGGGTCCAAGTGTTCCCCCCCGCCCCCATCTCACCACCAGTTAGTCCATATGTGCATTCAAGTAGCAGCTGCAAACTCCCCCACTTGCCCTATAAAACAGAAAGTGAAAAACAGCCCTGTACACGGCTATGAAAGTCACTTTTGGCTACACTGTGGGTTTGTGAGTGGTGAAGAGGAAATAAGAAGTTACAACCTTTAAATTGCAGAAAAAATGCTAAAGATTACTCAAGTAGAAGTAACAGTAGTTATCAAAATCATAGAAATCCACAAACTAATGGGAAATTGTTGAAACATATTTTAGACAATATGATTACAAACATAGATTGCATATAACCTTAATAAGGAATAAAGGTACAAAAAAATGCTATATTTTAAATCTTTTGCATAATATATACTTAACAGTGGCTTATGGAACTTGTAGTGTAATCTAAAGTTCTGCTAAAGGTCTACTGTGAAAAAAAGTACTCTTACAAGTTAGGCTCCTAATTCTTCACTCTAATGTAACCCGGTACTTGCCTTTACATAGACAAATCAATAGAATGCAGATTAGGTAGACAGATGTTTACACCTCGAACACAGCATATAAAAATAGCAGCACACTAGCCTCCTTATCAGCCAACTCCCGTAGGGGCTCATATACAGGAGGTGTGGAGCAGCAGACTGTGCCGTAGTCAGCCCAACACATTAGTAACTCTCTGACACATGGCACATATTGCACACACTGAAGGCAATGCCAGCGGAAGTTTCAAACAAGCAGGCCCAATTACAAATCTACTAGAAAAATAGTACACAGCGCACAACTGAAGCAAAGTTTAAAACACCTTGTGCACAACTAAATTAATATGAACATTTTACTTCTCCCAAGAAGCTAGTCAGGACAGTCCAATAGGTTATATGGAAAATAATGCAAAAGTTCAATTTACCATTACATACAGTAGGCTATAATACAATTTACTCAAGTTTTCTTTTATCTTTGAAACATTATTTCTGACGGACATATTCCATACAAGCGTGGCGCATCATCCATCCATCCATTTTCTATGTGCTTCATCCGGGCCCGGGTCACTGAGCGGTCTAACCAGAGATGCCCGGACTTCCCTATCCACGCACACTTCCTTCAGCTGTTCTGGGGGGATCCCATGGCAACACCAGGCCAGCTCAGAGACATGGTCCTCCCAGTGTGTGCAATGTCTTCCCCGATGCTTCCTCCCAATAGGCCCGAAATATCTCCCGAGGGAGGCAACCAGGAGGCATCCAAAACGGATGCCCAAGTCACCTCAGCTGGCTCCTCTCGATGTGAAGGAGCAGAGGCTCTACTTCGAGCTCCTCCAGGCTTCTCACCCTACCTTCAAGCCACCCTGCGTAGGGAAACTCATTTTGACCGCCTGTATCTGAAATATGATCCTTTTGGTCAATTCCCAGATCTCATGACCATAGGTAAAGGTAGGAACCTCGATAGACCGGTAACTCGAGAGCTTTGCCCCAAAACTCAGCTCCCTCTTCACCACAACAGTCCAATACAGTGGCCGCATCCATGGCGACGCCGCACCGATCCAGCTGTCAATCACACGCTCCATCCGACCCTCACTTGTAAAAAAGACCCCGAGTCGACATACTTGAACTGCTCCACTTGAGGCAACAACTCCCCACTACGTGGCACATCATTCAGTAATTACTGTCATTAGGGTAAGTTATTGAAAAACATCTAAATTTGACATATTGTGATGCGGGCAAAAGAGTGGGTGGTATATAACTGACGCCTATAGGCTACAATAAAATGCAAGTTGGTGGTAATAAATAGGCTATTAAATACAGTATAGTCTAAGACTCCTAGAGTCACCACCAAACACGGTGAGGCTGCGTTTCAGTTCCACGCAGCAAAAGTCTGGAACAGCCTCCATGAGGATGTGAGACAGGCCTCAACTCTGGCAATGTTTAAGTCCAGGCTGAAAGGACACCTTTTTATTGCTGCCCATGGCAATTCATTGTATTTTAACAAGTAGATATACATATTTTTAATGTAATTGTATTTTGTTTTTAATGCTTTTTATTGCATTGTATTGTGTTTGTGTCTGGTGTTGCTGTGAGGCACATTGAGTTGTACATGTACATGAAATGTGCCATACAAATAAACTTGCCTAAGTAAAAGCACTGCAACAAATATAAATATGTTGAGTATAGTCCAGCACACCTTTTTGTTTATGGATAATTGTAAAATTGCAATATTTTCTCCCACAATAATCGTGACTCAAAAAGTTGAAATGGGTGACATCCCCAGCCCAGACAAAATAAATAAATAAACTAAACAAAAATCATCACTCATTCTCGGTGTCCTCATTTTTGATCATCCCATGCAATTCCTCTGTTCCACACGATGCACAAAGTTCAATAAGGGGTTGGTTTTATGTTCACAGAATCACACCTTGATTAAATGTAAGACCATGCCTAATAATTCAGGACTGAGAACAGTATTCGTGTTGGCTTACCCTTTAAATGAAAACGGAGAAATGCCACGGTCTATGCAACAAATACGAATTATCTTACACGCTGCACAATGAAAAAAAGTTTTGGATCAAAGATATCATGGATGGATGCGGCGCTCTGTGTTCACTTGGCTCTGCCTACTGACTGGAAGAGTTCAGGAGGGAGGGGAGAGAACGAGCAGCTCAGCAGCAGCAGCCGCAGCCACCAGCCTCAAACCAGAAATAAAGACGAAGTTCACGCACACGCAAGAAAATGTATACTTTGACCAAATAGTTCTCGGATATCGTTATCTCGGAAATGTAAACGATGGGATCGTGTCATTTTTGGACAAAATTAAAGACGCCCAGAGTCTGAGAAAAGGAAACAACAAACACTGGAAAAGACGGGATTACACACAACAGTGACAATAAAACAACATTCCCCGACAAGTGGACAGCCTGGTGCCGAGAAGGGTGAAGTCCGACACGCGCAAACGGAAATAGTCGTGCCTTTATGTATTTCTTGATTTTTTTAAAGTGTAAGTACGTGTTTGTTTCCTCTCCGCCAACTTTAAAGTTGATAAACAATGAAGACATAGGGAGGAAAACTCATCAAGTGTCTCGAAGCTGCTAGCCAGTCTGTTAGCATTAGCTTGTCTTCAGCATCGAACGAATGCGGAGCGAAGCTAACACCCGCTGGTGCAGTCCAACGAGCTGTTAGCTCCGCGGCTAACGTTAGCTGACAGGCTGAACGCGTATCTCACAAACTTTTTGCATTGTTTCCCCGTAGCCCAAACCCTGAAGGACTATTGGGGAAATAGAGGGGAAGGGCAGGTTCCCTTCTGGACTTTTCCCCCTCTATATAACTACCAAAAATGATGGCAGCGGAGATGAGCAATGAGGATACGGGCTCAGTCAAGACAGGGACTGGTGGAGGAGGCCCGGAGACTGCCTCTTTCCCATACTATCCTAAGCCCCAGGTGCGAGTCTCTGATTTTGAACAAGGACCAACGCAGCCTTTCCGCCAGAACTCAAACACATCTCCGGACTCCCTGCCCGACATGAGTGGATCACTGTCCGCCTCAGGGAGTGGTGGGGGAGGCGGGTGTTATTCTCCCACATCTGATGGTCCAGACACCCGGGTCTCACCCACATCGTCCTGCCCTGACGGACCCGGTGCCTTCCCCCCGTTGCCTCCTCCTCCCCCGTCTGTGGGCTGTGGGGGGCTCGGTGGTACTCTGGATGAAAGCGACATGCCGGATGGACCGGAATGGGTGGATGACGATGAGGTGGTATTCCCACTGTCTGCGCCTCCCACCAATCAGTAAGTACAAGGCCCGTGGTAAGGACTGCTCCACTGCAACGATAGCGCACAGTCTCTTTGATGAGCATACTTCCACATTAAGTAAATATACTTTAACAATATATACGGGCATGTAAAATCCCAATTCTGGAGTAGGACACTAACATCCCACTTTATTGTTCTTTCTAAAGTTAACCCAAAGAACCTGGCTTTATACTAAAAAAATAACATTTCTGACCAGATTGGCTGTAAACCATCCTGTGAAAAGAAACATACATTGATTTAACTGTGATAGTGTAGTAAATAATTTGTTCATCTTCCATTTGAAAAGTGCTGAGCTTATCATTTACTAGGGTGGTCCTGTCTCTTATCTGCATCATCATGACTTTGGTTGATTCCCAGTCAATAATTTTGGGATCGGTCTGATCACAATTCTGTTTGAATAGTTTCTTATTTTCCCCATAGCACAGTGTCAAAATGAAGGGAAGTTATTATCACAGTAAAACCTATTTAATCAAATTACATTAGGTAATGCTACTGCATTCTCTCAATTACAACATGAGTAGGATCACAAGGAATACATTACTTAACAAATCATTACTTAACTAGAAAGTTAGCTTTATTGAGAAAGAGGCACAGCTACCATGTCCTTTCCTCTTTTTTGGTTTGTGGTTTCTGTGGATTGGTAATTGTGATGCTGAAAGCAACAAAAAAATAGCCCACAGTAGCATATTAATAGCCTCTTCCTATTTTTTTTTCTTCCTTTTTCGATTAACTAAATGAGGCAAGCATTGTTTAGTTGAACTGGTTTGCAGTGAGCAGTGTTTTATTTTAAGAAGATTTATTGTTTGCTGCATTACGGTCATCAACTGAAGACGCATATAAAGTGTGCATTTATTTAATGTGTTTTTGGTTTAGTCTGCAGCTTAACTTTACTCAGTGACTCGTGTAGACTCCAGTGGATTCAATCAATAAAGTCGATCCCAGGACACACAGTTTACGTATGTTTTTTTTTTTTTGTGCTTCTAGTTAAAGGTTGATTTGAGAAGCAAATTCAAATTTGGATAATCATTAAAGCATGATATAAGTACTCCTGGGGTTAGGATTTATTGTAATGTCCCCTGTAATGTCCCTATGCTTTTGACCCATCCTTCAATATGATTGGGGCAAACCTGTCAGGGGTTGTGGGTGCTGAGACTATCTCTCTCTCTACCTCTCTATTGGGATAAGTAGGTTCTCTGGATGTGGTTGGAGTTGAACGTGAGCATACAATAAATATTCATAAAGTGTGTCAGTGTGAGAACTGCTCTGGTCATTGTGGATCCTGCCCTGGTCCCACCTTTGTTGGAGCAGGTTTCAGCCCTGTGAAGTATGAATGACTTCAGTAATTCATATTTTTAGGTGAATAGAACAGCATACGACCTGTGTGCGTTCAGCAGCAGTAGTCCTAACTTCCATTCACAGCTGACTGCCTGGAGAGAGCGAACATCTCCCCTCAGCCCTTCAGCGTGTCTTCCTTCTGTAGCATAGCTCAAGTACCACTCTTATATTGCTCTGAATTATGCGGACAGATGGTAAAGTCATGTAGCATGACTCAGGTTTTGGAGTAACGGTGGATGTTGTTCCACGTTGTTGGAAGTGGTCCCACTGTGTCTTTCACGTTGACTGTGGAAGTAGAGAAAGACACGTTGGAGGAATGTAGCTGAGTGAAAATGTTTGTGTGAGAGAGAGAGGGAGACAAACAGCAGTTAAAGCACTCGCATCTCCCTGGAACAGTCTGCCATTCATAAAGCAGCGGATGTGTCTCTAGATGCCAAAGTCATTATTTAACCAATAACGCAGCACTACTTGTATCGTGAGTTTTAGGATGTAAACAAAACAACATATTATGAGCAATTCCTCAACATTTACATAGTCACGGCCCAAGTATACTGCTTACAAATTAGTAAGTATGTCCCTGTATACTCAGTATTGATAAGGCAGGGCCTATGAGCTCCATACATTTTCAGTATGTTATGCCACATCCTGTCATGCCTCTCCAATAGCCACGCTGTGCTTGCTTTTCTCTCCTGCATCCTGTTTTTAAGACTCCGGAGCCACTGGATGTGCTCCTATAAGGACCACCTCAAACCTAGAAAACATATTTTAATGCCTCACTTGCAACAGTGAATTTGAAACCGTCGACATGTTTGTGGTGCTGGTTATTCACATGTTTTTCAAAGCTTGCAATAATTACGAAGAATGTTAGTCATGACTGAGCTAAATGTTGTGATCGCAGCCACAAAGGTTCCTGTCAAGGAAACACTCAAAGGCATATGGCATAAGAGTACAGGGAGGCTGCTTATCACTCATTAATACAATTACCTTGTGATGACGCTGTAGCAACCGGAGGTTGCAGGATGAAATACTAAATTCAAAGGAAAGTTGGTAAGTAAAAAATAAGTGTAAGTAAAAATAGTTGTCAAATATGATCAGGAGAGCTGTCCCCTGGCAGATTAAGTCAAATTGTTGTCACTAGAGACTGCCACTCCCTGTCTCTGCTTTCCCGCGCGTTCAGAGCCAATAGGCTGCGCACTGGTGATGCACACTTTAAGAGCGATGGAGGAGAGTTAGAGAAAGTCGGGCACATACAGTGAAAATGCAGAGCTACAGTTTGCTGAGCTTTTTACCGTGAAAGGATCCACATGCTGCTCAGAGAAATGGGATTAGTCAACTCAAGCAAATATTATGGATTCTAAATTTAAACCTTTTGCTGCTCATTCCTCTCGAGTGGATCCTTGTATTAGAAGGCGAGGATAAGCGTACCCCAGGAGCACCAGGTTCACATCGTGATGCTGCATTTGGACATAGAGCGGTCGGTGTTATGTGTTCCTCCTTGGAGCGCTCAGTTTTTGCCCGGCGAGTCGCTGCATCAGTGGAGCAGATACACCTTGTGAGGCCGACGGCACAAAGATGCAGCAGAGGGCCAACTCGGCGTAAGTGGGACATGCGACTACTCTGTATAGTCCATGTTATAGACAGTGCAATGGGGCCGATACGAATGAGATTTACGTGCGTGTGTGTATTGTGTAAGATTGAATTCAAGGAGCGTGATTTTGTTCAAAATACAAAAGTTCCCAAAAGCAATTCCAAGATGCATCCAGAACCAGTAAAACTTATAGTAAGACTCCAGAGAGGCGGATTGAATCGGCTCAGTGACCGCTGGAAAAGAAAGAATGCAAAAACATAACATGGTAATGTGCTGTATGAAATAATATAGGTAATCCCCAGACTGAACCCAGATAAGTGAAAGCAGTGGTTCTCAAACTCTCGGGGTAACACATTATTACACACTTAAGTTCGCTGTTTTCCTTGTTAAGACATGGTTTACTCACAGTCATAATTTAGTCGGTTTTAGACCCTTTTCTGACACTGTTTTGTCCTGATTAGATCTTGATCTTTTCCTGGCAGTACTTTAAGGTCAAACGTTTTTTTAAGGGTGGTGTGAAAAGTTAAGAATTAAGATCTAATTTTGACTAGAGCTATTCCTGTGAGTACCACTGGGGTGTCCTGTCAGATCCAATCTGGGGTGATCCCATCTGCAGATCCCGAGCTGGGGTCATGGTCAGGACCCATCAGGAGGATGTGAATGTTTTTTTGGACAATGGAGAAAACCCTCCCACACCGCGAGGACATGCAGACTCCACACAGCCAAGAAACAACCTGGGACCTTCTCTGGTCTGCCGATTCTCTCATCCTCACTGGCAGTGGTCATTTAAGTTTTTTTTTTTTTTTGTCCATCTGGGTAAAGTTTTAAGGCATAAGAGAGAACAGTTGTGTCACTGAGAAATACTCTGCTCAAGTACTGACATGATGGTGCATTCCTCCTGCGAAACAGACGCAGCGCTTTCTATCAACACTATCAGAGTGTGTGCTGATAAGCAAGCCCCACTGACTGGTTCCCACCTCTTATGTGTGTGTTTTAATGACACTGTTTTTGGTGGCAGTGAACACGTGTCTTAACCTTCTCAGCTGGCTCTCCTCAGCAGAGTGCTCGCAGTAGCGCACACTACAGCAGGCGACTGCAGTGTGATCCTCATATGATCCTGGTCTGGTTGGGAGCACTCAATGTCACTCCTGCAGAACCTCATTCATCTTCTCATCCAGGATGGTTTTAGTCATTGACCTGTTTCATAGAGGCCCTACAGGCCTAAATTTGGAAAAAGTGTGTTAATTTTTAACTTGAAGCCGCTAAGGCCTGTCAAGTTCAACCTCACCTGCTAAAAATTTAACCACACTTTTTCTTGAAGCCAACTGTTAGTTTAGTGAGTGGCTAAAATCTGCCCCGTAGAGAGCTTTTGTGGACTTCACTTTTCAACTATTTAATATATATATATATATGGCTTTCCTGTGTTTGCACTTGAGACGTGTTAAAAGCATAGAACTCAGAATTTCAGTGAACTGCGGACCAAGACACGCAGGTACAGTAGGTGCAGTGTGAGCTATGAAGTATGTATGACTCCGTTTGGCCTGAATGCACTGACCAACACCAAATGGAGTTTCTGGGATTAGTTTAGTCAAATTCAAGCTGTGAACTATTTTTCAGTGCCATTTCTTTCTTTGTGATTTCAGGTGGTACCATGGCAAGCTGGACCGAACTATTGCTGAGGAGCGGCTGCGCCAGGCCCGGACCCCTGGTAGCTACCTCATCAGGGAGAGTGACCGCCGGCCCGGTTCATTTGTCCTGTCCTTTCTCAGCATGACCAACGTGGTCAACCACTTCAGGCAAGTCCATTCATTACAAAGGAAACATTTTCAAACACACTGTCCGAGAGCCTAACCCAAGAGTGTACATGTTATTCTTGAATTGATTGTCAATAGTTTTTATTATGCTTTAATTGTTACTTGTTTTAAAAATGTCACCGGCGCCTCTTGTCCAGGTCTCCCTCAGAAAAAGAGATTTATCTCAAGGGACTTCCTGGTTAAATAAAGGTTAAATCAAATCAAATAATGTTTTTGGCACTTCTGCATAGAGCCTGAAAGTAGCAATACTAGTAACTTGTTACTTTTTCTTAGTTATTGCTATGTTTGGTTCTTATGGGTGGTAGCATGCAAGTATCAATTTGTCTTGCATTTAAGTACGTTTAAAAAAAAAAAATTACGTTTGGACCCAAACAAGTTTTAAATATATTTATATTGGAGAAATCATGACTAAAATGAACTTTTACACATTCTAAGTTGCTATCCTTTTTTGTTTCCGGCTGTGTTGGTCAAAAATGTGTAAATCTCACTCAGCTGGAAGAATTATTATGACTTATTGTAAATGTCATTGCTTTACCTTTTATTGCGATAACAATAATTTGCCGATATATTGTGCAGCCCTACATCTAAAATGGCCATACGTTGGATAAAACTGGATCAAATGAAACGTGACAGTGTTGAGACGGTCATGTCACCTTTTGGTTTTACTGCTGTCATCACAAGAGACAGCTTTTTTGTGAATTATCATCGTGCATACTTAGAGTAGTGTGCTGTTTATGCCCCCTTCCATTAAATATGAGTGGGTGGACCTGAAGTAAAAAAAGGAGGACATCCCACTTGTCCAGCAGCAGCACCACGGGGCTCTTTCACAGCTTCACGGCAGATGGAATGAGACAGAATCAGAAAATACAGTCTGCTCCGTCTGTTCAGCGCTCAAATTGGTTCGTTGAATGTGAAAACCTCATTTGTTTTTCCCCTTAATCATCCTTACAAATTAAATGACTTTATTATTAAAGGGGTGCTTTATTTTTGTATTACTCTGTTGAGATTGTGGCTGTGTTTTGTGGTCCTACACTAAAAAGAAAGAAAAAAAAACTACTACTGTTGAGGTTGAAGAATTGTGAGGCAGATTTGAAGATCAGAGGCCATGCTGCTGACTTTGTGAGTGTATTACGATAGATCTTGTATAGATCTGCCACTGGGAGAGTTTCGAGCTGTATTTGTACTTAAAATGTTTTTTTTGTGTAAATACATTGTGTACAAAGAGCCAAGCACGCGATGGAGGAACAGCCAAAACAAAAAAGCAAAAGCTTGTCCATAATGACATGCATAAAGCAGGGAACCTTTTTAGACAGAAAGTTAATAGTCTTTCTTGTAAACGGTCTATCTCAGATGTATTTGTAAATTTGATGGTAATATGATATCGAAGGGCATCTTTGGGTTAAGGCACAATCTAATAATGGTTTCCTCTCCCTCTCCAGGATAATCGCCATGTGTGGGGACTATTACATTGGCGGGCGGCGGTTCTCCTCTCTTTCAGACCTGATCGGATACTACAGCTATGTGTCCTGTCTGCTCAAAGGAGAGAAACTGCTGTCCCCAGTGGCGCCTCCAGAGGTGAGGAATCACGAGTGTTTAAGTTATAGTCCAACTCCATGCACTGCTGGACTGTCATCCCCACCGTGTATACAAAAAATAAAGATTTATCCCATTTTTTTTTATTTAGTATTACTATAAGATTATGAGTTAGTGTAACTTGAGTATAAATCTGTTTTGTATTTGAATTGCATGTGAATGTTTTACAGCCCGTTGAAGATCGGAGGAGAGTCAGGGCCATCCTTCCATACACCAAAGTGCCAGATACTGATGAAATCAGGTGGGCGTAACCTCCTCTTTGAAATGGCATTGTCCACTTGTCCGAATTTAAAACTGAGTTAGTTTGCAGTGTATATGTACTGCATGGTGTTTGGAGGATTAAGATGAAGTCGTATTGGTCGCTAGGGCCCCCTGCTGGTGAATCATGTGCCATAGTTAATGTGTGTCTTATCTTTACCATACTGCAGTGATTTTACCAAGTCCTCCACATTTGCAGCTTCCTAAAAGGGGACATGTTTATTGTTCACAATGAACTGGATGATGGCTGGATGTGGGTGACCAATGTCCGCACAGAAGAGCAGGGTCTGATTGTTGAAGATCTTGTGGAGGAAGTGGTATGTTTTGAGTTTTTAAAATCACGGCGAATACATTTTGTATCACAATTAACCATAAACTTTGGCCTCCTGTCTGACTTACTAAAAACTGCGCTTTTCACCAGGGCAGGGAGGAGGATCCACATGAGGGAAAAATGTAAGTGGTATTCCATTTCAATTAAATCATATTCACTTGCAGTTATTGTCTTTTGTTGTTGTTCAAACATGTGAGAATTGAGTTATTTACCCTTGACTTTCATTATTTTGTGTGCAGCTGGTACCATGGAAAGATTACCAAACAAGAGGCCTATAACCTCCTTATGACAGGTGCGCTTCCTGATCAAACCCTACGATGAATCACGTCTGACATTAATGTGTATTGTTTTGTCCTAACCAGGCCGTGAATACTGCAACCCATTTATCTCAATAAATAAGTTGCTGAATATGCACATGTATTTTTTCCTCTCAGTGGGCCAGGTGTGCAGCTTTCTCGTCCGGCCGTCAGACAACACGCCTGGAGACTACTCCCTGTTCTTTCGCACGAATGAAAACATCCAAAGGTTTAAGATCTCTCCCACCCCCAACAATCAGTACATGATGGGAGGGAGGTACTACAACAGGTGTGGAGCCTCATCTTTAACAATACTATTTATCTGTTTTACAATTTTAGCTTATGAAAAGTCTTTGTCCTTTTATGGCAGTGTTGACGACATTATTGACCACTATAAAAAAGAGCAAATTGTTGAAGGGTACAATCTTAAAGACCCAGTGTCAGTCCAGGTATGTATTTCAGTTGTCTAGTTTAATCGTTGACAAAAATAATAACAGTTGATTATTAATGATGTTTTCTTAGAATCAGGAGCAAGTAATTAATGACACTGTTGATGGAAGAGAAATTTACAACACTATCCGACGAAAACCAAAAGACGCTTTCTACAAAAACATTGTCAAGAAAGGCTACCTCCTTTTAAACAAAGGTATGACATTTTTACATAATTTTCAGCATATTTTAACCCAAGGCTTCTTTTACATTGTTCATTTGAATGAAATGCTATATATTAATTGATTTCTGAATTTCTAACTTCAGGAAAAGGCAAACGTTGGAAGAACCTTTACTTCATTCTTGAGGGGAACGATGCCCAGCTCATTTACTTTGAAAGTGAAAAAAGAGCCACAAAACCCAAAGGGCTGATCGATCTCGGCGTGTGCACTGTGTATGGTGTTCACGACAGTCTGTTTGGCAGGTGAGTCCCGATCACTCCACTCATTAGCGTCTGTAAAGTTCATTATAAAATTAAGCAATGTGTTTTTTTTTCCTTTTGTATTTTAGGCCAAACTGTTTTCAGATTGTTGTCCAGCACTTTAGTGAGGAGCAGTACATTTTCTACGTTGCGAGTGAAGTTCCAGAACATGCACAGGTAAGAAAACGAATAATAAATAGTTGAATTTAAAATTCTGTGGGTTGTATATAAGAACATGCAACTGTTTATTTTCTTTCAGGAGTGGATGAAATGCCTTCACACATTTTGCAGTAACCTAAGAAAAACCACTCAGCCCACAACAAACAAACGGCTCAGACAGGTATGCATTTTCATTTGTATAAAATAGTAAGGGCTCACTAATCGTAAAACCGCCCCTTGTGTCAAATCTCTACTTACGCACACTTTGTCCCAGGTGAGCAGTCTGGTGCTATATGTGGAGGAGGCCCACAAACTGCCTGTGAAGTACTTCACAAATCCCTACTGTAACATCTACTTGAACAGCGTCCAGGTCGCAAAGACACATCCACGAGAAGGACAGAATCCAGTTTTCACAGAGGAGTTCATTTTTGAGTGAGTCGGATTTTCTTCACATTTTATCGTCTTGACACTTTATTCCACATTTTTAATTCAAACCTTTTCTTTTTCAGTGACTTATCAAATGAAATTAACAGATTTGAAATCAGTCTGAGCAACAAAACAAAAAAGAGCAAAGAAAGTGACATACGTAAGCACTTTTAGAAGTACCGTAATCAAATGGCTTACTTTTGTTTACTTTTTATCAGTTGGATACTTTTCTAAAACTCTCTTTTCTCCTCATAGTGTTTATGCGTTGTCAGCTAAACCGTTTGCAAAAAGGCCAGATGATTGACGAGTGGTTCCCCCTCAGTTCCCACGTGCCTCTGAAGGGCATCGAGCCAGGGTCCTTACGGGTTCGAGCTCGCTACTCCATGGAGAAGATCATGCCCGAAGAGGAGTACAGCGAGTTCAAAGAGGTGCAATTCTTCATACTTGTTTGGTTAATATGGTTAGTTATTCAACAAAGCCATTCATGATGATGCGTTTGTTCCATGAGCAGATGATCCTGCAGAAAGAGTTCCACGTTATCTACGCTCTGGCTCATGTTTGTGGCCAAGACCGCACTCTACTGGCCAGCCTTTTACTGCGCATCTTTAGGCACGAAGACGCGGAAGCTCCATTACTCAGGACCCTCAACGACAGAGAAATTAACATGGAGGGTGAGAAAAGTTTTACGTGCACCGACTATAATGTGATTTTATTAACATGAATTGGCGTTCATTGTCGATACTAGATGAGGCCACAACTTTATTCAGAGCGACCACACTGGCCAGCACGCTGATGGAGCAGTACATGAAAGCGACAGCCACTCCCTTCGTCCATCATGCTTTAAAAGACACCATCCTCAAGATCATGGAGAGCAAACAGTCGTGCGAGGTACCGCAAAAACCTCCATCCACAGTGCTGTTTGCCATTAATATTCTCGCGATAAATTGAGCTTTTGTTTTTGTTTTAGCTAAATCCCTCCAAACTAGAAAAAAATGAGGACGTAAACCTGAATCTGGCTCATCTGCTCAACATCTTGTCTGAGCTGGTGGAGAAGATCTTCATGGCCGCTGAGATACTTCCACCGTAAGGGCAAATGCACAAACATTCATTCATTGTTGTATCACCTGTGTTTTGCCTTTTTGTGTGATCAAAAATCCGCTTTCAGGACGCTCAGATTTATCTACGGCTGTTTACAAAAGTCCGTTCAGCAGAAATGGCCCACCAACACAACCATGCGGACGAGAGTAGTGAGGTGAACCAACGGAAGCTTGTACAATGTCCCCGCAAAAATGTTCCTCAGCCTCATAACTGATTCCTTTTTTTGCTTTATAGTGGCTTTGTGTTTCTAAGACTTATCTGTCCAGCGATCCTGAATCCCCGTATGTTCAACATTATTGCTGGTGAGTTTTTTCTTCAGCTCCTCTAAGCACATACTGTACTTGTGCTACTACTATTAACTGTTGCCGTCCAATTATTGTTTCAGACCCGCCATCTGCAACGGCAGTCAGGACCCTCACGCTAGTAGCCAAGTCAGTCCAGAATCTTGCCAACTTGGTCGAGTTTGGTGCCAAGGTATGCTTTTATAAAAGGACACCTTTGCACATTAAGTCGCTTGTGTTCATTTAGTCATGACTTACGCTTTGTTATTGAACAGGAACCCTATATGGAGGGTGTGAATCCATTTATCAAAAACAACAAACATAGGATGATTATGTTCCTGGATGAGTTGGGGGTAAGTCATTCAAAGTTGTCGTTTTATTAGCTGTACCTGAACAGAAGTTAAAAATCTTGTCATATAATTGTTGGCAGAATGTCCCTGAACTTCCTGAAACGACTGAGCACTTTAGGACGGACCTGTCGCGGGACCTGGCCGCGCTGCATGAGGTCTGTGCCACACATTCAGACGAGCTGCGCACTCTGAGCAACGAGAGGGGGGCTCAGCAGGTCAGTTATCCATAAGTCGTAGATGACGGTTTTCATTTTATGGCATCAACACATCTTTTAAGACAATGGGCCAACAGTGGTCAGTCACCAGCGATTAACACAAACTGGAGGGAATTTCATTATGCTTTAGTAATGCATTTAAATTGCTTTTAGAATTGGTTTACACCATGTTAAGACACATTTAGTTCTGATTATTCCATAATTTATGCCTGTTGGGACATGGAAGCTCAAATACTGTATTGGTGTAAAAAGGTTTGAGAACCACTGCTTTATTTGAGATTAGGCATAGTACCTTTAAATGTATTAATGTGGTAATTCTTTTATATGGTTTGTCATAGATCTATTAGTATTTGACAGTAAATTCCCAGGAAAAGGTTTGCATTTTCTTTGTAAAAATATGGAAACCGGGATACAAAATGCATGATTTTGTTATCACACTAATACTATGCTGTAGAGTCCAAAATACAGAACCAACAGTACATAAATATGCTGGGTGCAAAGACACTTTTTATGGAGTAAGGAGTCATTCTTCTTAGAGTGTTGTAGTGAAATGTGTTGGGAATACATTGTTATAAAAAAGATGGTCAATGTAGCTGTAATGTTGACGAGTTGGATTGAATCCTGTGATTTGTTTCCTGCAGCACGTGCTGAAAAAGTTACTGGCCCTCACCGAGCTCCTCCAGCAGAAGCAGGCTCAGTATGCCATGTCCAACAGCAACAGGTAGTACTGCCCTCCCATCTCATCTCCACAATCCTCCAGTCGAGTCTCCAGTGGAACCTGACCAGACCCAGCATGCTCCACCCTCATCACCATGGCAACCGCTCCATCTTTCATCATGTCCTTCGACGGCCACACCCTCATCCTGGTCCACCCGTTATCTCGTTTGCCATAGAGAACTATGCAACAGCAGCCAAGCACCATTTCAGTGCTTCAAGAAAAACCGATGCATTTGTTATGCTCATTCTGATTCCCTTTTGTTCTTTAACCATGAGGGCCAAATTTTGTTAAATGTCTGTTTTTGTACCCGCTATGTGTTAATAGCTAAAAGTTGCCAAAGTATCCTCCCCCCCCCCCTCCTTCATCAGACACGAAGATGGTAGTCCTCTTCGCCCAACATTCTTGTAACTGGATTATGCTTTTATACTGTAATTACTGACTGATTTATTATAAACTTATGACAATATCTGCAAAGTGTTGAAACTTGCATTTATGTTTTTCTTTTCTAGATTGGAGCAAAGTCTTTTACAAACGTATGGCTATTTTATACTAAGAATAAATTCTCTTGCTGGAATCATGAGTATCTAAGTGAGATAAGCTGATTTTTTTTTTCTTTAACTCTTTGCCAGAAATACTCAGAAACCAAGTAAGAGTTTACAGCTGAATTTTTAAATAGTCCAGACTGTATCAGACATGCATGCACTTATTAAACCGTTGTAAAGTAGTTGATGGAGTCATCATTTGTGCTTCAGAAAGTTGGCCTAGACAATCTACAATTTACATTAAAAAAAATATTTATTACCAATTACATACAGCTTAATACAAAACACTTTCATATCAGATCATCATCGGACAACTCCTGTAAATATAAAACTGGTAAGAACTTGCCGTATTTACTTAATTAAAAAAAAACGTCTTACCTCTTCTGTGGTAAGGCGTGGTTCTTTAGATACATGTCCGTCGTCTTCATAACCTCTCTTACGCTTACTGGAAAAATAAAATACCGTTAGAATAAAAGGTATTAGTCATTCGTAAAATATCCCCCGTTTCATATCAACTCCCATTCCCACAGTCATTTAGAATAGTCTCCATGTCATCAGTAGTTTTAGTTTGGAACATGCACCCAAACACCTATATTGCTCAACATTGAATTGAGAGCATGTACTCTTGACAAACCTATCGACTTTATTTTACAGGACAGAATGCACCATCATGTCCTTGGCTGCAGCCATCCAGGTAATGTGATGTGTCTGCAGATCCCAATCGGAGAGCCAATGGTAGCTGAACCACACGGCCAGCCGTCCTGAAGACCCGAGTCTGTTAAGCATGTGGCCTCTGCTCCTGTTAGTCCAATACAATATGGCAGTTCTCTCAGAATCCACTTGCTGGATATCTGAAAACTGACCTTCAAAAACCCTATCCAAAATGTACTGCCAACAGTGTATTGACTGAAGGGATGATGCCCCTCTGTACCTTTTTAAATTAGGTCACGGTTTGGATAAGAATGCGAAGAGAAAACAATCCAAAGCAATGAAGTAGCATTATCTGCTGTCATCAGGGAATATTAACCTTTTCCTAGACAACACAAGCCTTAAACCCCCTTGTATACACTCCCGTTTGCAAACTCTTCGTTGCAACCATCAATTACATGATTTTTGTTTTTTATGTATGTCGCTCCAAAACAACTCTTGCAAAGGTTTTCTATGCTCGTTTGTTCGTCAGTACATACTTAACACGTGTGAAAAAGTAACGAGGTTTTGTGTAGCTTAAAAGGTAGTCTAGACTTTTGTAGGAGGTATGTAACAAATGCATGTTAACCCCGAATGAATTTGGTGTATGGGCCTACTTTCTATACATGCTGCTTTAATGTCACCTATATACGGGGTGGGATAAACATTTATGCATTTGGCGTTTCTTACCCTCGGTCACCCAACACCATCATCCCTGCACTGTTCGAGTAGATATCAACCACACGAGTCATGCCATGCACAGATTTATCAACTCCTTGTCAAAAAGGTTGGCCTGAGGTGCCTCTGAAGTCTCTTTCAGCTGCAAAGTCTAAATCTGTGCCTGTCATAGCTTTAATAGTTTTCTGAACGGTTTACTGTAGTTGCACTTACGATACCACGGACCTCACCAAGTGTTTCAAAGACTATTAAGGACAGCAAATTTACAACTGAGCGTAAATGTCTTTTTGAAGCTATTCCAATATCTGCTATGCTAGTATGGATGATATAAGTAGGAATGTGGCGTGCTCTTGTGCTTTTTCATACAGCTGATGAGTTCCTTTTTATTTTTCTACCTGATATTGAACCTTGAACCTTTTGCATCTTAGATACAACAACTTGGAAATAATAAAATATTACATGAGTTGTGGGAAATATCTTACTTGCATGAATTCTGATCTTCAAAGAAAATATGCTTAAGTTCTACACGTACATACAACATGTTTCTAGCAATCAGTTCAAAAGCACACAGCTTTAATTATTTCAAAACTATCCACTGAACCACTATCTTCATGCATTCTCACACAAAATGCCACCCTTACTTGCTTGAGTTTGCCACAAATTCAGCATGTATCCTCTCCAGCTTCTGCTTGCATACATTAACCTCCTCTGGTTTTGGTAGTTCATATTTCTTGGTAATAATCTTCATTCCTACAAAAAGGGACAACACAGCGGATTCAACACCTCATGGTGATCTATATGTCCATCTAGTGGTGTCCAGTGGAGCTGCAGTCTACTCACTTCTCATTGAGTCATACAGCTTTGAGAGAGTCTCCTTGTCCTGTTTCAAGCCCAAACATTCTGTAATGTAGCTGGACATTGATAACACCGAATACATTTTAGTATCTGTGACGGAGACTTAAATTAATCATGACCTTAAACCCACCTCTCCATGTTGAGTCCAGCTCGTGATGCACTGTTCAGAATGGCTGTTAGAGCGATCTGAGATGGAGTAAAGAGTAACCCTATATCTGTCAAAGATGCCTGTGTCAGGAAGTCATCCACATTCTTCCTCAGAGACTCTGGGTTTTCAAGAGTAGGATATCTAGTCTGAAAATAAAACAAAAAGTTTCACATTTCTAAAACTGAGAAATACAGACGTCTCAGAAATCTTACACTGTACAAGCTACCCTGGGGCTGAAATGTAGCAAGCACAGTATTCATTGGATATTGGATTTGGGTAAAACGCAAATTGGAAAGAACAAAAGGCTAAACACAAATTCAAACACACAACTTAAGCTATATAATTAATTCTTACGAAGATTGATCTCAACATTGAAAGTTAAAACATTTCAACTGGACATCTACAACACCTGTGCACTTGAGTGTCACAATCTAACATCTGATGGGACTTGACATCTTTGGCCCTTTGAAGAAGAGAGTTGGATGACTCTCGAAACATCGGGCAACTATATCAAAAATGTCCAGTTGAAATGTTTTTAACTTTCAATGTTATATAATTTGAGTACTTTTAGATACACTTAAACAAGACAGTACCAATGATAAGGTTAAACCCTTTCCAACTAAATCCGCTACCTGTATTTGTGGTGCAAATCATTACTCTAAAAACAACCCAATACAGACGGCGAAAAGAACCACCCTTCTCCATAATATTGTACTTTCCTATATTCTAGTAATAATCAATGGAAGATACACACTTACCTTCAGGTCAATGAGTAGACCCTCCATGGGTCTGTACGGGTTGTGGACGACCAGGTGGAAGTTGAGCTGTTGTATTAGCAGTAACTCATATTCAAGGATCTGTTCGGCCACTAGCTCCTGTCCCGCAGGACTCTCATGGACAAGGTTTGCCACAAACTGGCTGCTGGAGACATTGAACTCATCCACTTTGCATGACAGATATGCACAGGTCAGCCTAAAGCAAAACATTCAAATTCAATTAAGCATCTTAAAAGGGAATATTCTGATATTGTCCTGATGATCAGGTCTGGTTACTTGCATAATAATTCTTGGGTGGAACTCCATGACAGAATTGTTGAGGTAAAATCTTCTGAAATACATGACAGCTGTACCCTAGACATTTCAGAATTAAAGAAATGTGGTGAATACAACTTTCTTCTATTACATTGTAAAGTAATACAATATAGGTTACTTTCAAACATACCACAACGGATTTTGGCATGGCAGGTTTAAAAGCATTGCAGAAGTCCAACAGCCTCTTCTCATAGTGTCTCAGGAGACACTCTTCTTCATGCCGCTTCAAGAATATTGAATCACTAACCCCGGACTGTCTCGAAAGTAATTGACGGTTTCAAATTAACCACGTCAACGTTCATATCACATTTTGAGAAAGTTCCTACCTTGACCGTCTCCAATACTTTCTTGATACATTTTTTATTGGCCTCGCATCTTAACAAGGTAAGCTCGTCCTCGTCCTTGAATATCCAGTAGTTTTTATGAGAGCTATTGTGGAACATCACGGATTTTCTGAAATGAACTGTCAAAATCAATTCTGAAAGAGTGTTAGGGTGTTAGCATTAGCACGTATTTGTTCGTCTGATTACTGCGAAACTTCCTCTACGTGAGCAGTGCGACCACATCAATAGGACTATGCGAAAATCCACTATATGCAGTAGATATGATTTCGGTGACCAACAAAACGAACAGTTTTCGAACTTAATTGTACCAAACAAGCGTCGCAGAAATCGAGCGTCAAGAGAATCCGGGCGCCTTAAGATGACGTAGGCTAATAAGCTGCAGGAGTTGAGTTGCTTGTAGTTTTTTTTTTTTTTTTTTGGTAAGTTGAGCACTTTCCCCTTGAATGTAAATTACTATCCAAAATTGAAGATCGTGGCCAAAAGTCTATATGATGCGTAAGTCACTTGTTTGATGAAAATAATGAGTGTAATGCTTCCGTTTGTTGCAAAGGTTTAAAATCTGTCAAATCAATCAATTAAATGCCAGGAGTGGGAGAAGTCGCGTGGAACAGAAATCATAGTAGGCATGCATACATGTTTAGAAGAAGCCACTCAACCCCCTCCCATGTTTCCGTACACCCTCATTTGCATAAACATGAGTCATTTATGAATAATAAATGCCCGTGTACTCAGCGGGTGCCTTTAATTTGCATATAACCACAGATACGCTTTTATTTCCTTAGCGGCGCTATCGCGAAACCCTTCAAGTCTGCATAAACGAAGAAACGCAAGAGATCTCGCTTTTAACCAGGTACGTTGCTTTGCGGTGGTTTCACTGACTACATCTTTGCGTTTCTCTGCGCCGTTTTTTCGTCTTCGATGTCTGTCGCTGCTGTTTGTTTTGTTAAACGCACGGGGTTGTACGCTCGGTTTAAAATCCGGTGAGCAAGACCACAATATCCATAGCTGGTGTCAGTCTGGAAATGCATAAACATGAAGCGGTGATGCATTATTGATGAGAGCACCGCGAGGTTTACTGATGCATGTGTGCGCGCAATGCGTCATGCGCTCGTTCACGTTGTCAGCTTGCTGTGGCTAACACCTTTTTTCTCTTCGGCAAAATTTTTTACAGACTTCTTTGTCGGCTACATTCATTGCAATTTCTTGACTTCATTCCACGTCTATTTTCACCCCACCATTTGCTCACCAAAATCTTGTTTTGTTTTTTCACATAAAGCCTGGAATTTTCCTGCTTTTTTTTTTTTTCCTTCTTTGAGATTTTAGAGGCTTTTATGTCATTGTCCAAAGAATATTGTGAATTTTTTGAAGCCATTTTCACATGTACAATATTATGCTGTAGTTACAGTTAAGTATAACGTCTTTGTTTTTGTTTTATGTATAAACCTACTTTTTAATTGAATTGAACAATATACGATACTCTGATCAGTTGGGTTCATAATTAATGTTCGCCCTCGTCTCGTCGATGTGCATCCCTGAGGTGTAGAAACGAGTGCACTTTCACAACAATAAATTGATCAGCTCAAAACATTCCATCCATAGAAGTAATGACAAAAAAAAGACACTTAAAACATTTCTTTCCATTTGCAGTCAGTCCTGTTCCACTTAACACAAGTTAATTATTTAAACTGGCCTGAAACTGCTGATTGGTAGGCCTACGTGTTAATTATTTTGCCCTTCATTTTGCATATAGCCGCCCAGCCCCCCTCTAATTTGCATCGCCGTTGCTGTGGTAACCCAGGGTGGCAGTGTGGATAAGAGACTCATTCAAGGACATTGGGTCAGGTGCAATGTACTGCTGCTGGGCACTGACCATTGACTTGTATATCAAAAGCAAAATGGCTGTTGGGCCTTTGAGTTCTTCGATGTTTGAGATGGGATAAAAGAAAGTGCATCAATACCTTTTGTATGTGTTTTAAGATGTCTGTGATTGATTTGATTGAAAAAAATACTAGAGTGATGTGTTACCTTCTGAGATTAGCTGCTCACTACTAGAATGTATTACTCTTGTCGTTGCATTGTCTGCATATATTTAGATCTTTGATTTCTTGGGAAATAATTAATCAGTGTCAATATATTATTTTTCTAGTCTTTGTAGCCTACTGACTTTGTGTGTAAGATGATGGAAAGGGCTTCGATGCCTGGTTTTATTTCAAACGTTATAGAGATGATTTGGGATCTACTGTGAATGATTGAAACACATCATAGCATGAGGTGCTGTAGCCCCTCTGAGAGTAGCTGCTATATTTACAACCTTTTTCTTGCTTTTGCATTTGTTTGTATTCAAATGTGTCTTAGCTGGTTTTCTTCAGGTTTGCATTAAGCAGCCAAAAGGGTTTTTCTTCTTTCCCCTCCCCTCCTCCCATCTCTAGACACCCCCCACCGCCTTCCTCTCTCCAGGCTCTAATTGAGCTTTGTGTCTACCTCCATCTCCATTCAAATCCACACTAATTTGCATAGAGCCTCCGTCGTGCGCAGGACAGCTCCCCAGCTGTACAGTACGCCGCTAAATGAGGAACACAGACCCACTTTGCGTGACGTGAATACTAAGCAGCAAGGGGAGTCATTTTCATGTTTCCTGAAAATACAGCTTTACCTGAGACATGAGGAGAAGAGACCAAGGAAGATAGATAGATCAAACTAGTGTTTTAGAGCTAAATGCACAACCTCAAATGCTACTTTAGGTTCAAAAAGATATTTTAGGGAAGCCTTTGAAAGCTACCTATTGGTTCTTCATTTTGAATTGGGGCCTTACCACTAAGCAAAAAAATGTTGCTTCTTAAATTGCGCCAAAACTATCATTTACGTGCACAAGTTTAAAAAATAATATTCTGACTTTTATTTAATTTTTTTTAAAGGTTTTACAATATGATATTTGTTCTGGTTATGGAGAAACAGGATTTGTGTTAATGCTTCCATGTTCGCCTGCTTTAGTCAGTCCCATTTTAACTGAAGCACCAAAAGCTGTGAGTGAAGACTTTAGACATTTGCTTAAGAGCGCACAGATAAGTAATTATGTAGCATTTTTGACACACTCTCACCACACTTAAGGGAAGGTGTTAAGCACACCTTTAATAGAAAACTCTCAAGCCTCAAGGCCAATTTTCATTTTCAAACATATTGGGGAGGATTTGTGACATTTCAGCTCATTTCAGAATTCAATCACAGTCATAGCTGTAGGGAGAGTAAAATGGCACGCTCTTTGTGGTGAATCCAACTGTCCTTGAATGTCTCGCTGCATGTAGCACACTCTTCTCCACACTAGAAATTCGAGGAAAATTTGATGAGATGTTTTAACTTCATGTTGAATGCAAAGTGAGCAGGGTGTTCAGTGCACTGCGCAAAAACAAAGACTGACGTTTCTGTAACTCACAGATCCTATTCCCTTTGGCCCAAAGTAAAAAGTGTGTTAGAAAAATACCTTTTCCTCCACAAAGATGTTAGTTAAAACAACAATCTTTTGCCGTAATGGACGACAGAAGAGTCAGAATCAATATAATAATTGTGTGTGTGCGTGTGTGTGTGTGTGTGTGTGTGTGTGTGCGGGTGTATATACAACATGCATTAATAAAAAATAAAAAAACTTGCAGTGGGGGTTGTGCATCTTAATCTCATTATGATGGCTGAATATAAACCAAGAATTAGAAGATTTAAAATTGGAATAGAAGTGGCGGGTGCTTGTGGGCAAGGCCTTCTTTAATAACTGGCATTGCCAAATCCTAATCGAGCCAAACCGTTTCCAAAAGCCTGCTTTAGAAATGCAAATGAGGCTTCAAGGCTGCACCTGAAGCATGCCAGAAAATTAGAGGATGCCATTTTATTTTATTTATTTTAAATTTTTCAATTTGCGAGTGGTTATTTGACCTTTACTTAAATGTCTGTCCATGCTACACTCATCTTGTTCAAATTAAATGGAGAGATGGCGGTCTTGCCTACATGACTAGATCTTTTTATGTAATTTGATTTTCTTCCATTTGTTTTAATAAAGTTCAAATTAATGGATGGAGGGTTAGTTCATATTCTTTTCATAAAAAATATTCTTATGATTACAAGAAATACAGGAACATCAGCATAAAAGCAAAGTAATATTCAGAAATAATTTTAATATGAATGCACTTAAGTACAAACATTATTAAAGGTACATATTAAAGTAAAACCTTTAAAAGATCATATTTGTCACGCTGAGTTTGATCACATATAGGGCATTCAATCCCATTTTGAAATGTAAAAGGCCCGTTCCTCTGACGCTCCTCGTGGCCTTTCAAACTGACATTGTGAAAGCGGGATGCTGCCTATTAGAGTGCCCCTGCTATAATCACGCGCGCCCTCCCCTATTGTTTTCTTAATTGCTGCTATATCTTTTGTTGGCAAGGAGCGCTCGTTCTAAGTGCGTCGTTGGCCCCTGCTGGAAGGAGCTCGAGGCTTCATGTGGACTTCCTGGAGACTCCAACAAAAAGCCCTGTCAGGTGGATGAGCCATTACTCACACAGTCCGCACATGCTCAGGCAAATCTGACGTTGAAGGGATATGGAGCCTACTTTTCCACGTGCACATATGGCATGAATTATTCCTCAAGTGCAATTCCCCTTTTCACTGTAATAACAATGATTATTCTCACATTTTGCAAGTTAAGAAGTGAGCATTTTTAGACACAATTTGAAAATGTGCTTTAACAGTCTGATTAATGATCATCTTTTTTGACTTTATGGCCATTAAGTTGTCATGGCATTTCACGCAAGTAGTCTTTTTTATTTATCACAAATTCAAATGCATTACAACCACACACATTCGTTACATTCTTGTCTAGATTAATTGAAACGGTCCTTTTAGGGCTGCTTTTATACACAGAATCAAGGGCATTAAGTGTGAAATGCGGTGTCTTACCACTAGATGGGGTGAGAACATCACCTTATAAGCGCTTCATAAGCAGAACGTCTTTGTTTAGAAGCTTCTCATGCGTGTTCTTTTAAATTTGCTTTGTGGAAATGTTAGGAGGAGTTATCAGAACCTGTTGTTACAGTGGTGTAAATGAGATTCTGATCATTTGTAAATATAGACAGACATCACAATATTTCAGCTTGTAGGACATGGTGAAAAATATCAGCTATGCCACAGTGACAAAGAAATATGATGTAATTTGTGTGCAAAATAACTGAGGCTTGCACTAACAATAATAACATATAGATTAATTTATACGTTAAACACATATAACACTTTCAGAATTTGAGCATGTGATTTAGATTTCATTGTTATTTAAAAAAATCCCCCCTCCTTCCCTCTATCTTTCTAATGCAGTCCCATTTCTTTATATACAGTAGGAAAACTATCATTAGTTCATGGTGACGTCCGACCTGCTGTTGTTGGTCCTAGCCTGGCTCCTCGGTGTGTCTCAATTGGCCTGAGAAAGAGAAAGGCACAGCATAAGCAGGGCCTGACGGAGCTCCTTGATTAAACCATAGTTCGGCCACACTTTGGCTGTGTTCTTTATTCATTTGCCATGTCCCTTTCTTCCAGAAAGAGAGCCAATAAGCCCAGCAGGTGAATGTAAAGAAACGCCAGAGGACTCCCCGACGATCAGCTTTTCAAATGCAGACAATGGGCCTGCCCACCTCTTGTACAGCTGCATTAAAACCCTGATTAAAGCTCTTCCTGTTAGCAATTGATTGAGGATGCAAAGCTAAAACCAACAAAACCATGCACTGCTGAGGCCCGATAATGACTGGGCCCCACCTACAAAGCATTGGCTTTAAATGATTAGCCCCTTTTGTTTTCTTTGGAGGCGTGTGAGAGTGTGTGAGCCACAAGAGCTTTACAGCAGGCAGTGGGAGGCCCTTAGACAGATAGTTCTTATTAATCAACAAGCGTTCAGCACAAAAAAACATGTTTGTTCTACTTTAAACATCCCTCTTTGATGGCTGTGTGTTTACGAGTGTTCTAAATTTCAGCCAACACAAAAATATATTCACCGTTCATTTATGATTTTATTTAAATTTGAGGCCATACCGTTTGAGTGTATCTTTGTTTTGTTATTACAAAGCTACCTGAGGTCTAAACTGGCTTTAATCTGTGTACTGTGGTGTGTTTGGGGGCTCTGTGTTCATAGAGAATAATGCGTGGTGAGGATTTGTGTGAGAAGAAACAGAGGTTCTTCAAGAATCCATAAATATTGCATTTTTTTGTCTGACGGATGTTTGACACATCTTCATGTTTCCCCAACAAATCCCACTGTCATATTCTCTCTTTCGTCAGTCATCGTGCAAACGCCACGTCCTGACAATTATCCCCGAGAAACTCCTGATCAAAAAGCTCCTTATTCTCTCTCGGCTCACAATCTGCATCCTTCTCTTCCTCCTGCACGCTGCTTATTTGATTCCAGCTTCTGCATATTGCACCACTCATCAGTTCAAATGCAAAAGTATTACATTTACAAAGTGTTTGTGTCATCCATTTTTTACACAAATCTTTTTTTTTTTTTTAAACATCACTTTGTTGAAGCTCGGTTATTGCAGTAGCGCTGTGTTGCATTTGTCTTGTGTGTTTTGTAATGAAGGCACTAATTCACATCTCGGACAGAGGAGGGCATTGTTCCTTTGATTTAACATGGCTCGCCGTTTACAACAATTATAACTGCAATTCTTGATCAGGATATATCTTTAGAGTAATAGTAAACGGCAAAAATAACTAAAATAATTTCTGAGCATAGATAAACATGTGATTGTCGTCATTGACTTTGCAGTTTTAAATTGATTTATATGAACTTAAAATAAAGATTCATAGTTGAAGTAATAATGTATAATGTTTAAAAAGTTTTTTACAGGCATAGCTTCCTTGTTTATTTTGAGCTTTTCTTATCTAGAGGTAGTCATCGCTGCAGATGATTTGTGTCAGAAGTGATTTGCACATTTAACAACCGCACCTGCACCAGTGAATTCTTAACAAATATAGTGCGACTTACTCAAAACTGTTGAACTGCTAACTGTCTGAATTACACGGATGCAGAACAATGAAGGAATCCACAGAGGGCACCCTAAGGCGACAGTCCGGGTCCTGAGTAGGTCTCTCGACTGTGATCCTCACATCCCACACATTCATGACAATAGCAGCGCCGTGCTCTGTGTCTGCACTGTGCCCTGGTGCAAACCCGCCTACACCCGCTCTAGAAGTCTTCCAATCCTTTTCTGCTCGAGTGCGTCTGAATTTGTGTGCGCGTCGCTCATGTCTTCCTCCCACTCTGTTGCAAATAGCCTCAGACAATCAAACCCTCAGACAATCAAACTCTACCTGACTCCACCCCCCGTAATGAGTCACTAGCACCTGCTGGCTGAAGGCTTGTATCAAACTGAAGACGTGCAGTACCTGGCCACATTATTGGGCACACATTGGTCGGACTATGTTGGATATATCATCTTGTGGCTGGTGAAATTGACTTTAATGGTATTGGCCAGTATGAGTTGCTAGGATTTAGATTTGTTTATGCGTTAAATGCTTTAAGTGCTTTATTGTCTTCTTCAACTCCGGTACATTTTGTATTCAAAAAGCAATGGCAGGAATTGTACTATTACCTGTTGTACCTACATCAAACGCTTGACTTTTCTGTACGCTTAGCAAGTGAGTTCTTGGTGAGTGTGGCTTTAAAACAAGAGAATTTCAATAAGCAAATTGTACTGATAGATCCAGCCAGTGCAGTAGGTTTGTGTGATTTTAAATAATATCCCAGAACAAAGGACACACTCTGATGTTCAGTATTCATATCATGATATGAATACTGAACATCACAATATAACTTTTTATTTGTGGACTGAGAAAAGGCCAGGAGCTTTACTAAGTCAATACTTAATATATTGCCATCACATTTTTGACTGTACAGTACTGTACATCTCTGCGTTTGACCAGCCTTTTCAAGAGTGCTGTAACAAGTAGTAGGGGTGGGCAATATGCCATAACATTCATAATGACTAGGTCAAGATGTCACAATTCTTGCACGATTGACTAAAGTTACTGTATCTTCTTTACCTGAGACCTCTCACTTCCTTTGCGATCGATGAGTGTCTGAGAATAAAGTTGCATTACAGAGAAGCAGTGAATCTTAATCTGGTATCAACAAAGTAGCACATCATCACAGGTATCAGATTGTTATTCTGTTTTTTTTATAGTCATATCGCCCAGCCCTGACTAGTTGTAGAAAGGTCTGTCATTTTGCCCTGAAGCGAGAGTATAGTCCTACTCCCAGGTGCCAGTTCTAAGCCCAGAGAACTGGAGAGTCAAGAACATTTGGAAAAAATACCAAAAATGCAAATCAGTGAATCTCCCTAAAAAGTTAATTGAAAAGAGAATAAAGTTTGTCCCAAAGATTTCTGTCTCTCAAAAATAAGACTGGCATCCTCAACACTACCCTCCCGTTCTTGTCCTTGCACAACCAGCACACCCTCGGCAGACCGTGGTACTTAAACTCCTCAAACAGTCTTGCCTTGTCACACCATCACCCCTTTGTGACAGCACTGGGTCACAGAGGCTGACAACAGGCTGTGCGTACCGTCAAACACACACATCAGCGTCAAGGCCTGCCAGATTGTCAGTAACACTTCTCATTCAACCGAAAATATCTCACGGGCCAACCTCTGCTCACACTGCTAACGCTAGCCCCCCCCCCCCCTCTTTTTGGTTACTCTGATGATCCGTCTGACCCCGGCGGATGTGGATCAGTGCAGAGGCATTGACAACTTGTGGCATGCCAACACGTCTGGCATCAATGAAGTGGTGCTTGGAATCAAAAGTGTGTTTGACGCTAGAGGAGCTAGCCTTAGCCCGATTTGAGTGGGTAACTCGATTTGAGCATACAGTGCTGGTGTGTGTCAGATGAAATGGATGTGTACGGGGCCCACTCTGTTGATAATGGAGACTAATAGCTCAGGCTCAACGTTTAGCTAATCGGAAATGGGTTGCCCTGTGCTACTGCATTTTATTAGTTTAATGCTATTGTTAGCTTATAGGCTCTGCTAAATACACTTAACAGTAGTATGGTGTGTTGTTGTGATTTGAGATGATTGATTTAGAGTCTTTCCCCCCCTACAGGCTCCAAAGTAACACAACTTACAGTGGGAGGAAAATGTATGTGAACCTTTTGGAATGTCTTACATTTCTGCCTAAAATGGTTATAAAATGTGGTCTGATCTTTATCCAAATCATAAGAAATAATAGACCGCGTCTGCTTTAACTAATACCACCAAAACAATTACATGTATCATATTTTTATTGGCCATAACATGTAAACATTCATGGGACATCGTGGAATAAGTAAGTGAACCCTTGGATTTAATAGCTGGTTGAACTTCCTTTGCCAGCAATAACTTCATCCAGACGTTTCCTGTAGGTGCAGATTAGACGTGCACGACGATCACGTGTTATGGCCAAAAAAAATATATGTAATTGTTTGGATGGTATTAGTTTACTCATTCTCATGATTTCAATAAAAGATCAGACCACATTTTATGACCAATTGAGGCAGGGTTCACATACATTTTCCTCCCACTATAGATGTACCACTTTACGAATGTCCTAAAAGCATCCTAAAACAGGATTCAATGCCAATACTTCAACAATACTGTACATTTTCGCACCTATGCTGTTTACTAAAGGTAATAGAGCTTTATTGTTTTAGGCTTTTTTTTACTCGCAAACATACAAAATCTATTCTACTTAGCTTTGTGGTACATATATGACAAGGAGTTGAAGTTATGTATGTTGGCTAAAGAACATAGTGTATTGCTACCATAAAGATTTGAAACACCTTCACTGGCAGTCTTAGTGTGCCTTCAGAGGTGAGAAGTTGTCAAAAGTCATGCTATTACAAAGTGCAAACCCGTTGATTGAGCCGAGGTGGCTACAGAAAAATAACTTGACAATTACGTATAACGTTTTTCTGCCTTTCTCTGTGTCTGTATCAGTGTTTGCCCAAGTATTTTGCTCCGTATGTAAAGATTGAAAGGTCCCCCCCGCTCTGCTCTCTACCCCACTTCTCAAAGGCAGCGTCTCAGAGGAGCAGTCACTCAGCTCATAATGATGAGACACATGAAAGCCAGTGAGGCCGGATCGTGATAAGGTATAGACACACCATATACTGCTATAGAGGGTCTCCACTCTCATTAGGGATCAACTTTGCGGCTTTTGCTTAACAAGACCGCGTTTTCTGAAGGCAAACAGAAAAGAAATAGATTGGTATAGGAGTAGGGAAGCACATGAATAGGATACATTTATGTGCGCAGTATATAAAAAGAATATATTTTGTGCTTTGACAGACGCTATTTTAGCATCCTTGAAACGCCGAAATAGGGAGGACACTATAATGATATGTATTCAGCCATAGTATTTCTGTAAGTGCATCCTGTATTGCATACAGCACATTACAGGAAAATTAAAAGGAAAAAGCTTGTAGTAATTGTTGGCATTCGCTTTTCCCTTATTCTGCCACAATAGGCATCAGGGCCGGGTACCTTTTCTTTCTTTTCTTTTTTCCTCTGAATGGTGCGTGGTTTACAGTAATGAGCTTTTATTTTTGCTCAATTTTTCATCACCGTGAGAAAAAAAAAACAATAATGAATAATTTATCATTAATTTAACAAACTGTATGTGGTGCCGTCTCATGACCCGCCACAATACCCAGACTTACTTACATTTCACCTGCTTTGTGACATTAATTGAATTTTCAACACATCATAAATAATACTATCTGTAATTGGTAATCATATTGGTGGTAATGCCTTGTTTCCTTGTCCTCTATATTGTGTTGGTTAGGAGCAGTATTGTATGTGGGGTCATAGATCACATGGTGCCACGGTTGGACACCCAGCCATCTTATGCCCAACTATGACATGCCTTCATGATCTCCAAGCGTGAGGCGTCGGCTCCGAAGACCCACCCCTGCTGTACCTTTAATCCCAGTAAGAATAGCTGGAAGATGGCTCATATTCTCCATATCTGACCTCCGGGGTCATCCAACACCTTCCCTGAATGTGAGGGGATTAGCAAACTAGAGCCCTGAGTGTACACCCCCTTGTCCCAGTATGGAGCTGACCCCTCAACCTCACGGCCAGGTGGAGCGCGGCTGTGGGTGGATACCTGGGACCGAATTAGCTCCTCTCTCGCCTGCCTAAATGAGGTGTCCTGAAGGGCGCCAGGTAAGACGGGTCACGAATGCTGGACAAACCCCTGCGGTCCCACACAAAGGATCACCTGCCGCTTGCCAGATCAAATGTGCGACTAAATAGGGGGCTCCTCTCTTGTCAAATCTCTCTCCATGAATACTCTGTCTACTGTATAACCGCCCTTCTGTAGGCCCTCGGCTGACTCCCCTGTACTTCAATGGCAGGTCCCCCCTCGCTGCGGCCTTCAAACTCCTAATTCCTGCTCTTGGACCATCGCTAAGTACCGTGCGCATAATGGACCTATAATCAACCTCTGGCCAACGGCGGCTTTTCTCCCAGCGTGTCTGCACTCACGTCGAGCTTGCATGTCGCGCTGCAAAGAGATGCTAATTAGCTTTCATATCGACCAGGCTAATCTTTGTGTTCGCATTCAGGTGCTCCTTGAAGCTTGCTAATTTACAGGTAATATTAACATAGCATTTGGGGGGGAATTGTCTCGGGAGTGGGAGGGGGGGGGGGGGGGGGTTTGATTTAGATATTCTTTTTGAAGGGAGCTGTTGTAACATCTCATTCTGGAGTAAAGTATGAGGTTAGATGGTCAGATCCTATACAGGCGCTACCAAATAACCTCATCAAACCGTACGGCATGACAGGGTATGTGAGGGGTGTGGTGATCTAGGTGCTCCCACACAATGCGCCTTGTCAGTCAGCTTCATTCCTGGGGGGTGAAGAAGAAGAAGCAGAAGAAGAGGGGGGCCAGGGATGGGGTGCACGCGAGGTGCAAGCGGTGCAGCCACAAGGCCCTTGAGTCCCTGTGATTGGCCTTAATCCGGCGGCTAATAAGTTCAGAGAGGGGCCATATGCTGCGCTGCTATGTGCGGGGAGGGGAGTGTTGCCTCATGTTACTTACACCAGGCCGGCGCTTTCTCAGGTACCGCCCCCCCGTGGTCTGTCCTTTTGTACTGGGGGATCAGCCCTCTCCACGCTGTGAATGCTCCGAATTGATTAAACCCCACCATATAATTGTCAGCAAATCCCAGCGAATCATTTCCCATCCATTTGAAAAGTACAATGTGCGTTTCTCTCTTTCGCCTCTTTTTCCCCTTCTCCTACTCCCCTCACATACACACTCACTCTTTTTCGGAGGTCTCACGTTTGTCCCCATGCGCCACTCTCAGATTCTGCCGGCATGAGAAGGGAAAGCTAGAAAGCATGGAAGAAGAGGATAAGAAGAGGCCTGTAGCGTATGCTTGACTGGACAGTTGGCCGAAGATAAAAGTGGGCAATGGGGAGAGGCGTTCTTAATCTGAGAGTGTGGTGAGGGCCCGGCCTGAGCTGGTGACTGCCTGGGCACAGCAAGGGCTAAGTCTGGGCACAGTGCTCAGGCTACAGCAGGCAGCCAGGGCAAGAAAAGGGCAAAGAAGTAGGGTGTACTTTTCAGGTCATGCCTTAGTGGTGTTTTAGTTGATAATGAACTGTATGTTTTGAAGGTTGTGGTCAAAGTACAGTGTGTGGCAGGTTACTCATGGACTAACAATAAAGGAGCCTCCTCTGAATGTTCACGGTTCACTATGATTGGTCACTCACTCAAAGAATGACAAGACCAAGTAGTAGGAGTAGTCTGTATTTAGTAGAGCTACGGGTGCATTATCCATCCATCCATTTCTTCCACTTGTCCGTTGCCGGGTCGTGGGGGCAGCTGTTGGAGTTGCCCAAAACACATTGCACCAGCCCCTAATGGCTCCTCCTGCAGGTGGTGGGTCCACAGAAGGACGGCCTCATGGTTCTAACCGGGCCTGTTGACCCTTGTTTGTATGCATCACACTCCTTTTTTTCCCCTTTTTGTTCCCCACATCCCCATTTACCTTGATGGGCAGAGAAATTCAAAATTGACACAAAAAACAATCCCTTACAAAATGAGAACAATACACTGAAACAAAATTAAAAAAAAACTCCAGATAAACTGTAGCAATGAGTATGGCAAAGTGTACAATACACAGTGCTGGTTTCCTCTGTTAGAGACATCCACAGAAAGCTCCATGAATTTGAGTGGCTGAATTATATCTCCATAGGACACTCAGAGGCATTTTTTGGGCAGCTGTAAGGCCAGCTAATAATATTCGGCAGTTATTAATTTTCAGATTTTATTTGGAAGTCTCATCTAACAAAAGAAGCCTCGGAGAAGCACTTTTATATAGTTCATTGCAGATAAATGCCTTTATTTACAGTTATGTTTGAAACGTGGCCAATCATACAAAGATCCCTGTTTTTAAAGCGTAACTTTTCTTTCTGTAAGCTGCCGATACAACTCATTTTCATCCCTCACAAATCACTACCGCACACCCCGATAGTTCATTTGATTAAATGTGTTTGGGGGCGTTTCCTTGCTTTAAATGAATATAATGTGTGAGTGGAGTGGACATGCCCATTGTAAAATATCCAACATTATACAAGATAAGGTGAAGGCTATAGCCGACGGCGAGGAGGAAATGATGATCAGGTCCCACTCTTCTCGTTGGCCATCTCGTAATTGGAGCACACATGTTCAACAGCCTTTCATTGATCGGAGAGGTCCCTCGACATATCCTCACACGCTCCGACCCCAGTCATTTAACCCTTGACCTGTGCTTCAAGCTAAAAGCCCTCTCCGTAATGTCCATGCATTTTATTGAGTTCAGCCCAGTACATTTACCAACCGTTTGTCTTAACCTGTTTTTGATGCTAGAGAGAGATGGACAAATGGACAAATTACCTTCAAAGAGTCCTTGCTATATGTAGGTAGGACAATTTGTTAATGGGAATATCATCCAACTCAATATCACTGGTTCGTTCTATTCTGTATTTTGAACTTAATTGACTTGGAAATAGATTTTTGGACGGGTATACAGCTTTACACAATAATATAAAGGAGTAACGTTGCCAAGTAAATTGCGTCATTATTTAGTTCACTTCCTATAGTGTTGACTTGATGGTTTTATTGCTCAATACAATTGGTTCAGTAACTTTCACACGCTTCAGTCCTGTGTTCTACTTAATATGAATATCCTCTTTTACATAGGGGTCATATATACATACAAGTGTGCCCTGGCGTCGTTCGCATAACCTGACATTGATCTTCAACTTTGATGCCTGGCTTTCATTACTGCTGAAGGGCGTTGTTTGTGAGAGCCATCTTCATGTAAAGTGCTCATAAACGATCATCGGCCATGCAGGCAGATTTATGATGGCCGGGGGTTGCAAGGAGACATGGGACAGGGCATCATCTCAACCTTCCCTATATGAAATGATCAGTTAGACAGATTTGGCGATGGAGGGTGTAAAGCAGTCAAAACTTTGGTGATAGGTTGCATGATTTCTTTTGACGTGTTGGAGATAATCCCAATGTCAAGGCATCTTTACAGAATGGATCTCTGACATTAACTTAATATAACTAGTCATGCTTTTTCTAGTGTTTCCAGTGGCATGTAGTATACAGTTGTACTCAAAAGTTTACATACCCCGGCAGAATCTTTAGATTAATTTTTTACTATTTTTCAAAGAATATGAAAGATAACATAAAAGGTTGTTTTCTCCACTCATAGTTAGTGGTTGTGAGAAGCCATTTGTAGTGAAAAAAAAAAAAATCTGAGTTTGCTCTTTTTAAATCATAATGAACAAGGAAAGTACCAAAAATGACCCTGATCAAAAGTTAAACGTTTTAGTTTTTTTACTCATTAACTGTCTGTGAGACTAAATACTACGCTGACAGAAAAGACAAAGGCAGAGCGGTATATTGTACATCCAATTAAACTCAAACCTGGCTGTAAATACTGTTTAATAAATCCTTTTCGTAGTACCTCTGGGGGTCATACAAGTGTTGATGGTATGATTGGCGGGTCTTTCATCTCCCCCTGGCGTCTCTGGCCAGAAATCCACAATTGCACTTTCCCTGCTCCGACCCGGAGGCCCCAATACACACTAATGGAATTGCAAAGAAGAAGCTAACAGGCTAACGGGCAAAGGTAACTGCGGGCTAACGCCATTTAAGGTTTAAGTTACCAAGTACTGCTTTAAGATCAAGTGGAATGGGACGCTTTACCATTAGATTATACACAGAACCTTCCACACAACCACAAAAGACTCCAAGCTGTCATTGACGCTAAAGGGGGCAGTACACAGAACGGGGGAATGTAAACTTTGGATCAGGTATTTCTTTTTTCAATATGATTTAAAAAGAGCAAACTCCTTTTCTTCACCCAAAAAACAAAGTGTTATCTTTCATATTCTTGGAAAAAATTTCACAAAATTGTCAAAAATTCTGCCAGAGTATGTAAACTTTTGAGCACAACTGTATAATATTTTATAATACCCTTACCCTTTATATTACTCATGAATTTACATGCCTGAATTTGACTTCTGAACTTCCACACACCTCTTATTAGGATTTGAAAAATAGCATTTGTGTAAAGAGAGAATCCCTCTGTATTATACCGTATGTCGTAAGAGAGGCTAAAAGTATCTGGACTATGAGTTGGTGCCCGTATGGATAAAGACCCTATATTAACATGCTAATGGGGGTTCTAACTCGTGATCCGAAAACGCAGTACCTCTGGCCCTCTATTTCTATGCAGAACAGTTCACCTTTGAGTGCAACATGGAAAATGCAATCCTCAAAGACCGTCCAGAGAGGTAATTATTGTTTCCACTCACTGCACTCTGGACCGTTAATGACTGCCAATGCATACTTTTATAGGAAGAGGTAACACGAGGGATCTGATTGCTAAAATAGGGTGTTATTTAACAGCTACATTGCTTACATAATGAATGCGAAGTATTATTTTGCAGGACAAATTTATAGCGTGAACACTGGGCCTGAGAATGCCTCGTATTATTTTATGTCAAGGAATCGCCGCGCATTTTAGCATCCGAAATGTCCAACGTCATTCATCCTTCGCTATATCTAAGACCAGATTCTTAAATGAAGTCCACTAACCAGCAGGAAGTCCATTGGGAGGAGTCCCTTGGGCCGTGGTTTGTGAACTCTGACCCCAAGTGACCAGTGTAGTTTGACCCTCACATGTACCCCTGTTCTATTGGGCCCGTGAATGGGACCTTGTCATGGGGCTTGAGCAAACAGATTACACCTATTGTTTGCAAATAGGATGACCAGCTGGCCACTCCCTTGGCACGATCTGACCTGGACAGAGGACACGGGCTCCGGTGTATAGTGGGCTCAAGTGGTCAGATAAATGCTTGTAATCTGGTCACGGACGTAAATGAGGCAATACTGCGATTGAAACATCAGGACATTACAAAATGAAACATCAACGATTGTTCAGTAATTTTGTTGTTTTGTTTCAATAATTTTTACTTTTAATCTTTCAATATTGCACAATAATCTTATGTAAAATTATATATTAAAAACATAGTGTTTCAATAGTCACATAATCTGCCCCAGAGCCCTATACTATACTGGATTTACTTTTGGATTGACTTTTTACTTTTGTTTGTCAATCATTCTGTCATTAACCCTCTAGACAAATTGCCCCCTAATACTTGTCTCTAACCCCTGGGTGTGTCCGTGTGACCCAGTGGCGGGTGGCTTGGCTGACCACATAATTCTGTGACCCACTTCTGACGTGGAGAGGAGCGGTGGAGTGACAAGACACCAGGGGCCAAAGGTTAAATGACCAGGCCTGTTTACAAGCCAACTGGGAGTTGAAGGAGTCTGTAGCTTAAAGTGAGACATAGATTTATTGTTTAGAGATACACGATTTTCTTCAAGGGGGGGGAAAGGTGTTGAAAATTGGGTCTGCTTTGTCCATTTCTTGAACAGCGCTGTTGCTCCTAGTTTAGGCTGTGTTCGTCTTCTCACACGGTTATGAATCTGATTAACGCAGGGTTTGCTTTTATTCGGACGCTCTTTGTTTGCATAAAGAGGCCCATGGGGAGGTCAGGGGGTCGGGCTGGGCTTGTCAGAGAGCCTTGTGACATTTCTTTCCCACGTTCGGCGGGCTCCATTGTCCACGGCGAGGAGTCTGCCTTAACGTTTGGCCCGGGGAGGCGGTGTGGCGTGAGAGGGAGGCCCAGGGGCCATTGGACCCACAGCAGGTTCCTGGGAAACGGGCGTAACCAGGCGGGGCCGAGGCGAGCGAGGACAGCATGGGGTCATTTTCCGGCTTGCTGCCCATGTAAAGGGCTTTGGAGCAAGGTATTGGCCCCTAGAGGAGAGCTGGTGTGGAAGACCGTACAAAGGCCTTTGTCCTCTGTGTGTCCGTGTGTGGACAGTAGAGGAAGGCGAGAGGAGTGTTTAAATTTAAATATCTGATGTATTCAAATGTACTCCGAAGCAAATCATAAGTGTCCAATTACAGAAATTATCAATAGCCTGTATTTTAGATAAGAACCTTAGGGGATTGATTGATTGTATAAAATCTTAAAATTCGCAATACCTATATTTGTGACTACCCGCAAAAGCCACAGCCATATTAAACATGCTTCTATTCCCCCCTCCCTTTCTCCTGAATAAGTAGATGTAGATTTAGATTTCAGTTCTTGTAGTGCTAGCATGTCATTTGAAGCTAACACACTGAGCTTTTGAATAATAAATAAACATCAGCAAAATGAATAAATAAAACATATCATCATGCCATTATCAGCCTTTTCTCAGCCGACGCCTGGAAAAAATATGACCCACATTTGGGCTCGTAATAAGGTCATCCTTTTTTAATGTTGTGCCGGCTCCGTCTCGGGGCCTCTGACAGGTGTGAGGTGCTTACAGTAATGTGTGCCTCGTCCTTGTTGATCTGAGCGTGGATTTGAGAGCTGCCGATATGAAATGCACACATGGAGTCACTATCGGAGTTGTTTCTGCGGAGGGTACGTGCCGTCGGATCTCCAGCACAAACTATATCTCTGCTGGGTTAGTGTCTCGGCTGACAAATGGCAGCCATTTTGTTGTTAGGCATTACTCACTTTGTCCTCTCCTCTAACACCTCATCATGTTAAATATTTCAGGGACCAGCAATAACTATGTTTAGCGCACTTACCCAATGTTGCTCAATTCTCTTTTTCTTTTATCCCTCAAGAGGCAAAACAATGATCTGAGTGCCAGGAAAAGCTTGTGTTTTCTGTAAATCATCCAAAGCATTGAACATAGAAACAACATGCTGTATGTGTTATGACAAGTTTGACGCAATGTTACCATCTTGAATATTGTATTCATTATTTCCACATTGTACATGTTATTAAATTAATAAAAATTGTAAACAACCTGGAGTCTTGAAAATATTATAAAAAAGACACCTAAACAAGGATAAAATGGAACTGGATTAGTGAAATCATGACTAAATGGGAACTTTTGCCCAATTTAAGTTACCATGTGTTTTTGTTTTAGGCGGTGTTTAGACAAAAACATGTCAATCTTCGTCATATGGAAGACCTTAGTGATTTGTCGAGATATTGTGGCTACTTCCGATGTCTTAATACCAAACTTTACTTTTTATGCTCAAGTACAAGTAAAGATTAGAGGCTCAAATATTTATTCGAGTACTCATGAAAAAAAAAAAACTGACTTGAGTAGTGTGAGTACTGAGTAACTTTTTGAGCGTAAAAGATTGTTTTATGTCTCAGTAGTGACATAATGAGAAACAAAACATGAAATAATGTGAACATTTTAATCCTATCAAAGAAAATACCAATAAACGTATAAAAAGAAACCATTATGAAATCTAAATGAAGATTTGTCACTTAAAGATTTACTCAGTGTCATGAGTTACTATATATTTTACTCAAGTAAGAGTACAGATACTTCAAATTAATATTAGTAGAAGTAAGTAGAAGTAAAAAAGTACTGTATGAAAAAAAACATCCAGTTACTTCAAACCATTACTCAAAGAGTAAAAAGTTACATAATGCACACATGTAACTTTTTATGCGAAGATATTTGTGCGTATTTGACTTGTAGTGACCCAGTAGCTGTTTGAGAGGTCAGCATGGCGCCTTTACTGTTGATCACAGTCGTCTCTATAATTCTTTCGTATCAGTTGTTTTGCAGGTTTTCTAGTGAGAGGGGCCGTCAGCAGTGAAAACCTTCCAAACATTTGTTCCTGGAGCGTCCTAGAGACCACTGTGATCAAAAATAAAGGTGCCATGCTGACCACTCATACAGCCGCTCTGTCACTACAAGGTCAAATACACACAAATATCTACTTTTTATTTCATAAAAAAAGTTGCATAATGCACCTTTTAAGTAAGGCAAGGCATGTTTATTTATACCGCGCATTTCGTACAGAAGGCAACTCAATGAGTACTACCCACCTCTGGCAACAATACTTACATAATGGATAATACAATTCATGCAAACAATGAAAGATAAGACGTGGAACGGGAATTGCTTTGGTTTTGAGGTATTGCAGGTTAAGTCATAGAAAACATAAGAGTTGATGGCGTGTCGTTTGGTGCTTATGAATGAAGCTGAAGCGTAAGGAAAATCCCATTGCGACAGATGAGGTATTTTAAGGGGAAATGTACACACGTTGTTTGCTTGTCTCCAGCGGACCATGGTGGCTGCTGCTGTGGGTGGCGTATCGGCCTGCAAGCTGCCTGAGTACGTCTCTGATTCGTCACATTGTAGGTTTACCTGAGCAGAACACATTACCTGTAGCATATCAGCCACAAGAGCCAGCCTGATAGAATCTCTCCACTCTTCCAAGTCACAGACAAAACATTGCAATCCGCCAGCTGATTGCAGTTATTTCCCTGATTCTCCCTTTAGTTGAATTGTTTCCTGGCCCTTACCGATTGAGTTTATCAGGAGCAGAAGAATGCGGTTTATTGAGACTTAAACAAGACTGCAAAACATGAAAGCAAAGGGTCAAGACGTTTTTCCACAAACTCCAAACTTTGTTGCAATTCCATCGCACTGAACCTTTGCATCTGAAAAAATACTTGTGTGCCACACAGTCTTCGCATACCTTCTTGTCAAATAGCTCTGATGAGTGGGAGGGTTGCCATTTTATTTTCAAATGTATTTATTCATGGATCTGACATTTTAAACAACCTCTGCTTGCCTGCCGTGTTACAAAGCAAGCTAATTTTCTCCCCACGCCATAGATTTTGTGCAGGATTACGTGCCATATATGCAGTTAGATCTTGTTGTCTCTCTCCCTTATGGCCTGTGCACTCGCAAAAGCCTGAACTTGAACTTGCCGAGCAGGCGTTAGATTTATATGCATGCCCCTTCTTTTGATGACAGGGTAAATATTCCGACCGAGCGCCAAGGTGCCCCCATCATTACTCATGTGCCGTGTGTTTGCCCACCAGTTAAATTCTTAGGGGATTGTTTGGTGAGATGAATGGGGCCAAAGTGCTGAAGGACGTACCGGGAGTTCAGCAAACAAAAGCTGCCCTGATTGGCTCGGCAACAGCTCACTGCGGCGGGCGAAGTTAGCAGCGAGGAGGTGAGGAGAGGGAGCAGAGAGCCGTTTGGGTTTGGCCTGTCAATTAAAGGCGCGGTGAATGGCTGTGAGGTGCTCTGCTTGCCATCTCCACTGTCCTGTTGGATGAGTGGAGATAGCTAAGGTGCCGCTCACCTGAAATAGGAAAAACCCTGTCAATATTCATCTATTTAATAACCCTGAATGTGCTGCTCGCAGTGCCTTTTGAAGACTGTGGGGTCTGCATTTCCCTTTGATGTACTTTCATTGTCAGACTCTATCTGAAATCTTCGTAGATGGAATTGGTGACATTTTCTCTTTTTTTCATTCATCCAATCCAACCTCAAAGGTTTCCAGCTGTATTTCTTTCGTCCAGGATGCTTTGTTGTACGGATAGGAGGGGAGCATTCAAGTTGGCTGCAGTCTCCAACTTGGATTTCTATCAATGGGTAATAGAATACCAGGAAATGTACGCAAAGATCTGACAAATATAGATTTTACTTACCACAAGATTGACTATTCTAATTCTGTTTTTTTTTCCACATGTCCATGGCACACAGATTGTTTAAATCGGCCATACAAACATGGATGCTATTATTTGTTAGTTCAGTAAGCATAAAATGCTATTAATTTATTTAGACTGTTACAAACCCCATGTGATTTCCCTAAGTCTGAGTGACTCTTTGTTTGAAAGCACATGCTGCCATGCTACTTAGAGCCAGGAAGCTCACTTCAATTGAATTTGCAGGACAGTTTATATTTATGCTGCGTTTGACACGTCACGGATGCAATGGCAGTAAATTACTTTGTGTGGCATGAAGTCACTTCTCCAAACTGTGTGTAATAATCACAGTAAACAAGAAACTCCTGCCATGGTTGTTTAGGTTATAAACACAGACTGTTTTCATTAAAAACAAAGTTATCCAAATCAATTCTTACAAACATTACAGAAACAAACATTATTGGTAACATGTATGTGTCAGAAGTGCTACTTTAACAACGGAACACACTGTTTAAAAATCATCATATTTTACCTCCTCCATTTTACTTCCCGTGCAGCAGTGGCCGAAGGGTTAGGTCTGAGAGAATATGCAGGTCTGCATGCATGAAAATGTGTTGAGTTAGTTATTTTTGATATTTAGCTATCAGTGTTATCACAAGAACAAAATAACGTGTCATTGGGAATAGTGGTCTTTTCCTCATTTGATGGCAGCCCTATAGTGATCCTCAAAGATCACAAGTGTTGTGATTTCCCCGTCAAGACGCACAGAGTAATAGATGTAGGTTCATCATAGCAATTGCCCAGGAACACTTGACCTTTTGTCCATACAACATGCCAAAACACACAATTGTAGATAATACTTATTTGTTTTAACAGACCAAAATAAACATTGCTTTTGTTGGTTTGTTTTTCACTCTGCTGTATGTGTTTTACAGTGCAGGCAGGGAGCAATAGCTAGCTGCAATATCTAACTTCCCCCATTTTGCTTTTTCATATTGGACTAATTCAAGTCTTCCTGTCTTTTTGTGCCTTTGTGTGTTATACAGTGTCACACACCATTCCCTTACATTTTTTCTGGGTGCACTTTTGCTCTGGAGGACCTATACAGTAGAAGATAAGAGGAAATAAAGTCTCGTCGGCACAATTTGAAGCACTGCTTTGAAGGTGAACGTGAAATAGCGCCAGTGCTCTTCTCTGACTGGAGAAATAAGGGCCCTCTCGTTAAAAGCACTTTACCTGTGCCCCTCTATGGATCGCCACACTCATTATACAGATTTGGGGTTACACTCAAATCACAATTACTCCAAGCACTATTGGGTAATGGGTACAAGAGTTGAAGGAGGATATGAAATATTTCCAACACTTTTGTGTCTTTGAACACAACACAAAGTGGAGTGTATAAACCATCTGAACCTGAAAAGAAGATGTACAATTAAAAGTATGCAGGATGTTCAACACAATTGTAAGATTCTTACTGATATAAGCTCTTGGCACAACTCTGCTATTAATGGATCCACAGGTTCTTTTAATGCAGTAAGGCAAAGGAAAGAAAACTATGTTCTAGAGCACAATTTGTATAAAGTAATTCAATGGGCTTTACAGAGCAGGAATTTCATTGCAATACATATAGTTACATATACAAGCAATAGAATCCATAAAATGTGTTAATGCAAAACTGTCTTGTTAATAAACTGAAGTTTTACAAATACAGTATTACAAAACCACTGCAAAAATTGCTCTGTGCCTCTGATGCCTTTGACCTAATGTGAGATTTTAGTTCTATTGAAGCAATGGTTTGCTCTTCAAGTCCTTTTGGAAAGAGTTCTTTAAAAACTCTGAAGCGTCCTTTGAGAGCCTCTAACGCACCCACAGCCTCAGGCTAAAGGCTCATTTTAAGATTTTTCATTAATGAGAAAAGGAGTAGTTGGTTCAATCTTTGTTACACATTTGTTTGGGGTATATACTTACATGAACATTGTGAGAGCAGGAGGTGTGCAAGCCTCTCCTGGTGACTGCCTGGGGCTAGAGTGCTCAGTGTAATCCCATGTACGCTGTGTCTTAGAGCCGCTGCACATGTGGAGGAGCGTTTTAGCCCCTGCAGTGTGCCGTAGGGCACAAGGCTCACCCTCCCATACTGCTGTAACACGCACAAGTTTCCTGTAGCTTACTGCATACACAAGTCTTCTGTATTCTGCTATCTTTGGTGGCAAGGTGACTGGGTGGTTAGGCTTTTTGAGAGCCCCTCCCTGCTCTGGGCCCGGTGTAAACAGTACCCTTTACCCCTCAGTCCGACCCCCCTGGTTGGAGCTCCTAACCGCCCAGGAGGGAATCACCTCCATCTCCTTAATGTCACAGCAGTAAGCAGTAAATTGCAGTTTTAAGAGGGAGAAATTATCTTTCTACAGTTATTAGCACTCTCTGGGACTGAACAGAGTACTTTAGTCTGAATTTGCAATTTCCACAGGCTTAAACATATGATACAGCTTTAGGGTTACAGGTATATTCTGTCAGGTTAGGAGGAACACTAATGATCAAATATTATGGTATTTTTGCATTGTTTTCGTGTGCAAACGATAAAAAGGTAAAAATAATACTATTCAGAGCTACCAAAGTTCTATTCAATAAAACAATTATTTAAAACAAACGTACCCAAATTCTAAATACAAGTCTTACAAAGCATCATTAAATATCCATCAAATTATTTACAACTAGACTAAATGATATTCTGCTAAATGCAGACATTCCTCCACCACCGCATGATCAATATTAAGTGTATCATTACGTGTGCAGCTGGTGCCCAACACTAGAATAGTGGAAATGTCAGTGGTGCTTTGGCTGTTTCCTGTGAGATGTGCCATAGCCCATTCCCTCCAGCCTGTGTCCTTCTGCCTCTCAGCTCTTTATTATGAGCACGGCCTGACCTCCCGCCGTGTGTATCGAGAGCTCTGATGAGGTTGTCGAAGGGAAGACCCGAGGAGTGACAGGTGGTCTCCATGATAACTATCCCTCCTCCCTCTGTCCATCTCACAAGTCTCTGTCTGATGTCCACAACACAGTGGAACGGCAGATCAATAGGTGTCATAATCGATAGGTCAGGAATGAAAATTGTGGAGAGGTCAGTGCAATCGATTCCCACGTTATTGCACCCGACCCCAGCGCTGTTGCACACTCGTCATTAACTATAAAACACTGCATGATACCGGCTCCCCGCGTGCTTGAAGTAACATCAACTAATCCTAATTATTTGTTCGGCTTTGGCTGAAGGAGCACTAAATGAGATTTTCTTCATTTTCCTGTGATGTTGCTGTGTTGCGATAGAAGCAAAGGCCATGACGCCCCCTGACCTCCCTCTCCACAAGATACTTCCTCGTTAGGACAGAGAGGACCTGCCCCCCACTGCATACAGCTACTGCCTTACAGTCTTCATTACTGAGGTACAGTGTTTTCCATATATGGATCTTCAGAACAAGCTTCTCCAGCAACAGGAAGTTGTTCACAAGATATAGACAGTATTTATGCTTAATTTTGACCAACTTGAGTGCGAAGACTGAAATGGTACCAAACAATGTACTTGATTCATTTTCATTTGTTTGTGCTGGTTATGAGTGTAAAATTATTATGGGAAACAGAAAGAGTTCCATTGATAATTCTCATATAATATACGGCAGTGTGTAAATCCCCATTCTACATGTTTGACAAAATGTCTGTCCAAAGCTCAGGCTAAATCCATTTGTCCGGTGTCTCCCTGAAAACCCATTTGCATAAATGTGTGGAGGTAATGATGGTGTGAAATTATGAGCGCCTCAGCAGAGTTCCCCAGTGCTCTCCCTCGCGGCAGGTCCAGGCCTCTGCCGTCCACAGAAACCATCTCCCTGCTTTCCTCACACTTTGCCTCCCAGTCTCATTCAAAGGGAATGTGTAACTGAATTTGAAATGGAGTGCCCTTCTTTCAAGGACCATAGCTAATGAGACGCTTTGCCTTGAAATCCAGGCCGGATGGTAGAGGGGTGAAAACTCTGATGGACCTGCCATGCAGATGATAGCCTCCGTTGGGCAGATGGAGAACTGTCCGAATAGGTGATTCCCATATGGATAAGCCCTTAGACGAATAGGTGATTCTTATATGGATAAGCCCTTAGAGTGGGCACCCTGCCCGGGTCACCTGGGGCTACTATTGGGAACCATTTCATATAGTACAGCTGTGTGATGTGTATATGTGCACAGAGCGGATAGCACACCAGCCTGCCATTGGCCCCTTTTACATACATGTATTAACTTCCATGAAGAAGCCCATAAGGGTCTGATAGGAGGTGACAATTACATTGAGATGGAGGAGAGTAGACTGGAGTGGTCGAAGTGAGAGAGGGGCAAGACGGGATGGAGAGAAGAGTCAAAGAGATGGCCCAAAGAAGCAGGTATACTTGACAGTTAGCGGGCCGGGATCATCCCAAAGACGCTGCATGGGTGCCATGATGAAAGGAATGGAGGGCTTTGCATCCTAGGGGTGCTGCCTTTAATCAGAGGCCCTGAGGAGAGGAGCTCACAGCCATTGGGCCCCTGGCCGCTGCTAGCCACTGTCATGCTAATGAAAGAGGCACAGGGTGTGAATGGAGAGGCTAGCTTGTTACTGGCGTGCTAATTAATGTATGCAGCAGGGGTGTGCAAAGGTTTTATGCATTTTAATGAATGTGTGTCAGGTTGACAAGGATTTGCAGATGGAGCGAATGGCGTGTTCGCAGGTCTAAAAGTGTGGTAAATTACTACTAGCGACAGAAAGGCCCCAAAACAGATGCTATAGAACAGATAGAAGCATAGGCATATCTTGAATTTACGACCTTTATGTTTAGCTTGGTTAGACATTTTGGTGCTAAACTTGCACCAGACAGGATGAAACAACTTCATTTCTAAGACTATCCACACTTACTCTGCTTTCATTAAAATTACATACTTTTGAATGCATAAAGGGGACTTGGAAATGTCTTCCATCTCTGAAGCCTCCATTATTTTGAGAGCAAACTATTGTGTCTGATTGACTTTCACACGCCTGAACCCCACGGTGTTTGTCATGTCCCAGACTGGTACGAAATGATGTACTCCGGTGTGACTGCCGACAGGGCTGAGTGTCTGGGCCCAGTTCCCACGTACTGATAGATGAGGGACTGGTGGACCGAGGCTAAAGCCACGGCTGCAGCATATGTCCTCATATTGTGTGCTGTTTGTGTTGCTGAGAAGACGGCATTGTTGCACGTGTCACTGGGAACAGACACAAGGGGCGTGCGCGACGTTAAAGACCGGGACGTCCCAGTCTGTGACCCCCTCATTTGTCGTGACCTCTCCCACAGACCCCTGTGCTAGAGCGACGAGTCCCTGGATAAGATCAGATGTATTGACAACATGCGTGTAATGACACAGCGAAGTAAGGCATAGACAATCAATCTCAATTGCAAGTTGAATGGTCGCAGTAAAATTCCGCTAATCCTGTAGTTAAGATCTCTACAAAGTTCTTTCAAATGTTAATGCTCCTGGACTTGTTTGAAATGTTCCCATTGTGACGTTTGTAAAAAATATCCCCGCCTCAGTATATCAAAGTTCAAATTTTGCTATCGTGAGATTCTCTAGCCTTACTCATTAGTACATGAAATCTCTTCAATATAAAAATATATACTGCTGTCATGAATATATTTTGTTATCAATGTTATACATAAAAAGACAACCCGGTTTTCAACAAGACAAACACTTCCTCTTGACCGTTTGTGGCATTGTAATTCTCTTTGATTGCGTATGACTTCTTCGACTAAAATTGTGTCCATTTTTTAACCGCCACTCCCCACCACATATCATATTCAATTTTATTAGAGCAACCATGCGCACTCATCCGTCCGTGCCGCCGTTGTGAAATATTGCTTATATGGCTGTGTAAAGTATTTGTTGCCGTACTGTAAAGTGGCCCTAAATTACAGCTTGCATGTGTTTTCCGCCCGAGTCCGAGTGAAGCGCCTGTAGGTCACTGTCTCGCTTCACCAGTGCCACACATATACAGCGAAGGTCTGTATATTTTGTTCCAACACAACTGCCTTTCATATCCTACCCACCCCCCCAACCTTGTCCACCCTGTAAAGTGCCATTATAAAAATGTCAAGGGGTCCCTCTCTTTCGTCCTGCCTGTCAAAATCATGTGCCATTATGCAAATAGCGGCGCGGGCACACACACACACACACACACACACACACACACACACACACACACACACACACACACACACACACACACACACACACACACACAAGGATTTACATGGACTGTATGGGGCTATAGGCAACACTGAGAATCCAGATGATTGCAGAATTAATCTCATGCATACATGCCCCATATGCAAAATTATGAGAACGAGACAATGGTTTTACATTCGTCCTTGGAGGTTATGGCTCTGTCCTCAGATTAACTAAAATAACACACTGTACAGCTTCACAATTTGCATCGTGCCATCGACTTTTATGAACATCTGTTTTTCCGCACTTATTGTATAATCTACATTTCGATGGCCAGGATGCAAAACCTCCTATCTGGAAAAAAAAATCCCTTTTTTCAGGAAACAGAAAAAACTTTTATTTCTATTATAGTATGGTCTTTGTTAAAGATATTCAAGCATATTCTACTGTTCTTGGACCCTATTTCTGCGATATGTGTTAACAATAAAAGGTATTTTTGCCTCCCAAAGTGCAGATAAGTGTTTTTTTCTCCCCTACGTTTCTTGCAGCATTGTGCACATAGGAGGTTTTGCATTCTGGCCATTTTGGTTTCATTTATTTACTTTTATAGCACTTTTACTGCCAAGTCTTTCATTTTGGCTTTTATTTTTTTATTTCTATGTCACTATATCTTACCATCTCTGACTCAAATCTCTTTGATTTTCTAATTTTAGACAAACATACTGTAATGTGCTGTATGTTAGTGCCTGCAGAGGCAATAGGCGCAGAGTAGCCGAGGCATATTGCAGTTTTCCTCATGACTTGGAATTGTACTTTGATGTCAATGTATTTATTAACTATTATATTTACTTACATGCTTTACATTTGTCTTTAACCTTAGCTTATTGAGGTTGCCACCTGTTAAGCCCCTGGAGGGTTTTTGGTAACCTTCCATCACATCTCAAACCCGATGTAATCATGTGAATACTGTTTTTACTATGTGAAAATATGTCAAATCTTCATCAGTCTGCTCCATGGCAGCTATCGCTACTAAATGCTTCGGGGTGACACTTTATATGAAGGGTTGCTTGTTAATTGTTAATAAGGTATTAATAAACATTAGTAATCTTCTTAAATGTATGGTTTAGGGTGAGGGTAAGCCATGAATAAGCATACTATTCTTGGATTTTTACAATGGTTGTTGATAATAGTACAATGATCAGCTTATTAATATCTCTACAAGCATATAATTAATAGCTTATTAGTAACTAATGCTTTATCATACCTTATCAATACTCATGCACCCCTTATTATAAAGCGTTACCTGCTCCGGTTCCAGAACAAACTGACCGAGGGCGCACGGGTGTTACAAAGAAATGCGAAAGAGTGTCGTCATTACAGTAACTGTTGTGATGCAGCAAAAACTGAGGGGGCACATTTGAAATGAGGTTACAATGCACCCCTTTGCACGCCTGATTCGGGCCTGGCTAGTAGTCAGTACCCACGGTATATACTCCTTAGAGTATTCTTATTCGTCATTTGTCCTTGTGAAGAATGCTGAATGACACAAACCTGGTCATTTTAAACTAATTTGGATTCTGAAGTGGATTCCCCTAAAAGTTCCATAGATTTACATTGAAGATACAAATGAATGTTCCCATAGCTGTAATATCTGATCTATTCTAAATTATATTTCATTTCACCTTTTGAGTGAAGTGAGTTTGCTCATTGCTCATTGATACTTTATATTGCAAAGATCTCCGCAAATGTCTCAGTGTCAGCACCTCTTTAAAACTGAATCGACTCTCACTGACTATTAGGACGGATGTGAGATTTTCTATCTCCTTACATTTCTTAACTCCTTTTTCTTTTCTGAATTGCGGAGTCTGAAGTGGTTTTTGTCGTCTTGCAGAAAAGTGGCGCGTGAGAAAAGCGGCAAAGCGGGACATAAGAAGCAGAAATATGTCAATTTTTTGAGGGGTCGAAATGCTTAACCTGAAGAAGGGGTCAACCCTGTAATGTACCCATTTGGAAAGTGGCTCATTACAGCCATTTGCTGTGACTTTTCCAATGCATTTCTTTCTTCGGTAATAACATAGGACAAGTCTCAGAGAGGAGTGTCTTTCTTTGAGCGCCGTGGCTACACAAAACAGATAACCCCGGTGCCCATTAGCTTTGCAGAGCTCATATTTTGACGTCGTTGATTTGAAATATGTTGCTCTATAGTTGAAGCTGTGCATACTTTGAGTGGCATTTGCTTGGATTTTCTCTGACATGTGTTGCTGCTTCACATTTCCTTCTAATTGCTCTGTATTTGACTGCTTGGACATTCATGTAAAGCAAGCGTTGAAAGGTTCCTCGTGCTTTGGCTCCATGGGGGCCGTGACATGGCATATATACAAAGAAAGGCCAGGCTGGGAGGGAGAAATACACAAAACGTAGACCTTAATATTGTTGGATCGTCAAGGTTATGATGGTGGTCAGTGCGTTTGCGCCAAGACCAGCCCTGACTGTTAATATTTCTAAACAAAGCAACAACAAAAAAGAAAAGAAAAAAAATGCTTGGCAGACATAATTTTTGATACACAATGTGAGCAGAAGGCAATGGAGAAAATTCTTGCATGTGTGGAGAAAACCTCAATGCTGATGCTATTTTAATTAAATAGTTGCTAGGTTACATATGCAGAGGTGGGTGGCACAGACTCCAGGGCGAACCAATTGTGTGTCTGTGTGTGTGTGTGTGTGTGTGTGTGTGCGAGAGTGAGTGAGGGGACATATCCCTGAACAATGAAAGCACATCCCTTTTTTTTCCCTCGCCCAACCCCAAACCAAATCTATAATAAGGATTTCAAATGTGGGACATATTGACATGAAATGCATTGAGGGTGATTTTACGCCTCCTAAAATCCCCGGCCTGTATTTGTCAGTGGTTTTTCATTTTTTTGGCAGCGACATCACAGAGAGACCGGGGGTAGTCCTCTTTCATCTGCGTGGCTTACCGACGACCAGGGCCACATTGCACCCTGGGATACCAGACAGCGAGAGCGACCAGACCAGTGCGCCTTATCTTAGTTTGCCCCCTTTTTAAAAAAAAAGAGAAAAAAAAAAAAACGGTTTTATATTTAAATAGTGACCTGACTTCCACTTAGATAATAAGAATATGGAATTGGTTTAATGATGGGTTTCTTAGCATTAATTATGCCGTACTTTGTATTAGTGGCAGTTTAATCATTTGTGTTTGGAAAAATAATCGTGTTTGGAAGTGACTGCTTTAGAGTCGTATCACACGGACTTTTCTCATCGGGCAACACTTCGACATTCTCTCACTTTCCGGGTGCCATTTTGGATTGTAGTAGTAGGTGTACATTAAAATTTAATATACAGTACTTTACACAGCTGTTCACATTTTAATAAAAGAAGAATGATTTATTATTCCTCTGACAGTCACAGTATTTTCACTTTATTTCTATGCACTCCAGTCAGATTTGGACCTCGAGGGTTCCACGAGCGAGGTCACACGTTATAAAACTGCAAATTATATTTTGGGCTTTTGCCTTTTTTGACAGACAATATTACAGAAAGGAAATCAGGGAGGCATGTGGGGAATTAAATATTACTAACTGGTGCTGTATAGAAAAGTGGTCGACTGATGTAGATTTGTGTGACCGATGTCGTTGGGAGACAGTACGCTCGGAGACCAGTGTGCAATTTTTATCAAATTATTCTTTAGTTAACCAGATAGGTCGATCGGGAACAATATCTTATTTGCACACGTCAACAGGGCACAATGACATGGCAAACATATGGTTAAGATGTGTTAGGTAAAAGTATTTTTTAACAAAATGATATAAAGGAAGTTAATATTATCTCGGTGCATGCAAATACACGTCTCCATATTACAAATGTATAATAAAGGAACATATTTTTAGAAACTCACTACAGTCCTAAAGCATTCAAACCAAGCCTTACGTATAAGTGACCTCAACAGATTATCTGCCTGCGTCAATATGTCCAAGTCCATTCTCTTTATTAAAAAAAGCTAACGTTGGTCTACTAAGAGCATCTGTATCTCTGTGATAGAAGGCACTGGAAATGGTAAATGGACTTAACTTATATAGCACTTTTCTACCTTTATCAGGCCCAAAGCCCTTAACAGTAAGGAACCCCATTCACACTCATTCCCAAGTAGGGTGAAGTGTCTTGCCCAAGGACAAGACGACTTGGGATTGGCTCGTGTTTTCTTCCGATCACCGTCGCCCCATTCACATTATGTAATTATATGTTAAACACAAGCCCCAATACCGCTACATCACTGGACCTTGGACGTAGAGGAAGTATTACTCGCCCGTGTGTCAGCTCTGACCAGAAACACTGAACTCTGGGGAGAGCTGATGGAGCCCATTGGATTTGGCTCTGGTTTACTGCAAAATGAGGTTTGACTTTTCTCTTCTCCCACATCAGTGCTCTTCCTATAGCTTTCTCCATGCTATGAGATAATGCCTTAATTTTCAGTTATGCATTGTAGAAGATGAATGATAGTTACTGTTCTTGCTTAATATGCATTTACCACCACCACATAAAAGTCTTTTGTATGAAGAATAAAGGAAAAGCCTTCAAAAGAAAGAAGGGAAGCATTTTTATATTATCCCGGGCCTAATATGCTCAAAGTGATGTATAATTCTCACTCTTTCATTAGAAACAAAATTGATAATGATGAAAGAGCTGTGCATTTTTCCATTCCTGCTCCTGCTTCACACTTTGCAATGAAATATTGCCATGGAGGGGAAAAAGAGTTGCATTGAGCTTTTCTATACGCGTGCACGTGTGTGTGTGTGTGACATTTTTCAACGCCACCACCTCACACACACACTCTAGCACACAAATAATTTAGCAAACGTCTACTGCAAAAACATCCTTGATGCATATAGGGTATAAATATGTATTCATTTCGTAGTCACATACCTCCACTGCTTCTCGGTCCTGTGCTACACTTCATTTCGGGATAGTGTCCCCTGGGACTGCGCTGACCCCCTCAGTGGTCACCCCACGTGCTGCTGAGGCCAAAAGCTAAAGGTCAAGGGGTCGTGCCTGGTTACAAGTTCAAACAAGCAATGAGGTCTCTCGACAAGTTCACGGGCACTCGATGGTTATGGAAAACTGGGTAAACTAAAATGGCCTCTGCAATTTGGACGTTTGTAATATTGTAAGATATCTGTCACCTAATGTGTTGACTGGCGCCTTAATTTCACTTTGCACCAGATGCTCTTCCTGACAACCTATTCTTCAGCTATAACCTTTGTCCAGAAAGTACACCGGCTATTATCAAAACAGCCTTGTGTCTTTGCTTTGTTCTTTATTTTTTGTAATTTTTTTTGCACGCTGTCAAAAAGCCAAACGATATTCTTGTGTAACTATAAAATGGAGAGTTTCAATAGTAAATGCTTATCCTTTGTCCATTTCAGGTTCTTGCCAAAACATATTTCTCGTTTATCAAAGATATTGTTGTCATATTTAAACTCACAATGCCTCCTAATTGAACCAAAACGTCTTCCTGCATCACGTATAATGTCGGCAATTTTCCACGTTCCTCTCAATCAGTCTTGCATTTCCTGTGAGCGACGGTGATATGCCCGGTGTTAATTAGGAACATAGGGTGCCTTTAAATCAATGTATATGCGAAGCGCGGAGTTGAAGTGCCGCGTGAATGCTATGTGCATAATCAGCCTAATATAACATAATGCCATAAATGAAGTCTTCCAGAGCCGGGGCACGCTAAACAATAAGATCCCTCTGCGACATGACACCACCCGCGTTTGTTTGAGGAGCACAAAGGAAGCAATAGGTTGCGTTCACGATTTAGAATTCCATTTCAGTTGGAGGGCAGGTGTCAATACAACTCTATGGGAGAGAACCCGTTTTTGAAAGAAATTTCCATAAAGAAAATGTCCAAATGTTTTCTCTGATCGTCATGTGATAGTGATTGGATTCACAAACCTGACATGTGAATTTTATGGCTGAAAGTCCTGTCTACTGGCCAACATCAACCACATGTTTTTGAATATTGTCTCCACTTTTGGACGCCTTTGTGAAGAAATAATTAGACCATAGTTCATATCTGCTGAAAGATGTGACTTTGAAGTTAGTGTCAGTTTTTGTTTCATGTGAATTGGCCAAGTAATTACAGAGATATTAGCAATGATTTAAGACTATAAATCTGCTTTTTGAGCGTTGCTATGGTTACGGCCGTGGAATTTTCAGTTGCCCTCCACCTCAATGTTGAACTATAGGCTCTTTAGAATGTTGTGATGTCACGTGAACGCTACCTATTATATAAGGCCATGTTTGTTACTATTAACTCAGTCTTTTGCAAAAGCAGAACCCAAGAAAGCAGATGTAAAGATCTTTCTTTTTTTTTACCTTTGTCTCAGTTCAAAAGTAAACTGTGGGAGATACAAAAATGATTTTAAATAGTGTTTGAAATGCTCCCGAGACTTGATACATTTGTTGTTAATCTTATAGTGTTTTAAAATATACTATCTTGAGAGACACATTTAAAAAAGAACCGAACATTTTCCCCTAAACTCACACATGATGACTAGGGTTGCATGATTATACAAAAAATATTACAATTACGAAGCTAAAAAATGCATTTCATGTCTGAAAACTGAGTCTGTTCACTGTGTACATAATAAACATTGGGCAGGAACAGGGCGGGATTAATTATGCAGCCCTAACGGTCAGCATTCGGTCCAGTGCCATGGCAAAGATCTCTCGTTTGCCTGTATTTAAGTTTTGTATTTTTGTATGTGTGTGAATTTGTTTGATTTTAAGGCTGTATATTTGATGTGTCATAGCCTTTATATTGTGCAGGCTTTTTATTTCAATATTGTAGAAGCTATTTTTGGGGGGAAAGTAATATCATCATCATCATCATCATGTTTATTTGTCCCAGTTCAGAGCTCAGATTTTTACCACTGTGCAAGTGGCAAAAAGTGTCAGCGTTTCAGAGCCGAAAAATGGATGGAGACAATGGCACATTTCTCACAATTTTTCTAATAATCTGTCAGTCAAACTGTATCCGTGAAAGACACTAATGTCATGTGATGCAGCATTCCATATGAAAGATCTCCTTGATGCCTCTTCCTTGTGCCGTGGCTCTATCCGGGCCGTCCTACCCCTCTTATTATCGCCATCATCAGACCAACATGAAAGGCATAGAAACAAGTGGTGCGCCATTGCCAAAGAAAGAAAGAAAAAAAAAAAACCTTGATCTTTTAGGGGGAGCATTTGCATTCACCACCCAGTTTCCCTGCCATGGGTGTAAGCAGTGTTAGCCAGGAGCGTTCTGATTGGATGGCACAGAAAAAGCATGGCATTCTGCTAAAGCAAGCAACAAGCAGCAGCCCCCTCCCCCTTCGACCTGGCGTCATGCGTCACCAGGAACACTAGAGGGCAGTCTATTCTATTGTTGGGAGGCAAGTGTTGACATGAATGTAATAAAGGAGAACAACAAATACACAGCTTCAGTTAATGTATGCAGAAACCTCAGCATTGTGTGGCACTGTGGCGATAGATCGCTGTGAAGTTGTCAAACACACAGTCAAAAAGTGTGCAGCAAAAATCACCTTTCTCTGAACAAAGAAAGGTGAATCTACATAAATACACACATTATAAAAGAACATCAAAATCTATATTGACTGTGGACATCTGATAAGGCGTGGTCATGCAATGCTAAAGATAATTTCTTAAAACACTCAATATTCATGATTCACCATAGATTTTGTTTGTTTAATCATTTCTTATTCAGCAACAAATGTTCATTATAGTTTGTTACTTTCATATTAAAAAAGGTACTGTGATTTGGACCATTGCTCTTGTCCTTTATACTGTATGATGCAAAACATGAGATATTTCAGTGTAACTAATTAAAAAGCATCCAGGTACTATGGATTAATATATCGTCTATATGTGATGATAAATATTCTAGTTGTTGCTTTACTTTAAGCTGTTACAGTCTCTAGGTTCATTTGAATGTGAATAGTTAGGTATTAAGGCTCGTAGCAGGGAGCAGCTAATTAAAGCGGTCTACAACAATGAAGCGCAGATACCCCAGAGGAACAATGTTCATCTGCAAAAGAATGAATGTAAAAGTAGTGATTACGGCGAGGGCAGTCAGCCATTTCATATTTCTGCTTCTTCTGCACTGGACCTCAATCACGAACACTGACCGCATTTAAATATGCCCCGCATGGTCAAAGGCGTGTTTCCAACTACGTTTACCAGATTTATTATGCGCAATTTTGGTTGAGTGTATGGCTGTGAATGTGAAGTACACAGCGCCACACTAGATATGATATGATATGACTTTTATTTAGTCATATCATATTTCACAATACACACTGCAAAATGTAAATGTTGATGCTGGTGAATGTTGAGAATAAAAATCATGTTTTTCAAAGGATGTCAATCTATATAAAGGTCAAATTCTAAAGTGTTCTGGATGTCTCCCTCCCTGAAGAAGGCTGTTGGTTGGTTGCTATTCGCCGGATAAAGAAACAACAAGCACGCATAATTCTCTGTTTTAAGTTCACAATGTCTGTATCACCTTGTGCTGCTCTAAACTTGCTTGTGTCAAACATGTATTGGTATGTAGTAGTAGTTTATTCGGTCATATTCATTTTCATTCTTTTAAAACATAAAACAAGCATCTCAATATTTCGTGCTCAACATGACCGAAAGGGTTTAGGCTGAAGTAAAAAACTTATTGTGCCTAACCCGATTCACAGACTTCCACGAGAAAACAAACACAAACATTAATAGTAAACAATATCAAGTGTCAAACAGAAGAGAAATAAGCATGTATTTAGAATTGATTTTAACATAAATTTCAACACTCCAATATATATGTAAATATACATTTTGTTTTACGTTAATTTATTTTAACTAAATCATGTCATTTAAATTCATTCATTATGGATCTATTAAAGTCTTTTCACCAGTTTCTTACTTTGTTCATCCTTAACTTATATATTTTTGAATGATAGAAGATTTATACAACTTTTTGAAGGCTTTGACTGTTTTCGACTGTTTTAAATGGTCTTCCAAATCGTTCCACAGATTAACACCTCTTACAGAAATACATCGACTTTTTTTATTCTTTTTAGCTTTTGCTTTTTTGAATATGGCAGTTCCTCTGAGGTTATACGGACTTTCCCTGTGTTCAAAAAGCTGCTGGATGTTTGGAGGGAGAAGATTATTATGTGCTTTGTGCACTATTACTAAAGTATTTAGATCAACAAGGTCATGGATTTTCAATAGATTTAGCTCTGCAAAAATGGGGGTTGTTGGTGCATAGAAATCTGCTTTAGTGATGATTCTTATTGCCTTTTTTTGGAGTAGAAAAATAGGATGAGTATTGGATTTGTAATTGTTTCCCCATATTTCCAAGCCATAATTTAGGTAAGGAAGTATGAGGGAGTTATACAGTAATAGAAGAGATTTTTTATCAAGTATAGTTTTCATTTTACCAATTACAGCAATGGTTTTTGCTAATTTTGTTTTTAATGTACTTATATGCGATTTCCATTCAAGTTTTCCATCAATGATAACTCCTAAAAATGTATTTGCTTGAACTTGTTCAATTTCAATATCATTTATTTTTAGAGTGGTGTGAACACTAACTTTTCTATTTCCAAAAATGATATATTTTGTTTTACTCAGATTCATTGAAAGTTTGTTTAGATCAAACCATTTTTTTAGAACTGTGAGCTCGTCTTCTACTGTGGAAAGGAGTTGTTTCAGATCCTTTCCAGAGCAGTAGAGGCTGGTATCATCTGCATATAATAAACATTTTACGTTTTTCAAAGCTTCACAGACATCATTAATATACATTATAAACAATTTTGGACCCAAAATAGAACCTTGTGGAACTCCATGTGTGATAAGTTTTTTTTCAGAGTCGACATTGTGTATATGTACATATTGGTATCTGTTGCCAAGATAACTTTCCAGCCAGGCATAAGCAGGTCCCCTGACACCAAACCTTTCCATCTTTTTTAAAAGCCTTGTATGGTCTATGGTGTCAAAGGCCTTGCTCAGATCGATAAAAACACCCACTGCATATTCACTATTATCTGTTGCGCTAGCCAAGTCTTCCACAAGAGCCATGATTGCAGTTGTAGTCGATCGATTTGATCGAAAACCATATTGATGTTCACTTAACAAATTGTATTTGTCAACAAAATTGTCAAGCCGAATTGCAAATAACTTTTCCAAGATCTTGGAGAATTGCGGCAGAAGCGAGATAGGTCTGTAATTATCGAATATATGTTTATTTCCGTTTTTATATATTGGGACTACTTTTGCAATTTTCATTTCTCTTGGGAAGGTGCCAGTAAGAAAGGACTCATTGCAAATGAACGTAAAAGGTTTTACCACATAATGAATAATTTCTTTTACTATCATCATATCGATGTTAAAACAATCTGTTGACCTTTTATTCTTCATTTTTTTAACAATATCTATTATTTCATTTTCCTCAACCTCTCTTATGAAAAGTGAGTTTAGATTTTGTTTTGAGCCGTTACTATTTAATCTTTTTGTGTCTTTAGGTTCAAGGATTTTGTTAGCTAATGTAGGTCCAACATTAGTGAAAAAAGTATTTAGGGCATTTGCAATTTCCTTCTTATTTTCTATGGTTTTGTTTTCATTGACAAAAAAGTGGGGCAGACTAAATGTTTTCTTGCCCTTCTTAATGATTTCATTTAGTATTTTCCAGGTCCCTTGAGTATCATTTCTGTGTTGTTCCAATAATTTATGATAATAGTTCCTCTTATTAGATCGAATTATGCTTATCAACTTATTTTTATACGACTTATATTGATTTTCAGTTTCTACAGTTCTATGTTTTATGTATGTATTTATAAATGTTTTTTTTTTTTGCATGCTTTGATAATACCATTTGTAAACCATGGCTTATCGGTTTCAGTTTTATGGTTGACCTTACACATTTTAAGAGGACAATGCTTGTCATATAGTTTTGTGAAAATTGACAGGAAGGTGTTATAAGCAATATCAGGGTCTAGAGAGGCATAGACCTCATCCCAGGACTGGGCCAAAAGATCCCATTTAAGGCCAACAATAGCTTCTGGCGATCTATGTCTGACTAACTTATGACTAACCGTTTCAGATGTTTTAGCTTTACATAAAATTCCATGAAAAATTCCAACAACGGGAAGATGATCACTGATATCATTTATAAGTAATCCAGCTGTAATTTTGTTCCCAATTCCATTTGTGAATATATTATCTATTAGTGTAGCCGTATCAACTGTTATTCTTGTTGGCTTGAGGATAAGAGGGAAGAGACTATTGCTATACATTGTTGTGATAAAGTCTGTTGTTTTTGTGCTATTTTGCAAATTTAATAGGTTTATATTAAAATCTCCACAAACAATGTGCGTCTTATCAACATTACTAAGCAAACCATCTAATTTCTGATTGAATGTGTCTAGACACGATCCAGGTGTTCTATACAGGCAAGTAACAGTAATTTTTTTTGTTTCCACAGTAATAATTTCAACAGTTAAACATTCCAAAATACCATCGATGGTAATAGACTTACTGTGAACCACCTTAGTTCTGAGATCAGTGTCCACATACATAGCAACCCCCCCACCTTTCTTATGTTTTCTGTTCAGCATAAATAGTTCATATCCCTCCAATTCTACATCAAGACCTTTCTCATCCTCTAACCAAGTCTCAGACACGGCAACAATACTAAATTTCTTAAACTGACTCAAGTAGTCCTTTATTTTTTCGTAATTTTTATACAGGCTCCGGCTATTAAAGTGAATTATTGTGAGTGCATCATCAGTTTTAACGTCTTTAAACTGCTCATCGGTATAATATTTACAATCATTTATACTGTTATTAAAGAAATGTTTATCTGGGTCTATGTCACTCCAGAAATCATTACCTCTATAGTCCAAATGATCGTATAAATTAAGTGTCATATGCTCGTATTCCAAAGGTAAGTCATTAATATTATAGTTTACAGAATCAAATTCATGAGTCTCGATATTACTAAATGCTTCAATTAATTCATCCTCACTAGTCATTTGTTTTTCCTGCATACACACACACACACGCACACGCATACACACACACATTCATGCTCACAACAATCCACACACACACAACCAAATTGCATCTTTATAAATAAAAGGAAGAAAATGTGTAGCCTGCACAACATTCCCAGTCCAGTAGAAGATATATTGTCCATGTCCTTTTTGTCCATATAGTTTTTACGTCCTTTCCACAGTATCTTCAATCCAGTAACTGTCATTTGGTCCGTAATTGTCCATGTATTTTTGTCCATATTGTGTACAATTCTTCTTCGTAGTATCTCCAGTCCAGTAACAGCATGCACAACATAGTCACAGAACGTAGCAAATCCATTCCTAGGTTGTTCGATTTCCAAGTCTTCAAACAGCATCATTTTAGTCCAGTTTAGTCCAGTCAAAAGGCTAGCATTATTTTTTGTATTCATCAAGGTCTTTAAGCTCCCTTACCAGTACAACTTTTGCTTGCTCCGGCGTGGCTCCGTTGAGTTGAATGAAGACCTTGCAGTTCCTGGTCCAGGTCGCTTTAATCTTGTTGTTCTTCCTTAAAATCCGGGCTTCTCTCGCAATCCCAGCATTCTTTTTAGTAAGATGTTCGTTTATGTAGACCGAAGAGCCTTTCAGCTTCCTTCCTTGGCGCAGAAGTTCAGTTTTAAACTTTCTGTTCGCAAAACGCAGGATAATAGCTGCTGGCTTGGCTTTGTCCTTACTCGGCAGAGTATGGCACGCTGCGATGTTTTTCGCGTCCAGCAGAATATCCTTTTCTGCAAAGAATAACACGATTTGTCTTTCCAGCGTTAGCTGATCAGCTGGATCGGCATCCTCGCTGACATTTCTTCCATGCGCTGCTGCTCTGGCGTAAGAACGAGGTTTCACGCTCAGACCTGTGATTATAACATCTTCCATCCTCGTGTATTATTCCAGGTTCTCGATCCTCATTTCTAGATCCTTGATCGTTTTATCTTTTTCGTGAATGACAACCTTGAGTTGCTTTACCTCGTCAACAAGTTGCATTAACTTGGTCAGCTGTTCGGTGACTTTAGCCAACTCTCCGGTCATATGATTGATCGACTTACGCATCTCTTCCATCTCGTTCTCCATTTGTGTTGCTCTCGTTGGCGGCGGCATCGTCCCACTTTCGTGTTTATTTGTTACCTTACTTATTTAAAGCAAGAAACGTTATTTTTTGTCTAACAGAGTTTCGGCAGTCTCACAGGGCGTCGCCATCTTGCGCATATGTCACATTCAACAACTGTCCATATCAACAACTACCTACTAGTTACCTTACATCACCTTTAACTTTCCCTAAATGAATGCCAGCGTGTTCTAAAATAGTACTTTCATTCCTTTTCAGGTCAGACTGCAGATTACGAGGTCAGAGGGAAGACGGAGCAGAATTGTCAAACAATGCAACATTGGACCCAGAGTGCAGCCTACAGCGTTATGTGCCTCTCTGCTCTACAAGGTCTTCAGCATCTCCAGGCTGCGTTTGGGACAGAGGCACTGGGATGATTGAGAAAGGGGGGCTGGGGGGGGGGAGGAAGGGGTATCCATGGGCTGGACTAGGGCCAAGTGAATAGAGCCACTTGAAGTATATAATGGGTGCTCTCTATTGGTTTGTTTTGGAAGCTGTCTTATTGATCTGTCTACCTTAGAAGAGAATGTCCTGGCCGAGTTTCCCCCGTTCATGGTAACAATGACACTCAAGGCCTGTATTAAGTGGCCTAGTTGTTGTGCATTAAGTGGAGAGTTGTTGTTACTACATCTTTTATATCTACTACAGTTAATCGACTGAACAAATTGAAGCCAGTGTAGATGAGTTATTTTTATACAGCACAAAACCAAAACATAGCCACGACAACTTCATTATAGGTAAAAGATACAGTTCCTTGTCGTCGACTGAAGCATTTGAAGGAACGATTTAGAATTTAGCTGCAATGGATTTGTTTTTTGTATTCATTCTGAAGCTTTATGTTATTGTCTAACAGTATGTTAAGCAAGCTCATAAGAAACAGAATAGGGCTACACTAATGATCAAATTCCAAGGTTATTCTCATGTTGCAAAGACCACAATTATTTGGGTAGTATTTGGGTAGCACTTTAGAAAAATATACATTTGCATTTTTTTCTCACTGTCTGACATGAAACCAGAATTAACTTTTACTTTTTTAGGTCAATTAGAATTTTAAACCTTATTTATATTTGCTAGATGCCAGAAGAATGAGAGACACTAAAATTACTACACCTTTAAACAATTTGGGAAAGCGCAGTCCTTGGAAGCACAAGTCTGGTTCATCCTTTGGTGCAATTTCAAGACACTTGAGGTGCCACGTTCATTGGTTCAAACAATGATGGAAATGTCCAGTCATCATACAGATCAGAAAGAAGGCGGGTTCTGTGTCCCAGAGATGAACGTGCTGTGGTCTGAAATGTGAATATCAACCTAAGAACAAATGTAAAAGACCTGGTGAAGAGGCTGGCTGAAACAAGTACTGTACCGACATGGGCTGAGAGGTTACTTTGTCAGGAAGAAGCCCTTACTCCAAAAGAAACATCAAAAAGCCAGTTTGGAGTTTTCAAATAAAAAAAGGATAAAGACTTTGAGACATATCCTGTGGTCTGATGAAAAGAAAATGTAATTTTATGGCCATAATGACCATCGTCACGTTTGGAGGAAAAAGGGGGAATCTTGCAAGCCTGAGAACACCATCCCAACTGTGAAATACGGGGGTGGCAGCATCATGCTGTGGGGCTGTTTTGCTGCAGGAGGGACTGGCACACTTCATAAAATAGATGACATCATGAAGAAAGAACAACATCTCAAGATCCATCAGGAAGTTAAAGCTTGGGCGCAGATGGGTCTTTCAAATGGACAATGACCCAAAGCATACTGCCAATACTGGTTACAAAGTGGCTTAAGGAAAACAAAGTGAAAATTCCTGCCAACTATTGTGAGAAGCTTGTGGAAGGAAATCCAAAATGTTTGACCTAAGTTATACAGTTTAAAGGGAATGCTACCAAATATGAATGAAATGTATGACTTGAAATGTAAACCTTTGGTTTTGTAAAAAGTAATCATCATTCTGGCATTTAGCAAATATAAATATATATTTTTTAAATTCTAATTGACCTAAAAAAGTAAAAGTTAATTCTGGTTTCATGTCAGACAGCGAGAAAAAAAATGCAAATGTGTCTTTTTTATAAAGTGTTTGTAAACATCTGGTTCTTACTGTATATTCTGTCTCCATGGAGTCTCATAATAAACCTGTGAGCCCCGTAGGTTAGACCTATATAAACATGAATTGAAATACATGGGGGCAGTATTTTATTCCTTTGTTTAATATGTGATTTTAAATTATGAATCATTAATCACAGTAACCTTTTTATACCCCCCAAAATTGTGCTGCCTTAAACCAGTAATAGGACACTTCCAGTCATAGTTGCATGCAAAACCTGCCGAATCGCTCCATCAAAACCAAGCCACTGACTGTCCAAATATGTGCTATTAACATAAAACTACATGAAACAAAAGCATAATCTCCCCATTACTGAGCGGAACCACATGGGCATACGGCACTTTTGATTTGCCAGAACCTTCAAGAGACATCGTATGAGTTATAATGTGACTATTCAACAGATCCACTTTGAAAAACATTATTATAGTGCATACAGTTTTAGGAAAAGCGAGAAGTGAACTATATGCGAGGGCGTGGGTAAATTTTCTGACAAACGCACAGAATGAAGGATTTAGTCTCAAGGCTGTAGGTTGCACAAAAAGCTGTTACAAAAATCTCCGATCTATTTCAGTAAGTCTTTTCACTTCCAATTCAATGTGTTGGCAACGTGAAAGGAGGTTTTAATTTACACATGTCGCCGCTGACTGGCTTTCATTGCTGGCAAACTATTTTCAGAATGCACCTTTAACCTCTGTAGTCAGTGTGCGTCATTTAATATTTAAGAATACAGTTTCCACGTGCTGTAATTTTATCACGAGTTGAGAATTGTTTGATTCTCACGATAAAACAAATGTGTTTTTGCGAGCGGTTCAACTCTCCTCAAACCTGAGTGTAACTTCATTCAGAGGGGGACGTCTCCAACTCGTCGCCAGGGAGATGTTGAAAAAAAGGCAGCTAAATGAGATTTTAATTCATTGTTTTTTTTGGCCAGGACAGTGTTTGTTAATAAACGTACAGGTGGAACTCGGAAAATGTGTATATCCTTAAAGTGCATTCATTTCTGTTGAACTTAAACTGTGAAACTAATATATGATAGACTCATTACATGCACAGTGAGATATGTATAACCTTTATTTGTTATAATTTTGATACATTTTTTTTTTAAGTGCCTAGAGGAAACTACACAAACAGGCCAAGTCCAGGTGGGAATCGAACTTGGGATCTTCTAGCTGTGGGGCATGGGCGCTGCACCACCATGCCTCTGATCTAGGTCAGGTCCTCCTTCAAGTCCTATCTTTGATTACCCACTGCAAAAATAAAATGTTCTGTGTCTAGCTGGTCATTAGGAGCATGTTTTGTTTTAATGCTGGCAACAGTAAAATCCAAAATGTTACACAATGTGCCTTTAAGCAAACATCTACACCTTTGACCGGAAGTGTATGAAATAAAACTGGAATCATTGTTTAAAATGTTTAAAAGTGACACTTTTTTCAACACTTTTGTGTTGGAGCTAAAACAAAACCTGCAGTTGGGCAATAAACGGTGTTGTAACATTTATGCTTCAATATTAATAAAATGTGCTTTTCTAAAAAAAAATACCGGTTCTTTATTTTCCCACCTTCCACACTGAATCCAAAGCGTTGTTACGGAAACCCACTTACTTGAGGTGAAACCAATGCTCTAGGTTGGAATCGTCCCCCTGATTCAAGGGGGAGTCGGGACAACAACAAAAAAAATGTAATAAAAAAGGATATGTCACAAGCAAAAAAAGTTAATTTATAACAATTTATTTAAGACAGAGGTCTAAGATAAATAAATAAATGAGAACAGTGTGTTACTTCATAAAATCAACAATGGGGAAAAAACACTGGTGGCAATGAACACTAGACCTGTCCCGGTCATTAATGCCAAGTATACCAACTACTCTCTACTGTGCATTCAAATAAGTTAAACAAGTTAATTAGAAAATGATCAGTAACAAATGATTAAGGTCAACAACAACAACAAAAAAGCGTACATGTTCAACAAATTCTCGAAGATTTACACATTTAGCAGGCAGCAGACGAGCCACGAGTCCGAAGTGCAGGATGTTTAAATAAAAAGAATCAAGACAATGGATTAATACATTCATTTTGTGCACATTTCCCATATGTACAACACTCAAACGAAGACCTTGAAATGTAAATTGACATGCTGTTGAACTGGTTGACAGTGTTGGTTCTACTGGATCTGAGCGCTGCCTTTGATACAGTCGACCATACTATTCTTTTAACTCGTTTAAAACACATCGGCCTCTCTGGTGCTGTCCACAAATGGTTTACATCCTACCTCACAGACAGGACATTCATGGTGAGTGTGGATACCTGCTCCTCCAAGGTCCATAATATTACATGTGGTGTGCCCCAGGGTTCGATTTTAGGCCCAGTGCTTTTTAACCTGTATATGCTCCCTCTTGGTGATGTCATCAGGAGACATGGAGTCAACTTTCATAGTTACGCTGACGATACACAGTTGTACATCTCCATGTCTCCTGAGGACACCAGGCCAATGGATGCACTTTTTAACTGCATTTTAGATATCAAATCCTGGATGGCAGAAAACTTTCTCCAGCTTAACCAGGACAAAACTGAAGTTTTAGTCATCGGTCCTCAGGCCCAGAGAGAGAAACTTTTACCCAAACTACAGTCATTGTCTTTTAATCCTTCCTCACAGGTGAAGAACCTGGGTGTGATTTTTGACTCTGAGCTGACTTTAATTCCACACATTAAGAATATCACAAAGATAGGTTTTTACCATCTAAAGAACATAGCCAGAGTCCGCCCCATTCTCTCTCGGGCCAACACGGAGACGCTAATGCATGCTTTTATCACCAGTCGTATCGACTACTGTAATGCCCTGCTTTCTGGTCTTCCCAAAAAGAGTATCTCAGGTTTACAACTTTTACAAAATTCAGCAGCTCGTGTCCTGACGAAGACCAGGAGGCGGGACCACATTACACCGGTTTTAGAGTCACTGCATTGGCTCCCCGTGTGTTTCAGGATCCATTTTAAAGTTCTTTTAATGGTTTTTAAATGTCTTAATGGTCTTGGTCCTTCTTATCTTTCAGAATTGATTTTACCATATGAGCCTTCGCGGTCCCTTCGCTCCTCTGGCAGGGGTCTCCTAGTTATTCCTAAAGTCAACAGAAAGACTCACGGCGAGGCGTCTTTCCAATACTATGGCCCTCGCCTCTGGAACGACCTGCCAGAGGAGCTCAGGACCGCAGAGAACGTTCATGTTTTTAAGAGCAGGCTCAAGACCCACCTTTTTAGTTTAGCTTTTAATTAATATTTACTTATATTAACCTTATTTACCGGTTTTAGTTCTATTATTTCTTTATTTTCCCCCTTTTATCCTGTGCTATTTCACGCACAGTTTTAGCTGTTTTTAATGTATCTCTTATTAAATATTTATTTATTTATTTTTATTTATTTTATTCATTTATTTTTTATGTTCTCCTAGTGGTTCCTCTGAGGGAGCCCTCTGCCCCGGGAGTGCTGGTTGGCTGTGGCCGTGCGGGCGCTCTCCTGGGGGTGCCTGGATGGAGGTAGGACGTCTCTCCTACACCTACTCCGGGCCCCCTGGGTTGGCGCTCTGTGGCTGTGGGCGATGGGCTGCTCCTGGTGCAGACGGCTCCTTGGATGATGTTTCCTCTTTCGGTCCATCTGTACCCAGCCTTACGTACTCAACTCTATGTCCATTTTTATTTAAGACTTTTAACTGCTGGGCTGTCTGTACGTCTGTGTGTCTGTGTGTGCGGGTGGTGGGTGGTGGGGTTGTAGTTATTTATGTATATTTACTGGTGGGGACGATTTTTATTATTTTTAATGATTTTTAAGCACTGTAAAGCACTTTGTGTTACATTTTGTATGAAAAGCGCTCTATAAATAAAGTTTGATTTGATTTTGATTTGATTTGATTTGTAACGTCCTCAATGAACTGATGAATTGTGACTGAATGAAAAATGTAAAGAAACGGAGATATCAAACAGTTGCGACTGATATTTGGCATAAGAGTGTGACAACAGGGGACATGAATGGCCAACTACATCCGAGGGGAGCTAAACCTTAGAAACATTAGCAGGAATGCACAATCTGGTGCAGCATCAGCGCACACCATCACTTTAAGACAAGCCGCAACCCAAAGGAATTCAATTTGTTTTACATCATGGAAAATTGTATACTTTTTCCCAACAGATTTATTAACCAACGCTGACATTAATATTGGAAAAACTCCGCACTATTCTTTAAAAACAGACTCAGATTGTGTTATTGAAGTAAAATTGTTTAAACTTTCTAGGAAATTGTGGTGTTGGTGATTTCCTAATTGCAACCAATGACTGTGATTTCGATTAGAATGCAAATACTTGTGTGCAGCCCGAGGAAGGGCATTTGGCCTCAAAACTGATGCATCAGAAGTACAGCTTTCAGAAGGGACCAAGAAAAGTGGTGCTGAACCAGTGACATTACTTTAGTTAAATACCGATCTTGGTCATTATGTTATGCCGAATAAGTGTATATGCAGTTTTACATTATTCCATAGAACAGACATTGAACTGGAAAAATGGAAACACTGAAACAGGAAACGGGTGCATTTGTCATCGCATCAAAAGTCTAATCAAACACACTTGGCACCATTGAAGTCTGCCTGACACATCAACAATCTGCCATAAAAAAGAAATGTAGAAAACAAACAAAAACATCTGCTCCAAGGTTAAAAGCAACTTTAGGGACAAAGGGGGGGAAAGGCATTCTCTTACCGACATACAGTGACCTCACCTCAGATTATCAATGCCAAAATCTAAGCACTGCTATTCCTGTTAAATCGAGTTTAATATCCTCCACTCTGAAATAAGGTCCACATGGCTAAAGTAAATCTGCACATCACAACTGCAAAATCTATTATTACAAATCATTTATTTTAAATCGCAATTATCAAACTTTCCACTTTACTGGAGGCACGCTTTACTGTAGGGCAGGGGCCCAAACATTTTAGGCCACAATCCCCAAAACAACCATGCGAACAACTGGGGCCACTGTAAAAAGGTGAAAAACGTCCGTCAGCAGAACCAAATCTAGTTCATAAATGTGTATATAGTTTATTTTGTCAATTGGCCCATTTCAAACTAAATAATATTCAAAGTTGTGCCATTTTTCTTTTTCAAAATGGTTCATCTTTTACTCAGGAACAGGCTACGACAACATTCCACACCCATAGAAATGTTCTTGTACCAATTAAGACTTGAGGTTTGGACATGGTCGTTTGATGAACACAGATATGAGAAAATATGTGGTCCCTTAATGCGCATAACAGAGCAACACAAATGATCACTAAACTATTGTTATGAAGCACCGTAATCAACACAAGTTTGCTTTAAATAGTTGGCATCTCCGCCATTTGATCAAAGGACACACAACATTTGACACCAAGTGATACATTTCATTCAGCATTTAAGATGTCAAATATAAACTTGACTGGTTCTTTCAGTATCGTGCCAAAGACACTGGCACAATGAAGAGATTACAGTTCAATCTGCTTTGTAAATGTATAAATCTTCAAATTGCCCTCCAAAACGATGTCACAGCAGTAAAAACAAGTCTCTGAAGGAAGCACTACAAGTTGAACCGAGGGGTCCAGCGATATGGTCAGTCTTGAGTGTCGGAGCAGTTGTGGCGCGACGATTGGCCTCCACTACCCCAATGCAAGCCGTGTGTCCAGATCTGTCCTCAGGCTGCTGATGCTATCCTGCCATTAGGTACTGATGGTAAAAAAGCCCAAATAGGGACGTGGAGAACAGACAGGCAGCGATCCACCACGTGAAGAAAGAGAAAAGCCCCCGGAAAAGCAATGGGCTGAAGACAGTCCTCAAGCCTCCCAAAGCGACCGACAGCTGGGCAACTGAGGCCCGAGCTCCTGTCTCTAACACAGAGTCCACTATTGGCCTCATGGTGTCTGTTGCTGCCGAAACAACAGCACCAGAGTTTGAGTCCTGGGTGCAAGGCAGGTCTTCTTCAGCGTACACCCCCCACGAGTGTCCGCCTGCAATAAGGTAAGAAATTACAAGCTGCAATTTACTTTAAAATGGTGATTAAAAAGATGCAGAATCATCTACCTACCTAAGGTTTTTAGCAGCAACGTTGTATGTAGCAACATTATAAGTGGTGCAACATATTGTAGTGCGATGACACACAAGTAGTAAAAAACACGGGCAACCTGACGGAATATATATAAAAAAAAAAAAAAAGTATTCTGGATGCAACACAATATACAATTATCTAGAAAGCACGATATGCGTTTGCTCATTTACCATCTTCTGTAGATCCACAGAACTGATGCGGCCCGCCTCCTTCTTCATTTGGTCCACTCCTTTCTGGGCCAGGTTGAGGTAGGCCTGCAGATGGTGGCGCATCATAGCTAGCCGCAGCACACACAGCACAATGATGGTCCACAGCCTTAGAGTATCAAATGTCTGCTCAGTCATTCTAGAAACAGACAAACTCAATTCTCATCTGAAGACACTCACAAAGCACTGCAATTCAGAATGCATTCACAACACTTACAAAGGAACACTCTCCTTCCCCAAAGTGGGGTTCATGATGTAGTCCTTGGTTATGGGCTTCACCCACAGTAAGACCATGATGAGTGGTGATAAGAAGTTGATATGCAGCAGGGTCCTAAAGAGTCACGGTTAATGTCAGTTTGGGTACCTCGACCCAAGGGCACCCCAAGTTAAAATAATCAGAGGAAACCTGTGACAGCGATAACACAATTACTGAAGAACTTACTGTGTCAATTTGTTATGAGTCAAATTGAGCGCATCCAGGTGCATCTGAGCCAACCGTAAACCAGGAAAAGTTAGAAAGGCTCCAATGAAAGAACAGAGCAGAGCCAAGATGAGTTTGAAGGTGAGTTTAGATATCGGACCCCTGTGATGAAACAGCGAGGTGATTTACAGGAAATAGAACATGAAGAGACGATACAATGCGAAGATCAGAAGTGCACCTACTGTGACTCCAAGCCCTGATGCTCCAGAAACTGTAGGGCACTGTCAGAGAAATTTTCAAATCCTGTAGATTGAGTAACGATTAGTGTTTGAATTATAATGGTAGGTAAACGGTTGATAAGTGTTTTGCATTTAAGTGTTCTTACCGGTCTCCAGGCCAAACTCCAGGTAGCATTCAGTGACGATGAGGATGGCCATGGCTTTGACAAAAAAAAAGAAACCAAACGTAATGCAAAGGGAGCGCTCGCCTCCTTCTTCCAGCTTGAAGTAGTGAGCCGTGATTGAAAAAAGCGTTTTACTGTGAGAAGGTCAAGGAAAAATCTGTAGCTTAAAATAAGTAATCACATATAATTAACCACAAGAAGATAAATATTTTTTATTTTATTTTATTTTTTTAAATCTAGCCTTCATCATACTTGTCACCTGCTGCCCAGTGTGTCCTTTCCCTAAGTGTCTCTGCACGCTCGGCTTTGGAAAGTGTGCCTCCAATCTCCAGTGTGGATGGGAAATAACACGCCACGTGAACGCATGAAGCGCTGGCTCGAGCAGAAGCGGAGCAAAGATTGATCCCCAGGGTTGGTGGCGAGGATAATGCATATTATTTAACAATCATTCAGCAAAGCAAATAGCAGGTAGCCATGGACCATAAAAGCGCATGCTGCTAGTATGGGTCATTTTCTAGCCTCTAACAGTTACTGCAGCATTTGCAAAATCAACCTGGAATGACTTGGAGTCTCTTATGGATAAAAAGATGTTAATAGATAACATCCAGTGAAGGGAACGACTGCATGAAAATGGAAAAGTGAATGAAGAGGCAGCAATCTTTACTTTTCTCGTCCAATGCAATAAAAAAAAACATGATTTGAAACAATAAACACCATCATATTATAAAGAAAGCCCAGATGGGATGCCAGGTAGAGCCTCAGAACCAATTTTAGATGCCGTTCACTACAATCTTATAAAATGGTTTGCGATGGACGAAGCATGAAACGTGAGCAGTGGATGACATAAGGATACATGACAAAGGCGAGTACAAGGAGGCACCACACCACGCTGATGTTCATCTCCGCAGACGGCTGGGCCACACTGTAGTATACTTCTGTTATCAGATAGACTAGAGTCGCTGCCACTGTGAAATCCACCAACCACTGGAACTCCGGGAAGTAGTGCAGCGCTACAAGTGCAAAGAGATTGGTTTTACTGAAGTATAGAATGGATAAATAGAAATGTGTATTCATCCCCAGATTCTCACCTAATGTGTCCACTTCTGTTATGCATTTGGTCTCCAACTGCAAGTCTATGTCCTTGGGGACTGTTAGAGGTTTATTGTCAATGTGACCATTGTATTTCCTGAGGACAGAGGACAAACACAAAAGGTTAGTGGACTGTCCATGTCCCATTGTTTGGACATGCACAGGAGGGATACTGAAAAGGTAAAATGTTTGCAGCGTGTGCTCTACAACTATTACAACTGCAAACCATTTCTCATTTGAAAGCTTAGACTCTCCAGAGTTCAGTCACTGAGCTCAAACTAGTGAAGTAATTCATGTTCATTTCCAAGCTGGTTTTACCAATCGGATCGTGCAACCACAAGTGTGGGGCTCATTCTGCTTGGATAACTTGAGAACCAACTCAAATCCAACACAAAACAAAAGTTTTACCTCATGTCAAATGTTTGTTTTTTTGCAATTGTGAATAACTCAATTAGTAAACACAATATTTGACTTGAACACGTTAATCTGAGTAAACCATAGGCCATGTTGACAAAATATGCACAAAAATTAATACTGACTTTTATTTTAACAACATAGTATTGGTCCAATAGAACCATTTGCGTTATCACTACTGTATTTTGTGGTCCTAATACTAAGGACCAGGCACAATGGGTAATACTCGTGCAGCGCTGACCCACTGGCAGCATGCCAACACTGAGCTGTTCTTTTGGCTGGAGGAACAGTCTGGTGATGGGCCTCCTTGGTTTTGGTTCTTTGTTTGCTCGGCCCTGTGCGTTGGCTGGATCCTCGGCACAATACCACACGGTAAGACTCTCTGGCCAAACATGCCCAGGACAGATTTCATCTTTGAGGCTCCTGACAGCCAGAGCAGGGGCTCAGCTTCACCCCTGACCGCGGGAGTCAGGCGGCTAACAATGGGATACGAGCCGCATGGCATGAGCAGGCAAAAAGGACACTGGTCCATCTCTCTCTAGGAGGGATTACTGAACATGTGGCGCTAGAGAAACCTGACCTGCCTCATACCGGGTCAGTATAAAGACTTTGAGAGCATGGGACAGAAAAGGGATTATTTCACTTTTCCCTATTCATTTTTCATAAAGGACAAAGGGAGAAAAAAAAAAGCACTAAATTCATGTGTTCAACATATGGTTCAAACGTCCACCTGCAGCCACCCTGAAAATTGAATACTTTTTTTTTTGAATTGCAAAATAAGTCTAGCAGAGAAAAAAAAAAAAAAATCATCCTTTGGAATCAAAGCTTGACACCTGACCACTTTGACGATATAATGCCTTTCGGGATACTTTGATTTCCAAGTGGAGGACAGCCTTTTAAACTGTCAGCCCCTAAAATAGCCTAAATAGCATTGACTCCAAAGACAGGGGAGGAAAAATGGACAAACTTCTGTTGAATTTCTAAGCTGAAGTTTCAGTGAAGCGCCGTTAAGGAGACAAACAACAGCAGCCAACCCGTGTCTTCTGACTTCAAACAGGCCTTAAATGAGCCACATGAACGCATCAGCTTCATCTCCACACTGACATATCTGTGGTCTCCATCCATCGCCGGAGCCCGCTTCTCATCTTTTCTCTCCTCTCTGATGAAAGCCCGCACCTCCTCTGTGCCACAGCATCCCCCCCCCCCCCCCCCCAAACAATAGTCCTTCTTCTTTGCAGCCCCCTCCCTCCCTTTACCTACCTGTCTTTCCTCTTCTGTCCTTTTTGTTTCCCTGCTAAGCTCCTCAACTCATCTTCTGTAGGGTGCTGATACCACCGCAGACTGGAGACAAAGGAAAGAGACATATGTGGGGTTACGGACATTGAAAGAAGAATAGCATTAACCCACAACAATGTTTTTGGACTATCGTGAAATGGACTTGAGGGTGACAGTGTAACTCTGGAGGATAACAAAGTTATTCGGTTAAAAGGGGCAGATGCAGAATACTATTTAAAACAAGTACTTTTTATTTAAGTTACAAGCTACTGAATTTGGGTGTTATTAAAGCAGTACTAAGCAACCTGTTTTAATAAATCCTTTCATGAGATGATTGGGGGGGGGGGGTCTCTGACCAGAAAACCACAACTGCAACTTTCCCGCCTCAGGGTCGGAGCCACCAATACACACTAATGGAATCACAAAGAAGAAGCTAACAGGCTAACGGGCAAAGCTAACTGTGGGCTAGCGCCACTTAAACAGTATTTACAGGCAGGTTTGAGTAAAAAAATAAATAAAAAGATCTCCATTGTGTAATTGGATGTACAATATCCCTCTCTCCCTTTGTCTTTTCTGTCAGCGTAGTATTTACTCTCGCGGATAATTAATGAGCGGATAATTAATGAGTAAAAAAACGCAACATGCTATGACACCTGCAGTGGCGCTTATGGCCTCTAGGGGCATGAGTTACTTAGTTCTGCTTCAACTTCACTTTACACATTGAAAAACTTGACATAAAGTGTAGAAATGATTACTCAGTACATTTTAAGTAATATATACAATTTTAAACAGTACTAAAAATGCAACAACACATAATGATATATTTTTTACCACTTTTACGGAGATAATTTCACTTCAACTGTATTTTATAAAACTAGAACTGTTAATAAGAAGTGTTAAAAAGATGACTGGAGGTATAGCTATTACTCTGGGTCTTTTGAAGATTACTTGGAAAGAGTACAGTTTGTAAAAGGAAATGCATTTTAGTAAACATTCCTCTGCTCTGAAACTTGGCTTTACAGATCCAGAAGTATTTTTTCCTTCATTATTAATAAGCTGTTTACTTAAAGCATGGTGTGGCACTAATTAGAGGAAATTGGGTGATGCTGTTTATTTTATGTGCCGTCCCAGTGGGCAGACTCAGTTTCTGATACCCCTTTGGTCTTTGAAGGGGAACTTAACCATTCTTTTTCATCTTCTCCCCAACCCAGTTTAACATTCTGCTATCAAAACAAACACTGCTATTGTCCGGGACCATTTCATGTAAACAGCCTCATCTCAGAAAAAACTAGGAAAGAAAGCCCGGCAAAGCAGAGGCAGGACGGAGGGCTGTGCATTACCTGCCACTGCAAAGTAGCCATCTTGCGAAGGAATAATGAGGTATGATTTTTTGAATTACACTGGCCATTACCATGGTAACCACCAGCTGCACACCAATCACACCCTGTGGAAAGAAAAGTGCAGTTCAGAATGACATTTAAAATATAATTAGGCATGGCACAAAGTAGGCTTTGTACATATTATACAGCAACTGTAAAAGAAAAAAGAAAAAAGCACACATTTTTGGGAATTGAAATTAAACATGTAACTAAAAAATTTTATAAAAATACAACAACAAAGGGAGGTGTTAAAACAGATCCACTGTCAGCATTATGCAAAACAATATTTCAACCTGAATAGACTCACAGACTAAGCAGTGATTAGGGAGATAATTGACAAGTATTAGTTTTGGCGATCAGACCCCGGCGTTAGACATCGATGTACAAAACGTGTAGTTAAACAGCTTGTAGTTAGGATGTCTTCCCCCGGAGCCTGGACACTGGTGGTGGTGTAGAGATCATCGGAAATGCTCAGTTAGCGCCGAGATGAAAAGCGGAGATGGGGTGGAGGTGGGTCGCAGCGCAGCTGGGAAGCAAACAGGTACTGATTCCTGACGCTTAAAAGCGAGACCGACGGCGGTGATTGGCTGCTACGGAGGTGCGGCTCTGACGCTGATGTGGAGGTGTGGACCTTTCGGGAGCGATCATTGGCTGAAGTTTGATGATGCCGTGTTCGTCTACCAGGCTGAATTACCGCCTAGGCTTCATTTAAAATAAGCGAGTTGTCAACAAAAAGAAGGATTTTGAAATAAACTTTATTTAAGTTGACAATTTTTAGCCCACATTTGTCACCGTCTTTGAACTTGTAAATGTGAAAAACTTAAGTTTTAGTTATCATTTTTCTAATTGAGCTTTTATGGCCTAGTCTCGAAGTCTTGTTTTGACCCAATTTGCTGAAAAACAAATTACGCAACTGGCATTTTGCAAAATCGTTATTGAAATATTGCAAACCCATGATACACATTGCAAGTTTTTTCAATAATATGCAGTCGTGTCGAAATGCCTAAAAAATGTATTGCACATTATGTAATATACTTAAATAGTTTTTTATAGAATGTCCCAGGATACTTAAGGCACAATCCTAACATTTATATCAGAGACAGGCAGCAAATCCACTCAGGGCATTACTGTAAAATAATTATCATCCATCACTGCCTTAAAAAAGTTTGAATTTTGATATAATTTCGATTAATTGTATGGATTCATATAAAATTAAAAATAAGTCTAGTTACCTAATATAGTTTTAGAAATGTGCATGATTTAGTCTCTTTATAAACAATTGTTGAAAATGTTATGAACCAATAATCTTTCTAAACTGAAATCCGGTCTAAATCTATTGCTAAATGACCACCTCTTGCCGTGACCTCGATGATTGCACTAACTGAACAGCCAGCACTCCTGGGGTAGTTACAGCAGCAGCTCAAGGAGTTCAATATCAGGCAAGCTCACTTAGATCAATATTCACTCAAGCTTAAGGGGCCAGAATCATTCCCATCATGCCGTGCTTTTATCCACTCAGGTTGGCAGGAGGCGGTAGTTGGCCTATCCTTTCAACTAGCTGTAGGAACAGTTGATATCTATCCCTGCAGACACTCAAGCCTTAAGAAGGGATTACCTCAATGAATCCCCAGTAAAACTAGTTACACTTTTCAAATACTAACCGGGGCCCACACAACTAACATTTCAAGCTGAAAATTAATCCTAAACAAAATCTAAGTATTGTTGTATACTGGTCTTTTTTTTTTTCATCGCGGAACAAACGGCCCCATCCAAAACAAATCAGAGCAACAACAGATCTCTGACATTTTTCTTTCTAAATTCACAGTCGAGTAAAAAAAAGAAAAAAACACCTGCTGCTATTACATTCAGGCTGTGGAGGATGTAGCCAGTGCCGTCACCCCACAGTAAAAAGACCATGAGCTAGATTCACAGCCCAGGATTTACCTGTTTTTCCCTCATTGGTACTTTTGTGGTAAAATAAAAAGGTAAAAAAGTAATATACAAGTTATAAAATACAGCATCAGACTAGTAAACTACTGATTAGATGTGACTCACAATCCAGATTGGTAAACTTAATTTCCTGTGTTTATATGTGAAGAAATATACTTCTAAAGACTTTTTTTTTTTTTTTTTCAGATCATAAATGGATACAAATAAAAGTAATCACACTCGGCATGGGTCAACTCTCAAATCCAAAATGATTTTTTCTTTTGAAGTCACAGAGTTGAACATTTCTGGCTCAGTAAAAGTTAAGAAATTGTGCCATGACTTGAACCTACCAGAGGTCCCCATAAATAGGTCAAAAGCTACACTATGTTCCAAGTTTGGTAGACGCTGACCACTCTCAGTGGGACACTTTCTCCAATCTACTTCCTGGGAGAAATTGAGCCAGCAGGATTCCCTTATCTGTGCCAGTCTGCTTGACCCCCTTCTACAGGACAAGCAAATGAAATCTTGTGGTGGAGATTTGGAGCTGAAGTGATAATGGGCAACTGACCTCCACTAAAGGCACAACAGTTTAACAATGACCTGACTGTGGCTTTAACTTTGAAGACAGGTATCAGAGACAAACCTTTCACATTACACACTCAAATAACATAAACCCTGGTATGACACGGTCTCAAATTATCTTTTTATCTGTACAACTCAGCAAGTATGCAACTTCAACTGAGGTTGATGATGTAAAAAATTACATTGCTTTATTCATACACCCCACAAACACGGTGAGGTACTGCTGACACTGCCGGACCCTGGTAAATGCCGTCCAGGAAGCCAAAACCACGTAACACTCGTCTACAGTCTAATCAAGTTGAAGTTACCGACTGTGGTTTGGCCTCTATGGAGACTGAGCATGAGCTAGCTCAGGAGCTAACTCCGGAGGACACAAATGTAGATGCTAACCCCTCCTCGGCTGACCTTATGCAAGCTATTGCGAACTTGCAGACTTCGGTGGACAACAAATTTACTGTCCTCTCAACGAAGATTACCACCATGCAATCTACCCTCTCATCAATAACCGGGAAGATAAACGTTATTGAAGAGGCTGTTGACGACCACGAGGTGAGGATAAGTGAGTTAGAGTCGCTATATAACTTGCTTCAAAAGGGACAGGACGCCAATCACAAGAAATTGGATGCGCTTGAATCACACTCAAGGCGTCAGAACATTAGAATACTTGGTATAAGAGAGGGAGCAGAAAAGGGAAAACCATCGGAGTTTGTAGCGGAGCTCATCCCCAATCTTCTGGGGAACGAAAACTTTACTGGTAAAATTCTTGTGGACAGAGCGCGTCGAGCTCCGGGTCCTAAACCAGTGGATGGTAGCAGGCCTCGACCTTTCATCGCACGACTGCATTATTACCAAACACGCGAGCGTATTGTGAAGCTAGCAGCACAGAAGGGCCCTCTACAATATGACGGAGTGAAAGTGTTCATCTTTCCTGATCTGTCTCCGGATGTAGTTGCTCGACGAAAGGAGTTTGAAAAAGTTTGCAAACTTAAATGTGATTATAACTCTTTACTTAATGAACGGGTATGTTTACAGATAACTAAATGTAAACAAACATTTTTCGAATTGAGTGATAAGCCCCATACGTTACTTGCTAGGTTGCTTCGGAAAACACAAGCCTCACAATCTATTCTTTCAATCAATGACAGTGTTGGACAAATGGCTATCACTCAGCTCCCGAATAATAAGGGCCCTGGACCAGATGGTTTTGGGGCAGAGTTCTACAAAGTGTATTGTTCATTGTTAGCTCCTCTCATTCTTCGCATGTTTAATTACTCCAAGTTGTCTGGCTCGTTACCAGGTTCATCATGGAGTTATTTCACTGATTCTTAAAAAGGACCGTGATCCTCTATCTGTTTCATCTTATCGGCCAATTTCTCTTCTCTCAGTTGAGACTAAAATACTGACAGATATTATCAAATTGCCTCAGGGACCACATAACAAAGCTGATGCATGCGGATCAGACTGGATTTATCCCTAAACGACATATTTACTTTAATATGCGCAGGTTGTTTAATTTAATTTACTGTCCCGATAGAAGCTCTGATGATTCTGTGGTTATAGCTTTAGATGCTGAGAAAGCTTTTGACCAGGTTGAATGGCCATATATGTTTTCGGTGCTATCCAGGTTTGGTTTCGGTAACACTTTCATTACCTGGGTTAGAATTTTGTATAAGGAACCTACAGCTTCGGTCTTGACTAACAATAATATATCAACACCTTTTCGACTACACCGCGGGACCCGCCAGGGCGATCCGATTTCTCCTTTTATTTTTGCCCTGGTTCTTGAACCTCTTGCTGCCCGGATTCGCCTGAGTCCCAATATTTTACCTATAACACATGAGAGCCATCCTCATAACATTTCAGCTTACGCAGATGATGTTGTTTTATTCATATCAAAACCGAAAACCTCTATTGATCCTCTATTACAGATGATTAATGATTTTGGCCTTTTTTCTGGGTATAAGATAAATTGGACAAAAAGCGAGCTTATGCCCCTGTCAGTGCAGTCAGATCTTGAGTACCTGAGTAGAACTCCTTTTAGAATTGTAACAGATCAATTTTAATGCTTCGGTATCACAGTTACACGCAAATTATCACAGTTGTTAAAATTTAATTGGAATAAAAAAATTAGTCAACTGGAGAAAAATATAGAATTTTGGAATACTCTGCCCATTTCAATGGTAGGGCGAGTTAATGCGATCAAGATGATTGTACTTCCCAGATTTTTATATACATTTCAATCAATTCCGGTGTGCATCCCTCATATTTTCAAAGGTTAGATTCAATTCTGTCTTCATTTATTTGGTCAGGCAAGGTGCCTAGGATATCTAAAAAGCATCTTATGAAAAGTAAGGTCAATGGTGGCCTCGGCCTTCCTCATTTCAAATTATATTATATGGCCGCTCATTTAAATACTTTTTCCTATTGGCGAAAATGCATTCCTGGAGCGGACTTGACTTGTCTTGTGGGAAATCTTGCCCTCTGGCTCTATTGAACAGTCCAGTTAAGGTTAAAAACATATTATATGACAAAAATCCAATAATTCAGAATTCTTTAAAAGTGTGGAATCAGCTCTTGAGAACCGTCAAGGCTCCTAAAATGTACTTAGATACTCCAATATGCAATAATCATGCTTTTAAACCTGGGCTGGAGGATATAACCTCTGTTACATGGAGAGAACAGGGCATTTCTTTTTTTAAAGATCTTTATATTGATGGGCGTCTTGCATCTTTCCGACAGTTGCGAGCAAAATACAAAATCTTCCAAATTCTCATTTGATTTTTACAGTTTCGACATTTTCTCAGGGCTGGTATTCCACAGTACGAGTCTGCTCCTTAGAACTCGGCTCTTGACAGCTTTATGTCCATTGAACCATATGCTAAAGGTGCTGTTTCTCGCTTCTACAAGGTTTTATCAAATATACTAAGTCCTCCCTCTGATATTTTCCAGGATCAATGGCAGGAAGAATTGGGGATAGAAATTTCGGATGAAATTTGGCAGGATAGTATTGATAATATATATAGTAGCTCTATAAATGCCAGAAATGCTCTTATACAGTTTAAGGTTGTTCATAGATTGCACTTCTCTCCCACCAAATTAAAAAAGATTTATCCGAATGTTTCTGATATATGTACAATATTGGCCCGGAAGATGATTTTGATGTGTTGGAAGTCAGACAAACCACCCTCTTTCGAAATGTGGCTAAAAGATTTGGGAAATGTGTTACATCTTGAGAAACTTAGGTACATCTTGTCTAATCGACTTCCAGCTTATTTCAAGATCTGGCAACATGTCATCACGATGTTGGACAATCTTAAGTGATTTGGACTGATTCTTTCCATTTTTTTTTTATTATTAGTATATTTATTTGATTTTCTTTGCACTCGTGAATTTGCAACATTGCCACCTGTTTTTGTCATGTTTGGTTTGTTAACTCAAAAATAATAAACATATGTTTAAAAAAAAAAAAAAAGATACAAAATCACTTACCACTTGAGCTGTTGTATACAACTCAAATAAACAATGATTTAACTTTGAATTCTGCTCACTTTAAAGCCCTACCACAAGACTTTGAAATACCAGTCCTTTACTATTAATTTATAATTTCACATCATCTGAAGTAAAAAGTGAATTTCTCCATTGTGAGATCAATAAAGTCCCATATTATCTAAAACCCTGGATTGGAGCAGAATTATACACATGTCCTGAATGGAATACAGTGTGGGGACTGGAGAAACAAATATTCTGTAACAAATGTAGCAGGAAGGAACTTATAAAAAAATATAATAGCCATCATGACCTCAGATGTAGGACCTCTGAGGGCATCTTGGGGTCACACTGAGCAGCAAAGGTGAACATACCTTCACTAAACCAACTAACTATGCAAACTGGCTGACAAAGCATGCAACAATGCATTTCTTTCAGTGATTCCGAACTTAAGAGTGAAATACTGACTATGCACCTCAATTCTTTTATAACAAACACCATATAATAATAGAACACGTTCATATTAGACTACATCTGTCAACGCAGGTGTAGCATTAAAGCTAGCTCATTCCGTTAGCATGCTAGCGTGCAGACAGCTAAGCTAACTAGAAACCTGAAGGAAAGGAGTACTTTAAAGAAGCCATTATGACAGCAAATGCATCGAATCGTCCTTAAATACATATGTCCAGATACGTGTCCAATCAGAACCAACAGGTTTCCTTGTCCGGTGCTCGCTGCCTCTCTCTCACTCACCATGTTGATGCAGTGCAGCTGAAAAGTCTTCCCCGGCAACACTGAGCAGCCCTGATCGGGAATCAAGCGGCGAGGAGCACATAAGCCCTTAGTGCGGTGTTTCCAAACCTAATGGGTTCTCATTCACCTTATAGCTTTAAGTTAAAGATGTGTTACATCGCCAAAAATCAATGAAGTCAACCTCCGCTCACTAGTGTTTTTAACTGCAGTAGAGGTCACGCTGAAACTCTGGGACAGGAGGTGGCTTAAGATATGCCTGTGTATAAAGTAAGATCATTTTATTTGTATCTTAAATATGTAATTTAGTAATATGCAAACACAACAGATCAGTTACTTAACATGTAATAATGCATAATATAAACACATATTCAAAATCATAACGATGTGATATATCGTATTTCTTTACAGGATTTTCTATGAGTGCTATGAACAACTGTAAGGACCTGAGAGGAGAGGGATAAACCGCTTGCTTTTACTTCATTCACAGGGTTGTTGGGCTCTGGCTGGATTGAATCTCTACTCTGTGTGAAAGTTTGTACCTTTGCGAAGAGAAGAAAATTGTCCTTGTTATTAAGAGTACACTACCCATAAACAGGTGCATCAGTAGGCTACGTCACGTGATTCCTAACCCTTTCTCACTCCATCACTTTTCCATCTTTACAAACTGCGGAATTATAGGAATAATTATGCACCATTACTGACATAATAATAACTAGAAATTTTGTGCAATGGCTTCAGCCATGCGGAACAGATCTAATGTGGAAATTAGCTGAAAAATCCTTGAAAAGGCCTTGACTTAACTGTCAAAATACTTGATACATATTTGAAACTCCTGAAGTCTTTGAAATTGTTGAAACCTTGAAAATCCTTGAAACTGTTGAAAAATTGAAACTCCTTAAATCCTTGAAACTTTTGAAACATGGAAACTGTTGAAAGTCTTGAAACTCCTGAAATCCTTGAAACTCCTGATGTCCTTGAAACTGGTTAAATTCTTAAACAGATGAAATCCTTGAAACTACTGAATTTATTGAAAGTGTCCTTGACACTGTGAAAATTGCCCTCACCGCTGAAACAATTTGGTTCCTGTAACTATAGAAACCTGGTCTGTGGTTATTATCTGGTTGTGGTCTGAGTCTTCGTTTGGGTCTTGGTCTGGTCTTTGTTCGTGTCTGGGTCTGCTCTTGGTTCGAGTCTTTGTCTGGTCTTGGTTTCGGGTTTTGTTTCAGGTCTTGGTCTGATATTGGTATGGTCTTGGTTCTGGCCAATCCCCATTTAATAGGTTGCGTTCACGATTTAGAATTCCATTTCAGTTGGAGGGCAGGTGTAATACAACTCTATAGGAGAGAAACAGTTTTTGAAAGAAATTTCCAAAAAGAAAATGTCCAAATGTTTTCTCTGATCATCATGTGACAGTGATTGGATTCACAAACCTGACATGTGAATTTTATGGCTGAAAGTCCTTTCTACTGGCCAACATCAAGCACATGTTTTTGAATATTGTCTCCACTTTTGGACGCCTTTGTGAAGAAATAATTAGACACATGTTCATATCTGCTGAAAGATATGACTTTGAACTTTGTGTCAGTTTTTGTTTCATGTGAATTGGCCCAGTAATTACAGAGAAATTAGCAATGATTTAAGACTATAAATCTGCATTTTGAGCGTTACTATGGTTACGGCCGTGGAATTTTCAGTTGCCCTCCACCTCAATGTTAAACTATAGGATCTTTAGAATGTTGTGATGTCACGTGAACGCTACCTATTGTATTACAATGGTTTTATTTTGAAAATCCCCCTTTAGTTGTATTATACTGCTTTTATTGTGAAAATCCCCATGTAGTTGTATTATATTGCTTTTATTATGAAAATCCCAATTTAGTTGTATTATAGGGCTTTTATTGTGAAAATCCCTTTTAAGTTGTATTATAGTGCTTGTATTGTGAAAATCCCAATTTATTTGAATTAGGCTGCTTTTATTGTGAAAATCCCCTTTTAGTTGTATTATGCTGCTTTTATTGTGAAAATCCCCATTTAGTTGTATTATAGTGCTTTTATTGTGAAAATCCAAATTTAGTTGAATTATGCTGTTTTTATTGTGAAAATCCCAATGTAGTTGTATTATGCTGCTTTTATTGTGAAAATCCCCATTTAGTTGTATTAAGCTGCTTTTATTGTGAAAATCCCTATTAAGTTGCATTATACTGGTTTACATGTAAAAATCCCTATTAGGTTGCATTATACTGGTTTACACATAAAAATCCCTATTAAGTTGCATTATACTGGTTTACATGTAAACATCCCTTGCATGATTACACTGAAGTCCTTGAAACTGTTGAAACCTTGAAACTGTTGAAGTCCTTGAAACTGCTGAAGGCCAATCTCCTTGGCTGACGCCTGACTGTCCTTGAAACTCCTGAAATCCTTGAAACTGTGGAATCCTTGAAACTGCGGAAATTGCATAAACTGTAGAAAGACCTGAATGTGCCTGACGTCCTATTAAAATGCATGGGCCTATTAAAATGAATGGCAGAATTCCCAAGCCCGTAGAAAAAAACTGGAAAACTGCAGAACTCTAAATTTGTCTGAAAACTGACAAGTTGCGGAAGCTGACCATGCACAAACTGCAGAAATTGCTGAAAATGTTGAAAAAAAGGCTGAAAACTATGAATTTGCGGAAGCCCCATTATAAGTCAATGGTAAAAATCAGTTGAATATTGGCTGATTGCGGAAAAACGTAAATCGCTGAATTCCCAAAAGTAATAGCATAATTCTGGTGAACATGCTGAACATTTTGAGGTATAACTTGCTGAAATTGCTGATTGCTGATCTTTGACTGACTGCGGAAATCAATCATCATTATCAAGTAGGCCTACACTTCAGTTGGCTTTATTATAACTCTAAAACCCTTGGTGCACAAAACAATAATTCCTATAGAGAGCAATATCAAACACTTTGTTTAAATGTGTTACTTATGTACACGATACCATAGAAGCTCAGGAGGCGAGTTGTTCAAAATCAAGTTCAAGCAGCAAACCTTATGCATGTAATAGAACAAAGTTAATATTATAGGCCCTACTGTATGTTCCCAATTTGTTCAACATGTTTGGGGTAATGTTTTATTCTGAATATAATACTGAAAAAAACACTAATTAATTTACCATAACACTCTAGTGGCATTACTGTTTACTGTAACGTCATTTTGACATAACCGTCCGTATGTAGGACCTCCTCAGACCTCACCCGTTGGTGCAATTTCTTCCATGGCACAAAGGCAAATATTGATGAGCCTTCTTTTGGATAAAATCATTTACCAAAATATATCCCCAGAACTTGAACGATGCACCCTGCAACACCACATCACCACAGAAAATAACCACATTTAGGAGGTCTGAATCTCCACCGTGTGGCATAGTTTAACAAATTTGGCTCTGGAGAGATTTTGGATGTGTATCTGTCTAGGCTATTTCCACATCTCCCACAGAGTGCCTTTTATTTATAATTGAAGGCGGTCTCGTACTGTACACTGTGCTCATAGCACTGCACTATCACTGATGTCGTTTGAACTCCACTTCTCTGGAGTTTTTTTTTTTTTTCACTCTTATTATTCTCATTCATTGCTGTGCGTTCCTTTTAGTCAGGCTTGTTATTTTTAGATGAAACATAATAGTCTGAATTTTCAGTGCACTTGTGAGAGTTCCACATCCCTTCCTTGTGTTTAATCCATGTGACATCTCTGTGTTGACTGCTGCCTTTGAGCTTCTACTCACACGCTCTACAATATAAATAAAGACACTACAAATATTACTGTAAAATCTCAACCTAGTCAATCAAAGACTTTTTCTTGAATGTCATTATCCATATTTAATGGGGAGGCTCTTTGTGCATGCGCTAGTTCACATTATACGTCGTTTCCTTCCTTTATTAATCAAACAACAGTGTGAAATGTGTGTCACTGATCTCAGCAGTATACCTTGAAGCAGTGGTAGAAAATAGAGCAAAAATGTGTGTCAGCTCCTCACCATCCAGAATATAATTCTCTTTGGTGCAGTGTCGCCGCTCCGCTCCCTCTGTAATCTACCAGAATGTAAATTACAATGCATAATAATTTATGTTAGTCTAGTGTTCCCTCACACAAACCACGGGCCTTTGCTTAAACACAGTGGTAGTGTGAGCCCGCATTATGTTAACCACAGCATTGCACTATAAATCTTGTTCCATGTAAAATTAATGTTCTACTGTTTAACACAGGTTAGACTTGATGATGATTAGACATTTTCACTTTTTTTTTATGTCTCATATACAGTATATTAATTTAAAAAAAAAAACAGCATACATTTGAGACAAGACAGTATTACATTGGGATAATTTGTTCTCAAAAACCATTTTACAAAATAATAGTATTGTGGGTTGAGATCACACGCTCGCACATTTAGCACACAAGCATGTTAAAGAAATGCCAAAGCCTCAATTTTTCTTGCAAAGGCGTCTTTTCCCCCAGCGCGTTATCCATCAATGATTGTAATTAAGCAGCAGCATTCATGAGTAGGCAGGCTCATTTAGGCTGCGGCTGTTTTGGCTTAGACGGCTTTGAAAGCAATGGAGGAACAAATTCTAGTGGAACGCGCCGCCGTAGCGCCATTAAAACTAAAATACTGCGCAGAGAATATCAACTACACAAAAGTTTCCCTGATGTTTTCCCTGTTTTGTGAATAGTTCATATGCTATTGTCCACTTTTGTTGTGTTTTTTTTGTTTTGTTTGTTGTTTTCCTGTTTCCTACTTTAGCGATTATGTTCGTATTAGTTGTAAAGCCCTTTGGTGGTGATTTGTATGGTTTGTCGAAATGTACTATATTAATACACTATAAATGCATACTGTGTTAATCATTTGGAGTAATGGCAAACATAAAGTAATTTCTCGATGAAAACAATCTGATTGCAAAGCCATACACACTGACGGTCAGTATGTATATGTTTTTTAAGGATTCCTGATTGCTACCATTTGACAGTTATGAGTCAGATTCTGGTTGTGCAAAACAACTTCTCACATTTAGCACCAAAGGAGAATGTTACTGCAATAATGAAAAAAGACAACCAACAAATGTAACTTCTGCCCTTCCACACGGCTGAAATGCAAACTCTTTTTTTTCGTGGCCAATTTATTTTTTGTTCCTGTGGCATCTGTATATTTTTGACATTGTGTGCTTTCTGCCCTGCTTACCACTCCGGCAAATCTAGGAAATATTATCGTGCAATTTCTGGCCTTGATGCAAATTGAGAATGATTTATCATACCAGAATTAAGCTTCGGAGCCAGTGTGTGCGTATATCAACACACGCAGAGAGAATGAAATAAAGGCAGAGCAAGAGCAGGAGAGAGATAGAGAAGCTCATTATAATCAGGCAATTATGCTGGCAGAATTAGAAGCCTCCTTATTTTCTCTTGTGGCAGCACGGGCACTCGTTTTATAGGGGAACGGGAGACTATTCTGCGGATGTGACCAACTGTTTTGTGTGAATGGACTAATGTACATTGCGGCGTGATGTGGAAATAAACGCATGTGATTTTGGATTTTCTTTTTTTAAATATGCGGAGAGTCGTCGAGCCCCCTCCAAGGTTAGGGGCTTTTTTTTTTTTTTTTTGAAGGTCTGCGGATTCGGCTCTGCGACAGATTGTGAGGAAATGGCTTGTGTGGAAATGCATGATTCTAGAAATATTGAAATTATTATTATACACATTTTATCAAATTACATGTACGACTCAGATTGTCCTTGTTGTCGTTTTCATTGTGTATTTCAAGCTGCTGTTATGGTGATTGTGACTAATGGTTTACAAAAATATACAGGGAAACAATGTCATATACAGGGAAACAATGTCTCATTTGAATTTTGAAAAATAACATTTTATTAACATTTTATCATAGCAGACACTTTTGGGACTGTGCAGCAATGTCATGTTCGCACTAAAGACTTTGACCTCTAGAGGTCAAGGTTGTTTGGTCAGCATTTGACCCCTGAACAATGATATGTGCATCATAGACTGGTGTGTTCAAGTGTATTGATTATCAGTGCCAGCTCAAAGTAATTCATGCATTTTTTTTCCCGGCTTCGAAGAGTTTTTGAGTTATAACAGCATTAATTAAACCAAAACAGCAAGTAGGGTATAAGTATTACTATATTTCATTTTGTTCTATTTTTTTTTTTTTTTTTACAAAATAATACAAATGTTCAAATAAAAAAAAATTTAAAGGTAGACAAAATATCTGAAAGTTTTGCAGGGAAGTGCTTGTGTGTCCGTGAAACACGGCAGCTGAAGCAGTTTTTAGCATAACAAAGGCGAGGAGCATGTGAACTTGAGGCACCTTTCGACCCCGGTGCTGTGGCGCTGAATAGTGGCTGGGCCTCCCCACAGAGCACCCCCACCGTCTCCCTGATCGTAGCTAAATTGTTAATCAGGGTAATTTAATATAGTTTTCAATATGCCTCATCTTTCATCAGGATAGGAGTCGTTGTGTGCACTGCGTTCCCACCCGCAACAAAAAGGGCTTCTCTGTGGAGGACTGACAAGGGCTTGCCGCATCCTATTGAAATGTTTAACTGACCATAGATTTGTGTGGGAACAATAGGAAAAATCACGTGCCAGTATTATTAATGAATATTCAAAAAAAGAAACCATCTATGAAACCTTTTATTGTCGCTTCTTGCGCATGTCTTATCATCAGAAAATAAAAATCTGTACTGAGTAATGGACAAAATTTACTTTGGGATGTAATGCATATCACATAATCCATAATCCAGGAGTGTTTCACAGAATTTAGGAGGCATAGTTTTAGATACCGATGGCAACTGGACATACATATTTCAATACAGAGCTAAATCAAGGGCCAAATCATTGGGAGATCCAGTTGTTTTCAGACTAATGGTATTTCAAGACTGGACCAACTGTCTTTGTGTTGTATGACCTAAAAACCCACCTACAGTTTACAGTATACTGTATACAGTATACAGAGTAATGGTGTGTGTGATGGAATCAGGTTTAGAGTTTAAATTGAGTGAGCATTGTCCCACATGTGAGGAGTAGGTATATTTAGTAAACAATCATCAACAGAGCTCCTCCTGCAGAGAAACCTATACATTTTAAAGCGATAATGAACTAAAAGTTGAACCTTTGTGTATCATAATGCAATAGGCCTACTTATGTTGTTATTATTCAAGTGTGTAAATATTGATTTTGGTCCTGCTATAATTAATTAAGAATATACGTAAACATAAATGTGATGAAATTGGTCCCCCCCCCCCCCCCCCCTATTTGATCTGAAAGGTTGATGACAGCGTAAACGGATACAATACATACCAGACAACCTTTATTAAAGATAAACCAAAGTTGGTCATAAACAATTATGATTCAATACAGCGTGCAGTAGCATAAAACAATTACCGTAATTACAATCATGAGGTCTCTTTTTGAATCCTGTCGCTCAGATGTTCATTGTCATATATGTTTAAGTATGTGGGGGGAAAAAAATCCCAGTCTGAGAACACAGAGGCTAATTATCATAGCAGCTAGCCATAAGCAGGGCCTGTGCAGTGCAGACGTCTGAGAGGCTGCTTTCCCTTGTGGCCCATTCAGTACAAGTGTCCTGCTCATGTGTGCTCTGTCTGGGCCTACAGGCTAATTATACTGGGGGACTATAGATGACAATTCACGTCTAAAACAGAGCACTCAACCCCCTGCCTAAAATCGAGACGTCTCGTGGTTAGAATCCAATCAGTTCCCACGTATTTACAAGTAAGCGATTATAAGAGATGATTACGGTAAAACTTAAGAAATATTTAAAAAGAGTATCTACTGACCCAGACCTCAGTTAAAACAAAAACAACAAATGTAGTTCAGGGTCAAAGTATCTTTTCATTGAGTTATAAATCATTATTGGTCATTTTCACAATGACTGTGTAAAGAACCCCTTTAGTATTTTATATTTGTCACAATAAAAAAAAACATTGTAATGTTTTTTCATAGATTTCTTGTACAAAAAAAGATAACATCTGCCTTGATAAAGTGTTTGTTTTCAAAAAATAAAAAGCACACAAGAATGAGTGTTTCAGAATCTCATTTCTGTACATGTTTCCTCTTGTGTCATCTTTTAAAAGTTTTGTTTTGAGTCCCACTCTGAATGTGCATGCCAGCAGTGGAAATTTGACAAGTTTAAATGTGAGTTTGTGGTAAGGCGATGAGGACAGGAAGTGGAATTGATCAACATGGAGACAAAGGTGTTATGGGCCCCTGGGGGACATGGTATAACTGGGGTCATGGGCCGGGGGCCCGTGTCTAGACGGCGTGCTTTTATGGTCGCACGGTTTCAGCCTTTCTTTCACCCTTTCAATAGGAGAACTTGACCCATGTTCTGCAGCCGTGGGACTCCGAAAAAGACAGTGAGCAATGACACAAACGGACCAGACTTTTCTGGACAGTGAAATATCCATTAGTTCCGCAATGTTGCAAAGTTCTGAAGTCACTGTTTAAATATAACACAATTCAACATGCCATTGGTATGTAAATAGTCTTTTTTTAGTAATAGGCACTCAAAGCACTTACGGAATGACAACATGCTAATTAGTAATTAGCGGCCGTAATAATTGGCGCAGCATCTCTAGCATTAAAATATGTTAAAAAAATATATTACAATTTTTTTTTTACCATGGCAGCGCGATGGCATATTTACTCCCACCTCACATGTTGTCCAGTTTCATATGTGGTGTTTTTAAATTCTTCCTTTGGCAGGATTATTTTCCCCATGGAGGTGCATATGGTTTCCCCCATCAGCCTGAAATGTGCACAATATTGTCTTTTTCTCACTGTAGGCAATCCTGGCCAAGATCCTGGCTCAGATTTGGTGAATATATTTATTTTGAATATTTACTAAGATTGGAAAAGAGCAACAACAATGCACAATACAATCATATGTTAGGTCATTTTAAAAATGTGGTTGTACGTGACTGAATCTTTGTGGGTGTGTCATTGTAGAGTTTAGGTAATAATGTTATGGAACAATTTAGGATCCAAAACTAGTGACAATCCCAATTCCAGAGCAACAGCCATCAAGACATCAAATTCAAATCAATACCTCCTTGTGTCTTTGCTGTCTCCTCTGCGAATGTGGTGTCGGGCCGGGTGCTGCTGCAGGGCATGCTATAATTGAAAGGCTGAAGAAGAAGAATACTGCTTGTTTAAACCAAGCAGCAGGCAGCAGAGGGGCATGATGGGAAAACAAAGCCGGTGCCCCAGGAGCGGGTGACATGATAGCTCTAATGGCGGAGCACAGGCGAACACGGCTTCTGTTTTGTTACCCTTAGTCGTGGTGACAACTGGAAGGCTCACCCTACTGCACTGGCAAATCCACAAATTCAAATGTGGAGTTTGCTCTGATGTTCTCCGCACTCTCCTGGGCGCTGCTCCCAAATTCAGGTTTATTTTAGTTTTGGTTGAGGAATATCTTTGTCAATTCTCTGTGTGACTTTAAGAGGTCAGTATTCAGCGGAAGATGGGTGGTCAGAATGGACCCCAGTAAGAGCATTTGTAACCTCGAAATAGGAAGGATTTAGTGAAGATATACAATCTGAGTGCAGAGTAACACCACACCCAATTATCCTTGTATTTACATCACTTACCTGCGTCACTTTATCAACCACTTGCACTATGATGTAAACCTGCACTGTTAATACTGACAATAAATGTTTTTGTTATAGTCTGTTTACTTTATTATTTACTGTTTACACTTTTTGTCCCCACAAAGTCCTTGGTAATCATTGTATATAAGATACCACTATTTACTATTTAAATTTTTTTTTTTTCACATTTTCTGCCTATTAGCGCACCCTGAGTGTTTCTAAGAGCTGAATGTAACAAGTACATTTCTCCATTGTGAGATCAATAAAGGCTTTCTTAGCTTATCTTATTTATATTCATCTGTGTTCTACTAAAGACAAAATTAGACAGAGCTGGGCTGTGTGGATGTTTCAGTATAGGCTATATTTCTGATAATATACTCTGTTAAGTGTTGCTATGCGTGCTACTTAAAAAAAAAAGAAAAAAAAAGTCTACATTATAGTTTTCTGAATCAGTACTCCTTGGTAATATTGTTTTTAGTGTTTCACATTGTGTGTCATACTTCTACAACGGGGTAAAACACACCAGGTCAGTATCTTGTGGTTTTGAGAAAAATGCCCGATCACACTCAAAAAAAGAAATCTAGACACCTGAAAATACTGAAAATATTGTCAAATCGTAATTGTTATTTGTTTACAGTAATAGTTGTGTTTGCAGCCACATCTTATTATTGCCTACGTCTGCTCTAAATGCAGAGTGTAAGTTATATTTTCAATCCATGAACACCTGCAACTAATAAATGTAATTCTTTCCTTCCTGGTTTCCATTTTAACTTTGTGTGTTAAATTAATTTGTAGATACTGTATATGATGGCTTTCCTGGGTAGAGATTGAATCCTCCTCCCTTTGCTTCAATAGTCCATGGGGCTGATATAAGGTGAAGGAGCACATATGGATTAATCTATCCATGTACACAACCACTTTATTTCAAACGGCACCTCTATATAGAGCCCATATAGTTAAGCATACCTATAATGTGAGTGGGGAGAATCTTTAGAGAACCGGCCAGTTCCTTTTTCATTTTCCTTCCGCCATTGAACCCAATGCTATAAGCTATCTGCTGCAAATAAAGCAAAATCATCCAACGTTTATTGAGTGACGTGACGGATCCCCACCCTCCACCTAAATATCAATGTTACATATCAATAAAACCATCAAAGAGAAGGAAGCATGGGGGAACACGGTGAGATTGAAAAGGGGATTGGTGTCGGAATGAGCGAGGCCAGAGGTGCGACAGTGAAGCTGGTGGTCCACACAGCCTCCCGGGACAGCCCCACACTGTCAAGATGCTTCAAAATCAATCACTCCACCTCGCTGCTGCATCGGCAACACCGCACATCGTGGACACACAGCACAGAATCCTTCTTATCATATAGGGCCCGATCCAGAAATGTTCATATTTTTGTCATTACAGCATGACAGTATCTTGCACATCATTGCCTGTATTCTTCCAGTGCAAGTGGTTAACAGAACAATTGATGTAAATAACAAAAATAATAATTACTTGCTATTTTATTCAAAGCGACACGCCGGAACATCGGGGTTGCAATATATGTCGTCTCCATGGAAATTAGCTGACGTCCTGCTCCCAGCAAAGTTACGGGTTAGGTCGGAGGAGAGGTGAGTCCACTGACAGTAAAGACCCACCAATTATTAACAACAAATACATACAGCAAACTCAAAAGTACCGCCGTGACACACGACTGTTACCTTTATTTGACCAAAAAGACCCTGTGCAATAGTAATGAAAACACATAGTAGAGTTGTGTAGCTTATGTAAAAGCACATTTTTCTCGTTGTGAAGTTTCCAGTCATGGAGTTCTGTATCTTGTCGTCTGCTGGGATCCTGGGCGGATAGTACCTGAGAATACTCTCCCAAACCAAATAAGATAACACCCGGCCCTGCTATCTGTAGATAAAAGTGAAATACTGTGCCGTCTGTAGGAGGAAGGAGGAGAGAGACAAAGAGAGGAAAGTTCTATCACATAATGGAGTTTAGAAGTTCTATTCGGTGAACCTTCCCCAAAGCTACTTCCAAGGTCATGTTCATATGGCGGATTCTGTCTTATATTATAACGGTGCGCACACATTTAACCCTGCAGTAGCATCCAAGAGCTCCTCCTATTGCCTCTCAAAAGAGTGGGTGGATGAGATACAGTAAATGTATGGTGCAGCCAATTATTAGCAGGCGGGAATTACAAAGATTCAACCAATATTGGTGGCATCAGACAAAAAGGGTAATTATCAGTAAAAGACAGATTGGAGCATGCATATGGAATATTTGTAATGTCTATAAAAGTCTATAAAAGTGCTGCAAATAGCTAAGGCATACATCAGACTTCTGACTTCTGTCTCAATTAAATAAACCAAATAAATAAATAAATCAATAAATAATTACTCCTGCACTTCCTCCTAGGCAGGAACAATATACTGTAGAGTCTGAAAATAATCAATACGGTTAATGTCTCACCAACTATTAGTCCAATCAAATGAATGGACAAAACTGGCTCATCATTGGAGAATGTACTGTTGCAAAAAAAAAAATCTAAACAGGATTCGCACTAACCCAAAAGTCCATTAATCAGTCAATTTATCAAGACCTATTGAGGACTTCTTCATTCTAAAAGAAATGCTCTTTTTGCAAATTGTCTGTGCAAGCTCTCAATCGTACACTGCTTTAATGAGCGCTGTGTTGTGCTGCTGTGTCAGCGTTAGCTGTGTTAGCGTTAGCTCTGAACAGGTGAATACCTTTGTCAACTGGTTTTGCAAAAATGCAGAGAAAGCTGTCGGTAGAGACGGCGACTGAGGAGGACTACCTAAGCCTCAGTCCAGTCACGGAACTCATGGAGCAGCAGAGGGACATGTTCAGGGAATTACTACAACAACAACAGGAGAACTTCAAAGGATTCATAAAAATCATCATGGAATCAACAAACACCCAAATGGATTTACATTCATGGACATTCAAGAGCTTGAAACAAGACTGCAGTTCACGCAAGGTGGGGTGGACACTCTGAAGAAAGAGACATTGAAAATCAGGGAGCGCATGAACACACTACAAAACGATCTATATAAAGTATGTGACAGTCTGCACATTATCATGGACAAACTGGAGTATCTGGAGGGACAGAGCCGCAGAAACAACCTGGTCTTTGAGGGAGTGTGTTATGATGTGGGTTTTTGGTTATTAGTTTTGTCCTGGTTTTGGTTAGTTTCTCCCCTGTCCTAGTCTGTGTCTCTGTCTTGTGTTTATTTTGATAGTCTTGGTCTGTGTCTGTGTCCTCCTGCTTTCCCTTCCTCCTGTTGATTGCCTGCCCCGCCCTGATGTGTTTCATCTGTGCCCCGTTTCCTCATGTATTTATACCCCTGTGTTTTCCCTTGTCTTTGTTGGATCATTGTCATTCTCAGTCTGTTTTGTTCCACGGAGTTCTGCTTGTGTCTGTAAGTTTGTTCCTGTGTTGTTTTGCTTGGACCTGTTCCATTAAATTTGAGTTCCACCCTGATCTTGAGCTGTCTGCACATTGGGTCTCATCATTCCTCCGCCAAACGTGACAGAGTGTTGGAGTCGCCTGGGGAGACCTGGGCCGACGCAGAGGAAAAAGTCAAACAACTACTGAGGGAGAAGCTCCAGCTGCTGCACACGGTGGAGGTGGAGAGGGCTCACCGTGTAGGGAGACCCGACCGCGGGAGAGACCGCCCGAGACCCATCATCGCCAAACTACTGCGTTGGAAGAATCGCAAAGAAATTTTGCAGTGCGCTAAACGTCTCAAAGGGACCAAAATCTTCATAAACGAGGACTACACGGAATCCATCAAAAGTGAAAAGAACTGATGCCGGAGCTGACAGCTGCAAGGGAAAGGGGGGAGATTGCGTTCTTGCGCTATGATATGCTCATTGTACGCCCGCGCACCAGTACACCAACTCCAGTATAAACACCGGGAAAAACGTTGGACAAATACACGTGAAAAAACGGTGTTGCTTTTACGCCAAACATAACGTTTTGCATTGTTGCCAAAAGTTCGATTTTGGTTTCGTCTGACCAGAGCACCTTCTTCCACATGTTTGGTGTGTCTCCCGGGTGGCTTGTGGCAAACTTTAAACGACACTTTTTATGGATATCTTTAAGAAACGGCTTTCTTCTTCCATAAAGGCCAGAGTTGTGCAGTATACGACTGATTGTCCTATGGACAGAGTCTCCCACCTCAGCTGTACATTTCTGCAGTTCATCCAGAGTGATCATGGGCCTCTTGGCAGCATCTCTGATCAGTTTTCTCCTTGTATGAGCTGAAAGTTTAGAGGGACGGCCGGGTCTTTGTAGATTTGCAGTGGTCTGATACTCCTTCCATTTCAATATTATCACTTGCACAGTGCTCCTTGGGATGTTTGAAGCTTGGGAAATCTTTTTGTATCCAAATCCGGCTTTAAACTTCTCCACAACAGTATCTCGGACCTGCCTGGTGTGTTCCTTGTTCTTCATGATGCTCTCTGCGCTTTAAACTGACCTCTGACACTATCACAGAGCAGGTGCATTTATACGGAGACTTGTTCACACACAGGTGGATTCTATTTATCATCATTAGTCATTTAGGTCAACATTGGATCATTCAGAGATCCTCACTGAACTTCTGGAGGGAGTTTGCTGCACTGAAAGTAAAGGGGCTGAATAATTTTGTACGCCCAATTGTTCAGTTGTTTATTTGTTAAAAATGTTTGAAATATCCAATAAATTTCGTTTCACTTCATGATGTCCCACTTGTTGTTGTTTTTTTTACAAAAAATTACAGTTTTATATCTTTATGTTTGAAGCCTGAAATTCGCGAGGCACTATATATATATATATAAATATAATCGGTTACACTTTATTGTACACTCCCTTGATATATTGTGCCTAACTAAATGTAGTACAATCTAATGTGCTCTGTAATAACTATGCGCTATACACAATGGAATAATGTGCATTAGTATTTTGGAGGTACATAATGTAATAGGACATAAGACCCTTAGGGTTAGGGCTTAAAGGGACTATACCTAATTTTTCCCTTTTCATCACATATTGACTATTTGGGTTGACCATACACAACATCAACGAATCATAATATGGCACAAATGTTACGCATCAGGCGGATTTTTTTTCACAAATGACTACTTTTACAATGTACGTTTTATGGGGCATGCATAATTTTACCTTAGAAAAAGAAAAAATCAGGTATAGCTCCTTTAAGGTTAGTGTTAGAGTTATCTTATTACATTATGTACCACCAAACTACAAACACATATTATTCAAATGTATATCTAACCCATAGGTACAAATTATTACACATTGTTACAGAGCACATTACACTGTACTAAATTTAGTTTGGTACAGTGTATCAAGGTAAACTAAAGTGTTACTGTATGCATTGCAAACATATAATAATAAAATACCCTTTTTCTTGTAAGTAACCTATCCAATGACCACCTTAAGTTTGAAGTCTTTTTTTCCTCCCTGTGATTGACTGCGCAGCCCACACCGGGAATGCTGTTTGTGTCGCATCCTTCATGCTGATGCCACACATACAGTGTTGTAAGTTATTTTAGCACTCCAGAGACACTTTTTTTCCATTCGTTGCCTGTTTGATTTTTGCTAGTTACCTGCGGATGTGACATGGGCTGGCTCCAGGGCATCTTTTGTGTCATCACCAAAGCAAGCCACAAGATACAAACATCATTGGACACTGGAAACACACCGTCTCTGCTGTCAGAATCAAGTCGACATTTCGGCACAAACACGAGGTGTAAAAAGCTACACGGATTTGGATTTCCCTGTCCCAGTGCAACCCTTAGTGTGTTTACTGTTGTCTATGTGAAGAAGCTGGATAGCGGACGGGAGAGGTGGTGGCCATCTTTCATCTAGGGCCTTGATCAGATATTCTACATGATGTTGATATGATGATACAGGCCCAATTAAGGGTTTGAGGATGTGTGAAAAATGTGATGACAGGGCAAGCGGAAGACCTGACTATGATCTGACATCTGTGAAGGAGAGAGAGAGAGATGAGGCAAGGGGGTGAGGAGGCAAACTCGGGAGGAGGAGGAGAAAAAGTGCATAGCAGGAGTGAAAGATGGTTGTAGGGGATTGGGGGAAGAAGAGTGAAGCTTGTGGAGGAAATGAACAGTGAAAGTGGAAGGTAACGCGGATGAGCCAAAATTAATATGGCGAAAATGATGAAGAGGTAATGAAAGATGGGAGAAAGATGGATGTAAAACGGGAGACTGATCGACTAAAATGTAGCCCTGTCTGAGTCTTTTATGTGTGTGACTCAAACAGCACTTTTGACTTGGCTGATTTTGTTTGGAATTTAAGGGAATTCGTAAACATCCCTGTATTCAACATATTACAATACAGTCCAGTTGAAAGATGGCAAAAATTCACACTTGCATGGTTGGATCTTATCAAGGTTCCAAGTCGAACTTCAATATGCAACAAGAAGAAGTGGGAGTGGGACAAAATGTTTTAAGTAAACCTTTTATTAAAAACAACAATTAAACACTGTTGCTGTTAGCACTTGGTTAAAGGTTTAGGACCACATCTAAAAAAAATAAAATAAAATAAATCAATGTACCAAACATGAACTCAGTAGTGAGTGCCTCCACCGTTATTGTTGATCACTTAAAAAAATTGTTGCGGCATGCTTGCGTTTCCAAGGAGCGGAGTGGAAACAGTTCTCTAAGTGGTTCTCACAAAGGGAATCTTTGAATTTTTTATTTTTTTACTTCCCCTGCCATCCATCCCCAAAGGTTCTCAAATGGATTTAGATCAGGGGAACCCGCAGGATGGTAGTAATATTATTCTCCTGTCCTGCGGGCATTTTGAACTATAGCATTGTCCTGTTGAAAATCCAGTGGTTCCTACACAGATGATCTGCACAGAGCCAGCTGACGCCCCTGCACCACTTGAAGCCCCATTGTTCCACTGAAGGAAAAAGCACCCCAGATCATTATGGCGCCCCCTCCACCGTGGGGCATAGAAAATATCTCAGATGGAACTGCTTGTGATACCAGGAACATTTGTAACCAATGGGGTTTAAATTTTTTTGTCATCAGAGAATAAATTTTGCTTATATCATTAAATGCCCCATATTTGGTGATCTCTTCCGAAGTCCAAATGGACAGTTCAGTGGCGTTCAAGGAGACAAGACCTTAGAAGATATTTTTTGTTTTTGGAGCCAATCAGTCGCAGATGGCTATTGGGCAGCAGTCGGCCCCAGTAACGGCCTTTATTTGGGTTAAAGATTGTCCAGTGTCTTGACGGGCAGCCAATCGGATCCTCCGGCTCAGCGCTAGTGAACTTTTTCCATTTGACTTTTGTTCCATAACCCTCAGGATCTTCTCAGAAATTCAGAATGACTGTTTTACTGCGTCCCACCTCAGCAGCGATGGCGCGCTACAAGAGGCCTTGCAGCTCAACAACCCGACCATCAAACATTCACACTGCCGATTGCAGATTTGGTCTTTTAAAGCAGTACTAAGTAACTTGTTTACCTTACCCGGATGTCTCTGGTCAGAAAACCACAATTGCAACTTTCCCTGCTCCGATCCGGAGGCACAATACACATGGTATCCCGAAGCAGAAGCTAGCAGGCTAATGGGCAAAGCTAACTGCAGGCTAGCACCACTTAAAAAATATCTCCATTGTGTAATGGGGGTGTGGCACTATGTATAATATCCCTCTATCCCTTTGTCTTTTATGTCAGCATAGTATTTACTCTCACGGACGTAAAAAATCTTAACTTTCTACGACATCTGCAGTGGCGCTTATGGCCTCTAGGCGCATGAGTTACTTAGTTCTGCTTTAAAGGCATGTGGTCCTAAACGTTTGATTGGCTGCAAAAACAGCCTATTTCATTGTCATTGTTGTTTTCAATAAAAAATGTTTTGTCTCACTTGCATTTCTTCTACTATCTACTTGGAACCTTGTTAAGATCCGACCATGTGAAATGTGAATTTTTGCCATTTTTCCAACTGGTCCAACACGTTTGATTGGGACTGCACTAGACGTTAGCGATGGATCCCGGTCATTTATAGGTAGTCATGAAATATATAAAAGTAACACACAATATATATGTATGTTAATAGAGGAAAATTTAAATATATCATTAGTTGAAGTATGATAAAAAGAATATCTAGAATCTTTTTTTTTTTATGTATACAAAATTAGATTTCTGTTTTTCATCAAACCATACGCTATGTGGCCCTATTTGTTGCCAGTGCAGAAACATTCCTTTGGCAGTGTCAGGGGACTGGGGTTGTATTACATGGGGAAACAGTTTCTTCATATTTCGTAAGTGTGTAGTCTGGGTAAACTAGAAGTGTGTCAGGTACAAGATTTTGATCAGGAACTCTTTGATCACCCTGCCAGCTTTTATCAGCCTGCGTGCTCCTCTCATTGCCAAATAGGACCCAATTATGTCAAGTCGCTAGCTCTTTAACTGTAACACATTGGCAAAGATTGAACGGAGGAAACTCACTCTTAGGCATCACTTAGAGAAAACAAAGGCTTTATTTAGCTGTCAAAAATACTTGTTAGATTCAGTTACAACTCGTTACACCATATGAAACAGTTGCTGACAGTTTTTCAGTTGTCTCAATAATATTTTAGGGGCTAGCAAATGATCCATCTCAAAAGCAAAACAATATATTGCAGTAATAAGTTTTCTCTTTCTTTCCTATCCCGCAGAGATTTGTAGATACAAGACAAAACTCCAACTTGGTATGTGACCAATTTCGATATCTGTTACAAAATACACAGGTTTTGTTTCGCAGCCTCTGTATCCAGTGCGTGCAGTCCGGTTGAGCTTCTTCCACCTGCAAAGAGAGACAAAATAAACCGCATTAAAACAAGTTCTATCAAAGCATCATATCGGGGCAGCTTGTTGGCATTCCTAAATTTCCAGCTTGCTTCTATTTCCTCGTTTACCAAACAAGCCACAGAAACAGGCTGTGTGTAAAAGGGCACCGGATATGCGCCTTTGCATGAAAGAAGTTGAAGAGCGGGTTTCCAGTATACTTGTGGTTGACAAAGGCCTCGACAATAGCAGCTGACACTGGCCCCCTCATATCACAGTGCACTTTCCTCCCATTGTTCCCGCCGAACTTCTCACATGTATTGTCTTACACCCTATCCTTAGAACCCAATAAGATGGCAGCCGCATGTTTTTGTACCTGAGGACACAAGGCTGGGAGTGTCTCAGGGTAACAGCTGCCTATTTCTTCTGCCCCATACAGGAGAATAGGGACTGGAGGGTCTAGGGAACGCCTTATCGTATATCGTTCACACACACACCGAACTTGGGCTACCTGTGCGACCAGCCTGTCCTCCATTTCTGCCATACCAGACACTCCCTTCCTCTGCGCCTATTATAGGATTATGTTCCGGCCACAAATATACAGGTGTGAAGGGGGTCAATACAGAGGCTTCCGTAAACAGCTGGAGGCATTGGAGACAAACTGAAAGGACTACTGAGAGGATTAGGATCTTAAACGGACCATTTGACAGATGGATAGACACATTCAGCCGCAGTGACCACCTGCGCCAAAATATCTTTCACTTGCTCTTTCCCTAAGTGAACATCATTTAAAATAGTGTTAATTGAATTAATTATTATTAGGAGAGTTCTTCGAAACCTGTGAGATCAAAGACGAATTGTATATGCCATAGAGTAAACCGGGGCATAGTTGGCAGGGGTCCCTGAGCCATCAGCCAAAGCCCCTCCTTAGAAGATGAAGGCAGTCTCTACTCAGTGCTGCAGTGGTACCTCAAGGGCACAGCGAGCAGAGCGGGGCGGCCTGTCGTCTGTGGCAGCTGATCTCACTCAGCTCCATGCTTCTTTGTGCATCCTGCTCATCTGCACTGCTGACTCCGCACTTTCTACTGGCTACATAAGGCTGATGTCCGCACTGTACGCACAGGGAGCACGGCCCGTCTTTCACTCACACTTTCTGAGCATTTCGAAAGAAAGTGAGAGCACAGTGTACGCCTTGCAAATCGAAAATCAACAGACCAGTAAAGTCAGCACTAGTTTTAACACCCAATTCAGCAAGTTACCAGCAAAACACACTGAGATTTGATAAAGCCGGTTGCATAGTAATAAGGCCTTATAAAATTTGATACTCATTATCGTCTTCTGCTTGATATGTACAAGTTTTGAAAACAGCATATCCAGTCATAGATGTGAAAAAATATGGCATCTGTCATAAATTCCGCTGCTTAAAATATATGTGGAACTACCACCAGTGCTCTCAATCATCATGCACAGTTATGCAGAAAAATACTGGATGTTCTTGGAAGTGGCCTTCCTCATCCACAAAAGGACTTGATGTCAGAGCACCTCTGGGGGATTGACAAAGGCAGACAGAAATCCCTGGTGTTGCCATAAGTCTGATAAGAGGGTGGAGGAGTTTTATGCCAGGCGCTATCCCTGCTAACTACTCCCAGTAGACTGCAGTCACAGCCATTCACTTGGCATGAGGAGCCACTGATGTAGCTGCTGATGTGCTCAAAATTACACTCCATTCAATCCTATCCGGAGTCAAAGTTACTGAAGGCAATGGGCAGAAATATGCATCTTCAAATACACAAATTCTGACAAGGGTTGCTCGGTGTTGCACTACTCATTTACATGATATCATTTTGGACTCTGGCATGAAATGTAGTGCTTGATACAGAATAGAGGCTGGGGGCAACAAGAAGACATGTACACATCTGCACAGACTTCACAGAGGTCTGACTGACAGCACACTCAAACAGTGCACAGCCCTTCACCATGCTGTCTGTCTCTCTATCTGTCTCTGCCCATGCTTCTCAACCCAGAGGAGACACATATTTCTTCATCTGTCAGTATGGATGGAAACAGACATGTTCAAAACACACAACAATGGCCTTGCCTGCACACTGGAGCCTCTATGTTTTGTATGCTTGAAGCACTGCATTATCTCCTAAGTGTCTCGCAACCTCAGTATAGTAAATAATGGATGTAGCGCTTCCTTCTAAAAACCCCTCTTTCACTTGAGGGAACAGTCATGGTTTACCTGTATAAATGCCCTTTCGGTGTCTTTGGAGAAATGGATAGCACTAAAGGATGTGGGTCAGACGATTTCATTAGCACAGCATTTCTCTCTGTGTCTCCTTCAATCAACCGTTTGACAGAAGCAATGTCACTCAAAATGCCTTATAGACACTTGCATATATAGAGCTGGGAGAAACGAAGGCACAGAGAGAGCTGATCCATAGCAGGGAGCTGATGAAATATCGCCCATAACAAGAGTGCAGAAACAGTAATGCTTCAAAGGAGAGTCACCTCTGAGATCAGCTGGATGAGATCTTCGCTGCCTTTAGCCCATGGACTCCAGTCGTTACACCACCATTTCTTTCCAGATCTGAAGAGGTCAGCATTCAATCTAAAACACATGAAACACAGTCCACAATTAGTCAAGACCATAATTGTACTGTTAAAAAGTCTTACATTGCCCTCCCCCATTCATTTTAAAGGTACACTGAAAGAGTTTCAGCTACTGTGAATTATTTACTTGGCTCTCCATTGGGCCTTTAACCCTTCAGCAAATGCACAGGAGGTGGGTTAAAAATACACTCCCCTCGGATCGCTGCTTGTGTGGGGTGTGTGGCTCTAAAATATAAAACAGTAACCTATATAACCCATGACACATACAACATCTTCAAGTCCCCTCTCTTTCTGTCTGTCCAAGTCACTCCTGCCTCGCTCGTCCACGCACACACACCACTCATCAGTGCATCATTATATGGCTACTTCCTGAGTGAGAATCCAGGCCAATCCCAGATGGGATTATTATAACACAGTTTGATCTGTGCAGTAGGCACGAGTGTGACTGTGGCACTGTGCGTGTGTCAAAGTGTAAAAGTGAGCTGCTGATTGTTCGGAAAGAAACCAACTACAGGCTCTACTCCGGGTTTTCCAGACCATGGAGAGGCAGTAGGAAAGACAGTTTCAAAGTTTTTATGAGACCTCTACTAAAAGCACAAACAACAATGTGGGTCAAGACCATGCCAGTTCTTACCCACATTGTTTTAAGTTGGGTTTAAAGTAAAGCATATAAATCTAAATTATGTAGTATTTCTTGAGATGCAAATCATTAATGTTTTTACATTTGTTAAATTTATTGAGCATTTCGGAACAATCTTTTGCAGCAGATTTTGTTGCCAATAGTATTATACCTCTCAAACGATACAGACTCGTGAATATTTATATTACTGATATGTGGCCCCTTCTGGATGTGCACAAACACTCAGACTGGTTGCTGGTTGGCCATGTTGCCGAGGCACGTCCCTGGCACGCAGTGGTGTTGTCATGGATACCCCCAGACACATCCGCCATCCCGTAAGTGGGGGGATGCTGAGAGCTTTAGTGGGGCTGGCGCCTTAGTCTTCCCTCCTCCCCAAAACGCTCAACACCAGCAGTCCTCTGTCCCTTCCCCCAAAACAGTCTCATTCTTATCCTTACTCAGTTCTATAGCTAAAAAATACCACTCTTAATAATCATGTGTTCAACTCAATATCCTGGTATGCCTGGACTTCACCACTCTGTAATAGGCTGATAACCCCTCAACTGAAGAGATGGTTTCTACTGGGGACACGATATATAGTTAATGTGTATCAAATATACTATTAGGACGTGATTGGCAAGTACAACACACATCAGATAAAGACACATATATGTTAATGTCTCTATTCTTCTTCATTACACAGCATTGTGAACTTGCCGTAGTTTCAATCTTACTCTTTAGTACACGTATGTAGTCCAAAGCAATCGAGATACATGAACGAACAGCTTTGTTATCAAAATAGTGGAGCTGTTGCTTTACAGGTTATTATAATGTTTAATGCAAAAATAAACTATACACATTGTTATAATACAATGCTTTTCCATTTCACAAAATTATGGTACGGAAAGAAAGAATGAAAGAAAGAAAAAAGGAAGGAAGGAAGGAAGAAAATCAAATAAATAACGTTTTACTTATGGTTTATGAACGTAGACAAAACAGAAATTAATCACAGCCTAAAACACAACTCACACACACATAAATATCACACCTCAAAACTCCAACGCAGGTGATGTGACTGCCACGGCTACCCAAGATATTTCTAAAAGCCCCGTGATGACAATTGAAATAAACTGTAGCTGAGATTGCAATTTCGATTTGGTTTCAATTGATTTTCACAGCCCTACTGAATAACGACCCGGCTACATTGTAATTAGTTCTTGCATGCGAAACTCCTTAATTGTGATATTAAGCATTAGTTGTCTGATATCGCACGATGTTCTAAAATTAGGCAGAAGCCCCAGACAGCGCACGCAGCACTAAATGAAATAGATGTCAACCAGCAGAGGCTAATGATGCTACGTGTATTAGAGTGTGTGGCACAGCCCTGGGACTGTGGTTCGTTCATTCTGGTCTGATCCTTTTCATTAGCCGCTATCAATAATTCAACATAGCACTTGCTTTAATGGTTGGATGTGCGCAGATGTTAAATCGGCAGACTCCACTAAACAGCGCTGGCTTCCCTGGCCCCGATCCCAGCGCCGTAGCTGTGTAAACGCGTGCATTTAACACCGTCAGCACCTGGGAGCTTTTAAAGGTAAAACGGCCCATCAGAGGGACAACGCTTTGCTCTACCAGGAAGTGATATAACTCCCTGATTTAGTGGTGGGGCAATTTATTATTTCCCCACAAAAGTCGATTTTACAGCCGATTGTGTTATGTTTCCTATAAAAAAAAACAAGAAAAAAATAATAATAAAACCGCTGCACATCAAATACAGGGAGGAAGAAATGAAAGGGTTAAAGCTTTATAACGTGCCCGTGTGCTCCCGTTTGTTTTTCCCTTTCATAGTCTTCAGTATATGACAAAGCTGGCTGGATGCACATAATGCTGAGGAGGTGAAAAAAAAAAAAGAAAAAAAAAATCCTCTTTGATTGGAGGGCTAATTTGAAGTGTCAATTATTCTTATGCAAATGAAGATACAGTTTCTCACATCTGAAATAAGCACGGAGGCACAGATGGGAGTGTGCAAAAAAAAAAAAAAAAAGAAGACACACGACGTACTGGACCCCCCCCCCCCCCCCCCCCCCGCCCCTCCTGCACCAGCGGCAGCTCATCATCTTCACCTCTTAGGGAGCAGAGCTGACACAAAGACAGCCGCTATAATGGGACCAGGTTATTTGCATGCACATTATGCACAAATGTCCGCACTCCGCGCACACGCCGCAAAGATCATAAATTGAAAACACAAAGCCCAAACTGCCACAAAGGTAGAAGAAGTGCAAGTCAACGCCCAACTGTTACAACAATAAAAAAAAAATAATAATTTAAAAAGTGCAGCCCCGTGTTGTAATGTAAATAACACATTGATGACGTGTAAACAGACAACAACGCAGCTCATGTGAGTGAACAAAGCAGTTGATGGTTGATATTGTGGTTGATAGCAGAAATTGTTGATGTTCACAATACAATGCAAATTATTTGGTATTAGGAATTGCGACTCTGTAATGTAACAAACAACAAAATATCTTGTCGTATCAGAACCTCAAATACACATTTTAAAATGAAGTTAATCCTACAATAGTGTTGCTTTATAAAGCCTGGTTTATCATTTGGGTCTGTATATTCACTTCATCTCTGCTCATCAATACGACACACAACTGAGATTACTTTTCCCTCTTCAAATGCATTGCCTCGCCTTGAATGATCAGACTAGTCTCGGGCTCATATATCTGGGTATTGTGGTTATACAGTTATTTAAACTGACATCTTTTTCTCATTGGACAACTTAGTTATTTATCTGACAATAGCTTAATTTTATATCCAAATATTGGGGAACCTTTAAAAGGAAATATGAACCTGACCAAGAGTGAAAAGCAGACTCTTCAAACTCTACAAGTAGATGTTGCCTGACGCTTTTACTTTTGCTGAATAAAAAACAGGAAAAAAAAAACGTTCAGGCCCAAGCCGGATCAAACATCATGCACTGGAGTACAGTTACACACCGTGACAAAGACTTACATTCAGTGACTGTACGACACACAAGCTTTCACCTCAAAGAGCATAGACCGAGAGTGTGGTTCAGGTACAGGTGGATACAGGCGGGAGTGTAGTGATATCTTAGACGATAATGCGTTTGACAGATTAGATGGGACCAGTTTTCCACTGTCGGCTTCCTCAGGTCTGCCCTGCGTCATGAACAGGAGGCAACTCCTGTTGTGATATTGGGCTATACAAAACCATTGATTGATTGATGAACAGGCTTTAGCCGCCGGAATGGACCGTTGGTTTGGACAAGGTCCCACCTTCAATCTACAATTGGGATGCGTCAAACTTCATAATGCTGCAAAACGTTACTTGGAGACATTGGTTTGGACTCGCTTCTTCAAATGAAACTTAAAGGAGAGGAAACCAATGGCCAAGTTTGACTTTCCGACTGAATAGGAACTAAATCCTGAATGCTGCTGTCAAACATTATAGGAACAGGCAATGATGGCTATTATCACAGTAAAGCTTACTGACAGACACACTGGAAGACCCTTTGTAATGGCCGTGGTCTAATGGGTGAAACTGGTTGCTTTTTGTCCACATTTCAGTAAGATGTCAAACAACAACATTATTGGGGGGGGGGGGGAATTGTTATTGCATCAGCTAAGAACAGATCGGAACAGAATCCAGAATGGCACTGTCATAAAAATTAAACTAGGGAGCTATCACAAGGATCGCTATTAATTGACAAGAAAATGAAACAGACATTTTACACAAGCCTGCAGATATTATATACCCAACTTACGGCAATGTCGCTTCAAAGCGGGCCATCCGCTTATCCACACAGCTATTAAGGACGGCTTCTATCTGCTAAAGAACCTGCTTCCACCCTATGAATTTGTATTTCTTTTTGCACTGGTTCAGTGGTTTTGGAGAATTAGTATGCAGTCAGGATGGAAGGGCTTGTCAAAATCAGGACTAAAATCACCCCCCTCCCACCGAGCGGATCTACATTCATGAACAAGGTTGACAAGGCTGACTTGTGTAAAGACAAGGAGCAAATAAAACAACTTGGGATATTTCTTCTTTTTGTCTGTCTTGCCTGTCTCTTGCCCTCTCATTTCCCTGCCAATGCCGCCCAAAAAAGAGAGAAAACTACAAATCCAAAGTACTAAGGTCGCTTCTTTTTGGAGGGATGTTCTGCCGGACCATAGAGCGAATAAACACGGACGTTGAGAGAAAGCGATCTGGGGCCCTTCTCTGGCTGCGGCTAACCCTCTCCTGGGAAACGCGCCGCCCGTACAATGGATAGAGGAGGCCTTTTGTTGAGTCTCTGGGAGCTGCAGGGCTAGCTCTGGATCAAACAGGGCTATGTGTGTGTGTGTGTGTGTGTGTCTTTTCTACTGCCGCGCTGACATATGAGAGAGCCGACTGCTTTACACAATCACACACTTTCTTCAGCGCCCTAAACTTGGTGTGACTAAGTAAACTTCTTCACCCTTTTGCTCTATTTACCCAGGGCAAGGGAGATGAATTTGAAATAGCCAGGAGAGAAGACGAAAGTAATGTAAATCAGGGTAGGAGGAAAATGTTTACTGTCCGTCAAGGGAGTATTTTATCTGTACAATACAAATCATAGTTCAAAGACCGGTTGCATTTTTAGGCCAGGGAATGGGGAAACGGCTAAGAGGAAGTACTATTGATATCTAGCTACTTATGCAGATTGTCAAGAAAGAATGCAAATATAAATTCAGAAAGTTTAAAAATGTTTTATGTAAGGTTTACCGAGACCTGATAATTGTGAGATAGCAGCTGGAACAGTGTCCCACATATATTACTGGTCCAGGGTTGCCATGTCTGTGGTACAACCGTGGAATTGTGCAGCTTTTATTCCTCGTCACGTGTGAATAAAAGCTGTCCGTGCGTTTTGGCCATGCGGTTAAAATAGGCTATTTGGCTTCTTTCTTCTTGATTAAAAAAATATATATAATAATCACAATTTCGAATGAAAATATCTCAAATCCAGGGCAAACAGAGCTATGTCATCAGCGAGAGAGACATAAAGAGGCTGTTCTGCATAATATTATTGCACGGGCTTGGCTGCTAAGATTCGGCAAACCTCCACTGGTGGTTCTCAGGGTCATCTGCAAAATAGACTTCATTTTAATTGGAGATCATTTCATTTGTGCTTTTGTCATGCATTTATGTTGGCCGCAGAACTAAGTAACTCATGCCCATAGAGGCCTTAAGCGCCACTGCAGATGTCGTAGCATGTTGCGTTTTTTTTTACCCATTAATTGTCCGTGAGAGTAAATACTACGCTGACAGAAAAGACAAAGGGAAAGAGGGATATTGTACATCCAATTACACAATGGAGACTTTTTTTTTTTCACTCAAACTTGGCTGTAAATACTGCTAAAGTGGCGCTAGCCCGCAGTTAGCTTTGCCCGTTAGCCTGTTAGCTTCTTCGTTATTTTATTAGTGTGTATTGCGCCTCCGACCCGGTGCAGGGAATGTTGAAAGGGTGGTTTTCTGGCCAGAGACACCAGGGGGAGATGAAAGACCCCCCCCCCCCCCCCCCCCCCCCCCAATCATCCCAATTACACTTATATCATACTCAGAGGGACTACGGAAAGGATTTATTAATGTAAACAAGTTACTTAGTTCTTCTTTAAGTATTTTTTTCTTCTTTACCCCTTTTTAGACTTGGCTTGATCCTGTTTTGACCTTGTTGATACTTAAAAGCTTGAGTGTTTTGTGAGATGGCAGGGATCAAATAAAACAAATTATGCAATGTCGGCATAATTCACAAACTGAATAACTGTAGTATAGTGCGTAATAATATTTGTAATGTTCTTAATATCCAAATTTAGTCGATGGCATTGTATAGACCACCCTTCATTACCCCAACAAGACATGCACCAGGATGGGAACTCCTTACAGTTTCCAAAAGTTGCCAAGGGACAGCGATCCCGACCATTGACCATAGCCCATAGACACAAGAATTGTATGTGTTTTTGTCCTTCCCAGAAAGCATCTTAATACATTATTTTCCATTCTGGCCAGTGCCTTGCTCCTGGCCTGCTGCCTCTTGTGTGAGATCTATGGGAATTGTGCTCAGTAAAATGAACTCACACCGTCTGACCCTATTCATCCCCAGGACCACACGTTCCTTCTTCCCATGTCCCCCCAATTTCCCACACACACCCTTCTGTCTCTCCCCAAACCCACCAACCCCCCCCAGCCCCCACTACAGAACCCCTTCCAAAAGTCTATGCTGTGCATTCAACTCCAATTTTGGCTACAATGAAGTTGTTCTGGCTGACAGTTTGGCCAGTAGAATAAGTGTTGTTTGAGCCTCCTGTGTGGCCCGGCAGTGGGCTCTTTCTCCCCAACGCGGCTCAGTTACCAAGAGGCCGGTCCACCTTCCCGCAGCTCCCACCCTGACTCTAGCAATTAGTCTCAATGCGCAGCCAGCTCCACCTGCAGTCTTCCTAGCCCAAATCAAATAACTAACCAACACAATACAGGGTTCTCAAACTGTAGTACTGGTCCCAGTCTAATGTAATCAAGAGTGCAAGAAAGTAAAAGAATTCAAACAACATTTACAGATCAGTTGGATTAAAGTTTAGTCTTGCTCAGTTCTCCAGTGTTGATACTAGACATACGTTGGAAATAAACTGTTCTGCTGGAATACCTTCTTCGGTTTTTCATGTACTTTCAGATCTGGACCATTTTACCACATCTGTGATGGTGCAGTGGACCATGACCTGATTGGCCTGGTTTACTGACTCACTCTGTATCTTTCAGGATGTGTCAGTAAACATCTAGTATTGGGGTCAACTGGAAAGACAATGCCTGAAGCTCTTTTGCCTTTGTCACTCTTTATTCACATCAGACAACCTTTCCTCCACCTATTTCCTTAACCCTTAGTATAGACAAGGCCTTATATTAAGTAAAATATTGCAATGAGAACAAATCAAGACATACAGCTGTCGGGGAAAGTGATCATTTCTATCATTTGTAATTAGCTAATGCTACCAAAAGCTAAAACATCCATTTTGTGGGTTACCTTAGTTTTGAAAGCCAAACTGAGACATCTATCGTAACTGACCACGACCAGAACTAGGTTTGTAAGAATTCGTTACATTATTATACATTAATATGCAGTTCATTATATTGCCAATAAATCATACAAAGATAGATAAAACATAAAACCATGTTAAGCTCAGGGAGGACATGAGAAAGTGGCTGTGAGAGGCCCTATTGAGGGGACCATATGTCCAGGCGTTGTATATCAGTCAGCTCACCCTGAGCGCTCTGTCGGACCACCATAACTTAGTTTGTCTTCAGCACAAAGTTTGGTCCAAGCTTGGCTGGCTTCATTAGAAACCTATTCTCTGGAGCCAATGAAGCTCAACAGACCTCCAACAAAGGGGCTAATCACACCAACCACCACTATGTCTGTGCCCTCGCTCCAGCTTACGCAAACAAAAACATTTATATCTAAAATAAATGCAACACTGAATCCCTTTTTGTTACAACTCATCATATTTATCAAGCTGTAAAAAGGGACGAGGGCAATAAATACTGTACAGAGGATCTAACCCAAGCCTGGATAAATGGAGTGGTCTGTGAGGAAATGGCAAATGGCCTTTGCCAAATCAATCTTAAATGAATCTATCACATTATGGAAGCGGAAATGATGTCAATGTGAACCAAAATAAGAAAATGTATAGGGATACTAGTCATTGAGTTAAAAGGTAACCTGCTATATCAGCGCAGACTTGTCAAGTCCACACCTGATGGACATATCCGAGCTCAGGTCTTGGTGTAGTGTGGATGGAGGCGACAGATGCTACATTCTGTTTGTGTGTGGATCTGAGTGCATGTGTGAGCAAAGGATGCAGCGTGGCAACAATAGCGAGCCCCGGGCTGCTGAATTCTTCAAATGACCTTGAACCTCAGTATTCTCCATTCCCATGGCTGCAGGGACATAGCTGTGTGTAGGTTTATGCATGTGTGTGAGTTCAGGAGCGTGTAGATACACCTTTGCACTTTGAGTTTAGGAAGGCAGTCAATATAAAATCCTTGACTATTTTTTTTTTTCATTTTTTTATACAGTGTGGTACAAATATATTATATATATGTAGAACATGTTTTTCTTTGTTTCATTCTTGTATTGGTTTGCATTTTTTTTACATTGAATGATGTTTCTGACACAGCCATGTCAATTGATCTGAGCCCATCCAAGACAATGGCACACTGCTATATCTGGCTCAGTTGCTTATGTTCAGGCCAAAACTGTGAGCATACAGGAATTCCGAAGCACAAATATTTATATCGGCTGCGTACGTGAAGCAAATAATGGGCATGTGTTTTTACTGATAAACTTAATAATGTTGTGCTCTGAGACAGTAGACAAACGGCAATGAAAAAAAGAAGCTACTTTCTTTCATTGCACTGTACAGTACAATAATATATTACTTTATTTGTAATATTTTCCAGTACTTATAACATGGCTTTGACGGGTTTTATGTCCAGACATGCCACTGACAATGCTCCCTGCTGAGCACCAATGCTACAGGCATCCTGGACACAACTTAAACACAGACGCTGTTCCTGAGGATAGTCCCACCTGCCCAGTGGACCCCCCCCCCCCCCCCCAGAGTCCTGCTCTGACGGATGATAAGGACTCTGTGGGTTAAGATCGGCAGTGGGGGGTATGGGATAGTCAAGAAGAGCTCAGCGTGTGGTGGTAAAGGCCATGTCACCAGGCCAGGCTTGGACACAAATGTCAACAGCATGACTACCTGAACATGAAGACCCAGTGAGAGATGATCAAGGCCAGTGGCAGAACGTAAACAAGGCGATACGAAGGGAGAGCCAGTGTAAAAGAATAAGAGTAATTGAATATTAAAAATAAATATTGTGTATTTTAAGATTTTCTTTTTCTTTTTTTTCCTACCAACATTGTGGCGGCGCCCTGACGCTTTCAATTAAAGAACGCCTGCCGAGTGTAATACTAAACAAGGGTTCCACTATGAAGAAACAGTTTTCACAGTTGGGTTACGAGGAATGTAAAGTATAACCTGCATGAATAATCTATAGTATACTGTATGTTTCCATGACTATCTTAACCTTTTATTATGCAGGGGTTATGTTGAATGAACTTTTTGCGATTTTAGGTTGTCCGCAAGGTTGCCAAGTGAAATCTATGAGAAATGCAATACATTTCTTACTTGTTCTTTATTCAAATGAATACGGATAGAAATCTCTGACAACATTAAGATATGCACATAGAATATTCCAATCAAAGGAAATGGGCAAATAGAAATGTTTGTGTAAAAACTTCCTACAGTCACAGAATGAAGACAATCTTCACAATTGAGCTCCGTTAACAGGTGAGAGGGGTGAACTCCTTTGAAACGATTGGATCTGATTTTTGCTAGCGTTTGGTCGTGACGTATGTAATGCGCCCGTGTTGAGTCACGCAAGCTATCATAACTCTGTCATAACTCTGTCATAACTCTGTCATAACTCTATCATAACTCTGTCATAACTCTATCATAACTCTATCATAACTCTGTCATAACTCTATCATAACTCTGTCATAACTCTATCATAACTCTGTCATAACTCTGTCATAACTCTATCATAACTCTGTCATAACTCTATCATAACTCTGTCATAACTCTATCATAACTCTGTCATCACTCTATCATAACTCTATCATAACTCTATCATAACTCTGTCATCACTCTATCATAACTCTATCATAACTCTGTCATAACTCTATCATAACTTTGTCATAACTCTGTCATAACTCTATCATAACTAACTCTATCATAACTCTGTCATAACTCTATCATAACTCTCTCATAACTCTGTCATAACTCTATCATAACTCTGTCATAACTCTATCATAACTCTATCATAACTCTATCATAATTCTATCATAACTCTGTCATAACTCTATCATAACTCTGTCATAACTGTGTCATAACTCTATCATAACTCTATCATAACTAACTCTGTCATAACTCTGTCATAACTCTGTCATAACTCTATCATAACTCTATAATAACTGTGTCATAACTCTATCATATCTAACTCTGTCATAACTCTATCATAACTGTGTCATAACTCTGTCATAACTCTATCATAACTCTATCATAACTGTGTCATAACTCTATCATAACTAACTCTGTCATAACTCTATCATAACTCTGTCATAACTCTGTCATAACTCTGTCATAACTCTGTCATAACTCTATCATAACTCTGTCATAACTCTATCATAACTCTATCATAACTCTGTCATAACTCTATCATAACTCTGTCATAACTCTATCATAACTCTGTCATAACTCTGTCATAACTCTATCATAACTCTGTCATAACTCTATCATAACTCTGTCATAACTCTATCATAACTCTGTCATCACTCTATCATAACTCTATCATAACTCTATCATAACTCTGTCATCACTCTATCATAACTCTATCATAACTCTGTCATAACTCTATCATAACTTTGTCATAACTCTGTCATAACTCTATCATAACTAACTCTATCATAACTCTGTCATAACTCTATCATAACTCTCTCATAACTCTGTCATAACTCTATCATAACTCTGTCATAACTCTATCATAACTCTATCATAACTCTATCATAATTCTATCATAACTCTGTCATAACTCTATCATAACTCTGTCATAACTGTGTCATAACTCTATCATAACTCTATCATAACTAACTCTGTCATAACTCTGTCATAACTCTGTCATAACTCTATCATAACTCTATAATAACTGTGTCATAACTCTATCATATCTAACTCTGTCATAACTCTATCATAACTGTGTCATAACTCTGTCATAACTCTATCATAACTCTATCATAACTGTGTCATAACTCTATCATAACTAACTCTGTCATAACTCTATCATAACTCTATCATAACTAACTCTGTCATAACTCTATCATAACTCTGTCATAACTCTGTCATAACTCTATCATAACTCTATCATAACTCTGTCATAACTCTATCATAACTCTGTCATAACTGTGTCATAACTCTATCATAACTAACTCTGTCATAACTCTATCATAACTCTATCATAACTAACTCTGTCATAACTCTATCATAACTCTGTCATAACTCTGTCATAACTCTATCATAACTCTATCATAACTCTGTCATAACTCTATCATAACTCTGTCATAACTGTGTCATAACTCTATCATAACTTTGTCATAACTCTATCATAACTCTGTCATAACTCTGTCATAACTCTATCATAACTCTGTCATAACTGTGTCATAACTCTATCATAACTTTGTCATAACTCTATCATAACTATCATAACTATCATAACTCTATCATAACTGTGTCATAACTCTATCATAACTTTGTCATAACTCTGTCATAACTCTATCATAACTGTGTCATAACTCTATCATAACTAACTCTGTCATAACTCTGTCATAACTCTATCATAACTCTATCATAACTATCATAACTCTATCATAACTCTATCATAACTCTGTCATAACTCTATCATAACTAACTATCATAACTCTATCATAACTCTATCATAACTCTTTCATAACTCTATCATAACTCTGTCATAACTCTATCATAACTCTGTCATAACTCTATCATAACTCTATCATAACTCTGTCATAACTCTATCATAACTCTGTCATAACTCTATCATAACTCTATCATAACTCTATCATAACTCTGTCATAACTCTATCATAACTCTGTCATAACTCTATCGTAACTCTTGGGATCGTTCCTTGCGCATTCCAAGGCTTCGATTTAAATTTCTGGATATTTGGGAGCCGAGCCAGAACGGATTGAAGAGCTTCCATTACTTCCGTATCCGCCGCCATTGCCGAACTACAACCAGCAAATGTGGCGCAAATGCTTGACGTCACCTTTAACACCCGCCTCCCCCGCTCGCTGAATGGTAGGTTGAAATTCAACCGATGAAACGCGGCCACTGAGATCAGACCCAGACGTATATGTAGGGAAAAGATAATTGACCGGAGTTTACGGATGGCTAAGGCCAGGCTAAGACTTTGTCAGATATTATTTATAGTACTACACACTGTCAACAGACAAACTGCTTCACAACTATAGTGACCTCGAAACGCTTTCAATTTTCGAATAATTACCAGAACATCTGGAGTTTTTGCACAAGCATCAAAATAGCAAAGAAGACACAAACCGTATGAACCCTGTCACTGCTTTTGTTCCTCCTCAACCATCAAAAAACTTTAATAAACTAACATGCTCATATCCAACATCGGAACAGTCCAAACTCTCAGAACTGGGCTGATCCCTTTCTTCTCACAGACCCTGTTTCAATCCTATTACAAAGCTATTACTGCTGTTACAGAAAGTCCTCCTGATTTCTGTGTGTGTGTTTCTTCAGTTAAATCTGCGTAAAACAGTCTGGAAAAGATCGGCCTCTTTTAACAATGTCATTTAAAGCATCAAAAGTCACATCTTTACTGTCTTCACACACTGAAGGACCCCTATTTTTAATATTTGTTTCTGCCCCATTCTCTCATCCCACATTGTTTCCAAGCTGCGTCGTGTTCACTTCAATGTAAAAGCATGTGTTTCTACTCATCGCCACAGTCTTTACACATCCACAACCAGGCGGAGGTGATTTGTGCCCGTGCTATAGGGGCGAGCGCTTCCTTTCCCCCTTTTCACTCTATAGATTGCTGCCATTATCTTGAGCGATTCCTTTAGCGAAGCCTGGGAAACGAGGGGGAAACGAGGAGGAAACATGTCGGGGGGGCGAGGATGAAGGAATTTCACTCGATTGTTGCGTGAATCGCTGATGGAACTTGAGTGACAATTTAGCCTTGCGATTGTCAATGTCACTCACCAAGAAGTAGTCATGTGTGAGTCCCATCTTGTTTGAAGCTTTGTGACAGGACAGGAAGAAAAATAGCGTCACACACACGATGGAAAGGAATTAAAGTATAAATATTGTTAAACATCATGATATGATTCTTCTGAGCTGGATCTTCACGTTTCACAAGCTAAGATGAAAATTCCAGAAGAATCATATTATGATGGTTAAAATCTATCTGGATAAAGAACTTTCAATCAATCAATCAAGTTTTATTTCTAAAGCGCCTTATAACAACCAAAGTTGACCAAAGCTCTGCACACAATACAAAAAAAACAATATAAATACAATATAAAAAAGGAGTACAATTTCATTAAAAACAGACCATTATCACATCCACTTTAATATTCTGATAAATATTGTTGCTGGCTCTAGTGTCATAATACTATGTATAAACAAATAAAATCTTTCATTCATTAATACTTCACAGCACAGTAATAACATGGTAATTGCATGGTACTTACATGGTAACAAGGGAGAACGCATTTTGCAACCCTGTACTAACAATGTATCTCAGTAACTTACAGTCTTTACATTGGGTTAGGGTAAGAGGTAGAAATATGTTCCACAATAATAGTCGTGGAATTAAATGTGTTAATTAACTGTGCACCAATTTGTATTGCCCTTGTCAATGAAAGATTTCACAAACTGCTAAATTTCTTTGGTTCAATGGTGCAATATGAAACGTCGTGAGTTAGAAGACTGTTGTTGTTAGCATTGTTGCTCATTGCTCCGTGAAAGTTGCGAAACGTGCTTATAAACCTCGTCCCTGTGAAGAATTGTGATGTTTGTGTTAAAGCAGAACTAAGTAACTCATGCCCCTAGAGGCCAAAGGCGCCACTGCAGGTGTCATAGCACGTTGCGTTTATTTATTTGTTTTACTCATTCATTGTAAATTGAGTAAATATTACGTTGACAGAAAAGACAAAGGGAGAGAGGGATATTGTACATTGTGCCACAACTCAATGACACAATGGAGATCTTTTTTTTTTTTACTCAAACTTGGCTGTAAATACTGTTTAAGTGATGGCAGTTAGCTTTGCCCGTTAGCCTGTTAGCTTCTTCTTTGTGATCCCATTTGTGTGTATTGGGCCTCTGACCTGGAGGCAGGGAAGTTGCAATTGTGGTTTGCACTAATGACTTAGTTCTTCTTTAAGTTGGGAATGAGTTTGGGCTATTTCATTGTTTGTAAATGAAACGGATTTTAAGATTAGTCCCGTTTACATTAAATTGCCGCGTTATCACACTTTTAAGTACCATACCCTTTCCATCAAATCATCATGCGATTACTGTGCCGTGCAGTGTTACCCATTAATCTATTTATTCAACAACAATAACTTAAAGACTGCATGGGAGAGACACAGTGACATGCTACAATCTTCTAGTCAGTTCTTTTGTATCCGGTGTGTACTGATGGTGGGAAAACAATGGCTGTTTTCACCATGAATGCACTGTGCAGTGTATGGAAAGCTTTGCTAACTGAGCATAAAGACTAACAACACTATGGGGCTTACGAATTATTGTGATCGTCCTTGGGTATAGTAGCCATTAAAACAGGAAATTTGTGTTATTGTTTTTTTTTGGTGGGGGGGGGGGGGGGTTCATGCTTCTTGCCTTTCTCAATCCTTTCTTTCCATCACCCTCCTGTACCTCACCCCGAGTTGCTATTCCCTCCGCTGCTCTCTTCCGCACTGGACGGGAAAGGTGATTCAAAGGTGCCGCGACAGTCAAAGCCCTCAGCGTCTCAAAAATAGGGAGGAAGGAAGGATAAAAAGACGAGAGAAAGACAGAGCAAAGGGCAAGAGGAAGTGTGATGGACGACGGGCGCGATGGTGATGAGATGGAGGCCATAAATGGGATAAGAGATTCACTTAAATTGAACTTTTTAATAAACAGGCTCTCATTGGAAAAACATACAATCTGTGACTGTTCCTCAAAAAATTGTATATTCAAGAGAGACTATGTAAAAACAAAATCCACTCAAGTAAATTTCTCATTTATACCCTATTCTCTTTTCAAGCTTTTCTTGAATAACCATGTCTATTGTTTTGAAAATGGCATGAGAAAGGACTGCAATAAGGACAATAATAGCCTTGCTCCTCCCTCCGCAACGCTCCTCTCGTACAGCTCTGAAGATGGGAGCAGTGTTACAGGCTCTATGCAAAACAGTGACATGAATATGCGTAATTACACCGGCCCGGAGTCATTTTTCTGGGCTATATGTGTGTTTGTGGGGTACGTGCACATCAGAGTGAGCGTGACAGAAAACGCACTACAACCTTTTTGTCGGCAATAGCAAGTTCAAGACAAGGCCAAACATGCTATGCCTCATACAGAGGGATCTATATATCAATTAATTTGTAGAGTTGTGTGCAGCAGCTGGAAGCAAATAAGTGGAAAAAAAGAGCTACAAGACTCTTTTGAGGGTTTAGGAGGATGCGTTTATCCCGGAGGACTGTACATGAGGATGCATAGGGGCCCAGGGTTACTCAATTGTGGAGAAAGCCTAAAATTAATTAAATAAGCAAAGGCTTAGGAAGAAGAAGGACACTAAGCATTGCCACTGCCAAGCAACAAGGTTAAAAGCGGAGCCATGTTTAACATCTGCTACCAGCCATCAGTCGATAATGAGATGTTGTTGTATACAGTGCTGGAAACACACAGCGGATGATCACAGAGATAGAGCAAATTTAGCGTGTTCAGTTGGACATAATATGGTAACGACCGGCCTTGCTTTATGGTATGTGTCTTTTTATTTCAAACAACACAAAAATATTTGTTTTCAGACTTGTATAAAAAGGACTTTCAGTCAGAGGAAGGCAATAACCTTTGGATTATTATAAACCACCTCTTTATATAATATAAAAAAGATAATATAAAAAAACACTTGGCTTTTCTACATGATTTTTTTATATATAGATTTGATACTGGACGACTATTGTCACCACCCTCTCTAGTGCCTTGATATTGCTCTACTCTTTTCTCATTCACCCTTGCATACATACATACACACACACACACACACACTCGCGCACACACACAAACACGCAAATACAGCCTGCCACCATCCTCCATGCCACACACACCGAAGGGGAGGACACATCCCTCATAGCACCCAGGAAATTAACTTGACATTTGATGCAGACAGAAAAAATATATTTCAGTGGGGGGAGAAAAAACACAAAGTGTACAAAAGCAAAGATAGCATAAACCCCATCCTTGGTACACTTCCCCACCCCACTCCCCCATAAGCTCAGGGACGCATTCGAGGGGGATTTCAGTGATCTGCAATGCAGACACCACTGGGTGCCCACGGAAAAATGAGCTTCATCTTTTCCCTGTCTTTCTCATTGTGTGCTGTATGTCCCTCTTTGTTTCCATCTTTTATGATGCCGGCCTCCTTTTTTCAAATAGCTCCCCCTCCTTTCTGCGCATCATATTTGCAGCTACCAGAGATATAATATACCTAACAGCATTCATAACACTAAGCCCTGTATTTGCAAAGCTGCTCTAAAGCTCTGTGAAATTTCTACTAAGAAAAACAATACTGCCTGCCATTGAATGTGAAATCGGTCAAATCAAGTCAAGTCAAATAAATGATGATAAATGCTGCATTTTTTTATATATATTTTTTATATATATATATTCTTTGTCACAATTAAAGCAGCATAACATTGCATTTTCAGGCTAAAGACAAATCACAGCCAGACAGACAATTAATACATGATTATGCAGCGGTGCAGTTTGTAGCCATGAGCTACAAAACATGGCGCAGACTCCACCGACCGAATAGAGGATAAAGTCGCCATATCCCCAGCATTAGACATGCAGGAATGTTAACATCATTATGCACCATAGTGACTGTCTGCCTGAGCCCTCCCCCTGCTAACATATTGTGTCTGTGGTTGGGTCTGAAAGAGGTGGTGCTATTCAAATAACATTTTGAATATGCAAAAATGCAGAGCAATTCTTTGCCGTGTCATTAAAATGAAATACACGACATTCAATTAAAAGAAAACCCTTGCTTCCCCAGTCAAATAATGTGTAAATTAATATGTTTTGTCCAAATACCCACCACAAAAATACTATCCAATATGTTGACATGACGGGATATGACGTATAATTTAATATGATTTAATAAAGTTTACTTCAACAACACAAACAAAAGGAGAATCTTTGAGCGTCCAGCCATCATATGGCTTTTATTTTGCGTAAATTTGTTTACCCCACAATATGAAGGGCACCTATAATATAAATATGTCATTAGACGTGACTGTCCTCTCTCTCAGACGATTTACATAAGCAGTGAATTTAAGGAGATATTATTATCATATTTGGTTTTAAGAGCCACGTACAGTCAGTGCATACACTGTTGTGCAATGCAAAAGGACGTTAACGATTGGTTTACAAAATAGAAATAATGCAAAATCACAGCTTGGGAATATATTGAAAAATTATCATTATTTGCTTTTGTTCACTTAATGTATACACAAATGTAACAGCGGTGTGCATTTTATAATGGTAATTGTATCTGGATGCTGCTATCATTTGCTCTCCGCTCCTAGTGGTGTAGATGACGCACACGAAAAGCGTTAGCACTCTTTTATCATGTAGACACATGCAGATGACTTCATTAATCGCTGGGAGCTGCTCCCCAAGCATAAGGCTAGAGGGTTTAATACACGCCCCACGTAGGAGAAACGTTATAAATGGTTTCTACTGCGGTCATACTAACAGGGAGCCGCTGTACTGCAAAAATAAAGCCTAATAGATTATTACAAGTTCAGAATCAGTAATGAGGTGAGGTCGGGTAAACATACTGTATTAAAACTGTGCTATCAATGCTCATCAGACAGAAGGTATGCTTATAGGCAAGAATATTTTTCTCTAAACGTGTGCCAAAATGGCGAGTGTATGTGCATTCGAGTAAGGTGATTGTCTGTAACAGAAAAAAAATAACATGAGCAGAAATATCCAGACTTACCTGAGCTACTTAGAGATTACAATACAATAATAAATGGTAAACCGACGGCAGCGGTGTGAAACAATAGACAATATGAATGCATTTGCATGACCGCAAAGACAGTGTGCACACTGCAATCTCCGCTGTTCATCGCATGCTGCATTCATGGTTTAATGTGATGCAGCTGGATTAATGCCAATAATAGCAAGTGGAAATCAAGTTTTTGTTCCAATTACACCACAATGGGCTCAACTGAACTCTAAAAACACACATTAACACACACACACACACACACACACACACACACTCACCTTATACAGGACCACTGAAGACCAGCTCCGTGTTAGCTTCCCTCCTGGTATTTGGAACTTCCCAAATTTTCACTTATCCATCCTTACTGCAACAGAATACAATGGACGAGCGTTAAACTATATTACATTAGAGACAACCAGGGAAATACAGTTATGACGTTATAACAAAAAGATGCATTTAGATTGGAAATATTTAGGGTTAAACGTAATATTCCAGCAGTTTGATTTCAGAGGCATAGCTACATTCCAACGTGATATTTGTAATCTATTATCATACTTGCAATTGTTTTGAAAGTAATCCGTGTGTATAGGTATTGCCCGTGTTCACAGAAAGCCCACTGTCTTTGTGTGGCTGTGTTCTTGAACTTGATCACTTTAACCCGTTTATAAGCTCATTGGAGGGCAGGTCAAGGTTCAGAGGCCATATCCATTTAAGGTCAAAGGTGGTCATTAAAGGCCGATGGTGAGTTTGACCTCCCCAGAACACTTTGGCATCTGAATTAAACGAAGCTTCAACTTCTCTCTCGCTTTGACCATTTCTCACTCCCAAGTAATTGTGTTAAAAAACATACACAGAGGCACATTTAGATCCATGCAAATAAGACACACTAATGCAGAAATAGTTTCCCCCTCTTTATTTCAGTTTTTCAAATACAGGATATGAAAATGTACACAGGGCTGCAAAAGTAACAGACAATAATCAATTAAACATCTTCACACACACCAGTGCAACGTTGTGTGTGTCTTTTTGGTCATGTGACGAACCAATGTGTGTGAAAAGTGCCGATGTGATCCCCCCCCCATAACCTGCATATGCCGTGGTTTAGGCTAGCTATGGCATCCCCCCTCCGTCCATACTTCCCTTTGCGGCTTGTGTGTGCCTTGTCTTATCCCACCCCTCTTCTGCTCCTCTACCCCAGAATACCCCTGTCACCCCCACCCTTCACACACATGTGCTGCGGGGGGGGGGGGGGGGGGGGGGGTTACAGCTATGCCAAGGATAAACCCCCTCGTCTAACGCAACAGTGTGCAGCAAAGGCAAATTATGGCCATGCATATTGTGAATATTTAATATCAAACAACACCGCACGAGAACAACAGCATCGGGGCAATGATTTGACAAAAGCCCGATGCTGCCGTTAAAACTACCTACCTACGGTTTGTGTCAAAGTGACGTGGTCAAAGAACAAAAGCATTTTCTCCATAATAGGTGCGTGAGTGGAGGTCTGCTCAGTGCCTTGCCAACACGCTCCCCCATGCTGCATGTCAACCTTCCTCCCATAACAATACATTAGGAAACACAGGACGTTTTAATTATCCTCACTTCCGCAGCGAACTGGGGCGTACCACTGTAAGCAAATAGGGAGGAGGGAACAACTGAGATCATATGCATATGCAAACGGTCCCGCGGCGGGCGCTAGTCCTTCGACGTGCACTTTCAGATTTTCACCAGACAAACTGCTCTCTCATGAAGGCGCAATAAGAAAGGCTTCTGACACACGGCCATACAATTTAATCTCATTTTCTAATAGCACAGGTTCCCCTTCTTTATACGGAGGGTAAACGTGTTTTAGTGAGTTGAATATATGAGGTTGTGATGTGTAGAATAGTTTTCTGCACATCCTACCTTATGCTATGTTACAGAAACACCTGGCAATGGATGAGAATGCCGATGGTGCCTGATTCAGACAACGCGAGACGATGGGCACACTGTAATTTGGTTGTTTCTGCACCATCCCACAATATACCTTTTGCTACTTAAAAAAAAGAGACGCTAGGGTGTTTTTTTTTTTTTTACAGTGCAAATGAAGGAAAGTTAAATAAAAATGACTTTTTTTAAAAAAAGTTTTGAAGCTTGTACACTCAGGTACACTAAACGCTTCACGGTGTGTTCTGTGTTCATACAATTCAGATCTAACGAGCACACATCAAATTGAATGAAAATAAATATTTCATATTCGTGTCTACCATGGAAAATAGACAAACATAATCTAAACAACACGTTTACTAATGATAAGGATGTACGTTATCTGCAGGCAATAATTGGCGCACGTGTTCGCCGCTTAACAACGCCCGTTCAATGGCGACTGTAATCGAGGAAATTAATACATGCAAATGAAATTCTCCGCATGCAAAAGAGCCGCCGACAGCCAGTCAATGAATGGCTTTCGGGGTTGGGCTTTCCTGTCTGTGTACCACACCAACATTTGTACGCAATAATATGTATGCGTGCATGTGTCGATGCCAGCGGACATTTTAGGTCTACCCTCCTCACACTCTGACTACTGCCAAACGCCTTAAGATGGTGGCACCTTGAGGCAGCGAGACACACTCATCCTCCTCCCTTTCCCCCTTCTTCCACTTCAGGGCCTTGCAACAACACAGGACAGGCCCACCTTCCTAACCCTAGCCCCCTAATAAATATTTAATTCACCCTTCTCTAATAAGGATATTAGGCGAGTACACCCCAGCCATGGCATATATGCATGAGTCCTTTCTCATCAAATTTACATAAAAGGGGCAGATGCTAATACAAGTGTAGCAATCCATACTCACTCCATGCTACATTCTCTGCTCCAGGAGCCCATCTATTCATCAGTTTAATTGCTGACTGGTGTATATATTTGCCAAATGATTCGCTGTATTCAAGTTGATCTGAGGCCTAAAACACCAGCCATTGCAACGAGTAGGGACGATATTTTTGTTTCAGTGAAGCCACCCCTCCACCACCTGTTTGCTGTTTTCTGAGATCATTCACAAAACCTGACAACTTAGTGCATTTGAAAAGAGAAATAGATTGTCTTTATACAATTAACACAACATTTTGTGACGTTAATTATCAAGACAAATTATGGCCTATTCTTTCAGTGGCATCAACGGGACAGTATAAGCAGTCATGTGGTTCTGGATAAATTAAATTGTTGTTTTTGTTGGTTAGACACACATCTGTAAATAATTGAGAATGTAAAATATAATGACTTAAATATAACGACTTAAAATCTATTATTTACACAATTTCATATTTCAGAGAAATTCAAAGTGCAATTATACTAGATTATTTATAGTGAATGTTTTTTTTTTTTGCATAATTGGTTGATAGCTTGACTACCCATATCCTGGGCAGCCCTTACACATGTGATGCACTTTGTGATAGTGCTCAGCAGTATCTAATCCTGCAGGCGCATTCAAATGAATATATTAGATCATTTTCATACCTGCCTTTACTGTAAGGCAGTACATGTCGTCAACATAACAGATATTGTTGGTAAAAACAACAACAAACAAGTATCTTTGGGAGTATGGGGGATTTCACATTATATATAGAAAAGGAGAAAGAAAAAAAACACAAAACTGACTTTGAATTCTTTCATTAGCTTGTTCTACGTTCTTGATCTACAGTCTGATGAAAATGTATAACTGAGTAATATCCAATAGCAAACCTTACAGTACTGGAGTGCAGCAGTTTTAACAATATAATGTGCATATCCACTGCAATGGGGGAGGGCCATACAGCATGGCAAAGCACAGCATGCCCGCTGCTCTCCACAAGATGTTCAAGTGGCCATGCATGATGTCATTAAAAAGGGCCGAACCATGACATTCCTTTGTGGATTATTACAAAGTTACGGGTTGTTTCAGACGGATGTTCAAAGAACTGTGCAACTGTATAGGCCGGCCCCTGACTAGAGTAAGTTACACTGTGTACTTGGTAGTGCTCCATGCATGGACCTACTGCTTGATATCAACAACTATGAATACATAAGCTTTAATCTTTGAGCCTCAATAAACAAACAGCAAAGTAGAAACTGAACATGTAAAAACAGACCTCGTTTTTTAATCAAGCGACATATTGGTGTGTTCAAGTTACATGTCCTTAATGACGAGGGTACACAAATGCACAGATCTAAAAACAGGGACGGTGTTGGACAGGACTGATGCTGCCATGCGCCGAGTGATCTCACCTATGGTTGCCGTGGTGACACCAACCAGAGGGAACAGCTTCACTGTCAGTGCGCATGCGCTCTGTGTGACAGAGGATGGAGGTAGGAGGGCCTGCCTCCCGGGAGGAATCACTTCGTGCCTGGCTTCTTTAAGCTTCATTTCTCATTCATCAGTTGTAAAACTAAACTACACTACACTTTCAATTAAGATGATCAATTCCACATGACCTTGACATCAACACACACAGCCAATGCAAGTCCTTACTGTAATGTAATGAAATAATGAAAGCAAACTCCATATGTATTCCTGAGCACTATCTACCCACTGATGGCCATCTTCCTACTTTGAACTACTATTGATGGTGATTTTTATTCAGGATGGGAAGCTAACCATAGGGGTCATCTGCTCATCAATGGATGATGGTGGCCTGGGCTTACTCCTCAGTCATGAATGCACTGAATTCATTAGCCCTGGTGCACAGATGGTGTCTGGCTGCCTGTCTCAAGTTCAAGTTCATGTCCAGGAGACACGCACACATATGTGAGACTGCCACACATGAAAGACAAGGCCAAATGAGACAGACTACACTTAGATACAGCCTTTTGCTCAGCAAACCTGGAACAATGAACGCGGATACGTTGCTGTTATTAATTCTGTTTCTAATATAGGTTTCAAAACATGAAGTCACAAATAAAACACAATAAAGATGACTCTTAATCATTAAAATGTTGTACTGTGTACATAACATTCTGTCTGACAGGTCTTTAACAGGTAAAGTTAACCTGCCTGGCACCTACCACTCAACTTAAAGCCCAACAGACACAAATGAATCCCAGACAGATTTCTGCTGCAGACCTTCTCTAGATCACCACTGAATAACAGCTTCAGTTACAATTAACATTTGTGAAATCAGGAACTAGACCAAAATCACTCTGATATGCATCAGAAACACTATCCAAGAATCAGTATATAGAAACAGAGAGTTTTAGTTGCAATTCATGAGTGAGAAGCCCATATGCATGTGATGCAGCTCTCTTTTGAAACTGTGCATCTCAGCAAAGACTGCGTTTCAATTTGGCTCAGTTCAGTGAGTTCATAGACAAGTGGACATATGTTGACAGTTAAATACTACAATATTAAATATCATTATCTATGACTACAAGCAATTCCCTTTAAAATGTGTACTTTTAGACAAAAAGAGAACATAATCAGGTCATATAAAACAATGGGCACTGACAATATATAATGCAAAACGAATCAGATGTTCATAAGGGAATGAAAGACTACATCCATATGAGAGCAGTACAACAAATTCATAAAATGAGCTTGTATCTGTAACATCAATGAGTAAAAAGGTATGAAATCTAATTCACAGAACATCTGTCAAATCTGAGAAACAAAATAAAAAGACTTACAGCCCAAGAATGGCTTAGCGTTATGATTAGCCTATATAAGTAATTTTATTGTTCAGTTTGTGAATCGTGGGACCCTCTTTCTCATCCCAGACAACTGCCAAAGCTGTAACAGCTGCTTTCACTTCATGTTCAAGTTCAAAAACAAACACTGTCCAGTGAAGGCACACACACACACACACACACACACACACATCTCAAAGCAACAATATCTTCTCACAGAGTCTGGTTCCCGCGCAGTGGAGCGCATGGGGCACAGACAGAAGCACTATATGTCTCTTTAGTTTTAACATAATGAGCTCGAGTCCTCATTATGAGCACAATTGCTAAGACATTAAGCATGCAGGACCGTTACTGGCCCTCCACAAAGTATTTTTTTCTCTTTTCGAAGGGGGGCCGTGTGCGTCGGCTGAGGCTGGGAAACGTCGCCTCTTTCTTTGGGGATGCAGATGAGTCTGGTGCACTTGACGTCTTTTCATGACCCCTGTGCCCTCCCATCCACCACTACACACACGCAGGCACAGCCCCCACCCCGGGCCCTTAACGCCGTTGCTGTCTGTCATATTGGTCCTCGGCATGGCATTGCCACTTGCCCCAACCGAGCGTGGGAATGAGATCGTCCAGTCGTTCACATATCCTGCACTGCGGTTAACGGAATCAATTAAGAAGGGTCGACCCCCCTACCTACACTCACTCACATATATACACAGACACACACACACGCACCCACCCACACACACACACACACACACACTCCTCCCTCCTCTCCTAACCCCACTCTGTGTCCCTCTCTATCCCTCTCGCAGTTTTTGTCACTTAGATCTCGCCCTAATTATTAGGCTACCGTTTGGGATGTCAGCGCCGTTTCCTGGCTGAATGCAATCTCTCATACAATTAAAGATAATAATAACAAAATCTCTAGGTAAACAAAATGTTTTTTTTCCAAAATAAAAACAAACAAAAAACTTGACTACTTTAGGGGGAAATATGGATCTAGTTTTGAGGGTCAATAAATAGGCTACACATGTGTAGCAAAGGTTGAATAAAGTCCCTTAATCTTCACCAGGCCCACAAAATCAAATATGAATACAAAATAAATGAATAAACACAGTTCAATATGACAGTAGCATGTAAGGTCCAAGGAGGTCATTTGTGTGGCTCATTAGATCCTCGACGAGTCTGGAAGTAGTTTTTACTTTCGGTTATCTAGCTTTATGACGAGCAGAACACTCATACAGCTAGATAACCAAAGATAACAACTCACTTCCCAATCCTCTTTATTGCTCCAAATGTGTTTTCCTCTTCACGTTTTCTAGATACATTTTACGGGGAAATGTACATTGACAGTACCATTATTTATAATCCACAGTCCACAGAGTTATTATTGAGGGCCTCTTGGGATCAAGTGCATAAGGAAGATGTAAAAAAAATAAAATAAAAAAAAACGGAAACACTTGAAGAATAATATATAATCCCAAAGTTAGTACCATATTCACTTGACATTAACCAATATTACTGAGTTTGAGCAGGCCTTGAAATCGCGGGTAAGGTGCAGTCATCCTTGCACAGGGGCCCTAATTTGCAATGCAAATAGATTCAATCACACAAAAGGCTCTTTCGCCTCTATTAAGTCGTAGTGGCAGAAGCAATAGATATCCTGTGGGTCGGCGCAGGAGAAACACAGAGAAAAAGAAACAGGGAAAATCCGATTTCCCGTGGAAAGTGCTATAATGGCGTAAGGAATTACGGCGCAAATGTATCGGATTATGAAAACAGGATCTTGTTTTTGTAAAAGGGGCAAAGGTGCATGAAGTGGTCCCATTGCATCCCGTAGGAGATTGGAAGAGTCCGCACGTCGAGGGAAAACAGACGCTCGCTCTTTCGCCGTGAAAAGTGTGGCAAAATAGGGGGCATCCCGCGAGGAGAGACGGGTCCGGGGGTGGCCAAAATATGGACCAACCCCGGTGAGGTCAAAGGCCTTGGACCACGAGCATGTAGCGATGGTGATGTCATAAGAACAAATCACATATGCATCCTCCTACTCGTACTCATACTCAATCTCCACTCGGCTCTCGTGCTGTGGAATATGTCCGCCGCGCAGTGGTGCGTGTAGACCTCGCTGTCTCTCACAGAAACGCGCAGAGACAAGAACGGACAGTTTACGCACAGTATTAGAGGGGTTCAGAGCTGCGCTGTTGACTCAATAAAGGTGCCGTGAAAAGAGATGTCCCTCTATAAAGTCTTTATCCGAAACACGCCAGTTTCAATCTTCACAACACGCGATCGGCTTGTTTCCAGCTACAGCCTATCCATCCGAAAACGTACAGGCTGGGGAGACACGCGACTCTTATAGCCCAAATCGGCGATGATGAAATGCATCCACATAGGTTTGCCTATATTGTAGCTTAGCAGCTGGTGCTCGCTTGCTCCCATGCACATAGCGTGCCCGTGTCGCGATTCTACATAAAAGCAATCCGCCGTGTCCGTGTCCTGGAGATTTTTACTTCGCCACACCACCCTGCTATAACCCGTCCATACATGGGATCTTTGTAACTGAGTCAACAATAACAGCCAGTGGACATGTGATGGATCATGCGCAGGAGATTGCAGCTGCGGGCTGCATTTAGTTGAACCTTTAGCGCAACTTTTATTCCGCTCGGACCGACGCACAGCGTATTGAAACGTAGCTGGTGTGTATTTGGTACGCACCTACTCACGCAACACCGGACTCTTGTCTCTTGTAGGCTATTATTAACTTGGAACATTTCTTTCGGCCAAGTTTACTTTGACTGGTGGGAGGAGCCACAGAGGATCGTATCATTAATGATCAAGCAGGCTTAAGGCCCGTGCGTGTCAATTAGCCGCTAAAAACGCACACTCAACTGTGTCCTAGTACGGGCACTTTTGGAATCATTTATTTCTATTGACCTTATCCTCTCTCTAAAGAGAAATTGCAGCTCCACGTGGACTATATATATATATATATATATATATATATATATATATATATATATATATATATATATTTAAAGAGGCTTTGAAGTTCAATGTTCATGCCAAGTCAATCTAGCCTTACTTTTGTTTATGAAATGTTTGGGATAATTGCATTCATTTTTTGTTGTGTTCTTTTTTCCATGCAAGGTAATGCAAAAGCAACTCTCACACTTTTATTTTTCTTAACTTTTAACCTTTAAATAAAATAATAATAATAATAATAATAATAATAATAATAATAATAATAATAATAATAGGCCTATATTTGAAAACTCAATGTAATCTCTTAATGCTCAGTTGAGATCTTGTTTTAACGAAATACTGTTTAGCATAAATATGACCCAAAAGTAGAACATTGTCAAAAGTTGAACTTACTTCGTGGATGTGTGTCGGTTCACTACGACCCCAAAAGAAAAAGAAAAAAAAAGAAAGAAAGGAAGAAATCAAAATATCTTTGAGCCACGCATTGTCCACGTGTATCCGCTAGAGATACAGCTCAGATACCCCAGAGGAGTGATCTGGCCATAGTTTGGATATATGTGTGGCTTTAAAACTGCCACTATAGTCAGAGTGTGTAGCCTGTTTCAGGCTTCAGCTACTCTGCTCTAAAACATGAGCGTATCCCAGGCACTCGGTACGCGGCCAAGGGGAGGAGGGGGAGGAGAGAGGAGGAGAGAGACACAACTTTCCCATACTGCCACCAAATAAAAAGTGTGCGCTTTTTCTTTTTCTTTTGGGGTAATGGGTGGGACATGGAGTGCAGGAGTGGAGGAAGGGGTGATGGCGATGATGGGGTGGATGTACAAAGTTATAAGCCGAGGGACGTGCTCGGAAATCTTAACAACTTCACTCGGTTCTTTTGTTGTGCGCACGAACAGAAGCGGCACTTCTGACTGAGGTAGCATCTTTTTGGTGTTAACCTCTTCCTGCCAACTTATTTCCAATGTATCCACATCTCTCAGGTCATGCGGTTGAGGCCAGTGCACTGTGTTACAGTTACGCAGTTATGCTTTAACAAACTGACTGCATAAGAGAGTTGCCTAATTGTCTATTTTAAAGTGATTCATTTTCTATATGAATTTGCCAAAGGATAAAATGTGGTTACTAAGAATTAAAAGTATAATACAGTATCAATAATAACACTAACGCGCTATGAAGGCCTATGTATTTATTCAATAAAAGGGGAAATGAGCTAAAAGGAATTGACTAAATACTGCAATAGGCCTGGAATAAATATAGCATTCTAAATAAAATTGCAGTAAAGTAAGTAAAAACATGTATAGTGTGCATTTAGAAATAATAAAAACGTATTTTAACGAAGACCAGTAACAACTGGCGCTCCCTCTCTCACCCCCTCTTTGCCTAATTGCGGGCGTATCCATTAGAGTCGAGCGGATTCACGTTGTGCCTTAACAGCGAGGGCACGTTCGATGACGTGGACAAGCATATCAGCTACGTGCAGCCATATTTAAATACATCAAGGCAATTAGCGCATCAAAATATGCAAATCCCGCGTACTACCGAGTCTGCACGGCTGTGGTCGGACTAATTTACGCTTCAGACACTTCTGCGGGCTGCCGTCTTCTTTCTACAGCGCACTGCATTACATTGTTTTTAGCTTATATTTTTGGATGGAACAATAGGAAGAAATGCGAAGGGGAAGAAGACAATCGATTACTTCTGCATGGGAGATCGTCTATGCGTAATGATCCGCTTGGTATTAACCTTTTCTGCTGTTGTTTAATATGTGTATGCAAGCCCGTAGGACTGATGTGCGTTAGTCATTATACTGTCATGTATTTGTATTTTTTATCTGGACATTGTTTTGGCGGTTAGTAAAACGCATGATGCTACAATCTGCCCGAAATGTACCGTAATGTATAATTAGTCTATATTTTTAAAGAAAATGAACATTTTTAAACTTTGTTATGTTGAAGTGCGTGTGCCAAATAGCCCTCATCTTAACAGCATTATAGAGAGAATCATGCAAATCGTCTTTGAATAGTCATGGGGCGCGTGCATGGACAAAGAGCTTGGTGGCAGCTAACAATCATGGCTAAGCATTAAATAGTGGCATACTGCTCTGGACATCCAACACATAGGCCTCGTTTTTATTTAGAAAAACTGACGGTCAACTTGACTCGCGTGCTCATTTGGGACAGTGACGCAGTATCACTCACATCCACGATCAATTGAAAACTGCGTTTCTTCTGTGCGCCACGTGCGCGCGCGCATAGCGGTGCCACTGGAGAGCGCGCGCTATTATTTACATAGGGGAAGAAATCTTACGTTTTCCCTAAGATTGCTTCAAATATCATCCCAATGACCATAGGGAATTCTTCTTAAACTGTTCTAAACACATCCCGTAAACGTTCTTTTATAACGCGCCTTGAAGAAAGTTGTGTTTAAATCTTCACTTACCTGTGAATACAATTAGTACACCGATCTGCTGTCATTTACGCTGCAGTAAACTCGCTATCATCTCCACTGGGACGTTTTCAACACAGTCAAGTTTAATGTGACGGCGATGCCGTCCTTGGTAGGCCACTCAAGTCGTCATTGAACCTTGCTCTGAAACGGATCGTGGCTCAACTCCAGTGGTCAGGCTGGCTGACGCGTAAAGATATGCACTGCAAGAACCACGGGAGTCTGTCACTACTCCACCAATGCTCGGACGCCTCACCCTGAAAAACACATAACGCGCGTGAATACTGAAATATGCCCGATACGCACGTGGTTTAAAGGACACATTCATGAAGGGACAGGTGCCAAGAGTCCCCACATAATAAGAGATTGATGTGGTCAAGCTCATCTTTCTATTGAATTGCTCCAAAACCCCATTTGGACACGTAAGGTCAGCACAAACCACCTCGGCTTAAAGACACTTCGATGTCATTGTTCAAATGTTTTCATTTCTCCACAGTGACTATGTTCTGTTGGGGTAGCAACAGACAACACTGTGATGCAGCGATAAAACCGAGCAAATTACAGAGCCTGGGCATCATCGTTATTATGATGATTATTATGATAATGATTATTATCAATAGAGATGGTAATAGTAGTACTAGTTGTAATAATATTAGTAGTAGTAATAGTAGTAGTGGTAGTTACTGTAAAGTGAACCTTGTTGGGCTTGTTTAACAAATGAACTTGTCTTGTAGAAGTGCTTGCTTTGTGACTATATGATGCCATCTTGTGGTCAAAATGGAGAATGCGCCAACGCCAACGCCAAAACTGTGTGGGCCGCTCCCGTCCACGGATGCAAAAAAAAAAAAAAAATTAAAAAAGAAAGAAAAAAGACACCTACTTGATTAATTGTAAGATATAACAGGATAATAATCTAAAGAAAATGTATTACTGCCTCATTCTTAATTTCTCTTCCATACAGAAGCTTTTCTCTAAACCATATTAATGTCGATACTAATTTAGTCTTGCAACGCCAATGTTTCCCCGTTTTGTATTTCGCAACTTCTGCATTGTGCATTTACGTACACAATTTACTTTCCATTGATGACTCATTATTCATTCGAATTATAAGACGATTTTTGAAGAAAAAGTACCCACTAGAGAGGCTGTTCGTGCACGGTGATTTTCAATAGTTTGTTTGAAGATTCAGTTCCCTTTCCAGAATCTTTTGGATTTCACGAGCTCCATAAATGTTGTCTGATAATACTCGCATGTGGAGACACGTAAGCGCGCGGCCTAATTCACACGTGCGGGACGTGTAATCCCAAACCTTAAGGTAAAGTCTCGGCCTGGTGAAAATAAAAAGTAAATAAAACTATTGCATCAGATATAATATTAGACACTTAAAACAACAAAGAAACGAATCTGCACTTTCATCAAAGCTGAAATTTACGCATGCGGAATTTTATAATTATGATTTTGGAATGCGATTAAAAAATAATATTTTAAATATACCTTGTTCTTTTATGGTTCTATAGCTGAAACCAATAAGAGGAAACCAATGGAAACGGATCCAGAGGATTTCTCTTCTAAATCATTTAAACGTAAAGAACCTATAAGGTGTAAAAACAGCGTTTTTAGTCAATTTGTTTGTCGCTTTTATTTTGGGAGTTCGCGTTACATTTAGTCTACATTGCGAACGAAATATGTTTATTTAAAATTTTTGCAAAAACCTGATCCAGGATGAGTGAAAACAATTGGCACACGGTTGCCTCAGTGTGATAAAGCAAATAGGCCACACTAAAAGTTCATTTAACGGTTGGGTGGACATTGCAAAACACAAGAGAAAACGGTTTAGATGCATAGCCTTACATTTTAAGAACATAGGACGTGTCTTGGCTAGTCGATATGTTCGCCTATTTATTCATTCATAGGCTAGGCGTTTTCTTTTATTGATTATTTGGTGCCTGTTTTTCTTTTAGTGCTGCAGATGATCAGGCACACCAATAATTGTGTAAAAAGTAAATACAATATGAAATAAATAAATAAGATAAATGTACAAATAGGCCTACACGCTATTACAGGCTTCCATCAGAGAGCTGTTTCTCTTACTGTGCTGCTCTTTCAGCTATTATTTGATATATCCATGGTACATGCAGACACAAGTCTAACACACACATAGTGGAATCACACCAATTCAATAGACAACAAAAAAAACAACAACACGTCACTTCATTTAAATCTTCTCAAAGTGCAAATAACTCAAGTCTTCCTGACTGTAGGTGCCCATCTTGTTACACAGACAGGGCATCATTGTACCACAGGCTTAGATGACAGAAACGGCGAGCTTATGTCATGAACGCTGCTCTTACATTGTAGATAGCAAGACACTTCAACCATTTGGAGGTTTGTACAAGGAGCACTACATTGTAACGGGCCTGTTTCATTTACACACGTTGAAAACATTCTAGTAAAATGTTTTACGTGTAGCTTAAATCCCTGTCAAAGTGTGACCTCAATCAAGGGCATGAAGTTCTACACAGGCAATAACAAATGAGTGGTCCATGACTGAGGGTCGCTGTCGAAAACTACAATGTTAGCAATAACTTTGAATATGAATGATATGCTTTTTTGTTGAATGATTTCATGTAACGCAATATTAATGTGGTAATAGAGAGAGGATACATGTTTATGATTGAATTATCAAGTCAATTGTACGTTTGAACAAATTATTTTATTGTCTTGTCAATATTTGCAAAACCATAAATGAATAATAAAATAAAAGTTGGGTTTACAACACAGAATGCCACTGGCTTTGGTTTTTCCACACTTGATGCTGCCTGAAAAAAAAAAACTCTCTCAACCTTCATTTACTCATTTACAAAAGAGAGAGAAGAACACTGTTATAAGAGGCACTGCCCCTGTAGACTACACAGACAGTATACAGTAACATCAAAGTGAACCTGCATCAAATATGCACATTGAAATATAATACTAGTGACAGCAGATAAGGGAGCGGGAGGCAGAGAGATATGTGGGGATTTTCATTGTTAAAATAAACACGGAGTAATTAAGAGTTTTTTTCATATGTCCACAATGCAGCTTAATGTTTGACGCTGAGCCGTCAATACTGACATAGGACAATACATTAGCTGAAGATATGAACATCATATATTTGTAGTTAATACTATCCACTGTATGAAGACAACTGTAACATTTAGTGGCAGAGTTTGAAAAATGATAACCAAAAATAAAATGATTCAAATGGCATACTTAAGGTCAACAATGAAATATTATGAAAATTACCCATGCTTAAGAGGCTGTCATGTCTAATGAGCATAATGAAACCCCATGTATTTCTGTGTCCTCCCTCGTCCCAGTCCGGTGACATTTGCCCAAACAGCATTCAGTGTGTCTTTCTGACAGACTGGCACTGCATTCAGCTGGCTGTAGGTTTGGACTACGCCCCAAACTGTTCAGGGCTCAATAAAAACAAATCAGACAACATGTGCAACTGCACATAAAACTCCACTAAGAAACCAACAAAAATGTTATTATATATATTTATATATTAGAAAGCTATACACAAGCATGTTAATTTCACAGATTTTAAAAGAATCTTAATATTACCATTATTATATATAATTAGAAATACACGTTTAAAAACAAACCTCTACAAAGATAAACCAGTTCAGCAAAGCATTGGATATCAGTCTGTTTGTCATGGCTTAGGGCTCCTGTGCCCTGACATTTCTCTCCTGGGTCAACTCTCAATCCCTTATTAGCAAAGCTATCAAAAACACATTCTGGCTTATAGAAACTACAAAAAGCCACAAAATGCTTTGCATTGTATTCCTTTCATATGAAAATATAAGCAAGTGTATCGTACAATTGTTTTTTTTTCTTCATTTTTGAATTATTAATACTGAATAGTTATTACTAGATCCAGAATTGAGTTTTCTCTTGGACAACTAACATAGCGCTCTGAGCAGTGAGTGGTTCTGGCTCGGTTCTGGGTTTAAAGAGAGCTGTGGGAGCCAGACTCCACTAGCGCTGGGCCTGTTTACCTGTACAATCCTTCACATGTTGCATATTGACTTTTCATCACACGAGTTAATAAACCTCGTAATGTCTGGCAACGTCTGACCCCTGCCCCTTCCCCCTTGACCCTTTATTTACATAAATACGTTGAACCTGCAACATGACATCATCTAAAGTTAACACACATTTCGCAAGGGACCGCAGAGAAGGTATAGCAATGAAAACTCACACTGTACATGTTTTATCAACTCAAGTGCTAAGGTGCCGCTGGACACACTCACTCTCAAGTTTACGATCTTTTTTGTATGATTTTTTTTCTTTCTTTTGAAGAATGTAAGCATGTTTTATGAAACAGTACCTGGCATTTTTTGTTTATTTGTTGATATGCATATATGTGCACAGACATGTGGAGATATATGCATATGTGATTTATTTTAGATACACACAATACAATTTATGCATAGATCCCCAAAAAAGTACCCCATATCCTGACCAAAAAACCCCACTCCCACCCCAAAACAACATCCAGCGTTATATAAGTCAATATGTAAAGCACACACACTCTGCAAGAAGAAAAATAACATTGAAAACAAAATAATAGAACTGACAGGTTCCCTTTTTCTTCCGTATAGAGATAAAGGGTTTGGTGAGGGACTGTGAGGAGGAGCAGGGGCGTAGTAATGCCATGTGTTGGGGCTCAGGGTGACCCGGGCACTGCTGTGGACGGACCTCATGTGGCCCAGCCCTCTGAGAGGCGCACCCGTTTAATGGAGGGGCTCTCGCGCTCGTCCAGGGGCCTGCCTAGTCCCAGAGGTGAGTGGAACTCATTCCTGTGCTCATCACGGTCACTGCCTTCGTGAGAGCTGCTACAACTGCTCAGGCTATCGACAGGCGAGCGTCCCGAGTCCTGGCGGGACGACGGATTCTGGGGTGGTGGTACCCCACCGTAGCCCCCAGGTGTGTTGCTGGTGCGATCTCTAGGGGGAGAAACAGGTTCGGACTTGATGTGCAGGCTTTGAGCAGAGGGCAGGGACAGATTTGAACCCTGACACAAGTGAGAGCTAGAGCAGTTTCTGTCGAAGGAAAGGAAAAGCAGAGAGGTTACAGAATGACAGAGAAGAGGAGTGAATTCAAAGTCACACATGCTTGTACATCCTCAATATGGCAACACAAGAATAAAGAAGTGTCATTGTCGGGCTGTGTACAAGTGAATCATTAGGTGTCCTCGTGCATCCACACAAAGAGTCTATACTTATCCTCACCCGAGCTGATTCAGAGCAGAGTGCTGCATATTCTGAAGATGCTGCTGCTGCCACCCGCTCATGGAACCAAGATGCAGGGAGCTGCCACTGTTGAAGCCAGACAAGGAGGACAAGTCGGCACTATTCAGAGAGTATTCTGTTGGAAAAAACAAACATGGCTTTATTCAAATGGTTAAAAAAAACAAAAAAAAAGAAGACATTTCAGTCCAGAAAAGTGCAGTTTTACAAACAGCAAAAAAGATACAACTCATGCTCCAAAGACTTTGGTAAAGGACCCAGGCTTGGAAGAATGAGACCACCCCCAGAAGATGACACTACAGGTTAAAAGTTTAAGAAAACCCACATTTTTACATTTTACATACTATAAGTTGAGAGCATTTTTGCCAAAGGTGGCGACTTTGATGACAAAAATATTCTATACTATGTAATACTGTGATATGCTTGTAATAAACTTGTAATATGTATTGTTTATTAGTTCACTTTTTCATTTCAATACAAGAAGTGATTGAACCGCATAATCTTCTACAAAACTGGAAGAATCGCTGTATGGCCACTGCCTTGAGGCCTTTGTGCCAAAAGTGAGTCAATAGCACCCTCTGCTGTTACAAAGTAGTAGGACAGCCACATTTATGCAATTATCTGGAAACAGTGGAGTCACATGAAAAAAGCAAAATCCTTATACATTTGACTAGGATTAAAAACTTGCTAAACCCCACTTCTGTAATGTAAGGACAAAAAAAACGTTTTTTTTGTGGTCCTTACAGGTAATGTCGCTAAGAAATGGTGTCATTACCTGTGGAAATGCATTTATAAAAAATATTTACATAAAAAATTGGCTTATTTTTTCATATAAATTAAAGCACTAATAGTTTATGTGGCGATTTATGTTTAGAGTCAAATATATAGTTGATAATATACTTTTTGCGTGTCTAGATTTTATTATTTGTCTGTTGTCTTCCCCTGAATTATTTCCCAGACTTTTCATTTTGTGCGTTTTACGGTAAGTTGTTTCTGCCCAGACTAACATGTGATTAGGGCAGGTCGATATGGCCTAAAATACATATCACGATATAAAAAGGAAATATCACGATAACAATATATTTGACGACATAATTGGCAATGGACAAATTACATCGAAATCCCAGCCTCACGCCTATTGGGAAGATTGATTCCGTGATATTTTATTCTTTCTTTTTTTTAACGGCATACTAAAAAATCGACCCAAGCAGTTTACATCCTTCATTTCATTTGACTTTTTAAGCACCTGTCCCCATGTTCTACAGTCGGTATTTATGCTGCTCTGATGGAGCTGAGCGTAACATAAATTAAATGTACGATGTGCGATACGATATGGCCCACCCCTAGATGTGATCAGAAACAAGTGTAGAAGCGGTTTCCCTTACCTGTCCCATAGGAAGTGGAGATGGCTGATGGGTAGCCGCCCATGCCTTGGCCTGGTAAGGTGGGTGTAGCAACGGATACAACAGGAGTGGCCAAAGACTGGGCAGACTGAGAGTTGTTTATTCTCTGATTCTATCAAAGAAAAAGGCAAGGATAGTCGAAAGATTCCTGTTAGTTGTTTGAACACTTTGATATTAGCTTTTTTACAAAACAAACAAGAGCTGCAATAAACGCGGGGAAGTTTCCATTCTTACTTTCGCAACAGATGCTGGGAGAATAAATGTGAACGCCAACTTCTTGGGAAATTAATCACTTGACATGCGGCACGACTGAACCCTGCCAACCCTATCATTTACCACTCGTTCTGAGGGCCCACGTCGCTATAGAAACACCATCAGTCTCCATGGCAATGAGAGACTCCTCAGTGTGACACACCGGGAAGGGTCTGCTAAATGAAGACGGCAGCCTGGTACCAAATAAACTTTCTGAACACCTCTAAAAGAAGGTGCTCTTAAAAATTGAGAGTTGAAAAAAATTGGTGGTAAGAGGAACTACTAGAAACAGAAAGGAGGCCAGTGTGCAATTACCTACTCTGACCACTGGATGGCAGTGCTTGTCTTTTAATGCCGGCTTCGAGGGGTGACTTTGGATTGTTTTGAGCAAAGTCAGCAACAATAAAGGTGAAAGTTATTCTGGAGAAGGGCTGAGTTTCTCGAGCACAGCATGTAGTTGAATGATTTAGATTTATCTGACCAGGGAAGCTCTTATCTGTGTTAAGACTATAGAGATATTGTTTCTACATCTACATCATTGGGATTGCTGGGTTTCTACATTCTAGCTACAGTAAGACTCACCAAAAGCAGGTCAACATCCTCAGACTGTTGGCATTGAAAAGGGATTCAAATGATAGAGTAAGAGGGAGTTTCTGAAGACTATCTAAGGGTTAGGTAAGGTCGATGATAAAAGAACTGAACTGACGCAATAGAAACGGCAGAAAATAAGACCAAAGTCTCAACATAACCAAAAAACAATTCTGTAAATTGAAAGGCCCCACACCAGCAAACGTGTTTCGCCCTTTAGAACAATAAAAAAAAAAAGCATAAATTTGTCATCTTAATATTGAGTTTTTGTTGTTGATCGTCAACAAATTCTTACAGTGATAGTAAAGCTTTTTATTTGCTCCTCGAAATTACTTTTTACTCTTCTCTGTGAAAAATTGGGATGCAAGAAATGGAAAGTTTGGATCAAAAGTACCAGTTAAAACCTGCTCCACCTTTCATTGTTTGTAAACAAAGAAACATAATGTCTAGGGCCTATAAAAGAACATATCGTGTTGTATATTGCGTAAAATATTCAAGACAGCTCGTCGAATATCGCAATTTCTAAAAGAGTAAAGAGTGGTACAATTCCATCGGTAACTTACAATAGAAGGCATGTTGTTCTTGGCACCGGGAGGTATCAGCACGCGGAGGTCAGGTTTGCGGTTATTCATGCCGAGGTTCATGGGCGGAGGAGACTTGGCTTGCATACTCTTGCTCATACCACCAGGTGAGACCAGCAGACCGGGTGAGTTGCGATGGTTACCGTATCCATTGCCTGCAAAAAAGTAATAAGTGCATAGACAGTATGTGAGGGAGGGGGTAAAAAAAAAAAAGCACTCGTGTGTTATCAAACGTTTTGTTCAGTTCATATGAATCTGTGAAATCTTTCTGTCCGCAGTGGTACAAACTAATTAGGCAACTGCAGGAAACCATTTTCATCTCACACCTTCTTTGTCTTTGGCTTCATTACAAGCCAGATATCAGTGCCGCAAAAATGATGTACAGATTCTTAAGGGGATAAAAAAAAAAAAAAAAAAAGGCTCAAATAACAAGGATAGTCCAACGACATGCACATACATGTCTCTGGATTTGGCGGCGTGTGCTTTACTTGAATAAAAACGTTCGACGAAATTGAAAATGCACTTAAAATGACATTGGATGTTTGTCCACTATGGCATTGTAGTCTTTTTTTTTGAGAAACGGACAAACCATTTTGCATCAGCCAACAACAACAAAAAGAAGAAAAGTCAAACCTCACTTGTCACACGTCATTTCGACTTTGAACCTTCACTTTTCGTGACTGTCCCTAATGGCTACACACGCCCTGCAACAGCCAGTATCGTATACAAACTCTAATTATGGGCAGTGCGACCACAGTGGCACGAGGCCTATCATTTGGCCATCACATCTAAACACTTGTGGTTCTCCCAGACAAAAAGACCCCTGTTTTGTGGTTGCAGCTAAATCTAAATTTACTCGAGTTACTTGAGTACGGGGTGGGGGCAAGTGCAGCATTCATCTTGCTATCCATAAAAAAAAAAAAAAAAGAAAAGAAAAGGAAAAAGAAAAAAGAAAAAAAGATCATCAATGGAGTCAAGCGATCTTACAAGCTGCCTCTTGCAAAGCCTGGAAGACGGGGCACTGTGTGGACGTTCCCACTTGAAAGACTAAGAATTATACGTTAGACATGAAATTTCCTAATCATATACTCTGGAGGGAGGGGGGAGGGGGGGAAATGAGTCCCAGATGTCTTCCTGGGCAATTTCCCTTGCCGATCTTTGTTTAATTTGAGAGAGTTTTTTTGTTTTGTCTTGTTGTCTCAAAAGCTGAAATTGAACAATCTGACGAGTAAATGGCCACGAGCTACAACGAAATGAGGCACCTTAACAAAAGAACCCAACAAAACCTCGCGGTTTGTCTGTTGACGCCTATACTGCCGTCAACATATAGAAAGCGGCGCATATGTAGGCCCGCCGCATCATTAACACGCTCCGTACTGTAGACGCACGTGCTTTTTTTGAATCGGACCCTCGCTGTATCCTTCGCAAAGAGCCAGCTGCCTCTTCAGCTTCCCGCTCTTACATTCTGCTCCATTGGCGCTTTGTGAGATTGGAGTGGGTGCATGTGGAGATAGTTGAATGAAGACGCGCACAAACACGCACCCATCCATGCACACACTTTGGTAAATAACCCAGCAGGAAGTATATTAGTGTTTTCTGTACAGATGGAAAAAAAAAGAAGAAGAAGAAGCAGAAGAAGAAGAAAAAAAAAGAGAGCTAACGAGAGGCATTAATACGCGTTTTGGTCAAGATGACATGGATTTCATCTCGGTGACAGTTAATCAGACAGCTGTGTATATTGCTACCCTGTGGAGATGGCTGCAGTCCAGTCAATTATGAACTAGATGAGTCTGATCTTGAGTGGCAAGGGCTGGACAGTGAGCACCTTAATGGCAAAATGGCTGGCTAATTATCTTAAGAGGGAAAAGTGACCTAACATTTTATACAGTTGGAGCTTGAATTTTGAACAGCAGTCAGAAGTAAAAAAAAAATCAAAAATTTATAAAAGAAGACAGAAAGGTTTAAGGAGAAAAATGTGAATGCTTTAAGGAGGTAGCGCGAGCGGTGCAGGGTGTGCAGGGTAGTCAAACCGTTTGGTAAACACGCATCTGTCTGATTGAGATATAATTTCTGCATCTGGTTCGAGTGATAGCAGAGGTAAAAGCGCAGACACAGGAATAAGATCAGTCTCCAAAGGCACCACGGTTGCACTGAAGAGCGAAGCAGACAGATGAGGATCCCCGCACGCATTTGCACAGATAAGGGTGTGGTTAAACTTATGAACATTTTTACTGTTACTGAACAAATTTCTGATGTCCTGTTGTGGTCTAACAGGCGCGCTCCGTCCTATTCCCCATTCACACACACTCTTCCGTTGCGGTTTGGCCAAACGTGCACCCAGCCCTGAGTTCTCCAACTGAAAAGTCACCCACCTGATGCGTCTGATGTGAGATATTTTAAGAAGATGTACATGGGTAGTTGTTGTGAGATGGGCATGTCTTGCGAGATGGAAAACTAAAATTAGCTCGACTTTTCCCTGGCAGTTTTTTCTCCCCTGATCTCACTACACAAGAGCTAAAAACCAAGGTCAGCAACACACAATGCGCTGTCAGTGGGATGGCAGTTGTTAAACTAGTTCAGGTTAAACCTACAGCTTGAATTGCTTTGTGGCAGAGCCTCACACTGAGCCAGTGCGCAGCGTCATTTAAGCGTCTGCCTGAGTTGAGAGAACACTTCCATCTGTGTTTCCCCACTGTTTTGGAGTCGCACACATGCTCCCCTCATCGGTGGATGTTCATCACAGTGTTCCCTCCACTCAGCCCCTGTCTCTGCCGCTCGATGAGCATAAAGACTTTAAATGGAATCTTTAAGCTTCCACATGACTCTCGATGTGGTGTTTTTCACGGCACAGACTGCCTCTGTTCTTCACAGTGGTGACACAAAGGCTACATTTGATGCCCGTCTGCAGCGTGCCATCAACTCAACACATGCCACAACAACTGCCTCTGTTGTGTGTGTATGTGTGCGTTTGTGAGGATGATGAGCGACCAGACAGAGAGACCAGCCACTGACCTCGTCTATGAAACCCTAAAGGCCAGACTGGTCTGCACAGCTGTGGCCCTGTGCCCCCTTACAAATCGATGTTGTTCACTCTGTACAGTATACTGATGCTGAGAAATAGTAGCAGTTAAAAAGAAAGCTTCAATGCCATAAACTTGTCTGACATGTCCCCAGGGATAAACCCATTGACACACAGAAGCGAACACATTATGATTTCATGCACATGTTGGCTTACTACAGTCTCCACATAATTGTAATAGCATGGTGAGCCACCAGAAACATTGAATTAATTTAGTTGGATACATACAGGAGCAGTACAATCTTAGGACTAAAAATAGCCAAGACGCTGTTCCAAATTTAAGCAATGGGTGCTTTAAGTTCAAGAGAAAAGAGGACATCTCATCTTGTTTTGACAGCTTGTCATTCAGTGTAGTCTTTGTGATTACTATGGTAGTGAGTTTTATATGTCTTTTTGACTAGTTTGTAGGCAAACAAAGGCCCTCTTCACACAGCTCTACAACTAAAATGTTCCTAGATGAAGTCCAAGACCACGAGCATCGACACTAGACGCAGAACTCTGGGTTTGACTAACTCTTTGTCATGCGTTTTATGGTTTCCACAATGATGAGTGGGTGTCATGTGTGAGTGTGAGTGCAACAGTGTGACAGACGATGAGGAGTTCTTACCAGCACTGGTCCCTGCACCGGTGGTGAGGTCAGCGCCCATGAGGCCACCTGAAAGATGAAAGAGAGATGTGTCACACCCCCCTACATCTACTAACATCTCCTGACTAGTGAAATGTCACCAAGTCGAGCACAGAACCTATGCAGTAATGGTAACTATTACTTTAATGCACAATATTCAGAAGAATTTATGAAAGGAATCCAATCCATACCCTGACGCTTTTTTTGCTCTGTTGTCACACTTTATGTGACTAGGCAACAAAGTAAAAAGACATGTTCTTATTTTAAATCAGACAAGGTGGAAGAATGAGAGCATCACTGACATTTGCGGTTATGTGCCAGCGCGGCCAAAGCCAAAACTATCATTTAGAGTGTACTGGCGCTAACATCCAGTTGTAATGACAGGGTGACGGTGTGGGCAGTGTGGACTTCAGTCCAAAATGCTGAACCATGCTTGACGGCAATAACAAACCGGCGAGACCAATTTGGACCAATTTGTCTTTGTCAACAAAAATGTCTTCCAAGCGTTTTACGCAAGTTGTGAGATGAAAGTCCCGACATTTTTATTATGTAGGGTTTTTTGGTCATGTACAGCCTTTCCGCACTAGTGCCGATTACTTGTAAATGCTCATAATGGTGAGTGAAAGTTTACTTATCAGATGCATTCATTGTCTTACCAGCACTGGGAGGTCTGTGGGTCACTCCTGGGGACATGCTGTTTCTCTGTAGTCCGTGGTGTGCGAGGGGCAGCAGGTTGTGGTTTCCTAGGGATCCTCCGGGATGACTGTAGATGAGATTATTCTGGTTGCTGACAGGAATGGACACAGGCATGTCGTAGTTGGACGGGGGCACAGCCTGATGGGGGAAAAAAGGAGGAGAGTAGACAAAGAGACACATGATGAGTGTGTGGTTACATCATTATAGTTAGACGGGAACCTTTCCACAGTTTCCCTATGGATCATTACGGTAACAACTGATTTTGAATTTGCACATCATATAATTATAATACATTTCGAGAAGGAAGTAACTTTGGCCCAAGATAATGTTGTATTGTGGCCACCTTACCAGAGACTCTCTTTGGTCTCACTACATAAAACGTCTGGGAATAATGTCAAAGGCATCCCGCGGTTTTAAAGCTGCTAAAAATAATTCATCTTGTCCTTACCTCACTCGAATCATAAAGCCTTTTAATCGGACTTAAACAAGGAAGGGGTTATCTATGCCATCACATACGCAGAACACATAGTATTTCTAATTGGTCAATTTGCACTAGACATCTGCCCTGTAAGTAATGCGAGCAGATTTACACTTTTAGCTTGAGGCGCCTAGTTTGTCATGTTTATTGTGTAATTTGGCAGAAAAGGGTTAACCTTGGGAGTGCCCTGGAAGTGGTTGCTCCTGCCTGTTAGCTTAAGGAAGTAGAAAATATACCCTCAAATTACTAGCATGTGTCTTAGAGCAATAAGGAGCTCATCAGAACGAACATCAGCCTGGCTCAGTGAATTACGACCAGAGAACCACCCTCAATTCTCCAACCTCTGCTAATATTCACATACTGAACCAAAATATTTTTACAGCATACAGCGGAAAAGATGGTTTCTATATTAGCAGCGGACCTCAACACAAATCCACAGGCACCTTTTGTTCATTGCAGTGTGAAGTAGAGATTTGCTTTGTGCGCCCAGAAGCCCCTCCGCTGTCCTTTAACTAGTGTCATCCTTCCTGTTTTTGACTCATACACTCAGCGATCACTCCAACAGTCCTCTGCAATCCGGAGGCAGGGCTCTTGGCAGCCACCCTGACCACACTGAACTGCCACTCGCTGTGTGCATGCTAAAGCCCCTTACTACATTGGCATCGCCGGAATAAATCAAACTATCCGTAATTGAAACTTCTACTTGTTAGTGTGTTGGGGGAAATTCCTGCAAACCAATATGGACCTTTTATTCAGTCAGAAGTGAGTTAGTGTTCTTTTCTACATTTACTTCCAGTATTTTGTATATCATTGCAATAAAACAAAGTGACTGTAACGCTTCAGTGTTGCCTACTTCAGTAAGTAATACACTGATGCATGGTCGTAGAAGAAAGGGCAACAATGCATCGTGGAAAAGCTGCTATGCTACTATGACAGGAAATGTAAGTGGTGCTTTTGGGTGTATGTATGATACACAATATCATATAATTTTTGTCCTCGTCATCTATGTGCTAGGGTCCAGATACAAAGGAAAAAGCAGCAAACTACACCACTTCAGAAACCCATGCAGGTCATGAAATACCAAAATGGCATAATGTTAAGTGCAACTCTTTCTCACACGGTAAGTACTTTCTGACAGTCATCATATTCTCATTGCAAACCCTTGAGGTTAGCTGGGTTAGAGCTATTGCATACAGCTCACAGAAGATGCAGCCAAAGTCCACCCAGTACTTACAGGTATCTTATGGCATTTAATCATGTGATCAAACTCCTCGTTAATCTGTTTGTATTTCTCCTCAGTGCGTGGAGTGAGCATGAGAGTGGGCTCAAGCTCCGGGCTCTCGCCACCTTTGTTCTCCTTCTTGTTCAAAGCCTGCCAGGTCCCAGACAACAACCACAGACATGATGGAGGATGAGACAGGTGAGGTGGAGGGATGGACCACACCAGACACAGACAGGGCAAGAGAAAAGAAAAAGGGGAAAGGAAAGAAAGGTGAGGAAGGTCGGGCTTTATGAAATGTACTTACACACAGTCTCTGTCTGCTGATCATCAGATCTATGTCGTCGTTTATTTTCCTGTACTTGTCCTCAGACTCGGGGCTGTGGCCGACCGAGTCGTCTGCGTCCGGGTCTGGGCTGTCACAGCCATTTAGGCCCTTCTTTCTCAATGTCTGTAAACAAAGCATTTGTACAACACAAATTGAAGGGATTTGGGATGAGGAACCATGAACCAAGCCAACTCTGTGGGGCAGATGGCAACACTGTAAGGAGTACTTTATTGAACTTAACATATTTAACATGACTGGATTCTGGACTCCACATTCTGATCTCCTTTTAAAATGGGCTGATTAGTAAACACTGACAAAACACTTACAATGGTAAACTATTCAAGTCTCCAACACAAATATTCACAGAACTTTGAATATTGTTATCAGAAATAGACATCATCAAATGGTCTGCATATTTAAATGATATGTTTAAATCAAAGATAAACATGAGTGGAAGTGGTTGGGATCCTGACTAAGTGAGATTATGTACAGCAGTTTCTGTTTTGGCCACCTGATGGCCACCTGCCCCCATTAGAGTGTCCAGAACACAGCGGGCTACAGAGACGTTCCACTTGCTTCACACCACTAACTACAGAACAAACAACCTTTTAAAATATTGTTAACAAGTACAGCGACAAAGACAAGTATAGGTGTAATCTTGTGAGTAATCTCATAATGATTCACTGGCATGTACTACTGAATCCATGCAGTCCTCATTTACTTCATTAGACAAAGGAGAGAAAATAAGTACAGTATATGACACTTCTCATCAAAGGCACCCCTCCTATCCCTCTTCTCTCTTCCCAGTCTCCCCCCCCCCCCACTCTTCTCCTCCTGGCTTTAATAAAGGGAGATTAGTCTAGAGGAGGAATATCACGGGCCCGCTCCAGTGTGCGGTACTGCTTCTTCACAGTGCGCGCGACCGCTTTCATCTGGAGCTCCATATCAGACAAACGTAATTAAATTTACTTTAGCGCAACCTGTATTTGATGCCGATCAAGTGTGTGAAGTGTGTGTGGCAGAGTGGGTGTGACTGAGTGGGCGTCTGAAGAAAGGAAAGTCGGTAGTAAGCAATAGAAAGGAGATAGCGATGATAGATGCTAAGATAAGTTAATCCTGGTTGAACTCCGGCGCCTCATTTGTTGTTGCCTCAGTCAGTGCTCACTCACACACAGAAAAAAAAAAGCGAGCTACTCCATCGCGGGCGCAAGTGACAGGGAAGAGATCTGCTTGCTTAGAAAACAAATAACAAGCCAGTCATCTCTCATGTCAAGACAACAAAGGGCCCGTTTGGAGTGCGGTAGTGAACTTGGAGGGCTCCTTTTGTGCGAGTGATAACCGTTTGATTCTCCTAAGCGCGCCGGCGCTCACGTTTGGCTCTCCCCTCCGAATCCTCACTTGGCCCCCACAGTGGAAATCGGGAATTCAAGAATCTATTCGAAAGCCGCTCACATCTTTTGACAGTCTTTGGAAAATCACACCAAATAATGCAGGAGATCTGACATCCTACAGTGAACGGGCAACTCTTGTAGTTCTTCAAATCTGAGGTGGATGAGTCAGATAAAGCAAAGGTTTAGCACGCTGTCGTTTTTAGCAAAGGCGTGAGATGTACAACTTTTTTTTTTTTTTTCTCTCCCTGCCTTTGTGCGGTGCCTGGCGATGCATCATATCGAGCTGACAAGGAGGTGAACCGGTGGCCCTCTCTGTTCACATGAGGATGCACGGAAGAAACAACAACTGCTTTGGACTTGTATAGATTTCATCCATCCACCTACCACCAATAAGACATGCACTTCCATTGTGATAACTGTCAAAGAAAACCGAACAGAAAGAGTCTTTTTTTCATTACAGTAAGACGCATTAGAAGCACTGTTTGTCTAAGAATACAATTATTGGAAAACGTACAGCTACGAATATTTGTGGGCACCCATATGAAATTTAGGCCAATTATCAAAATACAGTATCCAAACCAACACAATAACAGATTTTACATTATGTTAATGTTTTGCACCATCAATTATTATATTACATTTTACAGAAAGGGGGTCCCCGAGTTGTTGGCCGAGTGATTTTGGGGTTCGTGGCCTGAAACGTTTGGGAATCCCTGATCGAGAGGTATATAATGTGTAGTATGTGCATCATTTCGCAATGTGGCTTCCAACTTAAGAGTCCCCCGTAAACATCTCGTCATAGCCCATCCCTCTTTATTTAAGAAAATGTCGACAAAGAATTTCCAAACACAAGTTAATTACGAACTAATAATGGACGTTGCCTCAGAGAAACTAGTGCTGGGTAGAAGTTGATTTGTAGATGGAGCGAAGGGAGGGGGTTTTCTACAGCGTTATATGACTGCGAAGCAGTTGGCCCCCCGGCTCAGCTTTCCACACGGAGGGTGCGGTGCAAGGCTGTAATGCCACTCATCCCGGCTATGCCCACCTGTTTAAACACATCGCACCTGTTGCCAAGGCCCGACACGGCAGCAGATGACCAATCAGACGCAGCGGACTCCCTATATTGCCATACAAGGCCTCCCTCCCTCGTGCAACCCGGCCTTCCTCGGCTGTAGCCTCGAGCTTTATCTCCGGACTTGTTTTGTAACTTCCAGGCTTCTGTCGATTATGCTGTGACCTCCCAACTAGACGATAGACATCAAAGACTTTAAATTTAAATAGAATATACTGGGAACGAGCGATACTTCAATACCCAAAGAAAACACTAGTATATGGATATGAGAAGCTGGCATGGAAATCAGGTCTTTGGGGAATATGCTAATAGGATGCGGATTAAAAACACTGGATGACGGATGCCAAGAATTTAGAGCCCAAATATGCCCTGAATGATTTCTTTTTTTTTGTCTAAATAAATTCATTTTCTTTGCGACTTAAAATGTGTTATAAAGTTGTTTTTTACTTATTTGATTTAGGGTACTGCGTGTTACAAGAATGGATGATTACACCCATAGACATTTAGATTTGATAACTTGTACTTGCTTTATGATTTGTTATGCATTTTTAAACCAGATATCACAGGATATTATCAACTACATTTTGATTGACCCTGATTTGTAAACCTAGCACCATAACATAATCTGTTGTGTGTTTTTTTTTAATGTAAGTTGGACATATTTACATACTCAGTTTAAAGCTAAAATGGTCCAATACATTTTTTTACTGCATATAATTTTTTTTTTTACTGCATATTATCTGTGTATGTACAGAGATACGTAACGTATTGGCTTAAAAAAGGCGAGGGAAACTAGTCCAGTGTAGTCAAAGTGTATTCTCCAGGATGTGGACAGTCAGCGCATGGTAAAACAGAGTGAGAAGAGTGTAAAAGTATGACAGGGAGAGTGAAAAAGCTGTGCGCTGCGCTGTGCGTTGGCTCGGTGTCTTTCTCTGTGGTCCCTTCGGAGGCGTGCTCCTAATTAAACTCCTTCTTCATGACGCTCCCTCATGACTCGACTTGTCAGTGGGCCCGTGTGAAAGCAGGCGCAGCACAGACATGGCGTCCTACATACTTAGACCACCATCTCATTTGTACCCTTCAGCTCCGCACATATACAGTAAAGCCGGGCCGGGCCAGACTAGGAAGGGGCGTAAAGGTGGACTACAGCGATGCAATGTAACGTAACGCTGACCTGGGATATATTAGCATATTCAAAAGAAGTGTCCAAGCAGATAATCAGTGGCTTTGAACACAAATTGTTCTATCCAAAATTTGACCTTTTGGTTTACATTTTCAATTTAGTGAAATATAACTTTCTGTGGTGTTTTTTTTTATTTTTTTATTTTTTGCGAGGATGTTCAGTGACAAGCTTTCGGCGCACATTGCGAGTGGCCCGCGGGGGGTGGCAGAGGAGCAGCTGACGCCTGCCCAGAGCGCTCACCGCACCAGGATCCTTCTGCTCGGCATTCTGCCACCCTGCGCGACCTCGCTGTCCCCATCCGTCTCCTCCGACCCCATAGTTGTGTCTCAGTCTGCTACTCACCCCCACACTCCGCTTTCATCCTCTCGACGATAAACAAAACATTTCTATGGTTACGTCTTTATTTCAGACAGAGTTTTTTTTTTTTTTACCAGAACGTCATCTCTGACATAGGGTACAAACTTTTCACTGTTGCTTTTAGTGTCTCTAACCCATTGTTTTTTCTTGCCAATGGCGACTAAACAAAAAGTAAATGATGATTTTGGAGCTTTGGCTTTCGTCTTTTACAAAGCTTGTCCAGCAAACAAACATACAATCCGAACTGTGTATAAAGTTGAATCAGCCCAGCAGCCTTGCAAGACATAATACAATCATTTGTGCGGATGATTTTGTATTTTGGAGCGGGTTGCGCTGTGTCCTTGCCTGTATCATCTGACCCATCTTGAGAGAAATGGATATAAGGCAATCAATGAAGCTCAACAGTCATGGCCACCGCGAAACACGCTCTGAAGAAATTGCCATTATTTTTCTATAGCTTGTAAAATGAAGTATTTTAGAGGTAAAAAAAAAAGTAAGAAAGAAAGGTCTAAGGGAATAAAGTACGACATTTTTACTTCCTGAACCAGGAAGGGTCTCGAGATGGACTGCACTGTCGAGCTCCATCGTGGACCTTTACTGGGGCAACCCGGACAGTCAAAAGTATGGTCCAGTTGTGGATTAACACTTGCTGCCATATCCAATTATTCCTATATTTCCATTTCTTCTCTCAGGTCAGTGAGGGTTTGTGTGCCGACCCCCTCGCTCTCTCTGTGCATTTGAGTGCTGAGCTGAACATCAGAGGGATCAGGCTGGCTTAGCTTATTGGAAGCAGATGGCAGACCAAAGGCAAGAAGGCCACAGTTATATGAAGCGTGGTTCGAACATGCCAGGTCTATGTCGAGGGGCATACCCATGGATGATGGCTGCACTGTGTATGTGTGTGTGTGTGTGTGTGTGTGAGAGCATTTGGGTGAGACGACTGACTTTGTGGGTTATCATTTTGAAGACTGGGACAACAGCTCCCAAGTCGCATCCTGTCTGTCTATGGTGCTGTTAATCTACCAATTTACAGTAATGCGCAGACATTTTACTGAGATGTGGGACAAGGTCAACAAAGAGCATCTACTATTTTGCCCCACCTATATTCATTGATGGATTTTGGTAATTCCTACCATGGTTTACATACAGATTCAATGAGAGTTTAAGCCACTTTTTTTTTCTTCATATGAAACCATTGAAAAACATCTTTCACCGTCAGAAAATGTGATTCATTTTAGTGGACCATTTACTCTTACACACGATGAACAAGGTTGGGGTCATTACCAGGGCAGTGTTGATGTGTCAAAATAGGTGACATAACAAAAGGCAGGGAAAAAAAGTGTCGCAGCAAATGCCAATTTTTTTTTTTGCAAACTGTGGCACTGTCTGGTGCGGTCGTGCTAAAACCTGAGTCGAGAGGCCGTAGCAGCGCAAAGCCCACTCCAAATGAAGACAGAGCTAGCCAGTCCGCAGCGCACTACCAGATGGTGCAGTGTTTCCCATATGGAGCAGACACACTCCAAGCACATGTCAGAATCCAACACTGTTTGCTACAGCAGCATCCCGGCCCTAGGAACAAAGTGGTCATTCAGGCCAGTCACTACAGTGTATAATTAGGCGGATAGACACTATAGTGGACAATGCCAGCTCAGTTAGCCTGGATAAAGGGGGCACTCATCTTTGTGCCCTCCCTGTACCATCTTTCATCCTGTCTGCCCCTCTCTTGCATTATACATTACAACCCAACTGATTTATTTCTGATATTCAGCACATAATATGGGCAAATTCACAGGTTTGTACATTGCACAGTGCCTCTCAATAAGCAGTGACTGTTGGCGCCACAGTTCAAAATGCCTTTCACGTTTGGCCCCAACTCAGAGAAAAGGAAAAATATACACAAATTGTTAACTTAGCTTTAAGAGAGAGAGAGACTAAAAAGACTGAGTTGCTGTTATTTCTGAGGCATATCCACAGTCTGCCTGTATTCCCAGTACTCCCAGTATTTGAGTGGGTCTTATCTCCTGGTGCCACAGCAGGAAAGGGCGCTCGAATGGAGGTCGCGAGTAACAATGACCAGTCGCTCGACCTCTATATGGCGACCCTGAGTTTCCACACCCTGCCTACAACGGCAACAGGCCGCGGAGAGGGGAGGGAGGGCAGGGAATGCCATCTCCAAAAATAGATCTTCATTATTCCAAATTTTCCACAAATAGTTTCAAAGAACAAGGCATCATTTCATCTCGACAGCGAGCATGAATTGTTTTGGGCCATACAGTGGAAAAGCGTTGGCTCCTTCTGGTATAGAGCGGTGGCCTCAGAAGTGGCTTGCCTTTTTGACCGCTTCACACCGCAGGGACCACATATTGGCACATTTCAAAAAAAGGCTATTTTTAAAAGCTCCTTTTGTTGTCGCGAGTAAGTCAGACTTCCTCTGTAAGTGCATTGAGTTTGACCTTAACAAACAGCTTTGACTGGCATCCAAATGCTACCACGTTTCTAGCCCAACAAGTTCCACCACTGCACTTTAATTGGTTGGAATCAGATAGTTTGAAATCTCGCAAATTTGCCAGTCCTAAAAGTATTTAAGTAGTAGTAGAAGTAGTGCAAACCGTATTTCCTATCAAATTTTTAGATACATTATATTTTATATTTTAATAGAAACTGAAGCCTCCGGTTTAATTTTTTTATAGTTGAAATTACCGAAACATAAAGCCAATAAAAAGTAAGCACAGGATTTTAGGATTGTAGTAGTTGTCTGACACATACATAGTCGCCTCGGGGCACGGTTTTATGGTAGACACAGATGAATGAAAGGCCCTCACTAGTAAGTCTCAAAAACGGCCTCCACCCCCTCAAATTAAACAAGAGGAGAGCCTATTCTTTTACCCTTTCAGCAAGAACCACCAGGCTGCCTATTTTTAGTCTTACCACACGCTATTTTTAGAAGGCTGGGAGTTTTTTGATGATTATAACAAAGGAATGTATTTAAAAAGGAATACTGGTCGGTCAGGATTTTTAGACGTTACCATAATATTGACTGGTTAAGTCAGGGCAATTTTTCAAAGCAATAAGGGCATGTGATGGAAGATTTACTCTGGAAAACATTCTCACAAGGCCTGAACAAAATAAATAAACATGTAACATGGATTATTCTTGCCAATAGACAGCCCCAGTTTATACGTATGTAACAGACTCCCTTCAATTATATTAGAAAGATATTACACATTTGCTGTGCCTGTGGTGATATGTGTACATACAGTAAATGCAACCTGTTTTTAAGTGATGCTTTAGCTGGATGGGGTCAAAGGTTAATTTGCTAACACTTACAAAGCCCCTACTTCCACTATACTCCTTAATCCTAAATCAGGTTGCTGATGTGACCGCCCGGCTCAATCTCCCACCACATGTGCACGTCCTGGGACAGTGGGCGGAACACAAGCTACACCACCATTTCCCTAAAGCAAACTAAATGTGATTCGAGAGCCTATTCATTTATTGCACAAATTCCTCAAGGCCAATGTTCTCTTTGCTGGTAAATTATTTCAGAGGTATGTCAACTTTGCTTTTAAAAGACGCTTGGCACTATATTTTGCAGCTCTTTTAACCATATAAGAAGGAGTTGTTTATCTTGTTGTATATAGCAGCTAACTGGACACAAAAGAACAGACATCTTGCCCTCTCTGTCTTACTTTTATGTGACTAATTGCTCCAACAGTTTTACTGAACAAAGCTTACACTGTAGCGCACGGTCGTTTTCTCTGCTCTCCGAATGCCCCTCTCTCTCTATACCTTCTCACTGTGTTGCACTGTCACCGGGCTGAAGTCACACCTGTGCTTCTCACACATCCCCTCCGTATACGGCTGGAACATACGCAGCCTGGGTGAGACATGGCGAGGGAGCTTTGCTGAATCTCATTAGCCAAGCGGGTAGTCATTAACAGAATGACCTTTGGAAATAATTACCAGCCTTCCTCCTCTCTCCTTCCTTCGCTTCTCACACTCATCCATTCCCCTGTCCCTCCCCTGCCCCTCTTTATGTGCTATAGTTCTCTCAGAAATGCAGAAATTACGGAAAGGCTGAGGTTACACATGTAAAGGAGCAGGCAGTGGTCCCCTGTTTGAGATTACAGCGCACGGTGAATGTTCAGATTAAGGTAATCTTTTGGAAATGCGATTGGATGCACGCCTTTTCCCCTTGGCCAGGTAGACAGGCAGGCAGGTCAGCCCAGGACTAGAAACCATGCATGTGCAGCTCCATGTGATGTCAAGAGCGGATAAGACTACTTGAAGGTGTCATTTTCAAAACGCATGTGCGATAAATCATCAATGACTTTCGCTCCCTCTGTAATCCTGATACTGTGAGCAGTTTAGTGAATAACCTTCTTCTGGGGTTGTGTTCATTGTTGTAAAATAGGGGATTACAAACACATTGTGAGAACAAGGATTGGGTACAGAAAATCTGGTTTGTACAGCTACGGCTTGGACCTGATGCGAAACCATTCGGAAAGAGAAAGAAAAGACCTCTTTCATGTGCAATTAGCTGCCTAGCACTTGCATAATAAATCAACAATAACAGCTCAGAGTGATTTTTCTTAAAGCAAAATAAAGCCAAAAAGGCGAATCTATTCTCTTGTCATTTCCCAACACCGCTTTCCGCTTCCCCTCTAACGCCGTTCACATGTCCAGGAAGCCAGCTTGGCAGACGGCAAGTATAGGAAATCTATGTGCGTGTTTGACTGTTTTATCTGGAGCCAGCCTCGGAGTACGCTGTAGAGTTGCCAGCATGACATGCATGCAACCTGCTAGGACAGCAGACAGTGGAAAGAGAGTCTGTGTTAGCTTTAGAGGGCTTCAAGGCCGCTTTGAACAACAAGCAAATTTATGATCAAATGGATACAATTGCATGTGTTCAATGCCATGGCTTATATCACTTTAAAATGTAGTCATACACTTTGGTTAATAAACATAACTTTTTAGGGATTTGAATATATTTGTTTCGATATGTGCAATTCAGTGCAGTGTACATGCAATTTACAGCCGTATCAGGACAGAAATAGTCTAAGGAAGAGGGAGAGAAAAGCCCTGAAGCCTCTTGTAAACATGCTGTAGCAGGAGAGGCTGTGCACCGCTCTCAGTGCCACTCTCTCAACAACGCTAATTATCAACCAAAGACATGCTAATTACACAGAGCTTTATTGCTAATGTAGCAGGCCGGTATGCCAGCCGCCCACACTGTGAGCTCCGCTCCCCTACCTCTGCTCTCCTCCCACTACACCTTCAGGCGTAGCTGCAACATGCCAGCGAGAGGCAGACATTCATGGAGTCTCCAAAGACAAGTGTATGAAATATGATATGCCACGTGAAATATGTCACATTTAGGGGACATCTGTGTTACTCTCCCTCTGCTAAATTCAGTCCTTCACCGAGTTCATGACCCCTGTTTTATTTGTCCATACAAAACAGGAAGTCTGCCTTGCTCCTGCACCCACCCCTTCAAATTCAACAAGCCTCCCACGTTCTTGCACCTGTGACGTAGTCTGGCAGCAGCACACACGGCTCGGCAGGAGGTGGTGACCCCCAACCCCCCCATCCCACCCGGGCTAAATGCACCAGTGTCAGCCCTGTGGCCAATCCTGTTAGCTCGCTGCAGTTAAGGCTCAAGGCCTCTACGGATCAATTTTTCCCACTGTGACTCAGTCCTCCAGGGATCACAGTGTAGTTAGTGAATCTCTAGTCTCTTTATGACTTCCTTGCCTACAGTATTACATGTTACTTATAGTTCAACAAAAGGCTCTTCATCATGGATATACTACATGTGACACCGCTTCAGGTCCAACACAGTTACGATAGTCTCCAAATGGTGCGCCAAGAAACACTTAACAACACATGGGTTGTTGTCAATACGTCTATTGTTTACATGTGTAATGAAAACCTGCACAGAAGGTTAATCCTCCGGTGGGTTAATCCTGCAGCCAGGTGATTCTGACCATTAGCCTGGCTTGACATCTGGAGATATCATGACACGTGGCTGCCCTCTGCTCCTTACAGGTTGCCCCAGCGGCATCGAAGAATGGGTCAATGGCTGAGGACCGACTTCATTGTACAGTTGTATAATGACAAATAAAGCACCTTAACCTCTACAACATAACTTTGTGTAGTGTCCGAAATTATCAAAGAGAGATAAAAGTGCATTCACTTCTGTTATTCAACTTAAACTGTAAAACTATGATACACTCATCACATGCAAAGTGAGATATGTAGAGCTTTTATTTGTTATAATTTTGATTATTATGGCTCATCTTGTAAAAAACCCAAATTGAAAAGAAAAGATTAGAATATTCTGAAGCCATATTTATCAAAATTATAACAAAGGCTTGGCATATGTCACTTTGCATGTCATGAGTCTATATCATATATTAGTTTCACATTTTAAGTTGAATTACAGAAATAAATGAACTTTTTCATGATATTCTAATTATATGACGAGCACCTGTACATTATACCACTGTGGTACTGCTGTCTTTATATTAGCCACAGTAGATCAAATGCTTGAAAATATAGCTTATAAGAAACAGGAACATGCCAGTGTTAACCTGGCAATATGTTTCAACAGATTCATTTGTGAATTTTGACCGTTAAAACGGTATCAGGGGGGAGCAGCGGAGGATAATGTAAGGTCAAATCTTTAAGGAGAGAACATGTGATATCGCCGGTCACATTCAAATGTTTCCAGTCTGGGCCAGCATGCCATCTGGAATAGCAGCGCTCCCGGAGGGCCTTTGCACCCGAGTGTGGGCAACAAGCCCAGCAACACCCTGATACAGTGAGGAAATACTGCCATACTGCTGGGATCTACATTTATCTATTTCTGAAAATGTACCACGCCACAGTGATGTACAAAGGCTGTGGTAAACACAAATTAATCAAATGTGCTGTCTGAGTGTGTCCCTACAGTTTTGCCAGGACAGTCGTCAGGAGGTTATGTAACAGGTTGAGAACCTAAAGCGCCAAGAGGCTGTCAGCGTCATTTCCTACATTATCTACCTGCTGCTCTTAACGTGGCCTTGAGCCACACCGGCTGCATGTGTCCAATACAAGTGAGATCAACATCCTCCTGACACATGCTCAGCTGCTTCCTCACCCTGCATGATCTGTTGAATAGCTTTTACAATGCAAAGTTTCTGTTTGCACGATTTGTGTACGATCTATAGTTATATTGGCTGATGCAAAGTGTACAGTTGTGATAGCACGTATGATGCATTGAGGCCGTGGAACTCACCTCAACAATGTCGGAGTTGGTCCGGCTCTCGTGTGGCTCATTGTACTCTGTGTATTTGAGCAGCACCTTGTCCATGTCTGTGCTGGCGTACTGGAACAGCTTGTTGGTGCTATTAAAGATGATCAGGGCAATCTCACAGTCACACAGCACACTCAGCTCATATGCCTTCTTCATCAGGCCAAACTTTCTCTTCGTAAATGTCACCTAGGTAGAAGAAAGAAAGAACATTATGAAAATATGCCAAAATCTTAAAGGATAACTACATTTCATAACAGTGACATAATGAGGTTTGTCACTCATGGAAAAGTAGTTTTTGATGGTTCAGCACCTTCTAACTGTAAAAGAACGATCCACTATACCAGAAAAAAAAAAGAAGCTTCGACTTCTTTTAAGGAACTGAAAATACTCTGTCTCAGACATATAACGGTAAAAAGACCAGTTCATGCATGTAGATCAAAGCTCAGGTGTTCATCATGTCAACTTAGTTTTATAAACATTTACAAACCCCCATGTAATCACAATATTCTCCCAATAGGCTGTAAATGTTTAATTACTGCATTGCTGAATTCAAAGAATGAAAGGCCCCAGAAATGGCAACCTTTGTATTGTTAAGAAGTAAGTTCTATGCATGGTTATTAAGTGAAAGGCATGTTTAGAAAACAAAGCATGCCTGCATTGTTCAAACAGAACAGTTTTTATTACTCTATTGTTTGAATCTAAACTGGAGCACTGAAAATAAGTGATTTTGGAAAGTTGTGCTTGTTGTGTTCCAAGCCATGTGTCTAGACTCTGCAGTCGTCTTCTAAGCAAAAAAAGAGAAAATATGTCAGTGACAGGCTGCCTCTTGGAGCAAATCTGCTACTATATTATTGAAATACTTTTGTCGTTTACATAGGACGTCTGTGTTGACAATGCCTTTTAGCGATGAGTGCCAATACTGTGCCCAGCTGGTAACTAAAGATCCCATTTGTTGATTAGCTGTGTGTTTGTCTGTTCTCTTCTGACACTTCTTAGAGCCAAAAAGCACAGACTAACACTCTCTAAAACAAATGGTCTCCACTCCACACACAAAATAAAGATTGGTATTGTGAATGTATTATGCATTGTCCTTCACATATTCTTTTGAGCTCCTTACAACTTCGAGGGCTGTAAGAGGATATACGCTTAAATGGATATTGATAGATAGTTTTGGATTTCCTGAAATTACATCTCCCAGGACGCACCAGGGAAACTGAATATGAAACTATCCTTCGCCCCCAGCTTTTCTCTTCTCTCCTCCGATAAAACCACACACTGCTTTGTCACACAATCAACTGACCATTGGAAATATTTTTAACTCACTATAATTTTGCCGTACAGTGCATTCATAGCAAACGTTCGAGTGGGAAGTCAAGCTTAGTGCCTCGGCATTAGCTCTCATCTGATTTGCAGACAACATACGGAGATATGACTCCCCTGGGCTCTAAATATCATGCTGACATTTACACAGCCAAAGAAGAAATGTGAAGAAAAACACAGGCTTGATTCTTATTAGATCAAAAAGCATCTTGTGACAATAAGATTAATTGTAATATCCACCTTGTATTATCCTCCAAAAGTGAAAGCCTTTTAAAAAGGTCAGTCATGTTAGAACTGCACCAAGGACTCGGAAAAAAATATGGTCATTTTATGCTATGTTTATATTCTTTGTCATTTCATTTTTGGCCTTTTTAAATCCAGGCTCAAGACGCATTTATTCAGACTGGCTTTTTAATATTTAGTAGCACGGCGACACTTTTATCTGTTCCATCTTACTGTTTTATTTTATTTTTGTTTTTGATTGTATGAATGTTTTCAATGTATTTTATGTGATTTTATTGTAAAGCACTTTGGTCGCCTTGAGTGTTGTAAAGGGCTCTATAAATACATTTTGATTGATTTGCCAATTATCATTTTGTTGTTAATAAAAAGCTACATCATGAGACATTTTGGGGCTAAACCAAGGCTGGATATATACGTACAAATCAGTCGATGAGTGTCTGAAGTCAGTGGAATTAAGTGGATGATGAACAAAGAAACGCGCTAATATGAAAAGAATGAGTGAATTGAGCATCACCACAGGAAGGAGAATGAGTGTGATAACAAAATCTTTGCTGACCATATATAACACCTACATACATATCACACTGCTCCCCCACACCTCCACCTGACACATGCAACCTGCTACCTCCAACCCATACATATACTGTATATAACAGCAGTGATGCCAGTGCATGGGTTTCGATAAATAAGAATAAATGGTTTCTCCAAGAGCAAATAGCAATGATACTCCATGTAGGGTGTGCTATGAAATATATTGGAGGGTTTTGACAATTGTTGAACAATTACTGAGTTTTTCTTGAAAGTTTTGTTAGTAGGTCCCTAAACACGCCACAATGCTCAAATTCTTCGCCGATTGTCAAAAATCATGACAGTTTTATTCTGAAAATGTAATTAAATTTTATGACTATAATATATAAATGTCAATTCAGAGGATGATATAAATTGGAGAAGAAGCGTGGACTTTTGTGTGTGTGTGTGTGTGTGTGGGGGTGAAGAGTTGGGGGCAGACGCACAGGAAGCACATTTGAATGCATTTCCTCTCATAACAGGAAGAGGCCGGTGGCTTCCCCTTCACAATAGCTTCGCTTCTGCTTCCCTTGTCCTGCTCCGATTCCCTGGGGTAGAAGGAGGGGAGGGAGGAGAGGGCCACCAAACTCTCCTGGTTAGTAAACCAGACATATGTGTATGTGGTGTGAGAAACACAGGGGCAACTTACCAGCTTATACTGGAATATATGTCAATTCTTAACATTTCATCTAGAATCAATCATCATTATATACCCAAATGGCAGTATTAGATTACTCAATATCGATATTGTAAGAAGCCACAATATATTGCCAACTCACTGAAGTCTTCCGTCGGATTGAGAGTTACTCGTTTTTGCTGACGCAGCAAAGAACACAAAAAAATGTCCAAACATTCAGTTTTAGTCATCCTAATTTAGATTCCATTTGTGGGTCCCAATTTATTTTGGTTAAGTCTCGTTTTGATAAAAAAATAAATACATAAAATAAATGCTGATCATTCTTAAATAGTTAAATGGAATAAATAGGGTGGACATGGTTTAGTAAAATATTACAATAATATTGTTAATGCAATATTCAAGACAATTATCAAATATCATAACTTTAATAATTGGAGGTCAATTGTAATTGTTAATATGATTTTCCTATTTCAATCACCAACAAGACCGTGTAATCGTGATTCAATATAGTACTTTTTGCACTGACTACAAATTTACTTTGTGTGTTCCTGTTATGGAAAAAAACACAAGCAGGGGAAGACAGAACTGCTGGTCAGAAGTGGATGTCATACAGTTAGTGGCCGGAATAGCAAAAATAACTTGACCATCCTCCATTCGGGACAAATATAGAGTCTCGTTTTTATTTTTAACTGTTTCCACAGGAAGAAACTGACCGACATTACTCAGAGAAAAGAAGAAAAAAAAAAATTTACATAATGAAAGAGACCATATTCATCTCAAATCTACATCGTAAAACCTGATTTGAAGTTAAACTTTGGTTTCCAGTGTGCCTAACACTTTTTTTAAAGTATAATAATTGTGCATTTCCTTACGAGCACCTGAAATAATGTAATTATTGGAAGTTTATTGAATTAACGTTTTGAATGATTGGAAGAAAAAGGGTATAGAGAATATAGTTTAAAAAAAGTCTTGTTAGAATGTGTGCCTACAAAAAATGTATATAGACCTGGACTGTCAACTATTCTATGCCACATTTAAAAGACACAAATGCTTGGACCTTTTACGTGAAAAGGAGAGACATAAAAGTGGAAAAAAACATGTGAACGTGAAATATGACAGGTACTGGGTAAAAACTGAAAAAAAAAAAAAAAAAAGATAATTCAAAAATACGGCAAAGAGCAGGTGAGAGCCTGGAGAGCCTTTTTCAGGTGAGCTCTAACAGCAGAACATATGATGCGGGAGTGCCGCTCGCTGTGGTAAGAGACACAGACACTGGAAGGTGGGAAACAGGGAATTAGTGCCGGGGTGCAGGGGTGAGGAGCTACCCTGTGGGCCTCATTATTTTCCTGCTGTTAATTTCACTCGCATATTTTCTCACCCCAATGCTGTTGATTGGAGAGAAGAATGCTTTATCGTCGAAACAAAAAGACCTCTTATTCAAGCGGCTGCAGTTAGCATGTTGAGGAGCCCGCAAGATGACATTAAAACTAGATTTTGTTTTTTTGTCCCCCGTGATAGTGGCGGGACTATAGTTTGGGAAGGATTTGGAGATCCTGTTGTTGCTACTTCTTGTTATGTATGACCTGATCAGTGTTTCACCTTTGGCCTAAAGTCCCTTCCCCCAAAGATTATCCAACTCGCGGAGAACAGACGTTTGAAAACAATTCGCTCAAAATGGGTGCAATAGGTTTTCTGCCTGAAGAAGTATAAGACCAATGAGATACATTTTCCCATTGAGTTCAGCCATGAGGCTCTAGCCAGGAGAAAATTAGGATTTGGGTTTAAGGGCTGCCAACTGACATGAAACCTACAGGACATTAATAATCAGTGTACAATCAGTGGAGGATGAGCTGTGAAGCCAGTAAATCCAAAAGGAAACCTGAAGCATGATCCCGACCGCGCTTACACAGCAAAGGTATTCCTCTTCCAAAAATGTCTCCAGAGAGGTGCTTCATGTGTGAAAATGAGTTGATGAGCCGGTATGTTTCAAACCACACGTCCCCACACTGCACTGAACATGTCCCTATGTTGAGCGCGGCTGCGAATGGTCGTTCTAGTCTGCGCTCCTATGTGGCGGCCCTGAGTCTATGGCACAGGGGGCCCTTTCATGTGCCCGGGGCTGGGAGTGAGTCTGAGTGGTTGGGGGGCTCGGAGCCAGAGCTCACACACTGCTGCCTACTGTCCACAGCTCTGGGCAGCCAGTCAGTGGCAGGGAGGCCTGGCCCTTGTGCCCCTGCGTCGGGAAGTGTTTCTAAGGCCTGGAGGTGGTAGCCCAAAGTGGCCGCCCAGAGCGCCAGGCCCCGTGCCCACTCAGAGTCAGGCCGGGCCCAGAGAGGCAGAGCTGCCCTGTAGGTGGCAAGATAGTGTTGACAGCCACACAGAGTGGTGCCACTCCATAAGCAAGCTGCATAGGTGAGGAGTGGAGCTGACAGGCGAGAAGGAAACTGTATGTATTTGTACAATTTTTGGAAAGGCATTTAACCTAAACTGGCAGTGTAATTTATATTCTTCAAAGCATTACAAATCAACAAATAACCAAGACGCCAAATGGCATGAGAAGAATGATAGGTTGTAAGTATGCAAATCTTTTCGGTGTTTATTTGGTTTTGTTGCTGCAGGGACATTTCCCCAAAAGGAAGTGAAAATATGCAAACCAAACCTTCCGTTTTCTTTCCATTTTGCGAAACGATGAAATTAGAAGTTTCTGTCTGTCTCTTTGTGGCTGTCTTGTGATGTTCTCTCATTACATCTGAAATGATGTCATTTTTATGGGTCAGAGGTTGAATGGCACTGAATGCCTAGTGTCCGATAGTAGCATGTAGCACCCTCAGAACTGGGTGACTTCATTGCTTGGGGCATGATGAAACTGACTCAAAGCAGATGTATTTTTCAGATGGTAAAACAACAAGGTTATTTATTGATTTGCCTTTCCCTGAACCCTCTCTATCCTCCGCCTCGTTTTCCTCTCCTCTCTCCTCCGACCGTCAGTGTAGCCCGGATATCTGAGGCATTGATTCCCCTCAGGTGTCCTTCCTGTCTCCCTCTCTCTTCCTTATCCTCAGGAGCCGGAGTGCCTGGCGCAAATGGCGGGCCTAGTCTACACAGGGATGAGAGCGAGCAGGGCTGAGATAACAGAGCGGAGGAAGCGCGGGTGCTGTTGCAACATGATAGCTACAATCCTTTTCTCTCAAAACTTGGTGACCTCTGATCTGCTTTTCTTCACACCGCTTGCCGTTGTTTGGCGAAATGGACAGCAAAGGCAGGAAAATTCAAACCACTATGGTGTAGACGTTTGCAAACTGAGTCTTGCTATTTGTGAACGGTAAATAAGGGTTAGTTTGAAGTAATTTATGAAGAATCACTTCATAACTTTGTTGCTGAATTGTTTCGCTGTTGAAAGAGTGAAAGGGCGTTAAGATAAGGTGTATATAAGTCTCCATGTGCGGTGTGTGACCTGTGATCCAGGGGCCACAGTAGCGGCGTATGGATCCAATTGGGATGCCAGGAAGCTGACAAAGTGTTCGTGGTCAGTTGTGCTACAGGAAGTGATCGATTGTGGGCCTGGGGGGCACTAAGACAGCTCTGTCTTTATCTGCTTCCTGCGACAGAGCAGAGTGTCTGACCAAGACGTGTTGCACACTATTTATGGTTCGTAGGATGGATTTGGTGTAATGTGACACAGAATGTTTAGTTTTTTTTGCTCAAAACAAAACTACAGAAAACTGCAGCAATACAGTATCCGACGGGCTGCGTCACTCTAGTGCTCCAAGTTTTTGGCTTATGATTATAACTTTGTAATAGTACAGCATGTGGTGTGAGATTTTATTTGAAAAGCAATTGCTTAGTTCTTAGTCCAATGGACAATAATAATAATAATAGTTTTTAAATTATAGATTTGTTTACTCAATGTACATTTTCATAGATTTCCTATATATCATTATGTTGTTTGTTTACTTATAGTTAGTCGCGTTTCAGATGTATTACATAGAATTTTACATTATTTTTAATGGACTATATTTCAGACAAAGGGGGTCATTTAAGTGTCTGAGCCGAAGTGAGCAACATGTGCAAAAGTGGACCAGCAGCATCATAATATGCTTTTTAATTTATTTCACGGATCAGATTTGAACATCAAATTAAGTGTAACATAACAAAATAGCATATTTTATTTTTTAGCTTGCAGCTGCTCCTGCCTTTAAAAAAAAAAGACAGCAAAATACATAAAAAAAAAGAAAATTTTGCATTTATTAAAATCAATAATTTTGTCGCCGCATCTTCTTTATTTTATGATTGTGAAGCGACTGCATGAATCTGTGCGGTGTCAGCATATGAGATGTTTTAACACGGTTTTAGTCAGATCATGAGTAAATCCAACCAGCTGCTGTACCCGTGGAGGACTTGCACCCAGAGCAATAACAGCCCTGTTCTCTGCTCTACTGTACCCCGTCCCTGGTTCAGATATTGCCCAGACTCCCAGTAGACCGCCATTGTTGAGGTCTATGTCGGGTGCAGGGTGTAGGGTGTCCCCTCCCTCCTTCCCCCCACCCTCACTCTCATCCATCCTGCCGTACCCCTGGGGGCTTACCTGTCTGTTGCGTTCATCCATAATCCGCGTGATCTGAATCTTTTTCCTCCCCATCGTCCCCGTCGTTCTCTCTGTCTCTCCTCTTTCCAAAAGAACTTTATGCTTTCTTCTTTTTTTTTTCTTTCCCCTCTTCTCTTTCTCTTCTTTCTTGTCACTGTTCAGGCTCTTCCTTTATCTGTCTCAGCTTTCTATTTGTTCCAATCAATTCAAAGATCCCGGCATTGGTGCCTGTAAGAAAAAGAGAGAAGCAAAGAGGAGGGGTGGGGGGGGGGGGGGGGGGGGGGGGAAGAAACGTTAAATAAAATGAAATACAGCAAAATAAAAAAATAAATAAAAAAAAGTGGCATCATGGCAGCCACAGGGGAGGGCGACGAAAGACAAAGAATCTGTCAACAATGTTGTAAGGAGCGCTGTGTTTTTCAGTGTCGATATCATGCAAATCAGTTTTTTGCGTTTGCTTTGCTTCTTTTTTTTTTTTTTTTCTCCCAGGTAGCGACTATGAGAGGAGACAGCTCTGTCAGGATCTCGCCTCGTTCACAGAGAGTTTGACAGTGTTTTGGAAGTGCCGCAAACTTAAACGCTCTAATCACCAACACTGTAACATTACCTCTAGACTGAGAAATACATTTTGTTTCTTCCCCTGCTGTATTGACAACGGAGCCCGCTGCTTTTTTCTTTCGTCCTTTTTTTTGCACATTTCCAAGCTGGCAAAGATAAGCCACGGAGTTTGTGATACTCCGATAAAGCGAAGCCAAGGGAAGAGGGCGCCGAATGGTCCTCTCCCCTCCCTCCCTCTTTAGACTTTTCCATTTGTGGATATCAAGTTGCCATTATGATTCCAGAAGCCCTTATGATTGTTTATTCAGATCAGTGCAGAACTGGTGAAGATTTTATCCTGCAACTACAAGCAACAACAAAAAAAGTGATATTCAATAGACGTGAATGAATATTTTACTAATGCATTACGGCACAGTTGTAAGCAATTTGTTTGCAAGTAAGCAACATCACGACTAGGCACAAACTTTTGCACTTTTTTTAAGTTACAGTGTTTATTTTGTGTTCGGCTGTGTCGGCAAGAAACATGGAAATCTCGGCTGGATGAAAGAGCTCAGTGAAATATCGTTGATTCCTGCACCGTGGATATTCCCTAATATTGCGATGACAATAGTTTGGTGGCATCCAAAGAGTGCACTGGCCTCGGCTCTCCTCCCGAAACACGGCCTTCCCTTTGAGCCCGGCATCACACTCAATTCTGCGACCTTAACGCGATCCAGATATGAGAGGCGCATCTGGAAAAGTATATAAACGGAGAGGATTACTAGTACTTAGGAGAAAAGGCCAGCAGACAACAAAGCTGCGTGTGCAAAAAAAAGCTGCAGCCTAAAAAAGTTTGCATGAGTGAGTGACTGTGTCCGGAGTGCGCCCGCGTGCCGTACTGTAAACAGGGCTGTGTGTTGGGAGTGTGAGCTTGGCTAAGCCCGAGCTCCGGTGCATCTCTCCAGAGTGCTAAAGTAGGCCAACCCAATCTATCTCAGGGAGGAGCAGAAGAACTGTTGTTGTGTTTTCTTTTGACAGTAGAGGTGATAACGTCCCTCGTTATGCAAATGAGCATCCCATTATTTAAGCTCAGTGCAATGCAGGGGAGCTGTCAGTATCGTCACATGAAAAAAAAAAGGGAAAAAAAAAAAAAAGAAGAAAAAAGAAAACTCCATCTACGTTGCCTTTTTACCTCGACTTTCTCCTTCTTCTCTCGTCTCTCCTTTCTGAACCAGATTTCCGGCACCTGGCAGCGCGAGCATCAGACGGTGATGTGGAAGACGACACCACTTCACCAAAAGACACGTCAGTCTCGCTCTCTCTTTCTATCACTCTCGCGATGCATTCTCTCCAGCAGACGCGCTCTATACCGCTCCGTCATCGCATCGTTTCTCGCACATGAATGCACTTGCCAGGATTCTGTTCTCGTTCAAAGACGTTCCTCTAACCTGATTCCCGATGTGAACCAGAGGTAACGCAAGAGGTCCCGAGAATTTTGTCAACAAGCCTGCCACGGACTCTAGCTCTAAACAGAGGGAAATGGATAATGAAATATAAACATGGCACAAAAGCAGAACCTGAGCACAAGGCACTGCAGGCCAGTGCATTGCCCGGGGAAAAAAAAAGATGAAGTGAAACGGGGGCCAGAAAAGCGACTCCACAGTTTGTCCACAATATTTCACTCCGATAACAACATTTCTGACATCACCAAAAAGACAAAAAGTACGAGACAATGAGACATGAACAATAACGGAATGGGTGACAATGACTTCCCTGAGTTGATGGCTCAGAAAACGCCCCCTTTTTGAGGAAATAAAACAAACATAAATGCATCATTTGGCAGTTTGGACAACAGCCAGAGTGTGCCATCATAATAACAACAAAGATCTAAAATAACTCAGTGGCAGCTTTGAAGAGGCAATCCAAAAACATTTTAGCATAGCTGTGCCTAAACACACCCATCTATAGACAGACAAACAAAGAGCTGCCCCTTGCAAGAAAACAAAGAGACATGTTGTCAGACAAACTCGGATTACAAGGCAACAGTAAGGCGCTTGGCACAAGACAGCCAGACAAGGATATCAATCAAGAGGGAGCACCTCAATCACAGACCGACAGGATCACCCCTCCCCCCTCTCAGAACAACACAGGGCCTGGGCACAGCTCCAAACAAGGGGGCGTTACCTCTGTGATCCCTGCCTTCTGGCCACCCTCTCCTCAGCCCAGTGCACAAAGCTCAACCTCTCAATGTCAACACCCACTGGGGCAACACCTCGGGCCTTACGTAACATTAACGCTAAGACTTAAGCCCGTGTGCTGAACACTTAATCCACGCGTTTGGCTCCCGAAGCTAGCCACTCGCTCCCCGAGGTGAGCCACGGCTGCCGCCTCAGAGGTCCCATTCAACCCACACCCTCAAAGCGCCCCGATTTTTTTCTATGGATCAACTGACATTCCAGACATATTTCTGCATATAGTTCCAGTTCAAGAACAATCACGTTACAGAGACTGGGATCGAGTTGATAAACCTACTTCACCAGTACAATGAAGCAGCTCTTTTTTTGTAAATTAAAAAATGTATACACGTTGTTTTGACTCAAATGCTGTCTGCTGTTAAATAATGATTTTTGACATCAAATCTCTATACAAGGAACTTACTTTTTAACAATGCCAAACCTTAAAAAACTGATTTATAACTAGTATAATCATTAGGCCTTCCTCCCAAAGCACAGACATTCAATTGTATGGATTTCGGATTGAGCTTTTCTATGTTCTTAGACACCATTTTGAAGACTTTTAACCATTCATTTTGTTTTTTAATTGCTTATCACTTTTGCAACAGTCCTCATCTTTCATCACTTGAAGCCCAGGGAAAAGGTGACTGGTGCTAGAACATCGCCTCGAGAGATGTCCCCACGATGCCCACGCACAGGTAAATCGAACGTCCCCGCTTCTGTCCCATGTCTCTTACGTTCTCCTTGGGTGTCAGCTCTTCAGTCCCCACTTCCCTTCGCCCGCTGTAACCACCTCCAACTCCACACATTTTTTTTTCTCACCGCCTCCGCCACGTATGAATGCCAAGGCAGCCTGTGGATAAAGACTGCCCACCTCCTCATTGGGCACACTTCCCATTCTCCCTTTCCCCCCCCCCCCCCCCCCCAGTGGTTTGCATAGAGCATTGGTTAACTCAACAGATTACCACTGATTCATTCCAATCCAATTTACCCTCCTGACGGCGAAACAGAGGGAGACCGAGGGAAACAATTGCAGGCTTAGTCAGTGTGGTCAAGTGGCACGAGGCAGTAATGCTCGGGAAGGAATTTCTCACAAGGCCCTGACACTGACTTCTGACCTTGATGGGGCAAATGTATTGTTGTGTAGTGCGAGACAATTTGAGTAGGACCTAACTATCAACACAGACTACAGAAGATTAAGTGTGTGGAGTCAAGGCGATAGTTTTCAGATATCTTAGCCTTGTTAAAAAAAAGTGTCCTGCAGTGAGGGTTAATGACGGTTAACCTTGTTCCCCTTTTGGTCAAATGGCACCTGTGTAAAAAAAAAAAAAAAAGTGACCAGAAACACACATCTGTGAAATTGTTTTGTGCCTCTGATACTTTTTTTTTCTTCAACGTCTGCAAGTGATCGCAGATGCAGAAGGAACAATACAAATGAATGTGATAAAATTGTAATGCTCAGGTAATGTAAAATGTGTGTAAATGCCTTTCCCTTTGCACTAACTGAATACAGGAGTGGCAAATGATAATGGGAGCGTGCACAGTTTCAAAGAGGCAAAGGTGGATCTGAAACTTGACACAGAGCTGACTTCTGCGCATTGAAGAGGTGGAAATGAAACAATATGCAAGAATGAAAAAGAGTAAATACAGTGTTATAGAGATTGAAAGATAGCAGGCAGCAGCGGGTTCTTTTGAACAGGCACCAGGCCTCTCCAGGGGGAGGGGAAGAGCGGTACCCACGACCCTCCCATCTGTTAAGCAGACGGACAGAGTGAGGCAGAGACGGAGAGGAGAGAGAGCATGGAGGCTGGGGGAGGATGAGGATTCAGCAGCGCATAGATGTAATGAGCTCTCTCTCTCTCTCCATCTCAAAAGTGGAGCTGAGAGGACGATGGGAACATACAGACTCGGCACACCACAGAGGCGTGATTCTAGGTCGCCTCTCTCCCAAGTGTTTAGTCACTAAAAACTAATATACAGCACACGCCGCTTTTTCACATTCTAATAGACAGTCTGTAGGGTGCTTGTTAATGTGGCTTTGTTATTGAGGACAGCCACTGGAGGCAGACCCACTGAACAGGGCAGCCCGCAAAGAGGAACTTTACCTTGACTCATGTGCGGGACTTTTGTGTCACTTGGAAATGCATTATAATCACAAAACAGGGAATTAGACGACGAAACTCAAATTCTGAGAACGTTTTGCGATGCGATGTTCCATTCAGAGAATTGTGAGGAAGTGCACACGCCTAAAAAGTGGCTATTCTGCTGTTTCTTGCATTCTCAAATCCCAATTCTTCATGTAAGAGCCAATTTGGGGAAGGTGGTTTATCATAAGGGGATTGTCGCTGTTTTTCTAATAAACCCCACCTTGGCGGCACTACCCAGTTCACGGTATTTCTGCAACACATTCGGCTGTAGCATGTGTCCCGTAAAAACTATATATAAGAAAGCACCAGTATTGCCAATCCCTAGAGGAAATGTGGTTGCAGGGATTTTGAAATAACATATTACAGTGCAGTGGGTAAACCTTTTAGTAGGTGCATGGTACGTTAAATAAACTCTGTCTCTTTTCAAATAAACTCCAGTTTCCTTGTAGACAGCAAAGAAAAAAAATTACTTCTCAAACATCTACTTGGAAAAATACAGTTAGAAAGATTTCTTCATTCTGTGTCTGGTTTTGCAGCTCAAAAATCATATGGGTTTTGAGACTTAATAAGGAGAAACTTAGACTCGCAGAACGAGATTTTCAAGCTCGAGCCTAGATGCATTACTTGTTTCTATATTCATTTTCAAGCGTTGTGAGGGAGCTGTCTCTTGAGGATGGGTTGAGACAGTATAGAGAGACAACAGAAATGTACCGGCTCAGGATGAAACCACTAGCCCAGATTATGGCAAACTGGAATGCTTAACGTTATGTACAGCATTGTGCCCCCTAATGTCATTAAAGGCAAAGTCTTCTTTTTAGTACCACTGCACCGCATCTGTCAAGGCGAGATAGGCAGGGTGACGAATGGCTATCACTGCTATACTACTCTAAATCCTTACTCCCTATTGCCACCTCCACCCAACCCACACCCCCCGTCCCACACATATTAATTTCTTTTTCGAGGCAATGTAGTGACCTAAAGCTGGGTGGTATCCCAACTGTAGGTGGTCGTCAATGGCAATGCTATTAGAGCTAATTTAACATGTTACCATCTCAAGAGATTAGCAACATGCAGGGATTAGTGTGATAGTGGTGGATCATCTCATAATGTCTCTCTCTCTCCCTCTCTCTCTGGCTGAACTTGAATGTAAAATCTGTGTTAGAGGATATGTCTCACCTGTCTCGCACTATTAGCTCAAGGTTTAGTCGGATCATTAGCGAGACAGCCAGCATTTCACATATATTCTATTTTCAATGTCTCAGTGCCGAAGAACAGACACCTGTCTATTGATAAGGATGAGACCGAGGCACTGGCCCCATGGTTCGGCGTTACTATTACACTATCCTGTCATGCACCTCATAAGTGTGATTGACATTTGTCAGAACAAAAAGTGTGAAAAGCCTTAACAAAGGGAGTAGTCTTTACTTAGACTCATTCAACTTCATAATGAGGAACATTTGCAGGTGTGGAAGGTGCAAGCTTCACTCTTTCAGAGAACAGTTTTCTACTATAAGCGAACACACAGTCGCCTTGGTTTGAATATGCAATTAGTATGGCCATTTAGAGGCCTGCCTTTCCTGTTTACAACTTTGGAAAGTCACTTAATTATACTATAGTGGTTGTAGCTGTACATATAATTATGTCATTTAGCCACAAAACATAATTGAAGTAATTATATGGTATGTTTTTGCCAATTAAGCTGGCTTTACTCCATAAAGTAAGTTTGAGTGAATCTAAGATGGTTTGGTCGATTTAAGTTTGATTTACTTTTTTTTTTTTTATTGATAGAAAATGACTACATATTTACAACTGTTTAATGCAGGGGTCACCAACGTGGTGCCCGCGGGCACCCAGGTGCCCTTTGGGGCATGCCCAGTAGCCAGTAGCCCTTGAGACTTTTTCTAAGGTGTAAAACACTTCATTTTCTTGAATCTGATTCAATATGGGGTCAATATCCTATAACAGTGTACGTTTAAGTCTTTAGGATTTGTTTTTAACTGGTAGCTCTCGAACAACACAATGCTCTTGAAGTAGCCCTCGGCTGAAAAAAGGTTGGTGACCCCTGGTTTAATGTGTATTTTGCAAATTTGGAAAATGTAAGCTGCTCACATAATCTAAAAAAAACCGACATGCTTCTGAGTCCTTGTAATGGTCAAAATATTGCCTAGAATCATAGAGACCCAGAGTGGTAAAAACAAATGAGGCGACAAAGATGCTTCATGTTTTGTCATAGTCTAATTGTGTATTCATCAAGGGTTGACCAGACATACGAGGATGTAAAATGTGGCGTGTGACCTTGGTTTGAGCAGCTGCGCGCCTCACTCAGCACCAACATATAGGCCCTCAGCGCTGCAATGGAGACAGGTAGCCATCAGTCAGAGCCAGGTGAGAGCCATCTTTCTGTAGCCCATTGCTGACTCCCCCCAAGGACAAAATGACTTGACACGACACATCAACTCCCCCCTTTGAAATGAGGCCAAGGGCTCGTGAGGTTGCAGCTGCTCGGGCCAAAATCAAACCAACAAGAGGGCAAAAGCAGGCAAACAAGAGCAGCATGGTACACGTTATGAGGGTAAAGGCAGTGATAGTAAGTGATACTATACCACAACGATATGAAGCCACACAAAAACAATAATAATTCACATCTGTCTCCCGTGGCTCCTTACGGATTGCCCCAGCAGCATTGAAGGATGAGTCAAATAAAGAGGACAGATTTCCCTATGGGGACAATAAAGTATAATCAGTGCCAATTATACAAATAGGCAATCTATAGCTGTTATTTGTGTTGATATAAATAGGTACTATAGTACTAAATTGAGGTTGCAAAAAGTCAAGGTGTCAACTTTAGACCCAAGATGATAATTAAATGGAATATGGAAGTGGCATCAGAGTGTTGTGATACACATCTGATGCTAAGAAAAACAGCTGAAGTTAAGTTTCACTTATCAGCATAGCCACTTTCACTTCTTCTATTCTGCATTTCTCTATAAAAAAAAAAAAAAAAGCGGCTCTATTGTCCACCACATCATTCACAAATTATACCCATGTATGTACAGTATGCGAGTACACCCCCTCACTGAAGCATTAGGAAAAGAAAAATAGCAAATACAATAATAAAGAATAAAGCTTGCGGTGGAATTGCAGAATAAGCCGTTGGGTGACTGTACCCTGCCCCCACAGGAACAGCCGGGAGTCATGTCACTAAGAACACAAAGCACTGACATATTCACCCAATTATGTTCCCTGCCGTGTATGACAATGTCTCAGGATGTTAGCAATGTTCACTGATGGGGGAGAGGGCCAGCCTGGATGTGCGTCAGCGGTTGACTTACTACCTATATAAGCTTACATGTATGTCCATATAAGAATTGTCATCCTGACCTCCTAATTCTCATTAGTATGGTTGCACAAAAAGGATATATATATATATATATATATATATATATATATATATATTTATATTCACACACACATACACACACTGAAATACCAAATTCAATTTATTAAAGTCGCACAAAGTTGGGCACACACATTATATTTTAGTACCATATTCATATGTCTTGATTCAGCTTACTAGATGTTGGATGTAAAAAGATAACTTAGTGTCATTTTGTTCAGGCCTACACTTCGCCCTTATTGTACTTTATCAGTCCTAGACATCACATAGTACAATCTTGCTGATGATCTCGTCACACACTCCCCCATCCCTTACACTTTTCCTGTGCCACGGCATTCTAATCACCCTAATTAAAAGCTTTGTTCATTTAGAAATCTCTGATGACAATTTGTCTCACTCTACCCCTACAGCAGTGGTGGCTGTGAAGAGAGGAGAATTAAATTTGATCTTCTGACAGCAATTATTAAATGTTCCCTCCTGGCCTTGATTGAGGGCCGCAGGCTAATGCTAATGTGGCTAACCATACAGAGCCATTAGCTTACAAGGTACTTTGTCAACTAGCGAGTTTTATTCCGCTTTAGTGAACTTCATATTTTGTGACCAGACAATGTTATAGGTGAAAACGGAGCAAATACTTTTTACGCCCAAGTCCCAAGTCTGGATAAATTGTTAACAACATTAAAACGGAAATAAACTTGTCGTAAAAGCAGATTTCATGAGTTTGACCACATGTAAAGACAAGTATACTGTATTGAATATAAATTTGTATTCAGAATAAGTGGCAATTAAGTGCAATCTTAATAATGAACAGAAAAGACTGTAAAGCACAAATATGAAACAGTCAAATGAGTAAAGTCAGTGAGGTAGACTTTAGCTACAAACTAACTATTATCCATCACTGGTGAAAGTCAACTCTGTACATTCAAGTGTGTGATATGGAGACAAGAACAGGAACAGTGATGTCCTTCATAGATTTCACCTTCTGATATTTTTTTTTGTCACTGGTCCCGGTGCTCTGCACAGAAAACGGAGTAACCTAGATCATACTGGAGTGAGCTGGGGAGGGGAAAAAAGGGACAAATGTATACCTAAACAAGTTTGGTAACGCACTACGAACATTTGCAAAACTGCTGAGTCTCTGATTATAAATAAAGATCTTCTTCTTCGTCTATATTGATTTTTATTATTATTTGTCAGCAGACTGTTCAACTGCTGTATACAAGTTTGAGACACTGTCTTCTTAACATAATGTAAGTCAAACACATATGTTTTCATATTCATGTCTATTCGGGCTATGACTGCACATCTTTGCGAACAGAATTCTCTGTTGTGTTGGCATGATGTCATCGACAGTAGCCATTTTGATGTTGATGACACAGAGTTGCAGCCAGAGGTTTGAGCTTCCAGAGGAGTGGTGGGTGTAAGAAGAGTAGGTTGTATGAGCGTGTGGCGGCATACAGTACCTACACATGAGCCTGTGTTTAGGGGAGTGGCCCCCACCAAGGCCAAAGCCACGCCAGAGTCAGGCCTAGCCTCTCATTAGCCATGGGCCGGTTGCCGCACTGCTTTTTGGAGTGGTTAAGGGGTAACCGGCGAAGGTCTGGCACTTCCACTGTACTCCACTCCCAGCGCCATCACAACCTAACCTCATCAAAGAGAGCTCTCGTAATTTGTCACAGAAAGCAGCCAATTAACATATGTTAAGGGAGGAGGGAGGACAAGAAGAAGGGAGGAGAGAGGGGAGGCTGAGTGAAAAAAGATAGCGTATGATTAAAGAGTCTGCACAGCTGCATGAAATCAAGATGGCAAAGAGAGGTTTGAGAGAGACCTCAGCCCCAGTAATCTGATAAAGCTTACTGTTACTTAACCCCATCAGCTAGTGAGAGTGGAAGAGCCATGAAGCAGGCGAATGAAATAATAGACAAACAAATATTAAATTACTACTGTGGAGGCTACTAGCGCTGGCAGGATGCCTCATATCTCAATATGTGGCTGTTCCAATAGGCAATGAATCACAAAGAGATTACCCTATTAAAAAATTCCACTCGTCTTTAACCACAATCTATTTTTGGCTCAACGGTCATTGTGAGTGACAGGCCTTTTGAGAAGCCTATGCTGTCTTTTTTTGTTTTACACAGAAGTCTTCTAAAAAGCAATTTGAAGAAACTAAGATTGTATTTTTTCTGTCTGACGCAGGTCCCGTATTGTTTGTTAGTGTTCAAATCCTCACGGTGGGGTTTTACCAATGCGTTGTGTACCTATTTATGCATGTTGGCGCACGAGTCGTCGGTGTGCGTGTGCCTGCGCGTGCCTGTTATTGGGGATGTTGTTGTTGTAGGAACATCTTGTGAAGTGACTTGTGTGATATTTTGCCTTGTTGTTGTGTTTTCGGTGGCAGGCTGAATGCATTAGCCGTGCATGGTGATGGTACGGTGTGTAGAGCCGTCTCTCAGCCACCTCTGCCTTGTCTCTCCACAGCAGCTGATCACACGGCCTGACAAGCATCGTTGGCTCTTTGGCTTCTGCGCTGATGCTTCACTATACATACGGCTATGACTCTTTCACTGAGTGGAAGTAAGGAGGCGTGGAATATCAAGGCTTTAACCAAATCTGACTGATATTGGGAATTTTGCATCAAGTTATGGGGAAGTCCCCTTAACAAAAAGAGAAGTGTTTTTGTTTTTTTAATGCGCGACGGGGATTAAAATATTAAAAATGGAAAAACATGCCATGGTCTATAGATAAACTATGAACGCTTCATCTTCCTCCACGTTCTTGTCTCATCATCACTCTTTCTTATCCAGACCATCAATTATTATTTATTTATTTGTTTTCGTGTTTGGTAAGTGAAAGGCCAAAGGAGTACGCGATGGGAGTGGAAGGAGTCACAGCCTGGTTGTTTTCTGCCGTCTTCCTGCTGCAGAATGCTTGGTTCAGGAGCTGCTGGTTGAGAGGAGGACCTGCCTGGAGTTCCCCCCACCAGTGCAACCAGCACTCAACTCCCTGCGCAGTGAGCACAGCTGCACCGTTCACATAACCTCGCCTGCCCCCTCCCACTCCCCCAAGCTAATGATAGCAGAGCACGTCCCCTACACAAGGCAACAGCTTTATCCACCTCATGCACTCTACATAGACAAACTCGCAGCAAGAACTGGACACAAACTAGTGGGTACAACCTATCCCCATTCCTCTCTTCATGTTTCTCATATCATTCAATTTCTTCTCCATGCCTCCGTCCTGAGAAAAATCCCCCTGGCCTCATGATGAGCGCGGGCCTGAGAATGTAACACACAAACACACACACAATGTTCCCCTCTGCACAACCCTGCGCAGCAAGTGACCTGTATCACAGCTGTGTGTGGGAAGCTGGACTGGTGGGTGTGTTCTACCACAGCCGACTGTGTGAATGTATATTTCTGTACCTACCTGCAGTTACCAGTTTTCTGCTGCAGAATTACAGCAAGTGTTTGGAAATGTTTGTAATGAATTTTGGAGGGGGTCAGGGAAGTCGTGTACAATGCATTATCTATTGCCTTAAGAATGGGGTGTAATGTTTTTTTTTACAGATTGAACTGAACTCATTTATTTATTGTTTATTTGGTCGGGACAGTGCATGTTAATGTTTTTGTTGTAGCCATACTGCCTTTGCTCTGCCCGATCCCGTCACATCCCAGAAGCTAAGCAGGGTACTTCGATGGAAGACTGTTTGGGAACACCAGGAAGCCTGGGTGAATGTAGTGAGTGAGTGAATGGCTGGTGGTGATCGAGGGGCCGATGGCGCACACTGGTAGCCTTGCTTCTCTCGCCAGGGCAGCTATGGCTACAATTACCGCCATCAAGTATGGAGTGATTGAATAATGCAATGTAAAGCGTCTTTAAGAGTCCAGAAAAGCTCTATATAAAACCAATGCATTATTACTATTATTATTATTATTATATAGAAGACATGTGGCACTTATGCATGTAAAAACACCACACCAGAATGTAGCCATGGGCTAATTTCCATCCGTCATCCCCAACTCGCACTTTCAAACTCACTCTCACTCACTTTTGCCTATTATAAATGTTTTGAGTAATAGAAATAACACAAAAAAAATGTTGGTTATGGTTGTTAAATGTTGAAGTCCAAGTTTTGTTCTGTTCTGTCAATTGGTATGCTCAATAACCGACAGGGCACATAACGGCTGAATACATTTCTGCTCTTTGCCTAATTTGTTTTGTGTATGTGAAAGCAGCAGTGGATTGAAGACAGTCTTCTTCACCTACAGTGCATTATCCAAATAAACAAATCATTACACCTGTACTTAACAAAAGGGAGCCGGCAAGGACTTGAAGCTAATCCTTGTTATCATTCCTGTATTCCGATTAGGCTTCGCACAAGAGCAGGAAGGTAAACAGAAAGCGGAGGCAAGCAGAAGAAAAAAAAAATACTAGTCAGTATTACATTATAGTCTATACCTCTATGCTTTGTCTCTCTCCTATGCTCTTTGCCTTCTCTCCTTCGCAACCTGTCCCCTGTGGATTTAGCTCTGCTCTTCCTTGTTTTTCGACCATCTCTTAGAACTGGGTCATCAACAGACTGTGCGGCAGCATTTTGAAGAACACAGGAGAGAAAAGAAGCACTGCTCGTTCAATGAGAACAATCCAAGGCTTCTTTAACAAGTGGCCCGCTTATCAAATTATGCTGTCAAAAACACATTAATAACAGGCAGGCACCATTCCCTTTACAGAGACGAGTGGAGGGAGAGAGCACACTGGTAATGGGGAAGGATTTCTTACTTGTGTGAAGAGGTAGTCCACTAGGTGCGGATAAAGCTCTTAAAAGACGTCTCACTCTCGTAGTCTTGTGGTTGTGGCATATACTCTTAGCGTGATTACCAGTATGGAGGAAAGATGCAGTAAGGTATTTAATTAAGAAGAAGCCCTTTTCATCAGCCTGGGTAATGTTCATAAATAAAAAAGGGACATAATAATGATGTTTTAGAGTTATTTGTTTTGCTTTTCTTTTCTGAATGATGGGATACAGTGTGTCCACTTTTGGTCTTCACCCTAAGTCAGATCAGACGATGTGCACAGAGGAAGTGGAGTAGCGCTGCAGTGAATAAAAGGCAGTAAGTTAACACTTTGCATGTTGTTCACATGACAGATGTCTGAAATTAAATTAACAAGGCATCTTGGCATACATATGGCAGAGAGGAGAGAAAACCACTATGTGACCTTACACTCCGAGTTGACGTGTTGCAAAAACACACTTTTGATTTGAAAGCTCCATTGTGCTGCCTTGACACTTGGTTTCAAGCTGAACAAGTGTCAGTAAAGTTCAACAGTGGACCCTCCAAGTCTGTTTCTCACACAAGATGTAGTCCCTTCCTGTTTGCTCTGGGCCTGAGAGTCCAGCTCTGTGGGCTGCTGCAGGATGGAAGTGACGTAGGTCTATGCTGTAAGAAAGATTGGAGCCACGACAGGTATCCCCCGCACTTCCTCAGCTATTTATAAAGTCCGGCACGGGGGCCAGAAATAACACCCAGTCCATTTTTATCCCAAATAATGAAAGGCGGCGGCACAGCTCACTTACATTCTAACGCTACTGCTGAAACACAAAGGCTCAAAATATCCATCAAGAGAATCAACTACAAAGACCAACAAAGTTAAAACCTCCTTCGACAGTGATCAAGCGCTTTTGTCTTTGAGCGCATAGACACATACACCCAGCAGACAAAAGTCAATATCAAGGCTGAGCTATTTCTGTAGAGAGCACTATTTAGGAAGTGTGGGCCGGGTGCCAGTATTCTCCTCAGTATCGTCTGGGCGTCACTGCTCCGCTCCCACTGCTACACAAACTCCCCAGCCTCCATTGTGAGTGTGCGTGTGTCCCGTATACACACAAGGTTATTTGTTTTTCCAGCGGGTCGAATCACAGTGCCAGGTGAAAGCATCTATTGGCAGGACGAGAGAGGAGAGTGTGGCTCGGTGTGCGATCACGAGGCCCCCACTTTACCCAGCAAACCTTGAAGTGAATCGGGAGGGCTGGAGTTTCAAACAAAGTGCCCCCTCATTCATTATACATGCAACTGCACTGAAAATCTCCTTCCGCAACACCATCTCCTCTCTTCTCTCCCTCTCTCTTCTTTCTTTTTTCCAGACAGAACATCCATAAAGTATGAATAAAATTAATGACATCACTAGCTGCACTTTGGAAGAGCCACTGTTAGGAAAAAGCCATATATCACGGGCCAGAAGGAGACTGGCCAAAAAAGAAAGAAAAAAAAAAAAACTTGGGGTGTGAGGGGGCGTTTCTTCACCCTCCGCTGATGTGAAATGAACACGTTTGGATACAATGGAGAGATTAAAGTATTTAGCGACTTCAGTGGCAAACTTTTGTCCCGTGCCACGTGCGCTCTTCTCCCAAATCGCATGGGAATAGCACAGATGATAAGTAACGTGTGTGGACTTTGGTTACGCAGACTTAAGCTTTCACATCAAAATGGTGCGCCTAAAATGTTTTATTATTTTTACTTCTTTACCAGAGGCTGATTGGGTAGAATTCCCTATCAAGTGTGAAGACTTGCTAAAAATACCGAGCACATACAGTGAGTGGCGTGGCGGCGGCGGCAGCAGCAGGTTGCGAGTGAGCGGGGCTTTCAGATGGATGTGAGGCCAAGGCACAGTGCTACCTCTGTGCATCTCACCGGACCATGTTGCAGAATGACTAGGCTATGTTGCTGTCGTGACAAAGATAAATTACCACCACTGAAAAACATTTCTGCATTTTCTCTCTCTCTCTCTCTCTCTCCTTTTCCTTGACTTGCTTTTTTGGGCCACTGGGTGTAGTCCAAATGTGCCACACCAAAGAGAGACGTAAAAAGGGGAGGTGAGGAGAGGGGTTTTCTGAAAATATATATGAAGGTTAAGCAGTTTGTCACAGTTTAGGGTATATTTTATGACTAGATACACTTTCGTATGGCCGATTTATAGGCACACTGACACTTTTATCCTCAAGCAACCCTATTCAACTCCCTCATGAGGAGTTAAAGAATTTGTGATTGCATATTTAGTAAGGTGTATTATTTCCACATTAAGACATTCTTGTATTGTAATTTTGAGAAATATTTTATTGAGTGACACGACTTTGTTTATCGCAAATTATTTGTTTAATATATTGTAGCGGCCTGTACCAAATCTATAGTCCCTCGACTGCTACTGCTTAGAAGACAGCCTTCCTCCTGTCCTGACAACTCCATGTTTAGACAAAGAAATCTGTACTGTTTCTCTTTGTCTTATCATTCAAAGTTTGCCGCTCATAACGCTCCCACTGACTTAACCCCCCTGCGCAAATATTTCTGAGGGGAGCAGGCCTCAAAGTTTTTCAAACTTTGGCAAGGTGTCTCTTAGGTGGGCCACAGCTGACGAAAGCATTGTGTGGTCAGGAGTGCCAACGAGCGCAGACCACCCAGCAGCTGCCGCCATGATGACCTACAGGCCGGAGCAGGAAGTGGGAATCAGGAAAAAGAAAAAAGGCCCTACATCCTGCCCATCATGACATCATAACAATAATAAGGATATGTATGTTTGAATTTGTTATTATGGGAATGAAAACAAATGCACTTTTACTATAAGAAATGTGCGGCAATGTATGTATGTATTCATCTGACAGTGATCTGAATGACTTATGTCTTATTTACTGAAGGCGACTCTGATATCAAACAACAATAGTTTAGACTTTATCACTGATTAAGTTCGGTTCAACTGTGTTTGATTTCCCCCAACAAAAAATATGATTACTTTGATATTCCCGAGTCTAAATATTATGGCCTACTGCAGGTTTTGTATCGAGATCTTAAATATTGCATATTGTATTTTCGCACAATTCTAGCTTGTTTGCATCTTGCATTTAAGACCGTTCCACCACTTCAAATCCCACCATCACTACAGCAAAGACAAAAAAAAAAAACATTTTCATATCAATATACACCAGCAACTACCTCACACAAACTCGGGGAAAAAAAGGGCATAAACATTCTACCACACAAACAGACAGAGAGACAAGAGACTCGGTAAGGCGCGCACACACAAACTAACTAACAAAGAAACCCAGAAAACACAAAGCACAGCGCAGCCCGAAGCCGACTTTATGCAGAAATATTCTAAAGTGTGTTTTACAATACAATTAAACATCAAAGACGGCTATATTCCTCTGTGATCCTGAGCACCCCAGTGTACAAGCCCCATACACCCTCACGCACTTACACACACACTTGCACACACACACGCACACACACACACATTCACAGAAGTGCTTAGCGTCACTGCTAATTACTCGACAGAGACTGGTGAAGTCTATTCATCATTATGCAAAAGGAGAGACATATTCAAATGTATGCGTTCGATCCACAAGAACCCCCTCAATGCTTATGTTATTTACTTTAGATAATTATATTTAAGTTACTGCAGCCCATCTGAAAGGAGCAATGCATGCAAAGAAATGTGCATGAAGAATGTGCTAAATGAATTCAATATTACAATAATTAATGCATGCTTCAAACTTCAACATAAATGTAATTGTTGAAAACTGTAGGAAACAAAACAACTTCTGCCGTGTCCAAAGAACTTGACTCTTCACATAGTTTAAATCGCTTGATATACAATAATGTTTCTAGACAGATCTTATGCATTCCATTTTCTACGAAGTAAATATGATTTTCTAGAATTGACTTTTATATTACCTCCTCGTTTTGAGCCAAAGGGCATGAAGTCCAATTACACTACCTCCAATATCTTACCGGCCCGATCTCGCCAACCTGCAATCTGTAAATGAGCGCTTTACTGATGTTTAACTGTGCAAACTGGGCAAACCCTTCAGAAAATATTTGAGACCATTAGAGGAAAGAAAGAAAAAAAACACTTGAAAAGAAGTTGCTTGTAAAAACTGGAGCATTTAATTATTTGCTTGGATGTAAATTTTTTTAATTTGACATTTTTCTGACGCTTTCACAGATCTGGCATGACATGAATCTATTATACTATACTAGTGCTATAATAGTGAAGCTTTAACTCCCTACTTGTGCTCGAGGCAACTGCTTTTCACACTCTTTTACATCACAAATATTAGCCCTTTGGGTCTTCAGCACTATGTGTCCCTTTCCTTCACTTAAGTAAAGCTTCCCTTTGCCCCCCCCCTCCTCCCCGTGTACAGCAAAGTGCCCTGACAATCGGCTCAGTGCTGGGGCCAATCACAGCTACACGTGCCCTTTAAATCCTTCTCTGTACGAAAGGGTAAGAGTGTGTTGTCACTGTTGGTTTTGTGAATCAGTGCCTATAATCCCAACTGATTTGTCAAGAGGGGAAAAGTTCTCAAGATTAAGTGCCGGCCAAGTATCCGGGATCAACATTTTCTATGTATTATTGAATAATGTCATAGACCGCTGCGCGTGTGTACGTACATGTGTGTGTATAGGTCCACATGTGAGGAGCGCTCACCTTCCTCTGAGCGGATTAACCTAACACTAAATCCCAAGAGAGCAACAGGCCAGACAGGCCACACAGAACAGCTTCATTGACCATAGGCACCAGCGAGAGGCCAAGTGTGAAAGCATTCTTATGAACGCTTAATGAACTGCAACTACTTAAAAAATAATAACCAATTAGTCATACGGAGGTAATGAGCTAAATTCATTTACACAACACTAAAGTGTGGGACTTAAATGTGCGCTATATATGAAATGTACATTAAAATGTATGTTAGATGTCTCAAAGTAAATAGTACTATTAAAGATTTATAGTCAAAGTATATCTTTATTTATAAAAGGCTAAATGTTTAAATAAAGTAAAGCAGTCACTATTCAATTAAAAAGGAGAAACGATAAACATTCATAAATATTTGAAACTTAATTTACAATATAATTGTTATAACTACTTAAATAAACTCTTTCATGGCTTTGTTAAAGGCATCTTGTCTGTAGCGCTCTACATTATAAAGTACTCTGTGGCAGCTGTGCATTTCCTTCCCTCTCTTCTTCTGTCCAATTTCACATAAGTATTTTATGATAATCGATAAAGAAAGTGAGTTTTTTAATTGCTTGAACTGCCACCAATGAAAGGTGCTGGACGTTATTGTTGTTATACTAATTATCTGCAACAGGTTTAATAAAAAACAAAACAAAAACAATGCAAATACAATAAGAGAAATTATATGCCAAACTTAAATGGCGGACACCCGTTTTAAAAGGTCTTAGTCTGCAGAGTTTTTATCTAAAATACATAGTTGTAAATCCTTTAAATATAATTGTATACATATTTTTTGTGTCAAATTTTCAATATATCTATGTGGGCAACAGTAAAATTCTAACTGTCAGCCTATTCAATAATAAGTTATAATAATTTAGGCATATTTGCAACTGTAGCTAAGATCCAAACATCTACAGTGATGACAAAGTATTTTTTTTAAAGTTTATTTACAGTTTCAGTACAATGTAGTTGCGTTTTTTTTTAGACTTTTCTGCCAGTTCTAAACAATGCTAAATCATCATTATCATACTCGTGCGTTTTTTAGTTTAGAGCTGTATAGTGCACTTTCCGTATCTCAAAGCACAGGATGGGATAAAGCCTCAGCCTGTCAGTGTTGTGCGCGCCTCATGTAGACACGAAAAAAGCCACACAAGGTCGACTCACCACAATAACACTAGGTAAGACACGGGGCAGACCTTGACTCTCCTAAAAGCCCATAAAGAGCTATTTGATGTCAGCGTGTAATTATATGACATAGCTGTCACGGGCGTAAGTCGATCGGGGTCACAACAAATCAATAGGCGCACTTACTGTACTTTGGAGAGGAGGAAGCGCAGCTCGCGAGCATGAACCGTTAAGTTTGTCCGGGGACGAAACGCACGTCGCTGCGAAGTGTTGCTGAAAAAAGTGCGTGCCAAATGAGCGTGCTACTTACTTCACGGGAGGAAGAAGAGGGAGCCTGAAGTGGTGAAGGTAAAACGAGCAGTCCGCCCCGCAGTTCGGTCCGGAATGACAGGAACCAAAGAAGCCGCTGGTTGAAGGGCAGGGAGGACTTCTGGCAGAGACGCACTTAAAATCCAGAAGCGCGCAACTTATTGAACAAAAAACAAGCTTGGCAAAGGAAAAAAAAAAAAAAGTAAGCTACGCTGTTGAGCTAGTTTGCCTGTGTGAAAAGTCTTGTCTCTCTCTCGCTGTGTCGCCGCGTGTGCCTCTCTCTCTCTCTCCTTCTCAGCGCTGAGGTGTGGATGTAGTGTGGACTGGCCGCCGGTGAGCGCTGCGCAGGGATTCGCTGTGTGCTTCGCTGGAGGTGGCGCTCCGCTAAACTGCCGGACGTCTTGAGCTCGCGGTGCTGTTTGTCGAAGAGGCTACTGTTGTCTGCTCCGCTGCGCTGTCCGGATTCCTGACCCTCACTGCATGCCCGAGCCCCTCTCGTCTCTTCCCCCGTGAGAGAAGAAGTAATCGATTTTTTCTTACTTTTTTTTTTTTTTTTTTTTTTTTTTTTTTTTGGCTCTTGTAAAAAAAGGGGGCGGGCAAACATTTCCCCAACTTAATGAAAGAGGCTCGGGCTTCTAATGCGTTTATTATCGTTCCAGCCCCGGGTACTAGTGGACACACAATGTGGTGCTCTGTGTTGTCCAATAACCCGTGCCGCAATTTAAACTTTACTTTTACGCACAATGCATTAAAAGTCTAAAAAAAAAAACATAATAATAAAAAAGGGTTCATTTCTATCTTGAGTTCTATGAGTTTTAAAATTTTCATATAAATCACAGAAAAGCAAGTCAGGAAATGTATGTCATCCTAAAACATGTGTTTGTCGTGAATGCATAAACTAATTAAAGTCACTTCCAAAGCTGTCAATTTCCTCCAACACTCTTGCTCTGATTTCTTGCTTGTCTTTCTTGTCCCTACACAGGACCAGCACTACTATCTCCCATTCCCATTGTCTCCAACCTCCTGCATGCCGCCAATCACTCACTCTTCAGGACTCGACTGTCTCCAGATACAGATAAGCGCTATGCACAGACAGAAAGACACCATGCATGGGGGGGGGGGGCTTCACCCATCCGAACCAAATGATTTTCAAAACACCCACTTGACTCTGACTGTGACAAGAACAATTAGAGCTGCAAGTTTGCCACTTCAGATAAGACTCCAGACATCTTAATATTTGGAGATGGATTCCAGATAGGGCTTTTAATATGCCTCTTCTATTATCGACTGGTATTGTATGGATGCTGTATCAGTGGGGGATTTCAGTAGATAGTCAAGGAGAATACATTCATGCAAAACAATAGCGATGATGGAAAAGTTGTGCGCTATAGTGGTAGATAATAGAGTTGTTGATTGTTCAGTGATAGACTTTTTAAACCACACAGCAAGAAGGTTTGGAGTATATGATCCCGGGACCAGGTGATATCCGCACGTCTTTGCAGAGTTTTCTTGTTCTCCCTCTGCCTGTGGAGGTTTTGCTTAGCACTTAAAACATGTACAAGAGGGTCTCCTCTGAGGCCAGGGTTCATATTCTGAAACCTTAATGAGTCTTTGCTCAAAAACATGTATGTGCTGTTAACAGTGTACATCTGGTTTTGACACAATTTGATGAAAAACAAACACATTTAGTTTGAAAAAACAAGTTTAGTTTGTGTTTACTAATTGTTTACAATGTTAGCTTAAAGGCACACTGCGTAACATTGTGGACTATACTTTTGCCATCAGTACAAAACATGCTCTTAATGACCAGCTCCACACAGAAAATACCATCACTGCAGTAGGTAATCAAAGAATGGATATGGATGAGAATCAAACCTGTTTAAATCTCAAATTGTAGTAGACTGTAGTCAACATCTCCATGGAGACGAGCTGGAGACGTACCCACTCCCGGTAAAGTTACAGTCATGTCTTAGGAGAGGTGAGCCGCTCGTAGCAAAAGCATTTGTACATTTATGAGGTATTTTTCAATGATGAAAATATCTGGCATAAAATAAATGCTTTTTTAAAATGTTGGTAAAATTCTACGCGGTGTGGCTTTAAATTTAATGAACTTACTGTGTTGAGGAGGCTAAGGAAAATATTCCAATAATATAATTCTCGCAATATTCAAGGCCGTTATCATTTTGTCATTTTCTTTCTTATCGTTTCCACTGAATATTGGGATAATGCAGGCGAGATTTTTATAGCGCATATTGACGAGGAGCTGCTTTTCTTATTAAACTCACTGTACCCCTCGACTCCCCTTACTGATACTGCTAATAAATTTAAGTTGATGAATAAATCAAGCTAGCTAATCATCTTGACGGATGCACATTTCAGACTCGTAACTCTAGTCGCTGGTGTCCGGTGTCTCGGGATACCACCTTCACATCACCTGAGCTTTTAATCTTTAATAGCATTTCCTCTGGCCCCTCTGATCTCTGTAATAATCGATGGGAGATGTCGTCTTGCTTGACACACAGGCCGCGGGATCACAACATGGCAAATAAGTATAGCGTCGGATAACAGCAAAACACGTTCACCTTTTGCGCGGCTCGGAAAGTGTCACTGGCATTGACAACTAGAGCAGATTTGCACGTACCGCGTTCAGTCTTCCTTTTCCAATCCTGCCGCTTTCTTTATGTTCACGAGTCGCGTGAGAGGTCCGTGCAGTGTTAGCGATGTCTTGAGGTTGTCTTGGTTGGCACCTGCAGGAAGTAACACATAGAGTATAAGGGTATGAGGAGAGATGAGTGGAGAACCTGCCAGTGAAATGGTAATTGCTCGGGCATAATGTACATCATGGACGTTTTCATCTTTGTATAAGCGTGTGTTAAACAGCCATAGAAAATGCAAGGGAATAAAAACGGGGGGAGGTGGACTGAATATATTTGAATGGTATAAAATCATTAAATGTGGCAAACACAGCCTCATGCATATTCATACGTAGATGTCTGCCTCTACAGGGATGAACCTACGTTACCCTGAAACTATAAGGCAAAGTTGCTAATTTTAATCTGTGTGGCTTTATCTTTTTAGTTTGGCTTTTGCATTGACAACTGTATAACAATAAAAATAAAACTCATATTGGAAACAGCAAGTACAGATTTGGAGTCCATTACAATTGATTTCAAACCTGTTATGCGTGTGTAGATCAGAAAGCCAAAAGTTATTTTTTTGTACTTGTTTATGTTATAATAGGGGATACATCTGATACAGGCCAAAAAACATGGCTGTCCATTCATACTGAGGTCGTTCTTACCACTGGTGTGGTTTCATACACACTAAAGTATACAGTACAATCGTTGTAATCATAAGTCTTAGCATGAAATGTATTTGCTATTGATATTATAGATTGTATTTTGGGGGGTTTAAATAACAACAAATAAGGATTATTTTCTATTGAGAGGATATAAGCGATATTTTGTGATAAGTCAAATATTAATGCTGCAATTCAACAGATTGTTTGGGACACAGATCATGCTCAACCCCTCATCATCATCCCTCACAGCATGTGTCACGCAGAGCCATGTTTTTAAATTAGGAAAGTGCTGTTCTCCTCTTCAGTAACTAATAAACACAAGCTAATTTATTTGGCAAATAGGGCTGTGTGCAATCTGTCATCAATCATGTGGAAAAACAGTCTGCCTGTCACGGCAGATGATGTTGTCAAGCCCTGCACTACTACACTTGAGACTTGGCCAACAATTATAGCAGCATGTTACGTGATTCCTTCAGTTTCCTTGTTTTAGTCTAGTTTCTCCATTGATTTAGTGAAGGATCTGTCGATGTGACAACGGATTGATGTTGCATGATGTGATTACCAAAGTCTTCACAGGGGGCAGTGTCAGGGCCACGGGCCAATTAGAGTCACACACTCAGCTGGAGGTCTATAGATCTTTGTTCTACACGGGGAATGCTAACCGAGACATGATGATGGGACAATTAAACAACATCTTTATATGAGATGCACATAATTTGTTAACAATATTTGAAAACTACACGTAATTAATTTGGAATATTATGTTGGTCAGGGTTACCTTTAGTATAAACTCGGTACATTAACATAGAATAAATCATAAGAAAGAATAAAAACTAATTATTTCTTCATAAGGAGTATACTGATAACTGACTCAAAGAGTATACTTATACATTTTATTTTACAATAATAGAAGGGTTGCACATTTTCTGACAAATATTGGGATTGCAAGTAGATTTTTTTTAAGATTCCATTCATTGTCCACATTTTAAACATGTTCAGGAGGAGAGAGCACCAACATTTGATAGAAAACTGAAATATGAACTGCTATACTGTTGTTGAGGTCCAAACAACACATTTGGAAGGTTTAAAACATCGTAAGAAAAGATATGGTTGCAAAGTAAAAAACATACTGCCTAAATAATTTCAGCCTTTGTCATTTGCAAATTGTGGACGTTTATATTTCAATTTTTATGCGTGATCTGACATGATGATGATAAGGCCGACTTGAAGTCTCATTGCCGTTATCTAACTCTGCTCTCACTTTACTGGAGAGAAGCAAGACGTTTTCCAGCAGAGTGGCATTTGGTCCTCACATAAGTCTTGCGATGTGTTACATTACTCACGATTTGAGCTCCTTATTAATAAGGCTCCTAATGAAACTCAGAGGGCAATATCATGTGTAATTACAGTTACAAGAATTGTTTCAGTGTACTGTATAATTATGGGAGCAAAGGTGGGAAATCACTTTTAATTAACTCATTAGTACTTGCAAAATGTAAAAAACAAAGGATTTTCAGAATTTCTCTTAGATTATTTCTCTTGAGATATTTATTTGTGCATATAAATTAGATTTTCTAACACAAATTTGCCTGCATCTCCAAGGTTAAGTAAGTTGCCTTTTTTTGTGTATTGCAGTAGGTATTGTACATTCTCTGACTCTGTAAAGTTAGATTGTATCATCCATTTGATACTTGTTGTATGTGCCCTTTCTCGTGTATAGTTTACCTAATCCTGTTGTCAAAATGTTGCTCAAACTTTAATAACCCCTCTCTCGTGTCAGGAAGAGCGTGCTGGTGATTTGCATGTGTTGTGTTTAACCAACAGGCTTCTGTCATACACCTTTACTGCATAATTCATGAGGCACACGCCGAACAACAAGCTGAGTCTTTGTGCCGCCTGACGCTCCCGTTACATCACAGGGAGCAGCGCTCTGGTCCTGACTGCACAGAGGAGAACACAGTGTCTGCATCTGTGCCATCACACCTGTTGAACTTCATTGTGCTTCACCATTAGAGTTTGACGCGCAAAGGGTAAAGAGTTTACTGTAGGTGGGCTGACGGGCTGCACGCATAGCACTAACCGCATCCACGATCATTGCTTTGTTTGTTTACTGTATTATTGATTAGCGATTTAAGGGAAGTTACCAACCACACGTAATTTAAATGTAAATATTTAAAATCATCAATATATGCAGCTCTAAAATTATTAAGTATTTCACTTTTTATTTCTCCTTTCCCTTTTAAGATACACGGTATGCCTTGTTTGTTGATTTTGTCTACGAAATAGCTCCTATAAATTACTTTAGACTAAAATGAAATGTGTTTTGTTTGTAGATTGCGCAATATGAATGTTCCTGTTTATTGTTATTGTTAATAACTTTATTGTTCGTAAATGCTGTATAGACATTTTAGGTTCTTCTTGCCTGCAGTGCAGTGTAGTTGAATGTGCTGCCTGTAGGGGAGCTCTGCATCCTTCACGCTTAGACCTGCACTTACACAGTCAGTGGTCTGTCATTTCAGCCACAATGACAAAATATCTATTTTGAGTGTACGTAACTGAGTTTCTGAACTTAAGTTTGCCATATTTTATTAGACTTCTTATGAATCTCATTCCTTTTAATATTTCCTTTATTAAATGCCATAATTTAAAATGAGGGATTAGAGAGTTGACATATATGAAACTGAAATAAAAGACATTGGTAACATTATAAAGTCTATCTAAAATTAGGTTAAATACTTGACTTGTTTATATTGGTAAGGCATTGTAAATAAATACATGTAACTATTTTGCAGAATTAGGTAGTGAGTATACTGTACCATGCTTATTCTTACACATTTGAATTATTAAATGGCCCAAAAGTTGGTTTATAATCTAAATCTTATTTTCTTATCCCATTATATTCAGGAGCCAGTTCTACAGACGACTAAAGATCACTTACGCAAAATCTCCCACATTCCCAACAAGCTGCTGATGGCATCTTATTGTGAAGACTTGAAGATTGCTGAGGCCTATAGTGACTACAGGCCTCTATTACAGCCCTGTGCGATTAGATGAGCGGTGCAGTCTAAAGCTTTGTGCCTTTAGGATAACCCCGACTCATTCTTATTCAGACATGATCAGAGGGGAGGCAGGCAACAGAGATTAGCTGCAGATCAAAGAGATGCCTCGCGCCATCGTTCTGTTTTGTCGGTTTTAGGCAGACCAAGTAGGCGATGGGTAGTGGCGGCACAGCGCCATAGTGAGTACAGGCCCCAACAGCGCTTAAGGGGGAAGATGGGAAGAGATTTACACATACAAGCTTAGGCTGCGGCAGGAGAAATGCCAACATTGAATAATAAAGAGGAGATCCGAATGAAAAGCAAGAACTTGCCGGAAGTGGAAATATTAAAGTCTATAATACTGTTCTAAATATTGTTTTTCAACTAGATATTTATCAAAATTATATATATATATACTAAATACATATAAATTGAACATGTACTAAAACTATGAATGGACATTCTGTAAAACCTATTTTATTGATTGATTGGTTGTTTAATCAAGAAAATGTTGATTAACTGTTTGACGTAGTTATACATACACTATACATCAGAAACACGGATCCTTGTCTAAAACACATTATAGACTTTTTTTTATCATAAAAATCTGTTGCCAAATTATTTGCGCATAACTCTCAGATCCTTTTGTACAGAATAACTATTAAATATTAGGGTTTCTTTTGATTGATGAAGCTCATGATGGCAATTAATCGCTTAACCATGAACACCATTTGCTAATAGATCTTTTACTTACAGTATAACCATGCTGCGGCATCATCCGCATACCCCTTCTCTGTGCTTCAAACAAAACTTCATATAGGTTTAGAGATAATTCATTTATTAAAAGGTGCACAGTGGCAGTATGAGCACCATGGAAACCAAGTACTGGTGCAACAATTATCGTTCTACAGTAACCAACAAACGCCAGTAAATTTAAGCCAAAGGAAGGCAAACTTATTCCCGGAGGGACTTGTCTAGAACTTTCATCTTGCAACACACCCAAGCCGTCACGCAGCCGACATCATCTCTACTAACAACATATTACAAAACCGTGACACTGGGCCCCAGACGAGTCCAAAAAAATTAATGGCTCAAAAGTTTTGCCCATTCCTCCCATAAGCTCCATCTATTCACACGTGTATTCATTTACGTCACACCCGAGACAGTCTGGAATACTTTAAAGATGTCAATAAAGACTACATAGACTTTCAGAAATAAGATAACGGCAATGTCTAACCCAAAACGTATCCTTTTTGTTTCCTATTAAGTAAAATGGACAAGATAAGGGGACCGATTGAATTAGAGCTGAGTGATTCTATCTAGCATGTTTTTATTAAATAGTGTGTCCTCGCTTCCTTTGCATCGTCCTTTCAAGAAATACATTAATTCCAAACCAAGAGCATTTTAAGATGATTCTTTATCTTCCAGGAATTTGCAGATTGGACAATGAATTGTTCGTAGCAATTCCCCCCACAGTGGTATTAAACTGATACGGGGGAATGAAGAGGGAAAGGAGAAACTACACAATATACCATGTCATTTGGCCAACTCAGATCATTTGTCAAGCTTCCTCGAAACAAAATGTTGGCCTAATTGTAAACACAAGCTTCTGAGTGGTAACAGCTGGGACCTGACTCCTCCTGTCGGACGCACTGAGTAAGTCCAATAATGTTGACAAGCCCAAGGAAAACTCGAATTAAACAGCACTTAAATGTAAATGTTGGCCCCCGCAGTTGTTGTGTGGGTATTTCTAGTTTGATGAGGCATAATTTACTCAACATTGCAATAGTTCAAAACATTTAGAACGGTATCAAAATGTTGAAATTGTTAAATATCTTAGTTCTGCTTTTTATGTACTATTTTGGAGTCGCCAGATCAAATATATTAGAGTGTGCAGCATTGTACACATGTTTTAGAACTTAGTTTTAGGATGATGTTTTTAATCTTGAGAAAAAAAATATATACATAACAACATCTATATTGTGTCAAAACTTACCCGTGCCGTTTCAATACTTCGCCAGGAAGTTCAGACTCACAGCACCAGCTGAGGCCCAACTCTTAGAAATAAAAAAGAAAGAAAAAGTAAAAAAGAGACAAATAAATGTCCTGCATTTACTAAAGCCAGACCAGCTGGCTTTGAATAGAAGACCCCGTTTTGGGTTGAGTGTGTTTGTCCCCGATCGCAATCTGAAATTAAACCAGGTCTGGTCCAGTCCAGCACCATGCCCACCCTACTGTCCCAGCCCGGTCCACCTGCTCCAGTCACTCGAGTTAAAAATAGCCTCCTGGGGATCAGTGATCACCGTGCACACACATACACACCAGTACACAGCTCAGACCTTTGTCAGCAGTGCCCTGGATTATTGCCCCCACAAGTATGCTGCCATCTTCTCAGCGCCCAAAACTCACAGACTAGTTTATCATGTACACTAGCCGTAAAACTATACAACTTTATTTTGTATTTGATTTAATGTAATGGGTGGTTCTGATGAGTACATGCAGTTTAGTTTATTTAGTTTAGTTTATTTTGTTTATTTGAACAGTATACATTCTGCTCAAAAGGAGTGGGCTGAAGCAAGAAGCTTATGAGTGCCCACCCCCAAATTCAGTGCAATACAAAATGCAGTTTCAGCATTTCGTCAAATGGAAAACTGGAGTGTAAATGAGTCACATTTTACAGATGATAAGTGTAAGAAGGCTCATTATTTCTTTAACCTGCTGACTTTAGTGTACGGCACAACAAATAGACTGTAACACATCATACAGCACACACCCTATTCATAACTACGCTAAGATGATAATCAAGAATAAATAAATCTCAAAAGAACATTTTAATTTGTATATTTAAAGTAATTTCAGTAATTTCAGTTTAGTATTGCTCACAGTTGATAAATGTTTACACTCTTTCAGGTGTTTCTTGTACACCCTGACCCTTTTTTGTTGTTGTTGTTGCTGGATTACGTGTGGTTGATGTATATTAATATACATATTAACAAGTCTAATATGATTTTTTTTCGCAAAGGTAAAAAAAATATGGTTTTACCTATACAAGTTTGGCATGGGTGGCATCAGTGGCGCAGTTGGGGTCGGAAGGTCAGGGGTTCAAATCCCAGCTCCTGAAGGTGCCCACTGTTGTTGTGTCCTTGAGCAAGACACTTCACCCACCTTGCCTCCAGTGTCTGTGTACATTGGTGTATGAATGAGAGTGTGAATGGGTGACTGGTTCTTTGCTGTAAAGCACTTTGGGCCGAATGAAGGTAGAAAAGTGCTATATAAGTTGAGACCATTTACCGTGGGTGGAATAACAGCATTCTCCTGTAGTTATTGCCAAATAAACACTGTAAATTACAGCTTGTGCATAGATCCTTCAAGAGTCAAACTTTTGATCATATTATGGAAAGTTTAGTAGATTTTCCCAGAATGCATCTGAGAGATAAAATTCAATGGCATTCCCAGGACATTGTGTTCGCACTTGTCTGACAGTGAAATGTCATTTCTATTGATTTGTCTGTATTGTTTTCATGGCGTGGGGCAGAGATAATTAAATATTTTGGGAAAAGCCTCTTCTATTTGCACCACCAATGTGGTGAGGATGAGTGATGTCATGAACAGGAATGTTCTTGTTTCCTGATGAGGGTGGACAGATACTGGCAGAGGGGTAATGGAATTATGAGGGGGGTCAATATATAATTTTTGTTGTCTGACTATATAGCCAAATACACAAACCTTTGTAATATTTCTTATCTTGCACAATGACAATGTCTTTTTGACAGTTACAGTATAACATGGCAGAAACATAGCACTAATTCAAACCACTATTCATTACATGGTTGAAAAGTGTTTAAAAGGATTTGATCCTCTGCCAGACTTCCTAATCCACGCACATGTCCTCCAACTGTTCTGGGGGGATCCTGAGGCAACACTAGGCCAGCTCCAAGGCATGGTCCCTCCAGTGTGTCCTGGGTCTTCCACGAGGCCTCCTCCCAATAGGACATGCCTGGAACACCTCCCAAGGGAAACGACCAGGAGGCATCAATAACAGATGCTCGAGCCTCCTCATCTGGGTCCTCTCGACGTGAAGGAGCAGAGGCTCGACTCCGAGCTCCTCCCGGGTGACTAACCCTATGTCTAAGGGTTTCGGCTGACTGTATCTCTGATCTTGTCCCTTCAGTCAGTTCCCAGATCGCATGACCATAGGTCAGGGTGAGAACGTAGACCGATCCGTAAATCGAGAGCTGTGCCCCCCCCCCCCCCCCCCCTGAAATCCTGTCCATAAAGGTAATGAACAGAACCGGTGACAAAGGGCAGGCCTGGCGGAGACCAGCATGCACTGGGGACAAGTCTGATTTAGTGCCGACAATGTGAACCAAGCTCCTGCTGCGGTCATACAGGGAACGGACAGCCCTTAGCAGAGGGACCTGGACCCCATACTCCCGAAGCACCCCCCACAGGGCACCATGAGGGACACGGTCGAACGCTTTCTCCAGATCCACAAAGCACATGTGGACACGGTTGGGTAAACTCCTATGAACCCTCAAGCACCCGATGGAGGGTATAGAGCTGTTCAGTATGCTACGACCGGTACGAAAACCGCATTGCTGCACTTGAATCTGAGATTCAACCATTGGCCGGATTCTCCTCTCCAACACCCTGGAATAGACCTTAGGAGGCTGAAGAGTGTGATCCCCCTGTACTTGGAACACACACTCCGGTCTCCCTTCTTAAAGAGAGGGACCACCACCCCAGTCTGCAAATCCATAGGCACTGTCCCCAACCGCCGTGCAGGGGGGCGTCAGCCAGTCCCACAACATGCAGAGATTTAACATACTCAGGATAGTTTCTGAATGTGACAATGCAATTCCTAATGGTTGGGAAAAGCATCCAGCAATGCACGGTGGCGTTGCTTTTGATGGATTGGCACATTTAATTATTTGCTTTACCTAAAATCCTAGTGCTTTTTTCACACAAAGGTCCTCTGTGTGACTTTTGCCTCTCAGAATGGAGGGGGAACTTCATTCATTCACATGCACAATCACCAGCGAGCGCATACCTTTCTGCCCCACAGCTCCACTCCGCCACTGTTTTTCAACGGGTATTACTGTTGATTTAAGACCACTACTCAAGTATACCTTTAACCTTTTATTTTCATCAAGTGTAGCTTCAATGAAGAACGATGTGAACTTTTAATAACTTTTAATCAGTTATTAAAAGTTAGGCTTGACAAATACCAGCAGAGGCCTTAACCAAATACTCTCAAACAGTGGATTAGCAAGGGTTGAGTAAACAGGCTCTCTCTGCTGATGAGTTGTGTTGGTTTTATTGGAAGCCCTTGGAGATTGAATCTGATAAAATTACCAAGCATTGGAAAGCAGGCTTTTGTGTACGAAAGTGAGAAAGAGAGAGAGAGAGAGAGAGAGAGATGAAGACATTGCAATAAGAAGTGACCAAGCATGCACCCCTTTTCCAAAAACAATATTTGGACTGAAACCTTGGCCTCTCCATCTGGCTCTTTTGAAGGGTGGATTATGACTGCTGCTTTGGCTAACACTTTTCCACACTGTTCCTACTGTAAGCTTTTTCCAGTAGTACTATAGCCACTGCTAATGAGTTAATGTGTCTGAAACACAGTCTAAGTCAGATCTATACACTGTTAAAGAGCAGTCACCCGGCACAGGATTAAAAAGTGGGAGAGGAGGTACTATAACAGTAACTGGCCTATGTTGGAAAAGCTGTGTAGTTGTGCGCCGAATAAAGCCATTCTGGCCATTTTTAGATTTGTTTTCTCAAAACGTACTGACTCGTGTATACTATTTTGATCTCTTTTATGGATGCACTATGACGATGGTATGTAAGCTTGAATATGGAAAAAATGAAATGATGAAGCAATTAGTGAGGGTTAAAATCCATCAAAGTTCTTGATGCAATACGCTGAACTTGGTTTGCCATTTTCATGTATAAACAAACATATACTGGTACATGTTTATTTATTATTATTTTTCAATTACTATTACAGCTTTTCTGGTGCGGTATTACATTTGATAATCTTCATCAAACCGCCTGGAACCGCCACCACAACGTGGTAGAGGGGTTTGAGCTAAGTTGTCGGGGGCTTCGTGCCCCTGGTACGGTCTCCCATGGCAAACAGGTCCTAGGTGACGGGTCAGACAAAGAGTGGTTCAAAAGCCCCTTATGAGAGACCAACAGGCCCGGTTAGAATCGTCGGGCCGTCCTTCTATGGACCCACCACCTGCAGGAGGAGCCATTAGGGGCTGGTGCAATGTGTTTTGGGCAGCTCCGACAGCTGCCCCCACGACCCGGCAACGGACAAGTGGAAGAAAATGGATGGATGGATGGAATCTTCATCAAAACATTTACAATACTTCACATTTTACAGGCATTTCTTATTTGGAGGATATATTATAAGATATAATTCCTAATGTCAAAGGCGAGGTTAACCTGGACATTTTCCTCTCTGTGCAGGAGATAAGCACACTGCGCTTTCAGGTGACCATGGTAACAAAGCACAGCATGTTAACCTTGCGCTCGGTGGCCCTGGTTTGCCTTAAATTTGAAATATATGAGCTTTATTTTCTCTCTTTTACATTGAAAGAACTCATTTTCACTTGGGAATGTAAAATGTATTATTTACATTAACAAGTTAATTCCTTTTGTAAGCCACCATTTTCTCTTACATGTTGTAATCTTCATGATTAGCCACTTTATAAGGTATATTGAACGGAATACATGATATCATTGTGATACAAAAAAATCAAATTTGTTTTTTGTACAGCCCAATATTTCAAAAGCTGTTGCCTCCAATAGCTTCCCCAATGCTGCTGATTTAGTCAAACAGAAGAACAGTTTGGAAATAATTGCACAGACAACAAACAGTGAAACAGATTACATTACACATGTAAGCAGCTGATGGATAGTTGCCTTGGACGTGCCCATCCTCCCACCAACCCTCCTTCATCAACTCAAAAACCCAGTGGGAGCAATGAGATACAGTGCCTCTCGCAAGTACTAATACACCTTGAACTTTTGCACATGTTGTCATGTTTACAACCATAAAAACATTTTTCTTTCAATTGTTTACTGAAAGTTCACACACAAGTAACAGACAACTGTGAAGTGAAAGCAAAATGATACGTGATTCTGTTATTTTTCAAAAAATGGAAAACCGAAAAGTCAGGCGTGCACAAGTATTCATACAGCATGACTTAATACTTTGTGGAACCCCCTTTTGCTGCAATAACAGCAGCAAATCTTTTGGGGTATGACTCTACACGATTTGCACATCTAGAGACTGACATTTTAGCCCTTTCCTCAACTCAAACAACTCAAGCTCTGTCAAATTAGAAGGAGAGCGTTTGTGAACAGCAGTTTTCAGGTCTTTCCACAGATTTTCAGTAGGATTTAGGTCAGGACTTTGGGCCATTCTAACACATTAATATGTTTGTTTTTAAACCATTCCATTGTAGATTTAGCTTTGTGTTTAGGGTCATTGTCCTACTGGAAGGTGAATCTCCGCCCCAGCCTCAATTCTCTTGCTGACTCCAGCAGGTTTTCCTCCAAAATGTCCCTGTATTTGGCTCCATCCATCTTCCCAACTATTCTTACAATCTTCCCGGTCCCCGCTGAGGAAAAGCAGCCCCATAGCCTGATGCTCCCCCCACCATATTTGACACTGGGGACGGTGCACTCAGGATGACGAGAAGTGTTAGGTTTGCTCCATACATAACATTTGCATTTGGGCCAAAAGTTCAATTTTTGTCTCATCTGACCAAAGCACCTTCTTCCACATGGTAGCTGTGTCCTTCATAGGACTTCTAGAAAACTTCAAACGGGATTTCTTATGGCGTATTAGTACTTTCGAGAGGCACTGTACCACATTAGTTGAAAGACAGGCTCAGGGTTTAGATAGGGCTGAAGACTATTGAGCTAGCTTCCAGTGCTTGCTTCAGGGGACTCCTTCTGGCAGAGGGGTTTGGAGGTCTACAGGTTGCTGAGACAGAATGACTCACTAAACAGTTTTGAGGGTTATTAAATCACATTTTCCACATTAATCTATTACACAATTAACTGTATGGTTCTGTGTATTCCTCTTATTTTCAAAGAGTTGCTAACCCCTGTTGCGACCTACTTATCTGCATGCAGTCTGGTTTGATAATAACACATTAACTGCTTGATCCCAATTTGTTTTTGTGTTTTTTAACCAAGCCATTTATATGCCCTTCAGTGTTTATTCAAAGCACCGTTATTTTTATACAGCAGTGCACATTGGTATGTGAGTTGAACATTTTAAAATGCTTTGTCCATTGGATCAGAACAGTTTGTTTTATCACAAACTTATATTTTAAGAAAAAACAAAAAACAGGCATAACATGATATGAATCCAGCTTGCATTTGTCATTTTGAGTGATCGAGATGCATAAGTGATCACATGACAAAATGATGACATAACAGATTGAAATAAGAGTGTACTGGACTTCCAAACCAGAGTTCAGGACTTTGATGCCCAGAGAAAACACAGTCTGGCCCAAGGTTTAGGGTGTAGTCTGCCTCTTCTGTCAACTGCATTTAACATGACAGAACACAAAACTGAGTCAGAGCACACAGATAGACAGCTTCTCACTGTGTCAGGGGAAAAACTCATAAGTCAGTAGATTCATTGTGGCCTGTACTGTACGCCTGCCACGCATGCAACCAACCAGTAGCCATAATCTTGTTTAAAGAAGCCTGTGGAGCTTTGATGAAACTGTCTGTTCCTATTGTACACCAAAAAGAGTGCTGTTGTTTCAAGTATAATATTTTTTTGCAGTACCGGTAAGTCAGTGAGAGTTTTACAGTAAAAAGGTCAGGTATTTGTTCTTCCACATCCAGAAATATTTGGCTCTGACAAAATGCTAAATGTCTCTCCCGGAATTCAGACCTACTAGCAGTACTTCTTTTTTTTATTTTTTATTCCTTGCTGTTGACTCTGGCTGTCTTGTTTGCAAGAGAATCCTACCACGCTTACCTACATTAGATGGTAGAACATTGAAGTAAATGTGGTAGAATGACACAAGTTTACAGTCAGATAGCTTCGAGAGAGGGGAGTGACCAAAAACCAACCAGGTACTACAGGACTTGGACTGAAGTGGTGGCACCAGCTAAAAACAAAAACTGACTGGAGCTTTATGGAATGAGCACAGGGATTTTCCTCAGAGGGCAACCAAGGGGTGATTACCCCAGTGCAGGTATCCTAAGTAGACATTTTTAGGTTGGTGTCATGCAGAAGACATCATCTTCTACAGCCAGAGACAGATTGACCAATGACAAATGTTGTCAACATATGCAGGTAGCATTAACACTTGTGTAGTTAAACGTAATGGTGTCCAAAGTTCACCACGTGGAGGTGGGGTTGGGGTCTGCACTGCACTACAATTACTACTATTTGACAAAAATAAATCTTAGCCCAGAGTGTCCTAGATAGAAAAAATTACTATGCCCCATGGTTCACTCCAACAGGAACTTGTTGACAGATAAACCCGCTTCACTCGCTCACATGGCCTATCCAGTAGGTGGGCACACATGCGTGAGCTATACTAGGCAGATGGAAGGGAGTGATTATTGCTCCAATTTAGGAGCAATTATCGGGTATTGCAGGACTTGGCCTAAATATGTTTAAGTTACCTTACCTGCTTCATAATAATAATAATAATAATAATGCATCGGTTTTATATAGCACTTTTCTGGACACTACATTGCATTATTAATTCACACCATATTTAGTGGTGGTAAGCTACTATTGTAGCCACAGCTGCCCTGGGGTAGACTGACAGAAGCGAGGCAACCAGTCTGCACCATCGGCCCCTCCGACCACCACCAACCACTCACTCACACACTACATTCGCTAGGCTTCCTGGTGTTACCGACCAGGCCCTTCCGGCTTAGCTTCCAAGGTCTGACGGGATTGGGCATAACAAAGGCAGTATGGCCACCACCTTTGTATTCCATTATGCCACATGTTCAGTGATGCTTCATCCACTGCTTCCATTGTGCACCCATAGTAGTAATAGTAGTACTAATGCTTCTTTTATTTTTAGGATCCTAGCCAAGAGTATCCCATTGTGAAACAAAGCTTTGCCTCACAATAGACTCTGACAAGAATCCCACCTCACTTACCAGTGTTTGATGGTGGTTAGATGGAGATTGCAAGTGGGCTGTCACGATAATTACTATATTGACTTATCATTCAATAAATGGCAAATAAATAAGGTTAAGGTTAAGGTATACTTTATTTGACCTGTTGCCGCTGGGGAAACCCATAAGGAGCAGTGGGCAATGGCAGTGCCGCACCCTGGGCCCCAACTCCATGTAGGGCCAGGCTACATGTTTTTAGTGGTTGAGGAAACCTTCGCAGACACGGGGAGAACTTGCAAACGCCACACAGAAAGGGGAATGGAACCCGGGCTGTGAAGCACAAGCGCTGACCGCTGCGCTACATTTTTGGGCTCAAAATTGATCATCTATGCATTTATTTGCCTTTCTTCCCCCCGATTTTCTAAAGTAATGCATTATTTTTTACCCAAAGTAAGTTGTGTTATAAAGTACTTTTCAAACTAAACTTAAGTGTGTTTTAAGCTTAGAGTTTCTGTGGCACTAAAAGGTCTTCAATAATATCATTTCTCGCAATATTTTCCTGCCACAACATATCGAACTTCAAAGTTTGTTACCTTGACAGGCCTAATTGCAAGCTTAAGTTCTCTTTGGAAAGGGCAAAAGATAACCCTACCGAGTGAAACAAGGGGCCTCTAGGGCTGGGGTTACTGTTGGCATGTTCAGGCTGGTGTACAGCCAAAAGCTCCCTGCAGAGGTAAGCACGTTTGCCCTCATTAACAAGTTCCGAACCTGTCAATTGTGGCCCAAAGTTAAGCACCACTTGTATTTTGTTAAACGGGGGAATATAATTACTGTTATTTTGTATCAGCATCACTTATTGTACTGTATTGGCGTCATACGGGTTTTACAGGATAAACCACAAATCCCATAGACAAGTGAATAGGTCATACATCCTTGTCTATAGAATATACTGTAAGTGAATTCGGAGGCTCACAGATAGAGAGGGGAGCGGGCCGTCACGACGTGTCAGGAGCACTAATGATTTCAAAGTGTGCTGCTCCACGCCCTCCATGTTGTACACTGCAGAATAATCATTTCCACGTCTCCCCAATCAGCCCTTTTTTGCCATCTTCAATTACACCTTTCCACCCGTACATTTGTATAATTTTCTAATCGAGCTGGGGCGTGGAGCTGTCAGACGTGCCAGATAAAGCAGCAAAGCACCAGACGAGACTGACACATGGATCCACCAAGATGGAGATGCACTGGGCGGCTGGAAGTTCCCTGTAGTCGCATTATGATGCTAAACTCTTGTGTGAGGACAATGGCGTAGAAGTTTAAGGGCCTCCTTTTGTTTTGTGCGATATTTGCCTTGTTATGAACTATATACCCAAGGAAATGAGAAGAAAGAAAAGGATAAGGAAAAATGGTGTGTCACTTTGTGGAGAAAAGGACACAGGAATAAGCAGCCTCTTATTGTGACCTATTACTACCACCGATTACCCGTAGCTCCAAGTAGCCCAGGTGTATGAAGTATAGATTTGGTGTAATTTCGCCATTGCTTTTGTGGAGGTTGCGGAGAGTAAAAGCATTTTGAAAGGGCACTGTGGTTGAGGTTGGTTTGTGCGTCTGAGTAGATGGATATGGAGTGCCTGTGGAGCACTGATGCATCACCCATTTACAGTGTTTGGGATTAAAGTGCCCAACTACACACCACTCTTTGGGGCCGATAAAAGGCCTGAGAGTGGGGAAGGGCATCATGGAGCATTTGCCGTTTTTCCTACTAGTAATTAAGTACATCTTTTTGTTTGTTTGAGATTTAGTGCCGGCATCATCTCCAGCTTGTTTTAGGAGCGTGTAATTTGTATTGGCAAGTATCATATAGATTTTTTATATGAAAAAAAAGAAAAAAAGCTTTATAATAATAATCAAAATCTTCAGATGTGTTGCTGTAATTAATGCACTGTAGTTATAAATGTATTGAGATGCTGTGAGCTTTATATACTGTACTAAAATAAACAATCTCTGAATAATAACATGCCGTAGAGAATTTACCTCTTTATGTGCTCTGCTCTTTTTCTGGTTTTGGTTGCGATGACTTCAGTATTTCTCCAAACAGGTCTTCATTGATCTTGATGAGATGTCAGGAGGAGTTGCACACAGATGTGGCAATTAAAAAAGGTAATACAGCAGATTATCATGAGACGAAGCTAATGTTTACCTACTGTAGCCATCTGTCTCGGCATTTCTTTGTGTGAAAATGTCAAGCCTTATTACAGAATATTGTGGAGACTATTTTACTCAATTTTAATAAAGTACGTTTCGTTAGGAAAAGGAATATATGGTATTCTGGGGTGAAGTAGTAACAGTATATGTCAAAAGAAAAAATGCGTTCAGTTTAGCGGCGGTGGTAATTTAAAGCCTCAGAATTAAGGTAAAAATTCCTCCAGTGCTGTCGTCTACTTTAACTTGTGCATTCAGTTATGTATCTGTACTTTTGCATATGGAGTACTTCTTCTACCTCATCTCAATTGCAGCTATGACATCTATTCTTGTGTATTGTAAAGCACACTGATAAATATTTAATCAAAAGTAAACAAGTGTAAATTAATGTGTTTAAACAGTGTAAATGTGAGAGGGGGGGAATGAGCGACAAACGCTGCCTGAGGCTGTTTTGTACAAAGCTCAACACTTAAAGAATCACGTCCTCATCAAAGGAAAAGTGTGTCTCCTTTTCCAGTCTCAAGAAATGCGGGTGACATGTTTCGTTTTTCTGTGCATCATTGACTAAAGATAGATGAGGGACAGAACAGCAGGAGACACCATTGCATCCACTGTTGACATGTTATATTAATGTTCATAAATGTACATACAGTATATGTCTGTTTGTTTTGGGGCCGCATTCTGTCTTTTTTTCTTCTAAACACTTCTAAACTGCAATTCTTTAAAAACACATGTGAAAAGGTTTATATTTTTTAACAGGCTGCAACATTCTTTTACCTGAAAAAAAATCACATTCTGGTAGACGGAAATCACTAACTATAATCTTTATCCACCCAGACAGCTGTAGTAAATCCTTAATTGACTCCAGAAATCCAATGTCGCGTGAATGATCCACTTTACTAGTTTAAACAGAGTAGAAAATGTGTTAAATAATCCATTGCCTCTGTCATAAAACTGTGAGGTACTTTTATGCTTTTCCGAAAAACACAAAATGACATTAAAAGAGGAAAGCCAGTGTTGGAAGCTGACACATGGAGACTGCATATTGTTCCTTGCATGATTTTTTACATGGTCGTCATAGTGACTCATGGAGCGACATCGTCTCCTGCTGTTTAGCACAAAATCTGTCAAGTGTTTTGTGTGTGTTTGTCTTTAATCCGTGTGTGCGTCTGGGGGAATACAGCTCTCAAGTGCAGGAGCATGCTCAATCACACCGACTGCAGCAGGAGATGCTCAGTGTATGCTTTTTTAGCTTCTTTAAGGTCACAGACTCTAGCTATGAATATGACCGTTTTAGATCATATCCATATCTAGATGGGTATACATACACAGTATATATTATTATTAGTATTAACACAATTCCTAAAATACTGGTATACAGAATCTACACGTCTAAGTAGTTACCATGAGTTTTTGTTGTCAGCAAAAATATTGGAAATCCCAGACAGATGTAAGACCTCAGAGGAACTTTTTATTGCAATAACATTAATTTGGCAATGCAGCCCTAAGAAGTAAATAATGTTGGTATTTTACTTTCATTACCCATATCAAGTCATTGGACCAGGAAAAGTTGATATCGTTTTTATTGGTGGCAAAGCATTGTTTTGCATATTTAAATTAAATAAACAAATGCCTGTAATAAGCTGACAGTCACACAATGCATAACCCAACTTAGAGCAGTAAAACTTTTCCTGTTTTGTCTCAGCAGAAATTTGATCTAAATCCAGGGGCCTGAACCTCTCGAGCAGATAAGGCTTTGTGGAGCTAGTTATTTTTTCACAGAAATGTTGCAACCAGAGTCAGAGACATTATTGATTCAAATTAATTAATCCACTTAACATGGGAAAGGGATCGTGTGTCTCTGCAGCGACTTACACAGTGCGCTCAGATTAGACTGTAAATATACTGCCTTTAATGATATTCAGCAGTAATTGAATTGTAGGAATGTGTTTTAATGTGTGGTATTAACATGCAAACACCATGTGTTTTAGCAATGGATAACCTAAATACATTTGATATTAATTATTTTTTAGATACGCTTTAGTCCTATTGTCTTGATCCGCTTTGCACAGACTTGCATATATGCAGGGGACTTTTTCATGCCAGCCACAACCCAAATTTAAATTATTATTTTAGACCCAAAACAATATGTTTAATATGAAATAACTGTGTATTTATTCTATATTTTGAATAGCTGGACGTTACACTTTACAAATTATCAAGTTACTTTCTAGGTTCGATGGGTGTGGCTTTGTTTGATTTGGTTATTGCATTACTTAACAATGGCTAAATTGTCAGTTATAATTTGTATTTATTTACACCCATTTCCAAGCTCAGAACTTTGAAAATTCAGTTACTGAGCTATATCTAATGGAGGTGAGTACTGATAGTTTAGTTGTGAGTCTTTAGATCAACGAGAGAGTCCTTGCAATGCAGACGTATCAGAAAACTGTATCTGTTTTTTGATCTGATTAATGACTTGTAAACAAAAGCTAAAAAAAAATAAAATACATTACAATTGTGAATAGTTTATGAAGCTGCTTACTTCATATCTGGAGACGCAGATAAAGTAGATGATATTTTGTTTAAACAACATAAAAAAACTCCCTTTCCACCATACAGTTTATTTCCTGCCGTATACGTTGTTGCATGAGCATATCATTTACACACAGACATACCACGCCGACACACATCTGCAATGTGTGTGTCACCAACAGATGTGCGAGGAACAACGCCGCATCAATTATCCTACAACATCACTCAGTATAAATGAGAAAAGAATAATTATGTCCTACTTATCTTTCCACTATGTCGATCCACTTGACTTTTTTTTGTTTTTGGCACCGGTTCAGGTGCAGTCGTCAGATAATTATTTAAACAGGTACAAAATGGCCTAATCTATGCTGTAGGGATTAGCGGATGCGATCGTACGGCTGTCACAAAAATTAAGAATTGGAAGAATCTGATGAGAAAGAGGGAATGCTCACACCTTTAAACAAATTATGCGATTGCATAAAATTGCAAACTACACATTTTGGGAAAGGCGAAAGGAGATGGAGACGATGATATCATATATTATTAGAGGCTTAACTTAATGCTCTCTAAAGCAGTATGTGCTATAAACTAATAATTCCCATGTGCCCCCTGAATCTATGCATGATCAGCTACATACCCCGTACTCCAATGTTTCATGTGTGCTGCATTCATGAAATTAAATATTTTAGATTTTAAACATTTAGCTTTGTCTGGGGTTAACCAAATGTTGAAATAATATATTAAATACATACAATATAGCTTTAGATGTTTTCAAACATAATGGATTGATCATATAATTTCCAAAATGTGTTACTTTAAAAATTAACACCATACAACTATAGAAATGCTGTATGTGTAAGTTCATTCTGATCTGAAAATTTTCAGAATATTTTATACAGTGTTTGTTTTAAATCTCTGACTTGGACTTGCCAGATTTTTAAGTGCAAAAAACGTGCAAATGCCAAGTCAAAGTCTCTGCACATTATGTAATTTATAGCTCATGTTTTGTCTGCAATGCACCATGCCTAACATATTTTAACCTCCCTGCTGAATCACACTTGACAGTATTACATTCTAAAACGCTAACAGAATGACCTCCCCTCTGTAACGGCTTATTTGAGCTTCTTTTAAAAGGAGCCTATGGTGAGGGCTAATGAAATGCATCTCCTCTCTGCGCTCCCAGCTGAGTGCAGTGGGGATTTTTTTTTTTCTTTTTTTTTTTTTCTGATTGAAAACTTCCCGGAGGTGTCTTGCTTGGTTTGTGAAACGTTGTAATTATTGATGGTGTTGGTCTCCTCCCTTCGCTGTTTGCTGGCACACCGGGGTTCTCCCACAGTTCAGCACACTTAGGCCTGCCTAATTAGACTCTCCACTGCATCCTGATACGCTACTGTCTTCCCTCGCAGCTGGGGACATCCTCCGCCTATCAACCCAGAACACACAAATCCAAAGACGCCACGCCACCAGCAAGACTCTGGCTCATTCATCCTGCCTCTCCTCTAGTTTTCTTCCTCGACTTTGTTCTCCTTAGCATGCCAGGGCTGTGAAAGTTACAAAGAGCCTCACATAGGAAGATGAGAGAAAGAGGCAAAGAGAGAGAAGTTCAAATTCCACGCTGTGGGTGTGTGTTTGCGCACGGGAAAGTGTGGAGATGTGTGGAGATCGCCAGGGTAGCACGGAGTCGGTAGTACGCCCAGAGGCAGCGAGAGAGAGAACAGAGAGAACACTTGCCCCCCCATCAAGAGCAGTAGTTGGAGCCCCCCTGAGGCGAGGTGATGCAGGGATATGGGGAGGGGGCAGAGGTGGCAGGAGAAAGCTGCGTTTCTGCTTTCACCTGTTCACCCTGGTAGTCGCTTCAAACTCCTCCCCCACCCGCTCCGATGCCCACTGGGTTTACACATGCACATGGATTTTTTTTTTTTTTCCGCTTATCTCAGAGATAAAGTTGAGAAAACACCATCTGGCTGGAATTCTTGCAAATCCATAACATACACATCCAGGTAAATACAAGGTCCTTTGTTCTCCTAGCCATTCTGTTTGATGATGGACATTAGTGAAATGTCACTTTTGAACAATTATTACAGTGTTCCTTTATTCAGTTTCCACTTGCAAGTGCATTAAAGTCACTCTGCGGATTATTCCAAGGTATGTGTTACTAGAAAATGTTTCATAACATGTCTGCGATACCGAAGGTGATTCTAATGATTTGTCAGACACGGACAATTCTAGTTTTGTGATTGCCGTCAAAATAAAGTATTTGGAAGAAAACAGACTTCATGTTTGGCTACACTTGTAGTCAAACCAAAGCAGCAACAAATCCATGAGATTGAGCTGGTGATGTGCTGCTCCCAGCCGTGAGTCATGTCTGAGGAGACAACTTATAAATGTCCTATAAATGATGCTTACATTTGGGCCTATTGCAGTTACCAGTTACACGGTATAGGTTTAACCACTTTTTGAACCTGAGATAAAGGCCTAAAATATAAATAAGGTAAAAACTTCAATTAATTATATTACTTGAACTATGGACCTTATCCTTCTCCTGGGCAGTCTCATACCTTTGTCTAAGTACGGTGTGTGTATCTTTTTAAGTTAAGCCAACACGCGGATGCACATTTTTTTCACATGATGTCTCCCCTAAAAATATATATATTTTTTTCTCTCTCTCTGACTGGTGTTGCCTCAACTTATCTCATGATCCAAGGAAGGACAGCGTAGTCCATTACCCTCCCCTCACGTGTGTGTGTGTTAGCAGCACGTGTGGCTGTGTGTACATCGCTCTGTTCTTCTTCTAATGAGGGACGTGTGCATAAACAGCTTTGAGTCCTGCACAATGAGAGATAAAACAATGTTGCAGCACGGGGTCTGATATATCCTCTGGGAACTCTCGCAAACACAATTGACACACAGTCAAAGCTATGGGGACAAAATAACATGTATACGAAGCATGTTTTGAAGAAGGCCCAACTCTGATCACCACAAATCATATCGTATGTGTGTGTCTACTACTACTGTGGAAAAAGAGATCACTTTGTAAGATCCTGTACCTGAAAAGTTGACAGATTTGACCAAATCTCCAGAGCAAAATCATAGGTCGTGTTTATTATTTTTTGCATTGTCTGGATTAGGGTTGGGCCATATCGTATCGCATATCGTTATTGTGATATAATGTTTTGATATCGTTGTAATTTTTTATATCGTTGTGGACACAATATAATTTATGTTACGCTCTGCTCCATCAGAGCAGCATAAACGGTGACTGTAGAACACGGGGACACGTGCTGAAAAAGTAAAATGAAATGAAGGATCATGTTTGGAAGACAATTATGCCCTAAAAAAAAAAAAAAGAATAAAATATCACTAAATGAATCTTCCCAATGCGTAAGGCTGGGATTTTGAAGTAATTCGTCCATTGTCAATTATATCGTCAAATATATCGTTATCGTGATATTTATTTTTTCATATCACGATATAGATTTTAGGCCATATCGCCCAGCCCTAGTCTGGATAAAATGCCCCACTTATAGTGTGCAATACATTTGTAAAAATCTGTGGGAAAATATGGATGTCTTTTTTTGTCTTTGAATAAACTAGTTATTACTGAAAATAATCTGTAAATATTCTAATATTGTTATGTACTCGACTGGAAGGTCTAGGATTGTTGATGCCACAATGTAGTAAAAATGCAATGAAAAATTGAAATGTCCCACGTTGAATCAGTGCATCATAACAAAACCTTTTTGTGAAGACTAGACCATTTATTTGTGTTATGTTGTTAATATGTTAATAGAGCAAAGTGGCATAAACCTATGAATTGAATGAAAAAAAAAACAAAAAAACATTTACCCACAGTGTCTCTTTAAGGCAATGACCTGAAGCAAAGTGGTCCACGGCGTCTGTATGAAACACACTGAACCTTTAGAATGGCAATACAAGCTACATCAAAATTGTGGCGGAAACACAATAGTAGAACGTGTGCTTTTGACAATCACTTGTTTGACATCGCTGACTGTGGTGTCCACTGTCTAAGGATTTGCAACGGGAGGCTACAACAACATACGCATGATGTGATGCCCTCATATCTCCCAGAAGAGCCTGTGATATAACACACATACCCGCCCTCTGGGAGGCCAGTGGGCGGGTGTGAAGGGACGGGGGGAACCCATCCAAACTCATTTAGCTAAAGCGCAACTTATTTTCTAAAGTCAGCATTTCAAATCGCCGCGTGTCCCCACTCATTTAATGCATCATTTTGTGACGTGATAAATTTGTGAATTAGACATACATCCTTTTTTTGCTTTTAAGATAGTGGCCCTCTTAAGTGTGCAATAAAGTGTGGATGATTTAAGAGCGTTTCTCCGTGTCAAACATTAAAACCCACAGGGAGAGCATCGGCACAATTAGACTTGGGTGAGGAGGAAGGGGAAAAATGGTGATCTTAAGAGCAGCGGCGTTCTCCGTCTGTACAGTAACGCGGTTATCTGTCTCGAGTGATCCGTTTAAACGCTTTGGTTCGCTGGGATAAAAGCAGAGCGCAGGAAATAAACTTAGTTCTGCCTCCAATCTGCAAATCCTTGGTGGTCATGGAAGATGATCCCAATTTGCTTCTGAGCAGCGCTGTCAGATCTCACAATAATAAATAATTTAAGACTATAAGCACCAATTATGCTCCATGAATGTGGAAAGGCTTCAGACCACTGCCTGCTGTTGTCGACACTGTAAAAATATACCCATCAGTGCTGGTGTCACACTCGATTACTGCCGGAGAAGGGTGAGAGGAGAATTAGGGCTTCAATTAAGTGCATTCCAAGGACATGTACTTTCACATTATCAATAAAAACTATTGAACACTGATCTTTTCAGTCTATTGGACTAAAATAGCGGCTTTCCATTTTTTTACTCAAAGGCAGCCAAATTTCTGTTGATTTAAAGGAAAATCTACCTGTACATTTGACCCGTGTTATAACGTTGTTCCCTCATCATGAACATAGTGCTACAGTATTTTACAGTAATCATGTTGACTTCTTCTTCACACATTACCATCAATGATTAAACATGATATGTCAATGATAAGGTGCTTAAAAGCAGGTTCATAAGCCACATTTATGCATGATATGTTCATTTTAAAGCCTTAACATAGTAATATGTTTCAACTGGATTCTTCATCCATCTTGTAAAGCATATTGTTTGGTAATTAACTGAATGAGCAATGGCTAAACCAGGAGGACTAGATTGGTTTAGAACGTCTTGTAAATGTGGGGGTCTGTCTCTGTGTAAGGGACGGCTCTGCTGGTTTGATTGGCTGCCTTCTCATGAGCGAGAATGAAGCTTTTACATGAATAGATAAATCGATATTGAGCAATTGAGTGACAAACCAACAAAGTTGTACAAAGCTAACTGGGCTTGTGTTATTGTACGGGGAAAGTTTAGGTTAATAGAGATGTGAACTGGAAGGTAAGGTCTTCAAATCCTTAGAAAAGTCAGTCTAAGTACCACAACTTTATTTATAAGTGTTTGTGCACCTTGTGGCCAGTGACTGAAACAACCGTGCATCTCCACACAGCCCCAGAATAAGAGTGAGGGCTGGTGTTGACAGAGAAGATTCACATGTCCACAGGAGCCTGCCGGCCTGCAGCTGAATGGGATCATTGAGGGCACAGACCTCGGACAGGCAGGAGCCGCTGGTCACCACAGTTTGAACACGCTGTTTGCTCCGCGCCTCTATGCCTATCATAATGTTTGCTTAATGGACGGTATTAAAGAGAGGCAAACATCATGATATGCGGAACATCGCTAAGTGTGCATTTGGCTTGTGTGCTATATTACATGAGGTGAAGAATCGAGGACATGCATTTAATGTATAGAAAGGCAAAAATGCAGTTAAAGTGTAATGCTTTATTTAGGAACATTGGCAGATACACAATAGCACCAAAGAGAGTGTATGTGTTGTATGGCCTTTAATTATTTGTGCTGATAATTTAGTTTTCTGATCTAATTATTTTTATTGCAAACGTATAGTCGCTAACTTTCACCGTCAGATCACTGTTCTCAGGTATGCTCTCGTGGTTTGTCAACTATCTATTTAAGAGCAATATTGAAAGGGAAAAAAAATATAGCATCATTTTGTAAAAGTGACCAAGAAGCTGAAAACTTCTAAACTTGTAAGCATAATGTGCAGTGGACATGCAGTCCGCGGTTGTCTTGTCAAACCAGTTCTGAATGAGAGTAATTTCATGTAAAAGTATGCCCTATTGTTTGAGAATTAAGCTAAGCATAAAGGCCTGTAATTAGACCTCCACAACGGTGGCTTTTCAGGGAAGGCCTGTAAATAGCACTCCAGTCTTCCGGTCTGTGCGCTCCACTACAGGGCTCTAACAGGCGCATACACTGTCAAACGCACAGAGCACAATGACAGACTGCATTGGTTTTAGTGCATGTAGATTGGCATTGTCCAGCTACTTCCTGCTGTGGACTCGGGTGAATGATAAATGTGGCTGCATGTCTTTAAAACCTTTTACTATGTTGTTAATGTCAGAGAAAAGGCCTAGTGAATTTGCCGCAGGAATAGATTTAAGATTGTACTGTGATGAATAGACTTGTCTTCTAGCCTCTTTAAGCTTATGCACCATTTTATGAACGATCCACCTGGCGCTGTGCCTAACTACTCGGAAAATAGGGAGAATAATATCATTATATCATATACAATTGAGGGAATTCCCAGTGGTGTGCAGTCTGCATAAGCAGCTGTCTGAGGAGACAGTAGGCGGGCACACATTTCTCATGTGTGTGTATGTCCAAGAAAGGAGCCACGCGACAGGCAGCAGTGTGTGCTGTATTCACTTGAGTGTTGTCAATGACTTTGGCTTTATAGCAGGCTCCCGGGCAGTGCTTTACCTGGGACCTAATCAGTCAGTGAGGCTCAGAACCTCTGGGGACGTCCCAGCTGGAGGGGTCTGTGCCTGTGTGAGAAAATGAGAGACTGCCAGTGTGAGGGGCGCAGACGCTTGTGCGGAACAGAATGGCCTTCTGGGAAAAGACTGAGCCCCACCTCTTCTGTTTAAGTGCCCACGGCTCTCTCCGACTGGCCACAGTCAAGGTGATCTCTCCACATGTACACACAGATGTACACTGAAAATGTACGCGTTTATATTATCACAGATGCAGACATTTATTTGGTAATAAAACGCTATAAAGAATGGCCGCAAAAATATATTTTCATATTCGAACAATTTCATTACATTACTGAATATTTAAATTACATTGTGTAATGTTGCTTAAGTGCCATATTTCTACACACTACTTTATAGTTATCATGTTATTTGATGAATTTGCATATGTACCACAGAGTGCAATTTCAAGAAAGTATAAAAATGGATCAATATGCTTAGATGGTGCATCTCATATGGTGAAGAGACTATTGTCCAAACTCTCTTGGACAGTAATCACTGCAGCTCATGGCCTTGTTTGGAGCTGTGAGCAGTGCACCCTGCCTGGCCCATACTCTTACTCACTGAGGAGCCGTTGGATGACAGCCACAGAGAGCTTGAAGAGCCCTGGGCTTCAGTCCCGAGGGTGAGCCCGGGGTAAAGAAAAGAAACCACTCACCAGCCAACTGCCAGTCCACAGCCCTCTAAATGGCCACCATCCACCTGGAGAATCACTTTACACCGAAAAAACAGGCGTGAGGTGGGGAGAGGGGCCCGCAAGAAGAAAGACAGAGAGGTAGAGAAGGAACATAGCAGGTTGCCATGACAAGGAAGCGGTGGAATAAAACACAAACAGAGGCGGGTGGCACCATGGCTGTCAGGAGTGAGAGCGGTGACAGTTTCCTTGGCAGGCCTGCATGGCACCCTCTGTTGCAAAGTCTGGTGGACAGAAATTCTACGCTCAACTTCTCTTCTTCCTACAAAATACAATCAATACATTGAGGACTTTTGTAATAAATTCATATTTTTATTGACTATGAAATCAAGAATTGTAATTTGTTTATTTTTACTCCATTCAAATTGTGTGATTGAGATGGAGAAGGTCAGAAAAAACCCAAATGTTCACTGGAGTTTCATCCCTTTTTTTTTAATCAAATTAAATCAGTGAGGCTCTTGTTTTTTACTGTGTAATACGGGCTTCTACATCTTAGTTATTAATATTAAGTTATAACAACGCAACTTATTCAGCTTTTTGACCAGACTATTATCAGACAATGTGCATTATCCGAGTCATGATGCATGAGAACATGACAGGAGGATCACTACAATGAGATCAACTGTGGCCTGAATAGGGAAATTTAGTCAACCATAATGTATTTCAATGATAGTATATTGGGGGATGGAGCATCTTTATTTTGTCTTCATGCACTGTATTGTTTGCTATCGTGCGGCGCTTATTTGCATGCGTAATGTCTGTATGTAAATTAATTTTCCTTTGTAGATCACATATTTTCATCAAATCTGTCCACATAGCTCACACAGATGGGCCGAAGGGATAACGCTGGAAAGACAGTAAGTACCGACATACTGTGCAGGACCTGGCAAGTGAAGAGCTGGCTACAGTGTTTGTAGTGGGGGGGGGGAACAAAGATGATATAAGATTTATTGAGCCAACACAGTCGAGCAAATGAACAACAAATGAACAGGACTCAGTGAAGGATAAAATAACACAGCAGAGAGGAGGCGTCCACAAAACAGCAGTAAAAGCATTCCTGTATCGATCCAGCGCTGCAAGCCTGCCAACTACTGCTACCTTCCTCTTTCCTGGAAGACTATACAGTATACAGGAGACACCTTAAGGCATCTGCTGCTCCCAATGCGTGTCCCTGTGCATTCCCTTCGTGTGCTCGACGGGCTTAAGATTCAGGACAAATTAGACGCATTACAATGAAAGGCAATGAAAAAAGTCGTTGATTCAAGTTTGAAACTTGACCAACTTGGTATGTTTTTCACCTAAAAACATACCTGCAATTGTGTGCATTATTTGATCTCCCTCTTCGGAGCTCAAAACTCTTGGTTCCACATGTATTATGATTGGGGACCGCTGGCAATGTAGCTTTATTTAACCTCTTACTAACCAAGAACCGCCTAATTTAAAAGCTAAGGCTGACAAAACTGATCTAAGATTTCTCCTTGCGTTTTTGTCATTTTTTTTGTCGCCTGTTTTGTTGTGTTTTTGTCACTCTTTTGATGCTTTTTATTGCTGTATTTTCATTCCTCATCATATATGTCTCGTTTCTGTCGGTATTTTGCCTGTCTTTCCAAGAATGTTTTAGATTTGGTTAAAGTCAAACTGTAGAACATGTGCTCGGTTCGCGTGGGGGTTAAGGGGTTAACTACTTTATTCCAATTGTGCCATTTTGCAGAACGCTGAGTTGAATTTCTTGCTTTAGTTTTTATCCATAATTCTACCGTACATTACTGCTAAAACGTGGGATACAGGTGGAAAAAAATATCCTTTACAACCTTGAATAATGAATGAATATGCAAAATTATCACAATATAAGATACAATATCCATAACATAAGAAGCCACAGTATATTGCAAAATCGCATAGGTTTTTTATCTGACTGAGATACACACATTTTTGCTAACAACCAAATTGCATTATGACTTAAAAATGGGCACACAAAAAAATATTTACTCATTATTTTCCCAATGTAGTTTCATTTTTAGCCTTTTAGACCTGATTTTTGTTTTGTTTTTTGCTTTAATACAATTTGATGAGAAATTGATGAGAAACTGGTTCTGATTTTTGGTTTAAATGTTATGGTGTGCACTGTGTTGAAAAAGTTTTGTAGAATATCTCAATCATTAATTATATTTAATTATTTTTTATAGTAATAGTAATTTTATAGTATAGTATTTAATAGTAATAATACGAGATAACAACTTTATGAACAGTTGTCTTTTCTCATACTGCGCAGCCAAAATGTGCACAGTAATTATACTTATCCTGAATTTCTATTTAGCTTGGATTTATGTTATTTCAGAAAATGGGAGCTTTGACATGTTATTCTTTTCAAGAGGCAACATTAAGCTATTACACCAGTGCAAATCTCTGCCACTTGGTGGGCCTGGACAGTATTAGATGTCATTGAGGGTAATTGTGATTGCATATTAATTAGGTGGAAGGGCTTTGAAAAGTCACAGTGCACAATGACTCAGTGAACCACCTGGAATAAATGACTCTATGTCTCCCCTGGTAAAGACAGGACATCCCTAACACCGGAGAACTGGGTCAAGGCTGAAACACTCCATATTGTGTGACTTATCCCAATTTCGCTCACACAAAGGTAGGCATGCAGTGTCCTGCTGTGCTCCAAACCAAAGGAAAGGCAATGAGAATATTGTGCTCTCTAATGGTCAGCATAAGACAACATGGAAGTGTGCAATGTGCATTACAATTCACATTTTACTCTTAAACATCCGATAGATTTATGGGAATGGCATAATTACGTTTTCCATATGTGTTACACTGTGTCACATCGCTCATTTATTTATCTCACGCTCACACATGCACACATTCGGAATGGTTACGTTACTTCAATTGTAAGAAACTGTGCCACTTCATGACTACATTTAACAAATATACTTCCCATCGTAATTGTGTGGTTAAATAGAGGCAACAAACCATATAATTTTACAGTCATTACGTCGGAGGAACATGAACAGAACTTTTTTGAGTCTGTGCAAAGAAAACAGGACATTTGCTAAAACATTCCCAAGAAAACTATAAATATATTGAGGAAATTACGACCTCTGTTTATTTTTTCCTCTGGATCCCCATTACTTACTACCACAGCAATAGTCTGTTTTACATACACAAAGGCCTTGGTTTAAATGTTAACATGGTACACATTAAAGGAATAGGCCACAGTTTTTCCATACTGAGATATGCTCATACCTGAGCTTAGATGAGTTGATGCGTGCCCTCAGTCGCGCAAAAAGACCGAAGATGTTGTTAGCATTTAGCCTCTCCTCCTCTCCTCTATGGGGCCAAACGGGGGTGAAGTTAGAAGCGACCAAGCTCTTCCATATTTCCCCTATTTAATTAGGCAAGGCAACTTTATTTCTACCGTGCATTTTGTACACAAGGCAACTCAGTGCGCCAATACAGTTACGTGAGAAGTTACACGATCCAAGTATAGTTACACAAAATAACATTTTCTAAGCGGATAAAAAGAGGTACTATATTGTGAGGCGTAATAACACCTCAGGAGCACTTCGACTTTACTGCGCGGACGGTGGCCTATTCCTCTAACCATATACCAATAGTATGAACAGGCATAACAGGTTTACATAAATTATTTCAGAAGTCCAAGCTATAATAGGCATAGGTGGGAAAGTTAGTTGTTGTAATATGATTCCCAAAGTGGGGTCTAGGGCCCGCTTGTCTACAAAACAAGAACAATTGTTGAGTTTGAAATGAAATGTATTTGTAAAATGTTCTAAAAAAAAATTACAGCTATAATACAGAATCAGCGGACTGTGTTATTTTCGGCTCATATGTAAAATAACATACAGATTCTTTTGAAGAGTGAATCATTTTTATTGGGGGACCCCGGGGAACCTTCACATTGATATGGAGGCCGCAACACAAGAGGTGCTACAGGAAACAAGGGACAAACGAGAGATGGTGAAAAGACTGTTGTGAAGCGGAGGGAGGAAGAGGAAGGAGGAGGTGGAGCTGACCAGTGCAGGACACCACGCTCTGAAACAGGGACAAACCCAGGAGGCGCAGCACCATTTCAGAGGATCAGAGGAGACAGAGGGCAGCCAGGTTTCTTCCGAGTGCTACAGTTTCCCCGACCTCCAAGGTCATGTGGGTCAGGTTGACACAGTGGCAGCGCGGCTCAGCCGCAGCAGCTCAGGACTAACACCTGAACACTATTTCGTTGTACACTTGTACAATGACAATAAAGCACTTACTTACTTACACTCCAGACTTTGGGAATGGCTTCCAGAGACAATACAAAAAAATACTAAAGAAGTGAACATACTAATTGTGGAAAGAATAAAACACAAACAAAAAACTCAAACTTGGGAGTTCTCCTTTTTAATTGGGTCAGGACATACTGTATGTGCCCATAGTTCTCCATCCCAATACTTTGTAAAAGAAAGTGTGTTTTAAAGTAAGTTTGAATCAACAGTCTACTGTATCGTTGCGTCTTTGCGTTATGCCGTTTCCATTTTGAAACATCTTGTTGTTTCGCCTCGCCTCGTGTTGGGTATGTTTAACACTGTAAACAGATGTTATTGCTACACAGGAATAAAAGTTTGTGCTTCCCAAAAGCCACAGTGGAACAGAAAGAACCAGAGTCAGCACTGTTCCTACCTGTGCCGCTCTCCTCCCGCCACACACACACACACACATTTCACACACATTAGGCACAAAACTACACACGGGGACGCACACGGGGCGCACACCGAGAACACAGCCCCAGCACGGCGGCACAAACAAACACACTAAAAATACAAACTACGCGTATCCAAACACTCGCACTCCTTAATGAGCTAGCACTTTTAAGAACAGACTCCGCCACAACTCCCCATACCACACACTGATACCTTGAGGAGAGGAGTTGCAATCGGAAGAGACGAGGCAGCAGAAGAAAAAGCGGCACACTGGGATATGAAAGGGGGGGAGAGAGAGCGCGAAGGAAATGATTGAGAGAGAAAGTGAGAGAGAGAGAAAAAAAAATCTAAAAAGTGCCTGGAGAGAGGGAGGAGCGCAGGAAGAGAGAAGTGCTGCACCTTGCTGCTCGTATCTCTTAGGAAGATGATAGAAGGGATATGGAGGGCGGTGGAGGGAGAGGGGGGGGGGGGCTGGGGTGTCTACTGGGTGGGGGGGTGCTGTCGCTCTCGGCAAACAAGCGGGTGAGTAAATAGACTCTTGGGCGTATCGGCTGGTGGAGAGGGGTGGAGGCGGGTGAGGCACAGGGGTGAAGAGGGGACGCACAGATGCCGATGTGCAGTGGGGGAATTCAACGGGCCTATACATTCAAGGATCCTATATATTTGCGTTTACATTCGAGAGCTGCAATGTTTGTGGAGGATCTAAAGATTTGAAAAGCAAAATTAAACAGTCTTTATTAACAAAGATGGGGTTTGAGTATGAAAACGCTTGCTCAATTAGAAGATACGCTTATAAATTTAACAAAAACAATACTACTGCTACAGTAATAGTACATTTTTCAGTCTTTTCCTTTGCTCCTCATCCTTTGCGAGAGAAATAGAGAATTGTGCGTAGACTGAACACAGCCTGCTTGCCATCATCCAATTTTTAGTATAATTACTTACATAGCTGACTTGAAAGAATCATTTGAACAGTGATGCAGAGTGCATAACATGATTCATTCGGACAATCAGTGCCCCACAATCCTATTGGAAACGTATTGACCTTTTAGAAAATCAGAATCAACGTCTTCACCATTTTGTGCCCTGCAGCTCTATGCTCCCTAAGTGGATGTGCATATTTAAATAAGACAAATGTATAGCAGAATTGATACAGACCAGTACATCTCTTTCTATAACAGGATTACTATTTCTTTAGACTGTTCTGAAATCTGGCACTTGATCCAAACACCTTTTAGGGTCTCTCTATTCCTCTTGTGGTGCACTTCTTCCTCCTGTCTTCTTCAAACATCCCTAACAACCCTCTCCTTTCTGCCCAGCCCCGCAGGCCTTAAGCTCGCTCTCATCTGCCTATCCTTTCACTTAAAGCTCCCATCACCAATACAACCAACTCAAGGAGCCTAAGGAGACACAGCGTTCCCCTGCACACCCCAAACCCCCTCTCCCCCGTCTGTCTCTCCCCCCTCTGCCTCGCCTCCCTGGATATCCCCCCGGGTGTGTGCAGTGTTGTTCGACTGATGAGGGGGTAGGGATATCGCTGCCGGTGCTTTGATCCTATGAAAGCTGATATCCAGAACAGAGCCGTCGATCCTGCCATCGGGCACCCTGGCATTTGAACGACATGGCTCCCTGCAAAGCCTGAGTGCAAAGGGCTATTCTCCTATAGGCTTCCATGTGGGAATGCTAAGTCTAGACAGGTGCAATGCTGGTATAGAGCTGAATTGCTCTACCTGAGATTTTGTGTGAAGAACACAAAGATTGAGATTGACTGCACTGCAGAAGTTCCATTGTTTTTAAATGGATTAACAAACTGTTGATAGTTTGAACTACTTCAATATTCTTTGCATCTGAAATCTGCAACCGTTTGACTCAACCATACAACTCAGTGGAACGCTATTTTATCTGTCTAAAGCCTAAATTCCTTTGAGCCAGATGGATAAAGCCCAAACACTGTACAATCAGTCTCAGGGTTAATAGATACAGAAAGTGGGCATTGGGACCCCCAGGCATGGCCGGCCCAACCAGGTGGCTGCCAAAGGGCTCCAAATTGTGTATTCAATTTGTCATCCACTGTTTACATTATCATCGACTTTTGCTTTACTCTCGAAGTACAAGTGACTTTTTTTTGGAGTTTGAAACCATGGCTTCAAGTTTTCAAGCCCTCTCTGGTCCTACTACACCTCTGAGGAGGAGTGTAAGGTTACAGTGTAAATGTGTGTGAATGTCCACGTTAAAAGGGATTCCTGAACTGAAAGTTAGTAAATAGTAGTCAAAATTTAATAATGGTATTCATGTCTTCAATTCAGAAAAGATTTATTTACAAGCAATATGTGAAGTAAAAACTATAGTCTAAACAAGCCATAAAATGTAAAGGGCATATTCTAATAGCTTTTTCTGTATGTTAGTTCTAACTGTAGCCGATGTGCTGGGCATCACTTTTCTCAAACCCATTTAGTTTAATTCTAACTCCTGACTCCTCCTTTTACTTGACTCTAATTACTAGTGCTTATTATTAACAATAAAAACACGTCTGTTTTAAATTTAAAATTTTTTTGTGTTTACTGTAACTGTACACAGATGAAATGTTTGAAAGGAGAAATGACTAGCTTTACCAGGAACATTGCCATGGAAAATAAAAATCTTAATACGTTAAACAAATGGCACCATATTACTTTATTCTGAACTAACTCAAACTTAGTGCAATGACACGCAATAATTATAAATTAGGAGTGTAATATTCATCTTTCCACTGACTTTTATAAGTGTCTTTGGTTACATCAAAGCAATTGTGAGGAAAATAAACAATTAGCCATGAACTGGGAATATGTTCATAAATAATGGATTCCTTTTTTCTCTTAGAAAATCAGTTGTGCAGTGAGTAACCTTATATAGATCTGAAAGTCTCGTGCTGCGAACTGACACACAAGACATTAGCCTTTCCCCCAAAGGCCACCCAAAGTATGAAGAATAAAGGAACGCCAGTGGCACACAGAGGCAAACAACTATTACTTGGCCACACAAGTTCACAAACAAAGTGTTGTGGGATAATTGCGGATAGAGAAAACTGGTAATACAAACAATAAGAAAGAAAGGCCAAGTAAATGAGGAAGCTAATTCAAAGTCTTCAGTTATGGTAATTGTAAACAGCAGCTCTGCCTCACAGAAAAAAAAAATCATGCAAGATGTTAAGTCCAGCTCTGTCCACTCATTATACTGCCACAAATGGAGTGTACATGCAATTCAGATTCAGATAAAGTTTATTGTCCTCTTCAGTGGAAATTTGTCTTCGGTTCACCATCCCAGTCATAAAATCCCAATATGTCTCAACAAATTACCAATTATAGCAATAATAAATACAAAGGCAAAAAGTTACCGATAAAAACGGTTTCATGTGCAGCATACTTCACTACCACTAGTTTGGTAGGCTGACTGCATTAGGCAAAAAAAGAGCTCTTATACACCTTCTTTTCTAAAGAAATGCTGCTTACACCACTGTTCAGCCATATACTCTTATGCCTCATAGCTACAGCTGTCGTTGTTGTTAAAAAAAGACAATGGCCAGGTCGTCTGCATACTTTGAGAGTTTAACATTGCCTTTTTTTCTTCTTCTGTAGAGCATTTACATACGGTGAAAACAACACAGGCGATGAGACGCATCCCTGTGGTACACCAGTGTGGACAATACCTCAATATTTTTTTTAAATATTTATTTATGCCTCTTTGGGGAAGCAATATTTCAGATTATCTCACAAATGCAAATTTCAAGGCATAAACAGTACTGTCTTCATGTTTGGTCCCTAATCAAAATAAAATGGCATTGAAAATGGCATTTGTGTCCATTATAATTTTTGTCACTATCACATTTTCCTTATTTCAAGAGTACTTCACCCATGTAAAGAAAGTTCACAAAATTCAACTGTTGGAATGACTGTTGGATTTAAAGGGGACATAATGCCGAATACATTTTTTTGACTTCCATTTTTTTGTTCTTCCCATGTTTAATTGGGAATTAGCGCTCTTAATATTTTAACATTCTCATAGAAATTTGTCAAAAGCCCATAAACCATGAACAGTTTTGCACTCAAAGTAGTGAAGCTAAAACGTCGACTGGACTGGGTAAATCCTATTGATGATGAATTTTTCCTGCATGGATGAATGAGAGCCTTCACAAACATTTTGCGCTCAAAATATATTTATCACCGTGCCCTCGATTTGTTAGTTGGGCTGGGACAAAATATTGGATCGTATCTCAATACTGTTTGCTGCAATACTTTCAAATACTTGTGTTAGCAGACATCTTTATAATTTTTCCACATTTTGTGTTAATGCCCTTTCAATCTGAACACTTCAATAAATGTCAAATGACATTTGGCGTAGAAACTTTGAACACATGACTGTTTTCTTTGAACACATTTTAAGGTAAACCTTACTTATCATTATTATCTCTGTATCGCAATACGTATCGGATCGGCCCATGAGCATCGTGATCGTGACAAAAGCGTTTTGTCCCAGCCTTATTTGTGAGCATGTTGTCAGCAAAAATTCTGCTGGTATTAAGTGTTTAAGTTTGAAACGTGAATTATCAATTCTAAGATGTCGAAAAGCAGTTTCATAAGCCACAATTATGCATGATATGCAAAAATAACATTTTCAAAAAGTTTCTAATTTGTCAAAAGAAAGACACAGACACATTATAGCCACTTGTATAAATTGAGTTAAAAAAAAGTTGATTTGGTGGTTAGTCACATTGAAACTTCACCGTCTTTACTGCCAACTGCCAAGTGCTAATTCCTCCTTTTAAAAAGTACACTTTTATTGTTTTCTAATCTATTCCAAATGGAAACGCTTCAACCTCTAATCTAATTGTCGTGGTAAAACTGCGGGGGGAGGGTTGAAGGAGAAAGAGCAACAGGAAGAGAAAGTTTCCCGGCTGTCCATCACTGCACTATCTGAGTATTGTGCTTGCCAGACGCCTACTATCCCTCGCTGGTGATAGTGAGACAGCATCCAGGACCTGAGCACGCGGCGGGAGGCACAGCAGGACGCCCGAGAGGTGTGACACAAACGCACAAGAGCACTGCACGCACGCCCACTCCGTACATGCACGCATTCACACACGGAGTCCAGCACCATCTGACAGAGCTAAACTGTCACACCCACACCCAACAGACTTTTGCAATTAATTGTGTTTACAGTAAAGAAGAACTTATAGAAATGGAGAGAACATTCATTAACGGTGTAAGAAGATGGTGAAGACACTGTGATGTTATTTGGTTGTCGTATCAAAAGTATTACCTCACTCCCGTGCTTCAAACCACATGTTGCGTACAATAGGATTATTATGCGAATACACTTGATGTTTTTCATTACGTGTGTTTTATTGGTTAAAAATGCATCAGAAAACATGCGTCTTTGAGCGGGCTTGCATCTCATTACCTATGCTGGAAGTAAAAGATAATTTTGATAATCCACAACAAAAATAGCATTGTTGGTGGCTAGCTGGCATGAAGAGCAAGTTTGTTATTGTTGACATTTGTTTATATTTTCAGTTTTAGTTTAGTAACATGGCGGCACGGTAGTACAGCGGTTAGTGCTTGTGCATCACAGCTAGAAGGTCCGGGTTCGATTACCACCTTTCTGTGTGGAGTTTGCATGTTCTCCCCGTGTCTGCGTAGGTTTCCTCCGGGTACTCCGGTTTCCCCTACCACTAAAAACATGTAAAATAGGCCTGGATGAATGAGAGTGTGTTTGAGAGTGTGCATGGGGGACGACGGATGCAAATTAGCCCAAGGCTACAATCCGGTGTGGCTTGTTCATTAACTTGCACTGTCCCGACCAGAAGCCCCTTATGAGAGACCAACAGGCCCAGTTAGAACCATGAGGCTGTCCTTCTGTGGACCCACCACCTGCAGGAGGAGCCATAGGGGCTGGTGCAATGTGATTTGGGCAGCTCCAACAGCTGCCCCACGACCCGGCAACGGACAAGTGGAAGAAAATTGAGTTTAGTAACATGAGTTTTAGTTCAGTAGCATTATGAAATGTTACGCTGCGTGCCTTTGCAATAATAAATTATATAATTTCAATTGCATTTGCTTACTTTTGTATTAGCGCTCACCATTTTCCTTTTCTGGAAAACAAAGGCATTACTCCTTTACTCAGCAGTTACAACTGTTCAGATGATAAGAATATTCTACAGGGAAATTTCTACTTGGAAATTCATCCGTTGTCCTGGGGAAGCATTTCTTCATTTATAAAATTTAAATAGAAGCATCATATACCAGATATTATATAACCAGTATCTTGCCAAAGCTCAGTGTGTTTGTTAAGAAAGAAACAAAGTCTATGGAAAAAGTGCAGTAATAAGATAGTAATATGTAAAATAAGAATAAAACTCAAGAGCACAAAAAAAATCTAGATCCTTACAAGCTGTCTCTGCTCAAAAAAATAAATAAAAAAATGGCGAGTCCAAATTTGACTGGGAAAAAGAACAGCTTGTGCATGTTGTTCAATATTTGGAACACTTGGTGACTGTCTGCTCAAATATTGCCCCGTGGCTGTTGGGCTTGAGCACAGAACAGAGTGGCAGTGAAGCTGACAGTGAGATCTCTGTCAGTAGCCAGCGCTCTATTTATCCGTCTGTCTGTCTGTCTGTCTGTTTATCTGACTGTCAAATTATGCTCCTCAGCAAACAGCTCGCCACGAGACCAGGGCAAACAACGTGGTCAGTGTCGGTCACGTGCCGCGTTGGCAGCTCAGATGGACAGAAAATACAGATTAAATAAAGATTCATAGAGGCTAAAAATTGTTTGATGACTCGTGTTATTTTTGATACTGGTTGTGGGATTTGTTTGTTGATAAAAGATACAAGCTTGTATTTGAAAATGCAAGTTACACAGATCTCAGAGAGTATTCATACACCTTTATACGTTTGTTACAATTCAGATTTGTTTTAAAGCTTCGACAGTTTCTATTTTTAAGGCCAAATTATATAAAATCGGTGTCGAATTTATACCAATAGAAAAGAAAATGATCAGACTTCTACATTATAAATTAGAAATGTGCATAAGTTGTACATTCACTTGACATTGTGTGGGAGGAAAAAGCATGAGTAAAAATGTTCCAATTGGTTTGTGGCTCTTTGGCAGACCTGTCGCTGGACAACTTTCCCCCCTAGATGATGCTTGAATGTTTGCCTCTCAGCATTATCTTGCTGTGCTCACTTGTTGCTTATAATATAATGATAATATAAAACGAATGAATATTTTTGTTAACCCCACACTAAAGTGAAAAGTGTACATGCGTTGTCTGAAATCGACATTATAGCTCTTTATATGTTTTCCAGGTCTGTGAGTGATGGAAGCTTTCACTGACATCAGATGATCCGAGATGAAAATATGCTGTGTTGAAAATCTTGATTCCATGCAGATTATACAGCAAATATACATGTGCTCATAAACACTCTGATTCATAATCATTATTAGTTTCACTGATCAAAAAGTCTGCATATGCCTCTCATCGGCTTTTCATAATTAATGATATTGAAAACATGCAGCAATAAGTGAACAGAACAGATTAATAACGAAAACGGGGTCATGATTTAAAAGATGAAAGTTCTCCTAAATAGTTTCTTTGATTTACGAAAAATTAGTAGAAACACGCAGCGTTGCCAACTTGCCAGTACATTTTCTTGTCACATACGAAGATGTGAAAAGAACACATCTTTTTAAATCGTCAGACTACTTTTTAGACTTGTTAAGAACTTGAGAGTGACATTGTTTGAGACATCGATCACACTCCAAATGATGTGATAGTACTGTCACATCCTGCCTCATTCTTTCTATTCAGAAAAGCAGCCATTTAAAATGATAATATTTCAAATGCCATTTCAAAGTAAAGGAAGGGATTTACTTGAATGATAGAAGACAATACGCTCAGACGAGAGTTAACGTCGAACAGAGATGCTAACTGAGATCTCACAGCAGGAGATGGCAGCTAATATCCACGAACATTCTCTTCTTGAACTGGGATTTCAGCAATACAAAGAATTTCATTGTGTCCATAAAATGTGGTGCTATAATACGGCTGTCAATTGACAAAGACAGATTTTCCGCCAAATTTTCTAATTTTGCATATACTTGTTTAAAAGGCAGTTGATACTCGAGGTTTATAAAATGGCCACACGAAAGATAAGGTCGGAGGTTATTTCACTTTTGAAGATGAGAAAAAACAATGAACTCCCAATTGCTCCCTTGCAGTGAGTACATTTGTTTGAAATCCATAATTCTGAGTCAGTATTCTCCTGCGCCAGTCCCAAGCCCAAGTAACTTGAGAGAGTAACTAATGCAAACATTTACCAAAACAATTAAATCTTTTTTTTTTTTTTTTTTATGACAACAGTATTTAAAGCAGAACTAAGTAACTCACTCGTCGCCACCCACTGCTGCTTTTTTTTTTACTTATTAATTGTCCGTGAGAGTAAATACTACACCGACAGAAAAGACAAAGGGAGAGAGGGACATTGTGCCACAACCCAATTACACAATTGAGATTTTTTTTTTTACTCAAACTTGGCTGTTTGATGAAGGTCAGAGCGACCGAAACGTTGCTGCAATAAAAGCCAAGTAAAAGAGTGATACAGTGTGCGGGAGCCTTTTTTCAAGTTAAGTACTTTATTCTTCTACGCACATGTTGCCTACTCAGGTGTGCAGAGCTTCCACTTATCACCCAAACTTGGCTGTAAATACTGCTAAAGTGGCGCTAACCCACAGTTAGCTCACTATTGACACGCAGGTCACACGGATTTAATATTTCACAACATCATACCGCTGTGCTAAAAGGGGATTTTGCCGATATTAGCATTTAGCCGCTGTTAGCGCAGCTTTAGCTGGTGTTAGCCATAGTTCGTAGTTTAGCCGTTTCTTTTCTGTTTTAATACAGCTTGGCACCTCTGAATGATTCCATAACTCCCACCAGATGACTAGCCTGGCTAACGCCAGACTAAAATCACAAATGATATTTAGTCTGGGGACCACAAATTCATTTTCTCATAGGAGAGGTGTGAATTTACGATTGTCCATAGCCGTCTATCATGCGACTGCACGTAACCATAGCCAATCGTATCATCGTATCAGATGACGTATGATGTACCAGTACATTTTCGAGCGAAACTATTTAGAAAACGGTCTAAAGCTTGATCGAAAGATGGCGTCGCATCTGCTGCTGTCACGTTGGATCCGTAAATACATGTTTCCTTTTTTTAAATGCGTAAACAAACTACAAGCTTCCGTATGTCGTTTTACCGTCCCTCCTCATTCTGTGATTGGTCCCCAAATCCATGCAAAGATTTCGGCCATAGTCCCCAGGCTGTTGTGAAGTTCGAAAGGATTTGAGCGCACACAGCAGTTAGCCAGGCTTCCAGATGACAGCATTTGTCCACATTTGTTCTCATGGCGGCTTACAACATTTTTTATGACAATTGATATAGCGTGCTCCTCTGTGGGGCCCCGCCCACATCAACTGCGGGTGTGTGTGTGGTGGAAACAGAAAGGTCTGCGGGGTAGAGTCGATGCGTGCACGTAGTTCATGGCGTGCGCGGTCGGGTCGCGCTATGTGGAACGACGGTTTTAGCTTCTTCTTCATGATTCTATTAGTGTGTATTGCGCCTCCGACCTGGTGCAGGGAAAGTTGTAACTGCGGTTTTCTGGCCAAGGACACCAGACACCATGGGGAGATGAAATACCCCCCAGTCATCCCATTAAGACTTGTATTACCCCCAGAATGACTACGAAAATAATTTATGAAGGTAAACAAGTTACTTAGATCTTCTTTAAGTGAGCTGTTTTGTCATATTTGTGTCTCCAACTGTCAACTCTTTGACTAAACGGATTAATATACCGGTTGTTGTTGTTTTTTGGGGGGGGTTTCCAATGAACTTCAATCAAACGCAACTCGAATAAATAATACCAGACCACAACAAATATTTCAGAAATAGAAACATTTTTTAACAAATGACAGTGATTCAACTTTACTAGCAGGTTTTGGCATCATGTACAGTGACATTTAAGGTCCCAGCCAAACGGAGCCTCTCTGTGTTACGTTTGCATGTTCTCCCAGGTTTTCTCCAGGTGCTCTAGTTTCTCCTACTAAAAATACGTGTAATAGGTTCCCCTCTGGGGCCATGACTCCCCGGAAAATGAGATTCCAAATCTCAGTGGGGCTTTCCTATTTACGGTAGGTCAAATAAATCAAATCAATACATTTTGACCAAGACTTGGTGGTGTGCTCACTACAGTGCCAGGTACTGAAATCAAGGTTGAAGCTTACAGCGTGTGTGTAAGAAAAAAAAAATGTAGAGGGACCTGCATCCGACCACTTCACAGGGGCGGGCAGGATGTTTGGAGTCTGCACTTCACAAACACGACTGGTGCCTGAGCTGTCAACTGCTAATACAGTTATCAAGGCCAACAAGCCGGGTAGGCCCGAGACAAAATATAAAAACATGCGTTAGGTGTACATCCACCCCATCTCCATCAGCACACCTCTGTTTACCTGCCACACCAACGTTGGGTCTCGTCTGTCAGTGTCTGGACATGATTCGGCGCACGTCTGCGGAGATTATGATTTGTATGTGTTTATCTGTCTGGGTGTGTGTGTGCGATATGTGTCTCCATAGGTTTATTTAGCGTATGGCTGTACAAGATGGAGGAGGAGAGGGGTGGCGTGTGGAAAACTCTGCTGCCGTCTGAGCCCGCACCACTGCCAAAGAAAACTGTGGTCGGAAGAGTCTGCTAATAGAGCATGAGGCATGTCACCTGAAACTAGAATCATCTGAAGGCTTGAAACCACAGCAGTCAGCCATCTCTGTGCCACTCTTATGCGGGACGGAGCCGGAGGAGGGTGTGTGCCGTCCTTCCAACAGGCACGGTCCCTCTATTAGCAGGGCCTCTTCCGCTCGCGTGCCCGGCTGCACCATGGGACACTCGGGCCTATTAGATCTGCTATTAACGCCTGCTCCGAAGCCTCAGCTCACCTTACCACAGCTTACCCAGAAACACTCACAGTAAGTTAGTGAATCTATGAGTTACAGCTTGTCAGAGCATGAGCCACAATTATGGTAACATACACACCTGATTACAGAAGCACATGTCAATGACAATTCTTCTGTAAATGTTTAAGTGAGCCATGACATATTAATTTCCCGGTCAGCCAGATTTTAGAATGTGACAAAACAAAAGAGCCTCTGTTTAGTTAAAGGTAGTGGAAAGTCTCTTTTACATCAGTATCACTAAAGTGAAGAATTTATCACTAAAACACATTTCTCATGGGTGAATGGTGTGTGTATGTGTGTGTGTGTGTGAAGGGGGTGATTGCGCAGATTGGCAGCCACGCTTCTCTCAGTCTACCCCAGGGCAGCTGTGGCTACAAACTTAGCTTTCCACTAACTAATATGGAGTGAATGTATAATGCTGTGGACTGTTTCTGAGTTATCCTAAAGCAAAATTATAGTCTGTAGAATAACAGTTGATTTCAATAACTTTAATAATAATTTCAATAATAATTTTATGAGCAACCTAAACTAAAACTAAAAATACTGTAGGTGCTAGAAAATTAAAATTCTTTAGATCAAAGATAAGAAGCTATATAGAGTTATCTTTTTACAAGTTCTAATAACTTTGGGAACAATGTACCGTATATTCCAGACTATTTATCGCACCTGTATGTAAGCCGCACCAACAAAATGTTAGGATTAATTTTTTATGATTTTATTTTATTTTTTTCATATTTAGGCCGCACTGGTCCATAAACTGCAGCTGTCCAAGCTTACTAGTGCATTTGAAGTGCCATTAGTGCTGGAAATACTGGACTTTTCTCTTTGTGCGCTGTCCAATTTTCCAAGAGAATGGTGGCCGTCAGGTACATTTACTTTTCTTAAAGTGTGTTAATAACTTTGATTATATTATTCTTATGTGTGTTCAGTCAAGCCAAAGCGCTGCCTGCACAGCGACGACTCCTCGGGGATGTGGCCGCGTTTAGAGCCGCCCTCCTCGGGAGTTTCCCGGTGTTCGAAGCTGCTCTGAGCTGAGTCCGTGGTGACTGCTCGAGGCTGGCTTTTGATACCCGCACATCGCTGGACCCTCCATAATATTTCAGCGGTGAGAGAATTAAATGCATTTATAAATTGGCTGCACCGTTGTATAAGCCACACGGTTCAAAGCGCAGGGAAATAGTAGCAGCTTATCGTCTGGAAATTACAGTATACAGTATATTGCATTAAGTGGTTTCCCACAAAAATGTGTTAATATTAATAACTTAATTTCATTATAAAGTTAAAAACGTGTTTCAGCCCAATTTTCCATATTTGTGTTTTAGCGCTCTAACTTGATGTAGCCTGTAACTTCATTACTGGCAGCCCATCATGGTCAAACTTTTGGTCAAAAGAACAGACCTTCTGTAACTCTCCTGTATTAACTTGTAGCAATTGCAGCTCTCTAGGCAGAGCTGCTCAGAGGTGAGAATGCACACATCTCATCTTGGCCCAGGTGCAATAAAATTTATCCCCGCTGCAACAGTAGCAATTTGGTGACAGGCTGTGGGTGGTGGGGAAGACGAATCGTGTCAATGGCGGCCATTAAAAAGGACCACACACTCTCCAGTCATCGGCGAGGCATGATGGATGATTATCTCAAGGTGTGACAGGTGCTGCATTGGTGGGGGAGCGCTGGCTTTGCCTCCCCTTGGCTGCCCCCCTCTCTCTGTCGTTCATGCCACTCTGTGCGTATCTTGGTCAATGCTTTAACACCCCACCAACATGACTCTATTGACACACTCCAGATAGCGTCTGGTGGCTAATGAGTGTCTGAGTGCCTCTCTCTCTCTTATGCTTTCTTTCTCTCTGTCTGCTCCTCATCTCCCTGTTATCCCCTTTTCACTGTCAGAGCGCTCGCTACGCTCTGGCCCAGCTCACGACAACACCATTACGGCTGTGCTGCTTTCTCCTACATTTAAACCAATATTGATTCTCATTTAAACATTTACCAACCTTATACCTTTTAATGAATCACTGTATTTTTAAATAAAATTTACCATGTTTTGGTGGCACGTGTTTCTCTGTATATACGGGTATACCCATATTCAATAGCCAAACTTTCTAGATGTCAAAAATAATGCTTAATACGTAGCGCCCAAATGTGTTTGCCTGGGAAAGTTGCTCTACTTGTTAAAGTAAGATTTGGAACTTTAAAACTTGGAACTTATATTTCAACTTGTTTAGCAAAGCAAATAAGAAAAAACATGTTCTTTCTCACATACTTATCATATAGATGCCATTCAGTGTGTTATGTAAAATGGCATTATGGCAGATATCTAGCTAAAGTTTTAACCGGTCTTCGACATAGTTTGGCAGATCATGTACAATGTCTTGATCGGTGGCTAATGCTGACATTCTAATCAGAATAACCCAAGCATATGGAACATTTTTATAAACATATCAAATCTGTTGCCCTTTTTCTGCCATACCATGCCAGCCTGGATTGTATAAAATTGTACTGCAATGTCCAGAACGTGTCTGTAACAGCACAACCCTATTGTCCAAGTGGTCCATGAAAATCTAAAACTGACATCGTAATTGCACCACATACAGTATCTTCCTTCAGAAACAGTTCAATTTGCTCAGGCCTGACTGTCAACTGGATCACGGCCATCTCTTCTGACGTTGCCAATAGTGGGCCCACACTCTTCGGCCATGTGGCACTTTGCCTCGCTCATATCCCATTGCCAACAACCGAGACACTTTCTCACAATCTCGCTAAAGATTTGTGAATTTGCCTTTGTGTTACACACCCACAATTATGCGCATATTACATGTTGATCTACGTTGGAAAAAAAGTGGTTGTGGTCAAATCTGGCAGCTTTTCCTGTAATATTTTGTTAAATGTCAATGTTAAAGTGCCCTTTAAAAGTGAGTCAGTTCTAGTGTGTTGTTCATGTTAAATATGTAAGTTTTCTGTGAGCTTTCTTTTTACATGGGTCTCTAAATGCTACACAAACACAAACATTCTGTTTATGCTATTGTCAACCTAAAGTTTAAAGTAGCACCAAAATATGCAAATAAATCTACCCTCTAATTATGGAGTAATTTTAAATAAATAAGTGCCCTCATTTAAAAAAGAAAGAAAGGGAAGACAAAGAAATATGAGAACAGCCAATTAACACAAATAAATAAATAAAAATAACTCAAATAAATACAATACGTTCATTAGTCAATGTTGAATAATGGCTTTTAAGAAAAAGAAAGTGTTAATCCCAGGACAATAAGATCCTTCAGATACCTTCATTAAAGCCTTCTTCCCTGCACTGTATGCTAATGAGATGTCTTAGTCATATTATTATTTGGAAGGAGAATATTTAAATCTCATCTCTTGAGTGTTATGTTGAAGAACTATTGAGATTAAGGCCGGTCTACAAGCTTTTGTATTAAAGTCAAACAAGGATTTGCTGTTGTTCAAAGAAAATGGTCAGAGGTTATGGGTCATGTTGTATTGTATACAATAGTGTAAATTTAATAGAGAGGGAAACAACTCCAGTTCATATCTGCATTACAGTTCTCTCCCTGTGGTTGGAAGATTAAGATCAAGTTTAGTTCAAATGAAAATGGTTATTCCTTTGAGTTATGTTTGTTCTAGACTCACAGTAAAATATCTTGTGAAACTGAGGATTTGTTACTAAATACATTGAAATAACCTTGGATCTATGTCTAAACTAAATTCAGCCCTGTCTGTCCAGGGAACAAGAAGAAATCCAGCAATTCTGAGCCTATGGGCTAGCAAGTCCTATAGTTCTAAAAAGGTTTAGCAAACAGCATAGTGTGCTGATTATTGTACCAAATTGGATGCTCTACCATAAAAACACACGGTGAAAGGACAGAAGAAAATGACCGATCAAGATGAAGCTGAAGAAGCTGGAAAGTGGCAGTCGCTGTTGGATGAGAGCCATGAGGACAGACTGTGATATAGGCAGCTCTGTCCCCACTCCTCCGCTCGCCCCACCTCTCCCTCTGGGCTGATGGTATCTTCCGCCCTCCATCAATTTCTCTGTTACAGCCCAAATTTCCAGGCTCTGTGAAATGGTCCACATAGCGTAACAAATGGCGCGAGATAAAAAGGGTTAAACTAATTGCAGTTAGATAGTAATAAAAGTGATTCTTTTCATTCTATGTCTACGACGCAAGAATGTCCGCCTTATATCCTCAATAATACCCCAACTGATTAAAAATGTCCCTTGTCTGTTTCATTATAAAATAAAATGTAGCCCTTTAAGACATTATGCCATCGCCTATCTCAGAAGACTGGGAATTGGACATGGTCATTTTGAATCCCTTACTGTAGCATATTCAAAAGACACAGGCCCACAACTATCTTTCTCATTCAGCAGTTAATTCTTGGGCTTTAAATCAATTTTACTGACAAGATGTGGCCAATCTACAATCACAATTAAATGTTTCCATTACAAAGCTGCTTTAGTTTTCAGTTTTCTGTTTGATCTTTTGAGAAGTGTCAAAATATCAAAATGTAGAGCAAATTGAGGGACCTCACTAAACTTTCGGTGCACTGTTACAATTAAAGTATTTTCAAGATTTTGAGCAGGTATCGAACTAGATCCATAAAGGTTAAAAAAGTCAAAAGATATGTAGCACACCATGATGCTTGGTAGCAATACAAAGCAGATGAAAGCAGAAAGATGTGTGTTTTATCGTAATTTTATTGTAATTTGAAAAGAAAAACAGATTCTTTTCAGGTTTTACAGTGTAAGGGGGTAAGTGAGGGTTCACCAGGGGTGTGTCAATGGGGCGGATAAAGGTAAAGCAAGACGTTCAAAAATTCCATGGAATCGGAAAAAAAGTTTAGGTACTACCTGAGTAAAGTGTTGAAGTTTTGTTGCCGTTGGTCCAGGGACAGCATTAAAGGAAGTGACTTTGTTGTTTCAGCTCAAGTAAATGATTTTATTCCAGATTTATTTTATTTTTTTAATAAAATGTTTTCCCTATTTTTTGTTAATTTTTTAGTAGTATTTTACCCATATTTTTCCACTTTTTTTTTTCTATTATTGCCTCATTATTTTTACACAATTTCTCCTAATTTTCCCTCAAATTATTGTTCACACATTTCTTGACATTTGAGAAGAATATTGTAAATTTGCAGATCTTCCACACATTATTGTTCTGTTTTCTGGTTATAGATGACAAATATTTTAGTACAGGTATCGGAAAAAGTAGCGTTCAGGTATCGGTACTGAAAACCAAGTATCGTTAAAGTACGGTGTCTTAAAAAATCATTATTTGCCCAGCCCTAACCCCAGGTTTAAAAATGCTGCTACAGACGTCCTGGTGTCCAAACGCTGGGTCACAAATGAATTGCGTCCGGACACAGAAATGGGTCTTGTAGTTGTAATCGTAGCGTTTTTACCCCTGCACACTAAAGGGGGTAATTTATAAAGCGTTTTCTCATGTGGAAAACGAGTGATTTATGCATTTTTTTACTCGCGCAGCATTTTCTCATTTACATATCAGATTTGGGCTCTAATACTGTAATACATGCAACATCAAATGGTAAATTAAGTGCAACATGCCCACAAAATAGCATATTTTTGCACCCGCTTTCTAGCACTTGCCTTGATAAATGACCCCCGTATAGATTGACATCGGCAGATCACACATCGCAAAAGTTACTATTAGTCCGGTTCACTAGATGTTCTCTGTTTTCGTGGAGAGAATGAAAATTATATATTTTTGGAAACCGTATGTTATAAGTCCCCTCCTGGAACCGCCACCTTAACGTGGTGGAGGGGTTTGAGCGCCCGAATGATCCTGGGGGCTATGTTGTCGGGGGCTTTGTGCCCCTGGTAGGGTCTCCCATTGCAAACAGGTCCTAGGTGACGGGTCAGACAAAGAGCGGTTCAGAAGCCCCTTATAAGAGACCAACAGGCCCGGTTAGAACCATGAGGCCGTCCTGCTGTGGACCCACCACCTGCAGGAGGAGCCATAGGGGCTGGTGCAATGTGATTTGGGCTTCAACAGCTGCCCCCACGACCCGGAAACTGACAAGTGGAATAAGATGGATGGATGGATGGTATGTTATAAGCAATGAGAAAAACAATGTTTCCATTTGCCCTTGTCATTTGGTGAAATTGTGCAATTATACAATTTTTCCATTAGAGTAAATGAGTTCTGGGCATCGCTGGGGTAACTCCATGAAAAATATGACAAGGGTTTCATTGACTTTTGTGATTGGAATGACCAAATGGAATTCTCGCCCTATATAAATGTTATCATAGCTATATCGCCTTCTTTTTTTCGTATGTTTGTATACTTTATTGTCCCAGTAGGGAATTTTTATTTTTTTTACATATCAGAGCAAACGGAATTTTTTTTTTTCTGATTGCTTATTTCATAAAGTTTTCAAAAATGTATAGTTTTGATACTCACCACAAAAATCCGGCCATATTACATAGTGAACCGGACTACATGGGGATTTGAAGTGAATTTAACTAAAATTGACTTTAATATTATTTTGTGGTTTATTTGGTTGGGACAGTGCATGATTGATGAACACATAAGGGTTAGGATTACATTTCATCCCCTGTCTCCCACTTACTCTCAAACACACTCTCAGTCATCCTGGCCTATTGTACATGTTTTAGTGGTAGGGAAACTGAAGTACACGGACATGGGGAGAACATGCAAACTCCATGCAGAAAGGCCCCGTTCAGCTCGGGGATCAAACCCATGTCCTTCTTACTGTGTAGCACGTGTTAGCAAGTGCTAACCGCTGCGCCACCCATTAGGGCATTTTGAAAACCCCATACTGTTATGTGACTGTATCAAATTTGCAATAACTGACAGAAAGACACGTCTTGTACAAACCAAGCCAAAGCCGCCTGTGTAGAGCACAGTGCCAGCCTAGTCATTTTTTGTAATACTGGGCAAAAATCCATTATGTCAAAACTCATTTCCTGCAGAAGAAAACTAAACACGACCCGTCTAAAGAGGGAAGAGAAAATTGTGAATATTGCACTTTTATATTGCACTACAAAATTGATTCATCTTTGCAGACCACGTCTGAGTAATGAGTTGGACGAGACATGACTGGGTGCTGTTTGGGTAACACGCAGGTAGTACACAGCGTCTGTACAGTAGTCATTAGAGGTGGTGAGAACAAAATATGAAGAAAACAAATTATATGTGCCGACAAAGTTATGGACATACTGCAGGAAAAAAATAAATGCAATATGGTAATGCACCTCCTCCATTAATGCAGTTGTCAGTTCTTAAGAGAAGCAGTTATATAACTAATAATGGTGATCCTGATTTGCTGTAATGTTTCTATATAGTCAAAACAATATACATTAAAAGTCATTTGCAAATTTGAGAAATTATGGTATGTATATACCATATATATATATATATATATATATATATATATATATGTTTTAAAAATACAAGCAAATCTTAATACTGGGTTCAAAAAGAAAGTATTTCTTCGAGATCGACTGCGGTGATGATTCACTATATCCACCTTTCTTACTTGGAATTAAAGAGTTGTCACATGTGCAGTGTTTAAAGAAGTTCCCCACCTCAAATAAACTTTTCTATAGTTCCCCAAACAGAACTAATGACCTTGAAAGGAGAGCAAATTAGCAAACATACAGAGCCATCTGTGAGCCCCGCAGGCAGGAGAATTATTCTGTCTTTGCCAAGGTAGTGTAATGAAGCTCGTACATTTTACATGCAAATCTCTGCCTAATCTTACTCTTCTCCCTGCCAACGTCTCCACCAAATAAATATATAAAACCCAATTATGATTTAATTAATAGAAATCTACTGTTCCGTGGAATTGCTACTTTGGCTGGGGTTTCGACTGACTGTGGGTATATTAGTTGCACCGTTAACCCACTCTATCGCTCATCAGGCCCTTGCTCTTCAAACAGGGCCGCGGGGCAGAACGGGGAGGCGTCCCGAGGTCTAAGCACCGCGAATGCACCGACCCTTACAGCCAACCGCTGCGATACTGCTGTCGTTACTGCTCCATTCCAACCGCTTCTACTACCATTTTTCTATTCCCCAGCACAAATAGATATCCTGACCTCCGGGAAGCGCTCGTTTTACATCACTGTACGTGCATTTGTGTGTGTGCGCGTGCGCGTGTGTCATTCTCTGTCACGGCAGACATGCTTCATTAATTCTCTCAGTGGCAAGGTGTTATTAGTGCAAGCCCAAATCCTAGTACTTTTCTCTTTACCTTTTCCCCGTTATACAGAGGGACATATACGCACAAGAGCACACTGCAATTTAAAACTTTGCTTTACTCACAGCCTGACTTCCTGTTCAGACTGCCTATTTCAATCTGTGACTCATTTTCTCAATCATACGCCAGAGAGGCAGCTATTCCAGACTGCAGCCTGCCGTATGAGTCAATCAAACGGACTCGGTCCATCACCTAGGTTTCTGATTGACAAATATGGCTCAGATCGACAGTAACGATGAGATACACATACGTTGTTTAGCCAGCTTAGTTCTCTGGAAGTCGCCCATGCAGTCCCCCCCCCCCCCCCCCCCCCCCCAAATCAGGCAGTTCCCTAATGATAGGAGGCCATGCCAGTCAAGTGTGTGTCCATACAAGGACATGGCTTTGTCTGCTCTGTCCTACACCCTGTGTCCTCACAGTGGGGAGGACTGACACCAAGTTTAGTGAGCGGACAAACAGGAAAGTATCGTTGTTCTGCAGCATCTTGGCTTATTGAAGCATTGTGGCAAAAATGGGCGATGGACCCCTTCAACTGCCATCAAGCACTCACTCAAACACTACATTTAAAGCCATGTGGGTGAAGTGTCTCACGAAAGGACATGACAGTGAGCGCCTGACAGAGCCGAGATTTCAACCACTGACATTTGGACCTGAAGAAGAAGACTCTAAACAACTGAGACACTCATGCCTAAACCCCTAGATCCATTCAGTGATTTACTTACAGTGAAGCAGATCCCCATCCTGGCAGAACTCTGTCCATTAAGACTAGGGAATGTGTGTTGTCACTTGAATGTTGGTTTGAAATCTCGCTGTACGTAATACTTTATGATTCACCTGATTATTGATCAACGCACTCAGGTAAACAGCAAGCACACTGTACGACAAAGAGTAGGCTCTCACTATGAATCCCCTCTCCTCCGCAGCGTCTGTCAGTCCGTCTCAGCTCTCCGCTTTAACGCTCACCAGGTGTCTAACCCGCCTTTTATTTCCCCTTCTCTTTCTCCTCCTCGCCTCTGTCCCAGGCGTAAGGATCCGATGACTGATAGGGGCTGATTTTCCCAGGACTGTGTGGATTGCAGCGCGTGCTATCGGGGCCTTTCAATCTCGGTGTGTGCGGCGGCAGTGGAGGCCGATAGCAAGCGTCCTAATGGGCCCGTCCTATCTGCGTGCGCCTGCTCCCCACTCTGAGAGGAGACAGGGCTGCAGATACTGTGTGTGTGTACCACTGATCACTGTGACGCCTCCATCTGATAGCACTCGAGAGGTCCCCTGTCAAATGATACAGCGCAGGCTCCTGTCCTTCTCTGTGCGTTTGTGTTCCTGCTTGCATTCTCGAATGGACCAAAAAAATGAATGGTCATAGTAACACATGCAAAACACATGAGAACTTTATTTGGACTCATTGTAATTTGGGACAGTGTGCATAATTGAAATAAAAAAAGGGAGACAAAGATGTGTCTCGTTAACTTAAAATACAATTCAAGGACATATACGAAATATTTGTTGGATTTTTTTAATCTAAAGAAAAGAAAGTAGAAAGTGTATTTTATTTTATTTTGTTCTTGTTTTTTTTCAGTGGAATGACATTTGTGGGGGGAAAAAGACCTTTTTGCGTATTGCTATCGGCACACTTAACCCTGTGATGAACTGAGATGTTAGAAATACGTTGGGGAGTTAGTTAGGAATGAGTTTGGACCACAACTAACAGTTTAACTTCTTAACCCCCACCTGAACCAAGCACATTTTTTCCAGGTCGACTTTAACCAAATCTAAAACCTTCTTGAAAACAAGTGTCAAAATGGCGACAAAAACGAGACAAAAGCGAGGATGAAAAAAAGAAAAGTGCCAAAAAAAGTGACAAAAAAGTGACAAAATGTGACGAAAAAGTGACGAAAAAAGTGATGGAAAATCAAAAGAAATTTGACAAAAATGTGATGAAAAAATAAATAAATGTGACGAAAAAGTTAAAAGAAAACATTAGGAAAAAGTGACAAAAGGTGACAAAAAAAGTGACACAATTGTGACAAAAATGTGATGAAAAAGTGACGACGGATCAGCAACAACGCAAGGAAAAAGATCCTTCTGGATCAGTTTTGCAGGTCTTAGATTTGAAATGAGGAATTACTCTGGACTATATTGTGTAACCTTTTGGATTTGTGTAAAGTTGAATTGGAGAAAATGCACTTGGTTAAGGCGGGGGTTAAGAGGTTAAACTTACTCCCCCCATTTTTTTTGGAAAAAGAAAAAACTGGTCCTGTGCCTTTAGTGGCCACACTAAAATGTTTTATTTATTTTCAAATCAAATCAAATGTATTTATAGAGCACATTTAAAACAACTGTTGTTGACCAAAGTGCTTCACAAAAAGGTCTACAGTACAAAAATACTGATTTTACAGAATCATTGTTATTCTTGACACTTTTACATGGACATTAAGAACAATCTTTATGCAAACAAATCATTTGATGAGATTACACTCATGAATTGGTTTCCTTTCAAAATGTAATCTCTGTCACTGAAACTGGACAGAACTTAAGTTTTAAGTAAAAAAATAAAATAATTATAATTATAATAATAACAATACTAAACAACAATTTGTATCCCCCAGAGCACACACGGTACTTATCCCCCACAAACACTTTCCTCCCACTCTCCCACTTCTCACTTTGCTGCAATTATTAGGAGCTAACAGATTTGCAGTGTTGTCATTCGGTGATCCAATTACTAGGATCTCCATTAGCAATTAACTTCTAGCTAAAAATAACAATAATACCAATTACATGCACACTTAATCACATAATCAGCATATTCTGTCACTACACACTTATTGTGATTACCTCTATGTTTCATGAATTGCCTTGCCAGAGGGACGAGAGCATACATCAATGACAATTTTGATTACACGAGAAATACAAATGCTACATCGTCTGCCAGGATAATGAGTGGGCCAGAGAGGACATTCTCCGTTCTCTAAATTGATTTTTTTGTGGATGACAAAAGCAGATGGGTTTGGGTTTTGTAAGTGGATGGACAGTAAATTAATTGTGAGTGCTAAGCTGACAAATGTTCATACACAATCATGCAATATTTTCCTATTTCTGTGATTAGTATAAGCTACTCAGAGTCTATTCGGAAAACAGACTTGTATATTGGTGCGTAATCTGGAAGGAAAATTATCGGCAAATGACTTCACAATGAATATAAAGTCCAAGGAAATTGAGTAATGACTGCAGTCGCACAGCAGTAGTATTGTGCAAAAGTCAATTTATTTCAGAAGTTTCATTCAAATTAAAACAGACATATTAAGAAGACACAGTGCAATATTTCAATCACTTCTTTATTTTAATTCTGATATAATTACTGGAAAGTTATAGAAACCCTAGTTGTCTAACATTTGGATGTTCTTTTAAAATGTATATTTGTAACAGTGTTATTGTGCATCATGTTGGTGGGGTTGTGTTAAAGCTGTAGAAATAAAATAATTTTCTTGTAGTTGAGTAAACTTCATTTGGCACCATAGATCTATAGTAACAGACCATGTGAGCTGTTGAGTGCAGCGTATTTCCCTCCTGTGTGAACCAGGAAGTCGGAGGCTAAATTAAACAGTGTTAGCACTGGCGGTCCGCCTTGTTCTCGTCTCATCAACTAAAGTGAACAATCGGGATGTGCAGAAGGGTTCATGAGAGCTAGAAACGCTTAAAGGCAAGAGCTGAGAACTATGTACCTACGACTTTTACAAGAACTTTAAAGCTCATAAATTCGATTAGATTATTCTTTAAACCTGTGTGTTCAGGGATGCCAGGTCTCTACAGCCAAACCCGCCCAAAAATATCTGAATAACAGCCCAAAATCCAGACATTCAGCAAGGCTGAAATGTTCAATGTTTTTACTATTTTACAGAGCCCATGTGCTCCTGTGATGACGAGAAACCGCCCCTTTTTCTCTCAAAAGCAGCTCTGAGAGCCTTGAAAATTAGATTTTGTCATTCAAAATAGTGATCTTTATCAAGAAATAAGCTATAAATAGCCTATTTTGCATTGAAAACAGCATGGCAAAAAACGCTGACAGTTTTTTCACCCGTGGCAAGGCTTAAAAAAAACTAATCTGGCAACACTGCCCATGGTGGCCGTGTTTAGAGGTGGCTCGATTTGTCGGCGCAGACTGTTCCCGGGAGTTTTCCGATGTTCGAAGCTGCTCTGGGTGTGGCGGAGGTGAGGCTGCGGTGAATTCGAGGCTGACTTTTGATGAGGTAAATGGTCGCATTTATAAAGCATCTTTCTACCTGCTTTAGGCACTCAAAGAGCTTTGTATCAAGGATCCACTCACTCATTCACACGCTCATTCATACGCCAGTGTAGGTAGGCACTGGACGCAAGGTGGGCGAAGTGTCTTGCCTAAGGACACAACGACAGTGAGAGAATATATCACATTTATTTTGCACTGGAAGCTACGTTACAGGCGCGGGAGGGCATTGAGGAAAGGAACCACGTGGCACCTGCAGCTCTCTATTGTCTCCACACGGACAACTTTATGTCTGCGTCTTTCTCACGTTGGAGTTCTTCTGTGGAAAGAGCTAAGTGTTTAGACCCACTCGTGGGAAATCATCTGTGTAGCGCTCTTTCTTTGATTAAACGTAGGTTTATTGTTATTGATACCATGACACAATAATCAGTATAACCATAAAAATCTATAAATTAGCCGCATCGTTGTATAGGCCGCAGGGTTCAAAGCGTGTGAAAAACGTAACGGCTTATAGTCCGAAAATTACGGTAATTCAAGTAGTGCAACTTTAAATTACCTTCTAGCGGAGTTTGTCAAGATGATCCTTGTTTGTGTCAGTTCTTTAACCCGTAATTACCAGCTCTCTTTGTTGCAAAGGTCATATCGGTTTGCAGCACCTACACCCGTATTAATTTGGCACACCTTTAAGCAGCAGACACCAGGACAGGCCAAAGTAGAATTTTACCATTGTCCTTATGTTTTATGCAATTTACATTTGTTCTTAAAATCAGTCTGATACCTACTTCAATGGGGAACATTTGTGTTAGGTATTCACAGCCATGGTCGATATAGGCTATTTATGATCCTGTGACCCATCCTTCATGGCTGGATCTTGAGCTATGTTCATGATCAGGAGTACATAGGAGGATGTTTTAACCAGTCGATTTTACATTACATTTCAACAGGTTTGGTTTATTTATTTTTTCAAGCTGCATTTAATACATTCTACATTTTTTCAGAAACATGCAATCACTACGTGGCCATGCAACAGAAGCTTACCCTAAGGCTCGAAATTAATAAATAGAAATTTATTTTATTTCCATTTATGATTGCAGTCATTTTACACTTCATACATATTCACAAGTATAACCAAAAGGTAAGGACTATACCTGTTGGATTTGTTGTAACCAAAGGAGTTTTTCAAAGTATCCCCTGAGTCTAGCACTAGAGCTTTATAAAGGTGCACTTTGTTGGCTAGCTTCGACATGGTATTCCAATGTTTTTTATACACACTGATTCAACTCTATTTACTGCACAAAACACAGACAGCTGTGACTCCCAGAGAGATTGCCCAGTGCTTTTGCAGAGATTGTGCTGAATGAATGAAAGGTGTAGATTAATATTTATCCAGACATCACAGTCATCACAGCCCTGTGGTCCACTGCTCCACAGCCCGATCTTTATATATGCCTCTGGTAATGTGAGAACAGATGGATGCCCCATAGACTAAATATTAAAATAAATGTGGACATATTAGAGCTGTCTGTCATCGTGGACATGTCCCCCGTGCATGTGTTTCCGTCTGCTTCTACCACTGAGCAGTAATGTGCCAAAAAGACGATACATGTGTCTGTAAAGCGTCTCTTGTCACTCGCTACTGTACGTGTCAGCATCAGCAGTGCAGCGCACAGTGGGCTGAGTGTGAGCCTGCTCCCCCAGTGTGTGTGTGTGTGTGTGTGTGTGTGTGTGTGTGTGTGTGTGCCTGCTGTAATGACCAACAGGTGTGTGCTATTGTTAGACTCCTCTGACAGTACTGGAGCGCTATCGCCATACACAGCCTGTGCATGTAAGCGTGTAGCATACGTCACATTTACCAGCACTTCAGTCCCACACAAGTCATGTGTCCATTATGAAGTATTACATTTGAATATCTGTAAGAAACTGACTACTTTTATTGTATTTTGGTGAAGCACCCAGACTACCCCTCACCAAGGCATTGGCGCGATCTTGTGATCTTGACTGCAGCTCTGGTTGTCTAAACCTGAGGCCAAACAGTGCATTTGTGATCCTCGATCTCAGTGTCCTCACGCTGGATATTACAATGCGTCGACATTAAAAGTTACAGCAAGTTGCCTAAGTAGTAACGCCGTAGTCAAGTGTGGGCTATATAACAAAGTGTGGGCTTGTCCCGTATTGCTGCTTTGTCATCTAACAATATGCAGTTGCCTTTCAACAAAGTACTTTCTCAGAACACGTACATGCCTCACAGTGATTGCAGGGAAGAGCAGCAGAAGACACAACCACTGGGTACCATAAAAGTGCTTTGGAGGCGAGTATCATCTGTGAGAATGCGGCGGTGTGGGGACGAGCGGCGCAGCGTGTGAGAGCGGGCCAGTCTGCGGCCGCGCATCTGTCCTAGAGGTCAGAATGCTGTGGTCCATGTCGGAATGTGAGTCTGTCAACGGACATTCTAGAAACAGAGACGGAGGAAATGCCCTGCTCACACATGTCTGAGCAAGTCAAGTGCGGATTATTGCAGTGACAAACAGTTCAGGTCGTGGAAAATGCAAAATGAAGCATGGCAACCTGATGATTGAAAATACTTCGGTAATAGGTAATACAATTCCAAACCATTGATAGGCTGATTTAATGGCATATTGATGGCTATCGGGACAGAACAAGCTGTTGTTGCTGATTAAAACGGTACCCCTTCGGAAATGTGATTATCCACCCCTTGCGTCACCCACCAAGAAAGGCTGAGAAGATAATTGTCAATTTAATTTGTAAGGCTTTTGCAGATTATAGAATGTACTTTTGTCTCAGTAAGTTACAGAAGTGCAGTTGTGCTTCCGTAAACAGCCAGAGAGCGGTGGTAGCCAATCTCCCTCTGTCTCCTTTTTTCATCACTGACATGTGCTGTCTGCACTGGACACACTCCGTCATTCAAAAGAGCTTTTATTAATAGAGGCTGAGCAAACACAGTGGAGTCTAAAGTTTCCAGGAGGCCCGACCACAAGCTTGGGTTTCATAATGGGATAATAACATGCGTGGATTATTACACATCCTTTATATTTTATCTGGTTGTCTCTTCGGTGTTTAAATTGGATGCCATTCTCTGAGAGGGGCACAGAATTATTGAGCTGTTCTTATTGTTGTGAATACATGAATTTATAATGCTTGTAATTGTACATGCAACAAAGTTTGATCATTTTTATTTCGGCTGTTATACAAATCTGTCACATGCGTTTAGTGTTAGAAATATCATGACCACAGGGGAAAAAATTAGGTTTCAAGATTACATTTGAATGTTGTTCTACAAACCACAGCACAACCAAAGTCCAGATAAAATTTCCATAAAACCTCTCTGACCAATCAAATCTCAACAATCGGACTGTGCCAAAGATAACCTTTTTGTCCTGTTTCGTATTCACCTTTGTGTCATTATTTACTTTGTTTCTGGAGGAAGAGAACAATAAAGATTAGGTTTTCTGGAATAGAAAACAGACTCTCCAATGGTCATGACATTTGGGCTCAAATGGAGAGTTTATTGTGAACAGCAGGCCAACAAACAGCCGTGAGGTTTGGCTTTTACTTGAGCAGGGGCAGGAGGCTGTGTCGATGTCTGACCACAGGAATCTGTGCGACCAGGCTGAGCCCTCTCATGTGGGCCGCCACCACAGCCCTGTGCATTCCGGAGCGCACAAACATGTTGACCAAACCAGACTCATCAATTCATTTAGCCAACACCAGCTCTAAACATCCTCTGTGTTTTCCACTTGTTCTCTCAGAACCACCTGCCCTTCAGGACAATATGGTTCTCATTAGGCCGGCAGTATTTCAACACCCTATTTCCTTAAACCATGCCTCATGACTTTGCAGTAAACATTCAAATTAGCAGGCCTACAATATTAGGCCCTGAAAGAAAACACTAAACAAGCTGAAGGACTAAATAGTTTTGTTCATGTTTGTGTCAAATAATAACTGGTAGTAAATCACCATGATGTAAATGATTACCATAACTTTGGCTTTTTGTTGATCAAGTTTCAAAGAGAAATTCACTTGTCACTGCCATGTCAGAATAAATCTCCCACATGTCCAGGAGATGCTTTAAGTAAAAGAAGCATGTTCAGATTGATGCTGATTAGTGTAACAGTGTGAGGTCAGGCCTCGTCTCTCGGTGAACACCAGGACACTGCAATGGCTCTCCCATCATGGTGTCTTTGCGTCTGCATTCTCACTCTTCTTTCAATTTGATGGTTAATCAATGAGGGGCCTGAGGCTCGAGACCAGCTGAGCTCACATGAAAGGATCCTAATTGAATGTGACAATAATTTTCACATATTTCTCTTGGCCTGTCTCAGATGCCATTAGCGACATCCCTGTGATAATAGTTGCCATGACAGCATAAGCAATGGTCATTAATGACGCAGTTGGTGGGAATTTATATAAACAACTTGTTTCACTTTCACACGTTTAAATATTATATCCCTCAATACTACATTTAATATGCATTGTTTCATAGCACATTTCAATTAATTTATTCATAAAGCCTTATGATTTTCACTGCTGTTTCAATCTACTGTACCAACCACACTGTCCAAAGCAAAGTGGCCCATGTGGACAACAGCCTCCATTCGGTTTCTATTCTAGTGCTCCAATCGCAGCCGAGGAAATTCAATGCAAAACAAACATCTGTTGTGGACAGAGCTGTTTCAGTGTGGTCTGGAGCTGCTTAACACGCTCCATGGACAATTTCCCAAGAGGTCTGAGAGGACAAACACCTCCTCTGTGTCTCTGAGCTGGAGAGGACAAACGTTTCTGCAGGAAGCTCACTGTAAACACTGGGGTTTAAGCCGCCAATGTCACTCCAACTGGTGGGACTTCCACTGCCAGGGCCAACGAGGCGTTCGCAGAGACAACTGTGGAGAGAAGCCCAGGCCCGTTCTCACACAGCTAGGACGGTCCAACAAACAGAGTGAAGAACCTTTGGAACTTTCTTTTAAAATGTTCAATGCTCAACCCATTTATTCAATAGGGATCCGAAATGTACTTGTAATGTAGCATAAAAGAATCTCATACAGTATTTATACTGCACTTTCTAGCGTAGTCTTATAGGTTGAGTGTATCCCAGCAGCTATGGGAATTTTTCCCTGGCAGCATTCAGACTCCAAACAGACTGCTATCCACCTATAGCACTCAGCACACACTCTATGTTTCGTTACTTGACTGGATGTCCATTTAAACTTTTTGTTGCCATAATGAATAAAACAATCCAAATGAATAGAAATTGGTCAACAGCTCCGAGTGGCCCCAGGGCTTTTTGACGTGCTGCATTCTGTCAAATTAAGGTTAAGGTGAGGTGGACAGGCTCGACCAGAGAATGGCTCTGCCTCATCACATGGAGCGAGGCGCTGCAGGGCATCCCCAGCCTCTGTTCTGTCATCACAGTGTGTGCAGCCGCTGCACTGGAGCATGACACACATACCATTTTCTGTAATGGGGACACCTTGAAACACATATATTTCTTGTCCTCACGCTTCTGTAGAATAACTTACGAAACAACAGTTATGTGTACATTATATACAAAAGTACAATTTTGCATGAACTAATCCAGCAACATTATACTTTTGAGTCCTAGAAAGACATGTGTTTTTTGGCAGGAGCTGGACACATCACAGACTTCAGAGGGTTTTTGAAAGCTTCGTTTCACTTACACATGTGATGTGTTAAGCCTTGGGCACACCTGAGAAGATTCAGGCTGGTTATGGGACTGATTTGTGTTTACCCGAGTTCAGGGAGGCATACATCTCGCAGGGGTGGCAAGATTTATTTTCTTATTGGGCCTGTAACTAGACGATCATTGTCTAAGGTGTTCTATCCACGAGGCAGTAGACACACACACACACACACACACACACACACGGGTTTGCGTGGCATCTCGGAGAGGGAAGTGTGTTGATACTAAGTTCCTCAGAGCAGTCAGACAGTGGACTGAGGGGCTTTCCAATACACTCAGCCTCTGCTGATTAAGACTGATGGCATCACTTTGACACTGATCGCCACGTTTTTTGGTTAGCTGAGCATTGTTTGCAGTTTACTACAAAAGTACTGTTACTTTTGTCATATTGGTAACTCACGATAGACTGCAGTTACAGTGCTTGCTTTGCAGCACTACAATTAGTTTAAAAAACAGACAACTGTATTTACCTAACAAATAATCCTAGGGTGGCAACTAATCAACCCATATAAAATAATATGCATAATGTGGACACGCGTATGTAAAATTACACTTGTTTATTTGGAATGATGTGGTAATCTGAGTAACTTGTTATCAATGGTTTTCTTGCATAATGTAAAAGTGATTATAAATTAGAGAACAGTGGAATTAATTACCAGTGTGACCAACAATGATGTAGGATTTACTTGTCAATTCAGTTCTACGGGAGATGGGAAGAGAAACTGTGACTATCAAAACTTTTTATTTCACGTTATTGTATTTGTCCTTCAATAAGGACAATAAGGATTCACAAAGAATGTGCACATCTTATTCAACTTGCTTTTTTTATGTGAGCAAATTTAAAATGTTGCCCAAGACTGGAGCAGCCTAGTCAGTTAATTATGTCTAATAAATCTTGGTCCAAATTGCCCTCCAGGGGTGGAAACGGCTGCTGGGGAATAGAGGAGCCCAAGTGGCACTTTGGTATTTGTTATTGTACCTTAACAGATTACACAGGCGGACTTGTCATCCTTCATCCGGCCCGGCGAGTGAAGTGAAGAGAGAACACCAACATGCCAGTGGACTGTGCACCTCTGTGGCCTGAGGCTACAGCACACACTAATCAGCATCCCACAAAATGTTCGCTGATGGCCGCTGTTTACTCTGTTTTATGTGACTGCATGCTTGATTGGATTGTTGTATCCCATTGGAGGGAGGGGGGTAAGGTTTGTATTTATTCCTCTTTCATATTTGCAAAACACATTGGAACTTTGCTTGACACCAGGAGGTATGTTGGCACAATGGTTCTATGGTGATAGTGACTATTTACACGAATTGGGTTTGTTGTGTTAAGGCATAGGCTGTCCGTTAATGATCATGACCCTATTTGACTTTTCCTGTAAAGTTGGCGGATATATTATATTATATTTGACAGTACAGGCGATGCATGATCTGGTTCAGAGAGCTTGAATATGTTAGCATAACCACAGAAATCTCAGGAAGAAAAACTTCTCGTAAGTAGGTGTGGCACACATATGAAAATCGTGCGGGTTTTGAGGCCTCTCCTCAACTGTGTATGCTCCAACAACACTGCACTCTTTATACACCATCCGTCACAGGTAACTTGATAAATTCACCGTATGGCACATATAAAGAAGAAGAAGAAGAAGAAGAAGAAGAAGAAGAAGTTCAAGTTCTTCTGAGTATACAATTTCAGTTTTGATTTTGTATTGGGGTCAAGTAGACATATTAGGCAATCATTTAACTTGTAATACGTTGAATAGGGGAATACTTCATGAGACAATAGTGCTATACTTCCAAAGGGTATAAAAGATCGATGGGATCACAAAAGGTACCTGCGGTTTTTGGCCAAAATTGAGATATGCCCACAGGGTGTATATCCCATTGTTAACACAGCATTTGAGAAATATCTGAGTGAAAACAACTTGAACTTACCTTTGCGCAAACTGCAAAATGTTCCAATTGGGAGCTGCGGTGGGATAGGCAGGGTAGGCTTTGATGGGATTTCGCCATAGGGTAAATTGGCACCAAACCAATGATGGAGAGGTGTCATTGTTATGATTTAGAAGCTGGTTTAAGGGTTGCAGTGAGTAACCCCCTTGACTGAATCTTGAGAGGGACATGAACCAAGAGAACGTACAGACCGATCAATGAGTAACTTGAGGCTTAACACACACACACACAAAAAAATAAGATTTAAGTGCTTGGTCCAGTTTGGTGCACACAGTGTCGGTGGATTCCAAATGTATTTATACGCTACCCGAAGGAATAGCAAATGAAATCAAGAGCAACCTCTTTTCAAATGATTGCTTTGACCTTTTAAGATTTTGGAGGGATTGGAAGTGAATGTAGGTCTCCTTATTGACCTTAAGTAGATTCATGGATTCACCGGTCCATTTTATGCTGATTGGCTATTTGTTTTGTTTTGTTTTTTACCATGTTATAATGTTGTTCCCTCAAACTTTGACCGGGTTGACCAATTGTGCATTGTCAGTGTTTCTTCTCAAAAGATCCAAATGCTTTCCCCCACCTGATGTTATGACATGATACCAGACCTATTCTGATTATTTCAGCCTTCAAATTGTCCTCATTTTGAAGTGCTGCCAGTAAGGTTTATGTGCACATATTAAATACATGCACTTTAATTGTCCGGTTCACTATGTTTAGATTTCCACTGTTGGGGGATTTTCATGGAGAGTATGAAAACTATATATTTTTTGGAAACCTCATGGTACAAGCAATGAGAAAAAACATTTGCCCTTGTCATTTGGTAAAATTGTGCAATTACACAATTTTCCCATTAGAGCAAATGGGGTCATCGCTACGGTAACTCCATGAAACATATGACAAGAGTTTCATTGACTTTTTTGATTGAAACAACCAGATGGAATTGTCTGCCGAATGTGGTAAATTTCTGCCAAACTACTTTCTTACTCCCCATATAAATGTTAATTTTGCTATTATCACACATTTTGTTTACATGTCAAATGGAAACATTGTTTAAAAGTTTTCAAAAATGTATAGTTTTCACACTCTCCACAAAAATCTGGTGAAATTGCATAATGAACCTGACTATAAGGTGTGCAAAGCATTTGAACAAGTCCAAATTTTGCATAGTATGCTGAACTTAAAGACATTTACTTTATTTAGTGAGGTTTGCCACTCCAAGCCCCCATACCAGCTCGGCAAAAGGCTAAATTTATGAAGAATTCTATGATAACAAAGACAAAAGATCACGATAGCAGCCACTGTAACACCACAGGCCAGAAGGAGAAGAATGGGGAAATTGTACTTAGCTCTGTGTTGTACATGGCTTCCAGGCTTAGTGTAAGCGGGGCCTAAATTTACTTACTTCAATCAAACTGTATATACTGTACATCCACTGTTTCATATAGGGACCCTAATCCATTTTCTCATTGTGTTGGCAGGGGTGGGGCTCCTCTAGGAAACCCAGTCAGCCACAATAGCCAAACATGTCATTCCAAATTCCCATTCGTGAGCCTTACCGAGCTCTAGTCAGCCAGCGCCCTGTTAACACAAACATTCAGAGTCACAGAGCCGTGTCCCCAGCCGTTCGCCTAAAACACTTAAAACATACACTTTTTCACAATGTCAACAAGCGGAGAACGACTCCCTTGGGAGGGCTACTGCGCACCAGAGACAGAAAGGTAAAAGGGGGGGAATGAATGGAGAGTAAAGCCATGACCCGCCCACCTAAACAGAACAAAAGGGTTTGACTTAAACAGAAGTCAAGTTGAAAACGGAAACTGTAGAATAAATGCCAAATATAATAAGAATATGGGGGTCAATGTCAAGTTAGAAAGGCCAGAAACGGATATGCTAACTGATATGATTTTGTAATGTCATAATCTACTACGCGTGTGTGTGTCGCGCGCGTGTAAACTGTAAGTATGTCTGAGGTGTGCTTTGACTGTAAAGCAACAACAGTGATTATGTTTCACTAAGTGCCATATCGACCTAAAATACCAGCAAAATTGATTTCTATACATCATGATTTTGTACTGTATGTTTGTGCCCCTAAAAGAAAACACATGCAAAAAAGGTTCCTGACATGTATTATAAACATCTATTATTCTTATTCAAGCAAAGTATCTGTTAAACTTGGATTTGACGCTCAAATTATGAAGTTACATTAAATTGGACTTGTGAGAACCCAGGACCCAGGCTTGCGTTTCGAGTACCTATGGACCTTTTGGCAAGCCTCAGCACCCCCAAATGGAAACATTGGGCAAATAAAATCCGTCCGGTCTGTCTGCACACTGTCTATCTGCCCACATACACTTCCAGTGCTGAAAGGCAGCACGAGCTAACATGGCAGTCACTGAGGGAAAAGTTGGCGCGTTGGGCCCCTATAGGTCCTGGGGTCTGGTTAAGTATACCCCCATGGAAAGTCTATATCCTGGCTGAACAGTTTCCATTATGCGCCAGCAGACAGAGTTGGTCAGAAAGAACAACAGGGACCACGCTGGAGTGACCAGAAAAAGAACATAGGGGCCTCAGCCAAAGTAAGTTTGTGGTGGTAAGAGGGATGCCACCAAACGGGAGAACATTACTGATTGTTTGTGTTTTAGGGGTCATTTGAGAAGCGGGACCTCCATGATTTCACCATGCACTGTTTTTGATATCTATACTTTCAACCACGAGCAGAAGGAATGAAGTCAGTTAATCAATGTTAAAAAAAAACATCCACAAAAGTAAAGCCTGACAAGAGTGAATCAGGGAATGTTTCTTGTTTGTCTTTGTCTTTGATCACTTGGAATAGTCAACCTCGGATAATAAGATAATTATACAGAAATAAAATGTTTGTCTTTTAATGTAGATTTGACCAAATGCCACCCGAATTGTCGCACAGCAGCCCTTTGATAAAACATTACTGCTCAGCTTTACCAAACAGGATGCGCAGCGGCAGATGTGGGGGCTTTTGTACCTTTCCCACATGCCCTCGAACCTTTTCTTGTACCGAGTCAGAGAGGCAGTCTGGAGTGAAAGTCTGAGCTGCTGCCTCCTGTTCGCCCTGCCCGCGGCCGCCTGCCTCTCTCCTAAAGACCTGTTTGTTCACAACTAGAGCACAGCAGGTGTGCAAGCAAAGTGCAAGGTGGAAACGTGGCTCTGATCGCTGCTGTTAATGAAATGCTCGCAATTTGCCACAAAACACGCCTCGCTGGGGATTGGAACATGCATGTGTCCTTCCTCTCCACCTACAGCAGATGTGTTGCAATAAGTTTAAAACAAATGGTAATAAGCACTGGAAATGGGAAGATTTCAACATATTGCAAACTAGAAGAGAAAAGGAGGAAAAATAGGTGGACTCAAAATAAAGCTACATTTTATCAAGTTTCAAGTTTTATACACAAGACATAATACTGCAATATTTGCCTTGCAAATAGTTCTCCCTGCAGGTAAATTAAAGCAAATAAATCTGAGGAAATCTGCCATATAATTGGGATGTGCGTAATGGTTAACCTTCGCTCAGAGCTTGGAGTTAATGAATCAAATCAATACCTTTCTCTTCTGATCCATAATTATTTGAAAAGAGATGAAAAATTAAACAGGCCGAGACTGGGAGGTTATCATGCCATGCAATTAGTCGGCTGGAGGGAGATTATGTTACCTAGATACCACTGGGAAGAGTAATTTCTCTTTCAGATGAGTTTTTTTTTTTCTTTTTTTTTTTTAATGAAGAGTGCAATTACCTAAATAGGTCAGCCAAAGACACAATGCCGCGGCGCTTGTGCTGCCGCTGCATGCCGACTCTGAACATATACGGTACCTGAACGGGAGAAGGGGGGGGGGGGGGGGGGGGGACTCACTTCTGCAACTGCGGCTCCCTCCTGCATGATCGCTCTTACATTCGCACCTTATCTCTCAAGCTCCCCGGATGTCTTGTCTCTCTTTTTCTCCCTAATTAAATACTGCATACATTGAAGCCTTTGTTATCCACAGACTTATAACACTTTGTTCCATCGGAATCTAAAGCAGGTGGTGCAATGTAGCCTCTATTCCTTGTGGAGCAACTCGGGAAATCAAAAGCAGGAAGAAAGGGTGATGGGGTTCTTTTGGCAGATTCCTTGTAAATATGTGACTTTGATAATTGTGTGCAGGGTGTAATGAATTAAATCTTACTACAGTCGTTAATTCTGAATTATGGCAAAAAAAAATAAAAAAAATAAAGCAATTTTAGTGTTCGCAGTGAATGAAACTGCTTATGTAATATTTTTATATTGTGTGTTTAAACTATGAACAAACAAAAAAAAGTATGTTCAACTTGTAAATAATCAGCAAAGTACAGAATGAGGTTACTGTGAATAATCTCATCAAAGTTTTTTGTTATCCGATCCAAGAGCAACTATTAGTAGGCAGTATTCTCTACGCGTAATGATTGAAGGGGATTTGGCACGAGCGGTTTTCCTTCGGCGCAGAATTGGTGAACTTGTGAACCGCCAAATGGTGTCTGTTTCAGGTTTTTCAATGCGGCAGGTGCCTTGATCACGATTCAACCAACTTGTCAACAAGCGCTGCTTTCCTGGAACCTGGCAGACACCGCTGAATAGATTCCAACTTGGATGATCCCCTTCCAACGCCGGGGAAGTTAACAATCTATCAAACGTATAGAAATTGTTATGAGCCTTTGTTTGTGCGTGTGTTCAGAACAGGCGGTAACAGGTATTTAACTCATCACCCGAGGCATCAAGATTCCTAAACTTACAAATCGCCTCAAAAGGTTACAACAAGGGATATCAAAAAATACAATAAAAAATAAAATATTATGAATTAGGTATTTGATCTAATGAGATGCGCGAATGGTATCGGTCCGCGCGTTCACATTTTTGATGGACAGGCTTTGCCCGGCACTCCTACACACTGACACGTCGGAAATATGTTTGAGCGAATGACACAAGCATACCCTTTTACACTTAATCATTGTCAATCATTTCTCCACGCTTGGCTCGGTTGGGTAAATCGGAACAGATCCAGCGTTCGCATCCCCATCCAATCTGCTTGGCTCTGGCGCGGGAGGTGTGCATGCTGTTTTTCCTGCCTGTGTGGGATGGCTTCAAGCTGTTTTCTTATCAAAAGGCCCATTCAGACATTCCCTCAGAACCTCAGATCTCGCTGCCTCCGTTCAACTGCGTGTCTTGATTTTGTGTTTGTTTTATTATTTGGGACATCCAGAATCGGATTGACTGCCACACAGAGCTGTCACTGCCGCGTAACGGCGCGGTGTATCATCTTGAACCGCGCGCTGATGCCTGATAAGGTGTACGGCTGCGCGCATATGGAAGAACACGGGTCTATCAAACCAAACAGGGATATCTAAAAACACATGCTCTCTTTCAGTACGCTTTCACACATGGCACAACCATTTCACGAGTCTGCCGTCTCTGGCCCCTCGCTGGAGCCGATGCGTTTTAACCGGCTGCAGCTACATCACCTTGCACCCAGGGATCGTCTCTAAACGCTCCTTTTTAAACCTCCACTAACAGTCTCATCATTGATTTTATGTCCCGGAGTATGTTTTTGTTCACTGGCGGGTTGTAGAGGCAGGAAGCACGGCTGAACCCTGAGCACCCCGTGTCCCGCTGAGTTCTCCCTTCAGGGCGCTCTCATCACAAAACAGCTACACAACATTTCAGAGCGAGCCACCCTCAACAACACAGGCCAGATCAAGGCAAAGGTGCGCAAAGAGTAAGTTTTACTGCGCTTCAAACGTAAACAGCCATCAAATACAACGGCTCTCTCTCTCTCTTCTCTCTCTCTCTCTCTCTCTCTCTCTCTCTCTCTCTCTCTCTCTCTCGAGCTCTGAGTAGTTTCTTTTCAAAAGGCACAACCTCCTCTTAACAGTATTTTTCCACACTTTATTTTTTTGGTTTAGTTTTTAAAATTCTGTGTTTGTTGTTGCAGCTTTTCGTACACACTTGTTGCTAACTATTTCACAAGGTCGCCTTGTTCTACCACAAATCAAGGGTTGCCTTTATTTTAACCACCTTTCGTTCCTTGTGGTTGACATAGATATAGATCAAAGCAAAGAAATTGTCTAATTTTGTTTTCATACTGTGTTTCAATTGCAGAAAATAATGATTGTTAAAATGTGTGTTGGAGAGAAATACATTCTGGTATATTCCCATAGACGAGGGTTCTATTGATAAACAAACTTGCTTGCATCTGGTTTGTCAAAGGCTATAAGAATAAAAAAAATAATGATAATAATCTAATAACCAAGACATTTGAGTCTGGGCCTTATTTGAAATCTGGACCCCTCCACGTAAAAGTGTGAAAAGTGTCCCTGAGAAGAACAACCTTTGGGGAGTCAGCCTTTTCTGTATCCGAAGCTGAAACTGGATCTAGATCTGGAGGCTTTTAAATGAATGAACTAGGGGTGTCATTATTCATTCAATCCACACTCTGTGTTGGTAAGCTGCTATTGTAGCCACAGTCGCCCTGCGGCAGAATGACCATTTAACACGTGGCTATAATGTGTTGTTTATATCTTTTATTATGTCAGTGCTCTCTGCTGGACACGTGTGGAATTATTTCCTTTTTTATTATTTAAGTTGCCCCCTGGTGGCTGGAGTGACCATACTGGTTTATTTCCTTAAAAATTCATAACTCCATGCAGGAATGGGTTAGAGACTTACTTACTTGTTTTTTTTTTACTCAGGAATGTATGCTCTACAAGTCAGGGCCACATGTTTGACATGTCATTTTCTAAAGAGATCGAACTTTGCAGTCATGTTAGACTACATTGAAATGCATTGTAAATGACAAGTGGTGTAATTGTTGTTTTGTTTGTAAATTTGTATTTTAAAAGCTCTTCTTAGCCTTGGCTATAAATGTTGTAGAGTGTTGCATGTTGAATATACAAACTTGTCCCTATCAAATAAATGAATTAAAGTAAAATTGACTTCAATAACTGAAGAGTCGCTGTAAAGGTGCGCCGAAAATGACTTGCAAAAAGGGCTGGAGAGTGCAAACTTGCATAAACCTCCCATGATGTCCTGTTAGCTCAGCCATTTTTGGGCGGTCAGGCTGTCTTGCCACAATCACATACTGGCGCCACAATTGCCTAGCCCCAACTGCAACCCTTTCACTGTGTAATGAATACATCCAAAAATAAACGTTAAACCGCTCTGTGCCCCGCTGCCTGGCTTGCCCCCTGTGTGCACGTATGTATACAGAGGCAGTCTGGAGGCAGCCATGTTTGTGTTGTGCCCGGAAAGTGGCGCTCGCACCTGAACCTCAGGACGGCGTGTGGCGACCACGTGGTCACGGTTCAACAGCACCAGTCACAAGGAGAGAAGGGGGAAAGAGAAAAGAAGAGAGGAAATGGGGGTAGCTGACCACTGTCACTTTCCAATCTGGACTTCATGCACAGCTATGTCTTTGGGGAATGTCTGAGCAGTGACACGTTTGTTGCAACATTTTAATTATTTGTGTTTATTGGTAGAAATGTCTGTGTAAGCTCTCCATCATCCAGGCATGTTCTGTAGAAGAAGTCTTTTTTAAGTCGTCTCTTGTCATAGGTTATTGTTCAGTTAAAAGGAAGATGGTTCTTCAGGTGAGGCAAATCAGCTACACTGACCCGACAACCGGACTCACCCCAGTTCAATTCAGTTTACGGATCAGTGCACAGTCAGATCTGACAAAGCCTCTTGAATACAGGATTAAACGGGGTTATCATTAATGATAACATAATTCAGAGGTTTGCTTTATACTAAAGTGACTTGTTTTTTGGTTTAACTGTTTTAACCCAACATTCATAAAACATACATGTCCAAATAATACAGATAGGCTAGTGATGACATTCAAAAAAGGTGGAATCAGACTCTTATAGACAGGATGGATATATAGTAGGACCAATGTATGAAACAATAATGTATAGGTTTTGACTGAAAGATCCACTGCAAACATAGTGGTAGTCTATGTATGTACAGTAAGGTCCATTGCCACAAGAGATAAATATACCTGCCTTTAGCCCTCAGACTTGAGTCCTGATTGTGCAAGAGGGGGTCAGATCAGAACAGTAATTTTCCACATCTCCTCTGGGTGCACTTGACTCAACCTGAAGGCTGTGCCTGCAAGCTTGTTATTGTATGCAGCATCTACGAGTTCGCGTTTTGTCTCGCATCTAAATGTTGCAATTTCAACACAATTGCAAACGCATTAATTTTCTCCTCGTGAGCAAATGTGCACACCTATGGAAGCATATTGGTTTATTATCTATCTGCCAGAAATGAATCCAATTAAGTTGTACTCTTAAATTAGGGAGGAGGCAATCCTAATTTTCTCCTTAAGTGCGGTTTCCACAGCAATCAGCGAGCTCTGTGGGGGGCCGGTAGTGCAGGCGTTGGGTGGGAGCGCACGCAGCAGGGAAAAACACTGAGCTACAGTCTAATGCACTCAGGGCTCAATGTAGCGCTCCAGTGCACATACATTCACTTAGTGCAACTTCTACAGTATTATTAGCAAACTTAAATCTCCCGCCATGGGGACGCAACAACTGGACTTACCTTGAAACGAGAAGCCGACATTTCACTCACCATGAGGAGGCTCCCTAGATGGGACTAGCTTGTGAAACATTGGCCTGTCGTTTGAATTAAGCCCGGTTGTTTTGTTTTAATTTCAAAATACGGAATTTACCAACTGGGTGAGTGAGAATCTAAAACGTCTGGTGAATCCGTCACAGTGAGGTCCTCCTGTTTGACCCTCCTTCCTGAACTGACCTGTTCTCTGGGTTACATTGGCCACTTCTAAAACCATTAGAGTTTTAAAAAAATGGCGCATTCGATGTTATAGCGTGTAGCACCTGCTTTGTCATTAGGCATGTTTATATTATTAGTAATGCAAAATCGGATTTATATGGTATATTTTTTATTTTTTTTATTATTTAAACAGGAACATTGCACAATTTAACATTGACCAAAAAGGAAAGATGCATTGGGTTATATCAAAAATGCTCATTTAGTCCCTGGGCAGGTTGATGTTGCAGTACTAAACTGATTCTAATGTAGATAAGTTTGTGACCAAAGATTTTCTAAATGTTTCTTTTTATTGTGGCCTTTTTAGCATTTATAAGGGAGAACAATTTCTACTGCACCTGCTTTTTGCTCCACTTTAGCAGAGTAAATCAGGTCCTTTGTGGATATTCAATGCAGTATGGTAACGCAATTCCAATAGCTATAACATATAACAAGCACAGTCAGAGGATGATCTAAACGTTCTGTATTGACGTGGAGGTTGTGGTGATGGGAAAGGGAAAGAGGGGGAGAGACTGAGGAGGCTGATAATTCTGCTGCAGCTGATGTCTGGAGGAGAATTACAGTACTTTGATGAATCTCAAATTAAGTGATGTACACAAAAAAGTATAGTTAACGGTGAAGATGGGATTGTGTGTATTATAGAAACAAGACAAATAAACTGCTCAGTTTGATTTGATTATTTTAGTTTTATAACATTTAAGACAAGTGTCTGATATTTTCATTATGTTCAAACACATAAAAAAACAAAACCTTGAGAATCCCCTCTTATGTCTTTAAATGGAAAATGTGGACTTGATACTTCCATCTCTGTCCACAGAAGAGGAAGTGTTTGGGTTCCTGCCACACTTTAGGGAACTTGGCTTTGTCATATCATTTGGTCATGTCTGACGGGATTCTCCCTTGTTCCCTTTGACGAAGACAGTGTGTTAGGTCTGTGTCTGACAAGAGAACATGAATCAACTGTTGGCCGTTTCTATGGCTTCACAGACAAAAGTATTTTTGTGCACTATGATTCAGATGAGGTTATTGTTCTTGTTATTATACACACTATATAAACAGCTTTCTGGGCCATGATGAACATTTTTATGACGCTTAATTTAAGGGGCATATAATTATGACCTTAAGTGTAAAAAATGTGAGCATAATCTTGTTGAAAAGTGTTGGAAATAGTTTTCATTTGGGGAAAAAAAGATGGAAATTAAGATAAGATCAGATAAGCCTTTATTGTCTCCAGACAGGAGAAATTATTTTTTGTCATCACGGGCATCAATGCAAACACATCACTTCCAGAGGCTCCATTTCTCATATCCTCACAATTGACATAAGCATTAAACAAGCCAATTATGATGAGAGCAAGTTGTCCAATACAGAGTAAAACTTGAATGAAAGTTTTTTTTTGTCAACCAAACTTTTTCTGTAAACAATTAAAACTTTCATTTGGTGGGTAAAATCCTGCAGGTAGTTCACAGAGGAGAGTAAAGAGAAAGATCCAGTGCACACCGTGTTGGACTATAGTTAGAGACACGCCAACAGTTGTTAGTGGAAGCAGTGCGGCTCTGCAGCGCTTAGAAGGAGGAGAGGCACAGGGAGAAGAAAGCGCCGGGCCCTTTCAGATGTGTGCGCACAAGCCCGCGTTCTTTCAGGTTCAGCTCTCATTACTCCTGGGTGCTCTCTCCAGCTTAGCAAAAATGGATTACACTCACAAAGAAAGGAATAATCAGCCTGTTCTCCTCCTCCCTCTCTGATAAACACACACATTTGCGGCTTGTTGTTTTGCTCCTCTCTCTCACACACAGATTCAAATCCCTGTGAGTCTCTGAGCGCGGTGCATGCCAGGGGACTCGTCAATTATCTCCCCAAATGCACCTAGTCCTCAGGGGGAAGAGGCGGAGAGGGAGACATCCCTGTTTTTGATGGAACCTCCAGTTTGCAGCATTCACTTGAGTGACAATTCATGCTCTAATTCTATGCTAGCATATGTAATGTTTTTCTTCTTCTTTCTCTCTTTTGCCCCAATGCCTCAGTCTCCCTCTTCTCTGGAAATGAGAAGACATGATGGTTCCGACTTTGAGAAGTTCCTACAGGCTTTTGTCATCGTGTATGTTTTGGCTGGTTTGAGTGAATCTGGAGTCTGTAGTTAAGTGTTGGGATCAAGGATGTATTTGACATTATTGATCTGCAGCATCCACAAGGTAGGGCTTACTTCCAAAAGATTCACATTTCAATCCCTGGGAAAGTTTAGTAAATGCGTGCGGAGAAAAAAATAAACAAATACAGAGATAAACAAAAGTGTAAGTTTTGTCATATTATTTGAGAGGTGACATGGTACAAAGAGTGAAGGGGGTCACTCATCAGCAGTTTGGTGAATTGATCCTGTTAGTGATGTTACTTTGCTCTTGAATAATAAGCTTAACATGTAATTTGTTTACAAACACCTTCTTAACTCTCCTAATGCATTTTTAAATATTCCAATTCTTCACAGGGATGACTTTATAGGTACGTCTTGCTACTTTCAGGGCACAATACTGTCATGTTTTTTATTACTAAGAACAAGTAAAAGCTGTAAGAACCAATTAACCAATAATATTTGCTAAAACTACAATTAATGAATTTGGGTCATATTATATTTTGTGTATGTATAAAATAAATTCAGAAGTAATAATCACTAATGCTGTAATCAATATATGTTAACTGTTCTATCTCCTCATATTTCTTTGGTGTTAATTGGTTCTTACAGCCTTTACTTGTTCTTAGGTTCTTTGTAATACTTTTATATTGTCAGTTTATTTTTACATACTACCGGAAGTGCCGCCGTTAGCCTCTTCCTGTCTCACGAGAGAAGAGAAAATCAGACCCACTTCTGTACTTGCCTTGCTCTACAAAAGCACAGGCCATACGTTTGTAGAAATGATCTACTTATCTATGTTCAGTACTAACTGCCAAGAGTATTTTGTAATGTTTAGAAAAGTGAATTCTCCCAAAACATGCGTTTTATCAGACGTTAGCATAGACGCTAATTAGCCGTTAGCTCGCGGCTGTTTACTCTTTCAGTTATGCTTATCTGTGTATATTAAAAAGTCCTAGCAAGCGAAGGGGTCATGATATTAGAGTACAATTTCGTTTTTATACATGTTGTTTACATGTCAGTTCATTTACATTGTGTGTCTTGTTCACAGTTTTACCATTATGACATCAATTCAGTCCAATAAATAACCCAACAAAAAAGAAACCGTGGTATGTTGTTTGTGAGATGATGGTTATCTACCTGCCTAGCTAGTAAATTTAGTGAATTCAGAGCTTCACTAAATGAATACTTCCTGGGCGACTGAGAGCCTCTGCAAACATACTGCCATATTACTTACTAAAGAATTGTAAAAGCGTTGTATTGTTTGTGTAATGCATCCATAATCTTGTAAACAGTTATCTTTTTATATTGGTTATATAGCAGAAACAGCATAATGTGAAGTTTGCAGCCCTGATTCCCATTTATTAAATAAAAACTACTTACCGTGCTTCCTGGGTTCGTTTCCATGAAATAGAGGTGAAATAGTAAAAAGTGAATTTTGCAGCCCTGATTCTAGTGAATTACATAGAAATACCAAATGTTATTCAAGTGTATTTATTTCCATAGAAATAACTTCAAATACTTTAACATGCTTCCTGGGTTTGTTTCCATGAAATAGAACGTGAAATAGTCAAAAGTGATTTTTGCATCCCTGATTCTAGTAAATTACATAGAAATACCAAATGTTATACAAGGATAATAGTGAGAGGAAGGTGGTCGGAAGTGCTGCACTGGGTCCAAGCAATGTTCTTTAATGTTTGCTAAAAAGGATATTTCCATAGAAATAACTTCAAATACTAGCTTACATTGTAAGGTGGTTGTTAAACTATTGTCACAATACAAGTGTAATGTCATGGAAATTACAAAGAAATTACACAGCTGCTTGTAATATTACTTTTTTGTATCTATAATTATGGCAAATACTCTAATTTATATGTAGTTATAATGGCTATATAATTAGTAGTCCCCTTGGTTACCACTGTTAATAGTAAAAAAATAAAATAATACACAAATATTTCCCTGTTAATTACATAGAAATTGTATTTTACCCTACTACTCTTATACAATAATTATACAGAAATTGCCCAGAAATTCTGCACAAGTTCAATATTACCTCAGAGTGTAATGTAAAAAAAAACATGCTATGATATAATTCCATGGAAGTAAGATATTACATACAGATAGTATTTAATTATCATCAAAATTATTTGGTAATTTCATAGAAATTACATTTGTAATTACATGTTATTTCAAAGTTATTACCTTTTGGTGACCATGCTATTACCCTAGTATTACCATATTACCGTGCCATAATGTAAAGTGCTACCTAAACGGTATTAATTGCACAGCGAATGAGGTCTTTCCCCACAAATGCTTTTACAATATACTCAAGAAAAAACAAATGTTATTGCAGAACAGAGTAGAATCAGGTATCGGGCCTTTCACTACATGACAACTTAGAAGCATAAATGTCTTATTTTCATATAAAAACATAAAATGAAGAAAACTTTCAATATATATCCTCATATTTATGTAATCTACAGCAGTAGTTTCAAATTGATATCTCAAAATGATTTTTCCCTCTAGTCATCAGCAGTGTCTCCTTGATATCCAAAACCTGTATTTCATTGTTTGTTTTGCTGAGGTGATTCGCAATACTGTATTTGTGTGTGTGCTGGGCACTGAGGCCACATCTACCTGGTTAAATTAAAGGGAATATGAATAATAGATGGAGGGACTGACACTTCCGTCGTCGGGGGTAATGAAAGAGCTGCTTGTGACTCTCTCTCCCTCGACTGACTCACCATGAGCGCTAATAAAGATGACACTTGACAGCTAACGACAAGAGAGCCTTCTCGGGCAGGACGCTGGCTCACACACACAGCGGCGGAAAGCGAAGGCAAAGAGAGGCAAAACCAAAATTAGAAGAGGCCAAAGAGGTGTCACAGTCCTCCAACCTATAACTGGCCAGACATTTACTATTGTGTGGTCCAGCCGGAAGAGGTTTTGTTCAGTATCTTGTTTCCTAATGTCAAAATGCTAACAGGCTTAAACCAACCCTGCAACTTAACTCCCATGCTTACAGCAAATTTAAAACTTTTTTTTTGGATTGAAAGTAGCAGTGTTGTCTATTTTTGTATTGTGTAAATGCACATTTTAGAAAAATGTTATTCCATATCTTGTCACTTTTCGAAAATGCTGATCTAATGTATTAAACTGATTCAACGTATGTTCCTCTGATTCACCTCCATTAATCTAATACTTGGGAACTTTGCAAATACACTGCCTCTCAGTCTCCATGCATAGGCACAATGAACAAAGAGCAGTGAAAGATTTATCGTGCGTTGCTCGTTGGAGACAATCAGAGTTGGTAGTTGAAGGAAGCCCTGCCCATTTACAGCATGATCTAGGGTTAGCTCCAGCTCCGACCTCAAGCGTCCCGAATGTGGGTGTGGTATTGTTTACTATCCTCACTGTGGGTAAACAATAAACAATGAGAGGACTGAGGGGGTGCCAGCGTTGTCACCCTCATGTTCCAGTTTTAGGTTCAGGCCCCCGTGCTCCTGCCCCTCCCCCGCTCATTCATCCCTTCTCGGGCCCAAAGAGGCGGTCGTCTAGGCTGCCCACACTGCCCACGGTGCCCTCGGAGAAACCACGGGTGGGTGTGGCTCCTCCCAGAACAGGGAAGACATTTATTTTTGGTGCATCTCTGCTGACTGACTCATGTGTTGACTGGAAAGTTGGCTATAGTGTGCCCAGTGGACTGTGGACTATCAGTGTCCCCATCTTGCAAGGGGCCTAACACCTCCCAAATGTACCTGAACCATTCTGAGCCAGTTTGACCAATTATCTTGTGCATATTTTAGTTTTATCTTTTCTTGTTACTGTTGTCTACTGGAAAAAGAGGAGTTCCTTCCCCCATGGGACTACAGATGGAAATAGTTTTTAGCTAAATCTGGTAAATTTAAGTATTAGAGATTGTTCATGAATATGCTCTGTCACTTCTAAATTAGATGAATAAATAATAATGGGGGCGGCATTGGCACAGATGGTAGAGCGGGTCATCTTGATCAGCTTCATGATCGGAAGGCCGGGGGTTTGAATCCCGCCTCCTGCAGGTGCACACTCGGACACCAGGAAGAGTAGCCATTTGGAGAGAGCTAATGGGGATCCAAATAAATCAACAAATAAATGTCTCCTTAGGCAAGACAAACAGCGCTGTATAATTTGATATTTTTTACCAATAATTGAATAAATGAAATAAAATGAGAAGGACCAGCTTCTCACGGGACATTCAAATCTTATGGCTTACAAAAAAATGTGGACAATGTGGACAATGTGCGATTGTGCGTGTATATGACAGCACAACACATGTATAGTGTATTTGTGATCCGACTGCATGATTTTTGTAATATTGTTTTCCTTTTGTTCATTCATTTAAATGGGACTAAAACAAATGAAAGAAAATGCAGCACTCCAATCGTCCATATGTAAATCACAATGTATGTATGGTATGGATCTGAAAAACAAATCTGATGTTTGTAGCTGAATGTGGGCAATGTACTCTGCTCTATGGAGTTAGTGAATGAAAGGAAAGACCCTATGATTTTCTTCTGTCAGGTTAGCCGTGCTAGTTCAAAAATAATTGACTGATGAGCTGAAAGAAAAAAAAGAAAAAACAAAACATCTTTATTTTCCTGAGTTGCTCTTGATACAACTTCGGGACAGGTCAATCATGGGACAAACTCAAAATTATTGCCTAACTCCATCCCACACCTCAAATCAAACGCACACAAACATACCACTCTGATCCACCAGCCACTCTGACCTGCTCATTTCACTGTGCTATTTTAGTCATTGTATCACGGCGGCCACCAAACAGCATGCTTGGTCAAATTAAAGAATTACCATTGTTCCTCTGTGACCTTGAGCTGAGATTATCGCGTAGGCTGGTTGTATGATGGGCATGTGTCATCTGTTTTGTTTGGAGTTCTTTTGTTCTAAGAATACACACAGCAAACTGAGAGGTATAGGAGGCTGTGTGGGAACTAGCAATAGTGGACACAGTGTACGTTTGATTCTTGATGAAAGGTAAAGGCCAGTGTTCAAATCCTTTATCACAGAAAACTAACTTATAACACTTTAACTGTATGCGTACAGCACTCAGTGCATAGGAGATTGCAACGAACAGTGCACTGAGCAAACAAATCAGCAAAAATGTGAGGATGTATTATGTTGCAGCTCCCGATCAGCTGTACATCAGCTGGATTTTAGAAGATGGTTTGAGACAGGAGACAGGAGGCCATCTTTATGAAGAAACTAATCCTTCACTCAAAACAAATGAAAGATTGTTATTCCGTGTACATCCTATTTAAGAAACTCCAGCCTCTTCACAACAACAACTTGAAGTGACCCGATGACCCTGAGTTTCACCCACTACAGTTCAACAGTTATATGTTAAAGAGTCAAGGCTTTTGGTAAACAACGGGATGGAGTTAAGTCAGATCTAACTCCTGCTCTGTGAGGAATGTTTCCAGTGTGCAGTACAGTGAAAGCCCGGAGCTAGAGATGTAGACCAGTCCAGATTACTACCTTTTGAAAACTGTTACTTATGTTACTCAATTCTCTGCCATTATAGAGCTTTGGACATAAACAAGTGCACTGACTTGTTTCTCCAGTATGTATGCACTGAATGTAAATTGTTGAATTGAAATTGCACTGGTCAGAAAAACCTCGAGGGCATACCAAATACTCGAGTGACCCAAATTAAAATCGGACTTGATTTGCTCTAATGTCATTAGCCATCGGCCCTGTCTCTATCTGTCAATTAATGGCTACCTTCACCACACCTTCGCAAAATATACTAAGAAAGGTATTTAGTGTAATATAAAGTCGTAGTCTGAAATAGAACTTCATTGTAAGCTCTTAAACTCTATTGCAAATGAGCTCTAATATGGAACCATGGCAAAATGATGTGCCATTTTTACGTTTTCCAAGTTATGTGAGAGACAGGTGAAATAATCATGGTCCTTAAAAGTGACATGATCCCCCAGGATATTAATGCAACATTGTCTGTTAAGCTAAAGAAATAAAAAAAATATGGAAATATGAAAAAAATATTACAAAAATCCCAAAGTTGAATCTACATGCATCCGGTTACCTGTTTTCCTTTGGTGGATGCAAACTGGGATGTACCAAGCCTTATCCTCGTCTTTCTTGTCTAATCCCCCAGATCTCCATACAGCACTGGAGATGTCTGTGGGTTCCTTGCTATGGCGTGGCGCTCTGACATTCCCTCCACACCCACACTGGCAGCCAATGTGCCAATTAGTGGCCTTCTCCGCAGGGGTGGGTGTACGGGAGGTGCAGGGGAACACAGAGGAACCCGAGACACAGCAGAAGGAGAAGCCGCCAGAGCAAGCGTGTGTATATGAATTTTCTGAGTGTGTGTGTGTGTGTGTGTGTGTGTGTGTGTGTGTGTGCGTGTTTGAGTGTGCAACAAGGCCCTCAGACCTCAGACATTCCTTTCACTATGACCTAGGGTACAATTAAGAGCAGTCCCTCCCCTGCCTTCCCTCCTCGCGGACCACATCAACGGAAGCCCTGGCCCGACTCGAGCCTCTAACGACCAGGAGAGGGAGGCCAGGTCGCGACCCTGGTGTGCCACCTCAGCACCACACCCTTCCTGTTTGGGCTCCGAGCGGTACAGGACAGAGGAGAAAGAGAACGGGACAAGGGAACAGGGTGTAAGCGGAGGAGGCGAAAAAAAAAACAGAGAGAGGAGCAGGAAGGCAGCTGGTCAGCACTTTGCGCTCAAGCATATTTACATCGTTGGTGACAGAGAGTGGAATATTATCGCCGGCCTGTAAAGTCTTTAAGTTAGAGTGCGACTCCATCGAAGCAGTGCATGAATGACGCAGAGCCTACTCACTAAAAAGCATCAGAAATAGGCAAAACACTACTAAAGCTGATTATTTGTTTTACTTTTTTGCACAGCTTAAGTTATAGTTATAGTTTATAGCACTTTTTTCAATATCTGATATATTTTTGGAAACAAGTCAATCTAGAAACCGACTGACTAATGTGTTTGTTACTATATCAAAAGCTCCATGATTTAGCACCGCACTTGCCCCTTGTAGTTCCCCACCAGCACCTCCAAACTTTATATTAATAAGACACTTGGCATGTTTAAAGCAGGTAGTAAAGGCTAGAATGAATGGCACAGATGGGCTTAGCAGTGAGTGGGAGTCGGGGCATTTGTTAGTACGCAGAGACCTGTGTTGGAGTATCATGGGGCTGAACACTGTGGTCCTGCCGAACAGCCTGATGGAGAGGCTGGGATAATGATACGTCTGTGGGTCCGTCTGTCTGTCTTTCTGTCAGGCCTCTGGATGTGCTGGCGCGGCTCCGGTGAGTGAGGAGCAGCGGGGGACATGTGGGGGCGGTGGGAGATGTCTGCGCGTGTGTATGAGCGCCGTTACAAGGAGGATGGTCATGCATGTGTGTGACAGGGGTCCCCTCAGATTATAGATGTTGATGAGCGCCTCGTCTTGCCGTGGATATCCTGTAATTGTCACCTTGCTCAAGTACCGGGGGCAGGGGAGTAGGATGGGAGAGGTTGTGCGGTCTGGAATCAGTCTACAATCAAAGAACTTGTGACATATTGTGTTTTCAAAGTTTGCTGACCTTAAAAATGTAATAATATAGTGGACATGGTGCTGACCAATATACTTTTATTTTCAATATGAATATGTAACGATTGCGGTGCAAAAGTTTTTATGAGTTTTGACCATGACACTCTAGGTTAGGGTGGTAGGATTTGTGCTGATGGATATAGCTCACTTTTAGTTTTATCAATAGGTCAATAGTTCAAGGTTCAATCACACTGCCCACTTGCAATTCACATATGGAATTGGTTCAGCCGTCCATAATGAAAACCGGCTTGAGAATTGTCGTCTGTGCTCTGTACTGTATACCTATCTTTGCAAGAGAGCCTGTATCCCACAACTGCAATGTCTGAGAAATTTTAAACTATTTTATAGTCTTTCTCAGTTAAAGTTTAATTTGACTTATTATTTATGGACCTTTGCTATGACACTTTCTGAACAAAGTCTTGTAATGTATGTGTTTAAGTTTCTTATTCTTTGTCGGACTGTTTGTGCAGACGTGTGTTCAAGTGAGTGTGAGAGACAGTGTTGAACAATCAGTGCTCGTCCAGTGATCACAGTCATTACATTAGCGGTGCCTGACTGCTCAATAACACTGACAGTATTATTGTCACTGAGCACATCAATAACTTCACGGTGGACTTAGAGACAAGCTAATGCTGTTCTTGAGGACGAGTTAAATTACTTTGTTGAGTCAGTGGCCTTTTGATCCAATGATAACCAGCTATTTAATTTAATTGTGGACAGTACGGCTCACAATTGTTGACACTACATTGGTTGAGGTTGAAAATTAGATGACTTTTCAAAATTCCTATTTAGAAACGTTGTTCCTTTTTTGTTTGCCAGGTTAGATACAGTAGATTGCTTTTCTTACTTAATAACAGTATCAAAGAGTTGTTTCCAACCAACAACAAAAAATCTGACCAGTCAGTTTAGTAATTGCTTCTCTGTTATTATGTGCTGGCTTCTTCCAGTGTTATTCATTTCTGACATAATTGTTGCCAACAACAATGGAACATGTTTTTTGCTATAGCTAGATCTGACCTTCTGTGAACATGCAGCAGCATTTATTTTTGGGCACTTTATGAAACAAGAGAAAACAAACAAAAATAGAGATGCATTGCAACTAAATATGTTGAGAAATCATTTATCATTCATAAACACTGGAGTAGTAATAGTGGGAGAAATAGTGGAAGAAAATACCCTCTTTTATCCATTGTCTGTGGTGTTCCTCTGTCCCTCATTAGCCTCCATTAATCTACTTACCCTTGACTGTGCCCTGACACCAGCCCGGCTCCGGCCAAAGCAGAAGTGACACTGGCTCTACGGGCGAGGCTGGGGGCCCCGTGAGGTCATCCCAGCCATGGCACATGCTGTCGACTGGTGCAATGAGCTCCTGAAGGCAGAGAGAGCGAGAGGAGGGTGCCTGAGAGGGTTCGAGTGAAGGGAGTGCGCCGGAGGAAGTGAGACATTCATTAGGAGAGCCAAGCTGATGCTGTCACCTCAGCCGCCGTCTTCTGAGGCGCGGGCTACGACACACCAGCGCCTCAGCTGCTCCCAACCTGAGCGTGCACACAGGCAAACGACATGCCTTCAACATTCAAGCTGCAGTTTGGGTCTGCATAATATAAATATGTATGTTTGTGAGGGAGCCGAAATAAAGGATAAAATAAAAATAAAGCTTTATGCCACGCGTGGAGCGTGGAGGAGGCGCTCAATTTCTTGTCTTTGGAAAAGGGGCAAAATGTAGACAATACAAGAATCACATAAAAGTACGAATAAATGTGATAACGAATGTAACAAACCAAATATTCAGCTGCTTGGATACTCAGAGTAAACTTTTTTGTTGAAGTGTTTTTGCTTTCCCCACTTACAAACAAATTAGAAAATTAAATGTTCAGACAAATTTTAGAAATGTAAAGCGTTGCAGCTTTGATAACTTGAAAAAATATAAAGCTGTGTTTTAAGAGAGCAAGTAAACTAAATCAACAGGTTTAACACATAGTGCCTTGTCAGAGGTGGTATAGCACAAATAGAAAAAACTGAATTACAAATGAAATAAATATGCTTTAATGGTGAAAGCTGAAAAAAAAAAGTTGACATTTGTGCGTATTTGACCTTGTAACCCAGCAGCTGTATGGGTGGTCAACATGGTGCCTTTACTTTCCATCACAGTGGTCTTTACGATGCTCTAGGATCAATTGTTTTGTAGTACGGATGGGACGAATAACCGATTTGTATCGATACACGGATTTGCGCACGAGAGATGCGAGTGCATCGGCAGAGAAGCCACAGATCGATGCAGTTCAGAGGATAAACACAAGATGCACTGGATTTTACGCACTCATATCGGTTTAATCTAGATACGTTACGGCTGCAAAGCCTTTGGGCCGCCGAGCGCGTCATGTGCGTGCTCCTCCTACGAGGAGCGCATGTGTCTTACCGGTAAACGTCAGGCTCAGAGCGGCAGAAGCACAGAAACACATCCGCGGTGTGGAGTTGGGTTGGCCGCTGCGCTGTGGTGAATGAAGAACGTTCCGTGTTCAAAACGCGATGAAAAGTTGCAGGAAGCCAAACACAGATTAATATTCCAAACATCGCCATATTTCAAACATCGCCATGATCAGCCGTCTTCATTTGCCCAAGTCATTATGTCCACTTACAAGCATAAAGAGTCAAGAGTCTAAAAGTCAATTTGACTGCACTGTGAGCTTTTCTGTGTGCGTTATTAATGTGTAAATAATTCACACAGTCGCCTTTTTAATTTTAACAATACTGATCATCATTAATAATAATTTTCACCCAAAATGTTTTGAAAAAACTAAAGAAAAAACAATCTTACGGTGGATAAACCCATAGAATATATAGGACACAAAACATAAAAAAAAAATAATAATAAATAAATATGTAGTCTTTCTTAAAATTAAAAGTAGTTAACTTTAAAGTTGTCTATTATCAATTCATGGCCTCAATAATATGAATATTTGTCTAATCTTAATTTATTCGAGCTGGTTCTGTTGAATTATTGCATCAAGCACAGCGTAGATCACGAAACATTGAGATGCATCGTGATAATTGGCCTAAATCAAATCATATCGGGCTGGTGGTGGTTACAGATGTGTGGATCGAGATGCATCGTGGCCATGGTGATGATTCGAATCGCATCGCAGCTCTGGTGTCACCAGGTGTAATGAATCGGATCGTGGCAGGTGTATCGAGATGCTAATCGTATCGGAGAGAGGATTAGACTCCCATCCCTATTTTGTAGGTTTTCTGGTCAGCAGTGAAAAGTGGTCAGCAGTGAAAACCTTCCAAACAATTGATCCTGGAGTGTCCGAGAGACCACTGTGTGTGGAAAGTAAAGGTGCCGTGCTGACCACCCATACAGCTGCTGGGTCACTATGTCAAATACTACCATCAACTTTTTTTTTACACAAAAATGTTGCATAGTGCAGCTTTAATCTATCAAAGATGCAACACTTTAATTTAAGAGGCACATTCATTATGACGTTAGGAGGAAGTAATGATACAAAGCTTGGTCCACTGACCCGGTGTTACGACCCCGGCTCGTGAGGCCGCAACAAAGAAGATGGGCAGGACACACGCGGAGTTTAAGCCCGTGCTGGGCATTTATTTCTCACAGATTAAAGCGTCTGCATGTCATCAGTGTACATGAATCATGTGCTGTTGGTGCAAGCGGGTGTAATGCGAATGAGTATCAGTTTGACAACAGGTGTAATGCATGTGTGGTGCTGAGGTGCGTGAGTGCAAAACAAGGAACAAACAATAATAATAGTTTAGCGTGCGATGGCGTTGGCTGGACCCAGGACGGTAGCTAACTGTCGAAGGCAGCAGCCCGGACCTGCCGGCGTAAGCCCAGGAGCCGCAGATGAGAGAGAGCCCGTGAGCGCAGCGGATGCCGCTTTTATAGTCATCCGGTCCACAACTCCAAGGATCCCCGGCCGCCTCCTACCGTCCACACCTCAAAAGACTGCCACAACACCAGCGAAGGGGCCGTCACACCCGGTCTGTTCTGCACACAGATTTGACCATGATCATGATTAATTACTCATGATCATTAATGAGTTCATTGCTGATATTAACTGTGCTAATTCATGAGTATGTATTCGTGAACTCGGGAACTCATGTTAATACATGAAGTCATGCATAAAGTCATGATTAATGACTGCATTAATTTTATCATGAATTATGCATGAATTCATGTAATTATAAAGCGTTACTGTATGTTCATAACTTTGATATCTGTCAAACATCACGGTTACTGGCATGTCTAATAAATAAGTGCACATCAACAACAAATATTCACATTTCAAACCTATGTTAAAACCTAATATGCTTTCAATTAAAAACATAAAGAAGGACAGTAAATATAGATGTAAAATTACACATCTGTTTCATGCCACCATGCAATTTCTTCTCGCCTGAAGATGATAGAGAGACACATATTCTAAAACTCACTTTCAGGTTCATGGTTCATCTGGCAGTGTGCTTATTTCCGGCAGTGCGGCTGATGACAAATGAGCTGGGTGTTCCCTGTGTAAACTCTCATGCCTTTGAAAGCAGACACACATTTATTGGGCCAGTAATGTGATGAGCGAGGCCAGAAGTCAATTACTGTGTACTTCTCTGTCTTCATGTATAGAGGCTTGTTAGTGCGCTAATAATGTGCCACAGCGAACAAGAGGGTCACACTGCAGCGCCTGTCTCACATGTAAAGAAAAATAGTTTCTATCATCACTGGGCCTCGAGTCGTGCAATAGTGCATGTTGATGTAATGTTGACCTGATGATAATTGAAAGGAAAACCACTGCAGTTTATAAAATGAGGTTTGGTTACTATTAGATTATTGTGCATTAGACTAATGTGAAAGTGTAGTGACAAAACATGGGAACTGTACAATCATACTGCATATCATAGATAAAATGTGTTTAATAAAAGGGAAGATTAATGTGAACGTATCAAGGTCATTGTAAAGGTGCACGAGTGGCTCAGTGGCAGAGTGTTCCCCAACCTGAAATGTTGCGGTTAAAAACCCAAATCCCATACCGTTCACTTCAGTTGCTTTCCCTTCAGTTTGTTTGCCAGCGCCAATGCTGTGAATGTGTGTGTACAAGTGTGAATGCGAGACAACAGATGCAAATTACCCGAGCAACACAATATGTGCATGCACTGTTCCTACCAAATTATGTTTCGAGAACAGTGTTTGCCACTTCAGTGTTGTTTTGTCCCAAGCCTGGCACATTCCCTGGACCTTTGATTGCAAAGTGAGCCTTACACACTGCTCTACTCACAATCTTCAAGTACTCAGCAAACTAAATCTGGAGTTATTAAGTACATCGCTTTTGACACCATAGGCCTATGTTGTAATATTACTTTTACCTTTGTACTATTACTATTTGTAGTAGTATATTTACTCAGTAAATTAACTCATGTGAACAACGGGTGGGATGGGAGGCCGCTAAAAGTTTGCAGTCAATAACTGAATCTCACAGTTTGAAATTGTGACAATTCAATTAACGACAATTTTTTATCTTGATAATAATTGACCTTGTGCAAAAGCCCCGCCCCTTAAGAAATGTTAGCTAGCTCCGGCAAGAAGTGAACTTTAGCGTATATAGTAAGCGGAGAGAAGTGTGTGTTAGTAACTCTTTTTTAGGTGCATTACCTGTGCAAAATCCTCCAGATCGAGACAAAAATGGGTTGCAATGTGGAGGAATATATAAAATATGCAAATATGTTTATTGAAAGGATCCCCATTAGCGCAGCCAAACTGTCGCTATTCTTCCTGGGGTCCAACATTTAATTAAGACGACAATATACATATACCGGTAAATGTATAAAAACATAGTACCAACATTTTTACAACACAACACAGAATTTCCACATTCAGTTTTCATCGGCTGAAATGATTTCATATCAGATTGTACTTAATTTCCAGGTTCAGGATACAAAGATCTACACAGCATTAATCTCATCCTCATCCATTAACTATTTTGCCTTTTCATGCAGTCTGCACACATAGTTACAGTGCACCATAGACTAGGGATGGGACGATACACTTAAACTCACGATACGATGCACCTCGATATGTCAGAGTCACGAAACAATACGTCACGATACGATATCAAAAAAGAACAAAATATTACTGTATAATAACAAATTGTTTATTTTTGTTTCAGTTGAACACAGGGAAACACAAGGCCTAACAGGCCAAACACAACAAGAACACTCCCTTAGTACTGCTCTAACCCTAGGTTAATGTATCTCAGGACTGGTTCTTCTAACATATCATTCCTGTGACTTGACGACGCACTGCACCATTCCCCGGATATATATATATATATTTTTTTCATTTAATAATAATAATAATAATAATACATTGAACTTGTATAGCGCTTTTTGGACACTCAAAGACGATTTACATGAAAAAAATAAAATAAAATAATAAAAAAAAAAAAAAGATAAACAAAAACAAAAAAACGAAATAAATCGCGATACATTTTTTTTTTTACTCGATACGTTTCATCACGTTTTGTATCGCGATATTTTGCTAAACGATATTTCGTCCCATCCCTACTATAGACCACAGTCCACCACAATCATAAATCTATTTGGCTTTTTCAAACTGACTTTTTACTATTTACTTGATTTTAAATTTAGTGCTGTCCATCGAATAAAATGGTTTTAATTCTTAGTTTAAATGTATTTGTTTTACCTTCCAAGGTTATTGTTTCTGGTAATTTGTTCCATGCGCACATCGCTCTGTAAGAAAATGTTCTTTTCATGATGTTTGATTGCACTTTTGCAATAATACATTTGTTAGCAGTGGCATGTCTGGTGTTATAATTATGTGTATCAGAACTGAATGACAGATTATTCAATAGTATTTGAGGGCGTTTATTAGTTATAATGTGTTTTAGGAGTGATAATAGTGAATAGAGTATTCTGTCCTGCACTGATAACCAGTTTAGTTTATTTAGCATTACTTTAGAGCTGGTTTCATACTCGCAGCCTAAAACCATAAGAGCTGCTTGATTCTGTAGGATTTGCAGCCTCTTTAAAACTTCTTTTGTAGCGTTAGACCAAACTGTAGGGCAGTAGTCCACATATGAAAGGACCAGAGCTTGTGTAATTTGTTTCATTGCTTTCAATGTCAAAGCATATTTGTGCTTGTTTATCATTGAAATGGCTCGAGCCATTTTGGTACACATCATTTTCTACATGTTACAGTCAACTATAACACCCAACAGCTTTGTCTCATATACTTGTTTAATTTGAACTCCGTCTATAAATATTTGTAATTCTGCATTAAGTTTCATATTCTTATTTGATTCCACTATACCATTACCACAGTTTTAGTATATAATACCAACTGGTTGTTATTTATCCAGTTTTTAACTTCATTGAGTTCCTCAGCCAGGATCATTTTTAATTCTTTGATCGTATGTGCTGATGAGTAAAGTGTTGAATCTTTAGTGTGCAAAACGACATTAGCTTTATTAAGAACCAATGGCATCTCATTAGTGTAAATATTATAGAGCAAGGGTCCAAGGCAGCTGCCCTGAGGGACACCACATTTTACAGATTTAGCTATTGATAACCGTTAAAAAATACAGATTGGATTCTATTGTTTAAATAGCTTTTAAACCATGTTACCGATGACTTCTCAAAACCATAACTCTCCAGCTTACAGAGTACCTCAAATGCCACAGAGTAATCTAACATTATTGTTCCCACAGTGTTCTTATTTTTTATTTCCTTTAACCAGTCATCAGTGATTTGGGTTAGAGCTGTACCAGTGGAGTGCCCTTGTTTGTAGGCATGTTGATGATCGATCAGCAGATTGTTTGTCTGGAAGTAGTCATACTCTTGGTCATAAACAATTTGTTTGTAATTTGTAAAATTTTTATTGCTCATAATATTACCTCTTATTAACATATTTGATCTTGCATTGTCGGTCTTTGACAATAAAGCCTTAAGCTTGTCCACCTTACCTATAAAATAACTCTTTTGGCTTTGTTATAAAGTTTCCATCAACTCCTTCCTGTTAAGTCATTAATTATGTTCCATAATTTCTTGCTGTCATTTTTGACATCATTATTTTATTTTCAAAGTGGAGTTTCTTTTTGTTTCTATTCTAACCAGTCCACCTAATTTCCTGTAAAAATTGCAGTTTTCTTTGCCTGATCTCTCTCTTTGATTACCTTTTTTAATTACTGATCTAACCATAGTGTTTTAATGTTCTTGAAGGTAAACCTCCTTAGGGGAGCGTGCTTGTTTACTATTGACAAGAATATATAATTTTTTTTTGCTTCATCTACCTTCCTTTTGGGTTGTTACCTCTGACCAATTGGCCTTTTTTTTGGCACTTCCGCTATAAAATCATCTTGTTTAAACCTTTTGTAGGATCTTTTGTAAATTATATGTTGTCCAGGTTTATCCATTTTCGTTCTCCTAACTGTTATTATTTAGTTGTGGTCAGTACATCCTACAGGAATTGATTGAGAACTTGTACATAGTTCAGGTGTAGTTGTAAAAATGGGGTGTATGCATGTAGCGGTTACTGCACCATCATTTCTGTGACATACTCTGGGAACACTGCAACTATTGAGGCTAAAGCACCAGTGTGATAGGAAATCTGAAAATATCCCTGGAGTTACCTTAAATGTAACCACAACTTTCAACTGGACTATGCTCTTCCACTACCGCGTAAATTCTCCTTTTTTGTTTTAGTCTAGTATTGATAAACCTGCTGGAATAGAGTTCATTTCTAACTTATTGCTAAATCTGAACGTTCTGACTGTTTACGTCCTGTGACCACTCAGGCTTAAGCCTTGTGTGCACCCAAGTGTAACTTTTAAGGTATTTAACATAAGATGTGTATGCAGCGACTGACAGATGCCTGAGGAGACGGCTGTTACCGCGGGGGTAGCAGTTAGAAAGTAAACGTGCAAGATATTCCAGCGGCAGAAACAGCTTTTTTTTTTTGTGACGATGTCGAGCTACAACAGCTCATGAAACTCTTGGCAAACGACAAGACGGATGGAAAACGAGTATTAGCTCGGCTCGAGTTAGCAGGCTATGAAGAGTTATTGGACAATTGGGGCGGGTTTTTGTAGCGGGCAATTAGGTGATTTTATTAAATCTTTCCTCAACATTCATTGAAGCCTTAACATAATCATAAAACACATGACATTTAGTTTTGCTGTTTTCCAAACAATGTGTCTCCCCTGAAGACCTACCTGTCCTCTTGACCTGACAATTAGTAATTAGTCCGAGCTTGGTAGTTGGTAGGTGCTAAAAGAGGCTCCCAGGTCCCTGTCTACATCATTATACATGACTTGAGCAAGACTTGAGCAAACTAAACTGCATATCTTGCTAAAAACACAGTAGAGCTTTGTCTTATTTTGGTAACTGCCTTTGTTTGCTAATTTACAGGTGTGTTTTCTGTCTGTGTCGGCTAGTTATACCTTAATGTTTTGCTTACATAGTGTAGAAGAGTTAAGAAGTAACATGCAAGAGCCTTAAGATATTCCAGTAATATGATTCCATATGTATTCCTCACTTTTTTTTATGTATCAGCAATAGCCTGCATGAAACCATATCGAGTTTGCTTGGTAAAGAGTGTCATTTTACAATGTGTTGCAAATGGAGTAAATAATGAAATAATTGACAGTCTGGAACTCTCCCTAGCTGTGGCAATTTAGAACAGTGGATAAAATATAAGGAAACTCTTTCCAAATATGGCAATTTTCAAGCACTTTGAGTACTTGGAGATACAATTCTCCCGGTTGTAATCTGGGATATTACATGAACCTGTTGTGCCTGATAATTCCTTCCACTGTCAATCTCTGCTTGTTGCGTGTTTAGTTATGCGGAATTGAATTGAATTGAATTGACTCTTTTGATCATTTTTCCTTCCGCGTGAGTGAATATACTGTGTTGTGCCTGACAGAATGCACAACGGGGAGAAAAAAAAGGATAATGAATTCACTGTATAACTATTCAATTCTCTCCAAATGAGGTTGCTCTTTGCCAAATCAGGTTATGAGAACCCCTGGCTTTGTTCATTTGTTTTAATTAACCAGCCGAGAAGAGGTGAGAGTAAAAACACACAAACGCATTGTTAGTGTAATTACAGATCAACTCTGCATTTTTACATCCCTCATAATGAATCTGATATGCGGATATAGTCTCATTATGAAGAGTGGTTAAGTCGAGACCTTTGGAAAACAGCGCACGTATAGGTTGACTATCGAAGGTTTACTCTCACACAGCAGTGTATGTTTTTGGTTTGTTTATTGCTTTTCATGTGATTGACATCCATGGTACATCACGGTATTTTTCATATCAACAGAGGAACGGGGAGTGCATCCATGATTCATGTGCTGTAATGGGAGAGAGAGGAGCAAAGAATGAGGATTTATTTGCGTGACTGAACAGCATAAAGTTAACAGAGAGTTCATCGCAGTCATGGAGATAAAATAATGATAATGGTATTGTCACAATGTCTCTAACGGATTTGACCCAAAAAAAGTACAGCGCAACCCTGTGACAATAATAACATGTAAATAATGATAATAACAGTGATACTTATGAACAGGCCTGGCTTCTCAGCGATGCAAAAGGGAGCATTGCAACTCATTGTAAAATGCACCGTCACTTTTGGATGCTTCACTATGTATTTTAATGACCAGTATCTCTATTTGCGCCCTTTTGAAACTCTGATGTCGCCTCAGTAAGTTTGTTCCGGAGCCGCCACTGCTTATGAAATGAAAATATATATTTTTTAAGTCAAGATAATCCAGTTTGTTCGTTTATAATTACAAGCAAAATGGTCTTATCTTCGGGACACCACAGTAGTCCTGGGGCAGTTTTCAGGAGCATTTTCCCTTCCACATGAATGCTTAATTACCTAAATGAACTCATTATGTACTTGAGCGCACTAATTTGACTCTTCGTCCAAGGTCAAGTCTGACAGAGATTTAAATTGACCAGAGTGTGGGCATCCGAGACAAGGAGCAGTGTCCAGCGCCGAGCAGGACAATGGAGGAGCAGAAGAAGCTGAAGGGGAGTCTCAATGAGAGAGCACATAAACAGATTGTTATTAGAGCAAAAATGTTATTAATTGCATTTGCAGATGAATGCGGAAGCCAGAAACGCGCCTCCAGGCACGGCACTCTGTCTTTGGTTGAAGAGGAGGAGGGATAAATCATCTCAATCACCGTGTCACGCAGCACGGAAACTGACGAAATGATGAAGCTGCGATTGAAAAGGCTGATGTGGCGAGAGAGAAAAAAAAAAAACGTGTGTAGGTCGCACTAAACCATGGATCACATGTCACAAATAAAGTCGAGAGAAATTTGCTTGAGCAACATACACAATAAGGACAATTTTGCAGACCTTTTGTATTTAAGACTACAGTATTGTCCTGTTCCTCAACAAAAAACTGACTTCATAATTTTCTCCCGAGAGATTCTTAAAAGGATGAACTACCAGAAACTTGATTTAAATTGTCGTCAAGCCTTTTTGTTGCTACATTTCCAACTTGAGATGAGTCGCTCCCGCCAATTTGCAAGCTTTTGACATTTCGTGCATGTTCTATTGCGAACGAAACATTAACAACTGGTGTCCCAACTTTCTGGCAATCGACGGCATTTATAGCAACAACATTGTTAAGCGTTGTTTGAGTTGTAAATCATGAATGAATGGCTATTTTGCATGTTGTTCCTTTGGGCAGGAGAGGAGTGATGGATTCGTCTGTACTGTGTAGGGGACAAATGAGTGAGATAACGCGTGGAATGGCACAGGTCTCCAATGGTAAAGACATCACTTACACGCAAAATAATTAAGTTTTATTCTATTAATTTTTCTATTCTGTGTGTTACTCGAGGTTTCGCAAGTCTGCTCCCCTCATTTCTTATCTAACTCCGCGGGCTTGTGTTCCCGGGGACCATTGGGAAGGACAAGTCCGGGCTGTCCTGGCTCTTGACAGAGGAGATAAATCACTCAGCACACCGGAGGATAGCCTTCCAGTCGGCAAGCTGGGAACTTCATTATCCCGCCCCTGCCACACATTACCATGCAGATCGGCACTGATTGGGCCTGCAACAGTGGCATGCACAGCCTACTTCTGTCACTGCGGGAGAATGCTCAGATCACTCTCCGTGTGTGGCGATGGCGCAGCCAGATGAGCGCTAAATAATTAGGGTTTTCATTTAAGTGAAAAAAGTGGTAATATTATAGCATTACTTTTCTTTTTTCCCCTCGAAATGATGATTCTGCATTTTCAAACTGTATTTCTGCTTTCTGGAGTGCCTCAGCAAAACCATAACTCTTAAAACTACCAGCTCACTTCTAGCCACTTATATACATTGCATATTTTCTCTTGTCATTTACCAACACCACCCATCTTGTGCTCACATTTGGTTTGTTATTCCAAAATATTTCTTCACTATAAAATTACTGCTTTACCACAACTTTTTTGACATTTCTGCTGGGCAATGGGACTATGACCGGATGTGAAAACATTCTTACTGCTAATTATTTTTAATAAAGAGGTATCCGGGGTAAAAGACATGCTTCTGCATGGATATGTGTGTGGTCTGAGGCTGAGGTAATGTGATGCTTGTATCCCGGGCATGTGGGGAAGCTGCAGCTCCCCGATCCACTTTACAGTATCACTGTGGAAAAGGTTCCTGGCAAGGTTTGTGTTATGTTTGCTTGAAATCTTTAGAGATAGTTACTGTATTATAAATGATCTTTGATTGTTTTTTGACAAATGTTATTAAATGGTGGTTTTAGGTGCACATTATTTTCCCCATGGGGAAATTCCGGTAACGCTTTATAATAAGGTTACGTGAAGTCATGCATGAATAACATGAAATAATGCATGAATTTATGTAGGATTTCATGATGTATTCATGCATGATGATATCATGACTCATCATGAGTAAACATGACTTCATGTTTTTTCATAGATGACTTCATGCATGAATTAATTAAGTAACTACTGTAATGAATTCATGAGAAAATCTTGATATCATGATCTTAGAATCATGATGAATTCACTAAAACATTTAAACGAAAACATTAACTAATCAAGTTTGCAAGATATACCTTAATACAACATTTACAGCTGTAATTAACTCATCATTAGCTAATCCTTAGTTCATTCATAAATTGATGATGATTGCGTCCCCTAAAGTAAAGTGATGCACTTTTATGCTTTGGACAATAATCAAGGACAACACATAAGGAGGAAAGGGCGACAGCAGTGGAACCCATCTGTTCCATCTGTCAGATCAGGCTGATGGTAAGAATCACCTGGCTGAAGGATTAACCTGTTGTGCATGTTTTTGGTTGATAGGGGAAACCCATTCCAGACACGCGAAGAGAAACATGCCAACTCCTGACAGAAAGGCCCACACAGTCCGGGACTTGAACCTTGGACCTTCTTGCTGTGAGGCAACTGCTCACCACAAATAGGTAATGTGACATATTAACAATGCCCATAAATGTGTATTCATTGTTACTTGGGCGTACCCAAGATGCCTTCGATGATGTTAATGTTGAGACCTTAGAATCCTAAAGAGAGATTTTTGAATAAAACACAAATCGAGCTCCTCTTTATGAGACAACACTTTAAAGTCAACCATCCATGTTTACTTGGAAAAGGCTCCTTGTTGACATGATGACCAGGGCCTCCAGGTGTTGCTAACTGCATTAAAATGTGGCAGTAGAAGTTCACCAACATCTCTTACACTTAGTGAACCATGTGGCGAGTGCAAATGAAACTGTAACAGGAGCGTGACTGGAGCGCCACTTCTCAGCAGCCTCTTGGCAGATGTCAGTTCACTCTCACTTTTGGCGTGACCACACTGACTCCTAATCAGATCTCCTAATTCAGCTTATAACATGCATGTACTTTTTGAATATATATTTATAAATTGTGCTCTTAACTTTTGCCTGCGTTGTATGCCCTCCCTTATTTTCACCCCAGCTAACCCCACCCCTGTATGCACACCCCTCCCAGCCCGGGTCTATGTGTCACTGCATCCCCGGGGTGTGTGTGGGCTAATTAGGGTGAGGCGGATCACGCAGAAACACAGGTGTTAGCCAGACCCTATTCGCTGTACAGAGTAATGACTGTACCGAAGCCCCTCATCCCACCCCACCACTGTCCCATACCCCCCCTCGTGGTAATTTGTCGCTCCGCTGTAAAACCATGCATCTCTCTGCTCCAGTTCTGTTTGCTTTTCATTAATTCTTTTTATGTGGTTATTTGTTAGCATTATTTATGGCCCACACAAATATTAACGCCATTAGTTGGAGACACAACAGTGACTTTGCCACCTGAGCCGCGAGGGCTGGAGCAGTTGATGTGTCTTTATCAGGTCAAGGTGGTCTGTTAACATGTGTGTATGCAATTCTCATTTGCAGAGAAGTTTTGTTCAGTTGTTGGATTTAGAAAACAATTGAGAAAAAAGAGTGCCTAAAAACAAAAAGCCAATTGCAAACAATTGCACTTAGAAATTTGAATAAAAACCCTTTTAAACCTAAACACATTTGCCCTTTTCATGTTTTGAACAGTAACACAATTGCCTTTTATCTTATTCTTGAATTAGTTTTGTAAATAGATTTGGATTTGTGTAAAGGTCTCCATAATGCTGTGTCTACAGTATATACGTAAACTAATGTTTGTGTGGACAAATCGTTTACTTATAATTGTAAATAAACTGTAAGTGACAAGGGAAACCAAGAGCTTCTTGCTACTGATTTTTAAGTTATGAGCCGGAGATCCCTTTAAAGAATTTATTAACACAAATCGACAGAGAGCGAAGGTAGGAGCTGCAAAAAGAGACAGTGCAGGGATGAAAAGGCACGGAGAGGAAATGCCCCATCGTGGCTGTGTTAAGTGCATAAGTGTCCAAACGCAGGCAGTGAGGTGGAACTGGACCCAGGGAGAGCCCTGTCCCAGGCCGAGCCGTGTCACCATCACTCTGTGACTGAGGCCCGCTCAGGCAGAACACAGAGGGCAGCTCTGGACGTCAGAAACATATTTGCAGGTGTCTTATCATAGATCCTACTTGGCATAACTTGAAAAAGTCATTGATCTTATCAACTGATTTATTTGATTATTATTTTTTAACTGAATCATGAAACCCTCTGAGGTATTTGGGGGCATTTCTCTCACCTGGTTTTATTTTTATTTTCTTACCCATATTTTTTTTGTAGTTTTATTTTTCAGAACAACTTGTAATTTCAACATGTTGTACAAATGTCAAAGAACCAGAAATAATAAATAAATGAAATATAGTAAGTAGATGAAAAAAAAAACGGAGGAGGAGGGGCCGGGTGGAGGGGGAAGTTTGAAGTTATGACCGAAAGTTGTGAAAAACATGAGCAACCACCTCCAAGGTTGTACTTCTGTATATGTCTTTGGCAATTCCAAGGTAACACAACCATGGACTTGGTAACGTATTTTGTTATTATTTCTGCTCAATTATTGTAAAATTGACTTATATAACACTTACACTACAGTGCGTGTAGTCCATGTACGAGTTGAGCTTCACATTTCTGTAGAAAATACCAATAATCAGTGCTCCTCCACCTATCTCTCTGCAGTAGCTCTAACAGAGGTGTTTTGTCACAATACGTGTCAAAAGCACCGGTGGGATCCACACTCTGCTCTCACTGTGATATTTCACCTGAATGTCAAAGCAGAGCAAAAAGAAGATGGCAAAGGGAACAGCGCTAGTGTCAAAGACAGAGTTTGTCAGAATAATACTGGTCTGACATTTTGAAAAAGCTGGGGCAGCAGCTGACACGGGTGAGGGCAGACAGGTATGGAGGCTACCTGGGAAGTGAGCTAACTGATCATTGTTCATTTGCACTTGTTCACTCAGGGGTCGGAAGTGTGACACGAGGTGTATTTGCTTCTTCCATTGCTCACGTCAGTTATTTTTTACAAATCGACACCGGCGGCCTGTAAGTAGCGCAGGTGCTGCACAGAGGAGCTATAATGCTGCGAATTTGTGAAATCACACACATAATAGGATTTACAGGATGAGCAGCGACTGGGAAAATATAATATACACAAATGTTTGTATTGGTGTCTAAAAGTTCATTTTGATCTCTGACAAAAAAAGAACACACATTTTCATAGTAAAGAACATACAGCTGCTGAAACAACAGTCCTTTTATCTCCCTGTGCCATACCTAGCTTTGCAGAGTAATAGACCTAATTGTGAAAATGAAATAATCGTTTTAAAGATCCTGAACTCACTACACCAGTAGGTGTAACTGGTTCAGAATGCAGACAGTAGAAGGCGAGATATCCTCCCTGTGTTTGCACAATATCTCAAATTCCATATTTCAAACTTATTGTGGTGACGCTCTTATCTTAATGTGTCTTCAGCAATCAGACCACATGTACAGTATAACACTCACAGTATAGCATTTTAAATTAGTAAGTAAGTAAGTGCTTTATTTGTCATTGTACAAGCGTACAACAAAATAGTGTTCAGGTGTTAGTCCTGAGCTGCTGCGACTGAGTCGTGCTGCCACTGTGGGTCAACCTGACCAGCATGATTTTAGAGGTAGGGAAAACCATATCACCCGGAGGAAACCTGGCCAGCTGCCTTCAGTGCTCTGAAACGGTGCAGAACCTCCTGGGTTTGTCCCAGTTTCATAACGTGGTGTCCTGCACTGGCAGACGCTCCACCTCTTTCTCCCTCTTCCTCCTGCACAGCTCCCTCCGCTCCACAACAGTCTGTCATCATTTTCTGGGAAGAGCTCAGCAGTTAATCTTTTCTATTCTCAGTGAACGTCCATTAGCCAGAACAACAGAAGGCATGTGTGGCTTAGCTGTGAGTCTTGCCGGATACCTCCTCATTTTTGTTACCTGTAGCTCCTCATGTGACATATCCACTGTGCTGCAGGTGAAGGGGACTCTTGGTGCCTCTTCAGTGTCTCAGAAGAAGAAATGTGTAGGTCTCAAATGAGTTTAGCTGATAAGATAGCTTTTTGTTTACTTTTACAACCCTGCTTTCTTCAGGACCATTATGGACTCTCCGCAGTAAAAAAAAAATGCCCCCGAACCCCACAAAACCACGGCAAGGACGTACACAAGTATCCAGTAAAACAATGTGGAACAGAGAAACCATGCAGATCACATTAATTTTAGTTCAACGTTCAAAGATTTTTATTGTCAATTAATTTGACAATGAATTGAGATGTTCAGGAGGTGGGGAGTAAGGGGTGAAAGCACAAGGAGGGTAGGGAAGGGAGGGAGTTCAGCTTCCTGATAGCCTGGCGTATATAAAACTGTTCCTGAGGTCGACTGGACCTGGGGCCGTAGATTTCGCAGTCTCCTCCCTGAAGGCATTACCTTGAAGAGACTGTGTGATGGGAGCGTAGGGTCCCTGGTGATTCTGACGGCTTTGCGGGTGAGACGGGTGGAGTACATGTCCTTAATGGAGGGGAGAGGAGCTCCACAGATCTTCTCAACCTGCAGAGGAAGTACAGACAGTGATTACCTTTCTGGACCAGTGATGTAGTGTGCATGGTCCAGGAGAGGTTCTCTGTGATGTGCACACCCAGGAACGTGCGGTCACCCTCTCCACTGCAGCACCGTTGATTGTTAGAGGAGCATGCTGGATCCTCGCTCTTCTTCTTACTTTTTTTGAGTTGGTGGATAGCCTTTTGTGAGCTCGGTTAATGGCCGTATGCTGGAGTAGTTGGCTATGAACCGGCGATTGTAGCCACGAAAACTTAGGAATGACCTGAGCGACTTGAGGTCTGTTGGCTTGGACCAGTTCTTGACAACAGCGACTTTTTCAGGATCTGTGTCAATGCCTGCTTGTGAAACTATATGGTCTACGCACTTACTTGAGCTTGACAGAACGGTCAGGATGGAGGTGACTTCTTTGGTACCGGAATGATGGTGGTTGCTTTGAGGCACGTTGGGACAACAACCTGCTGCAGAGATGTATTAAGGAGTTAGGAGTCAAAGTCTATTTTCTTTATTATTTTGTTCAACTTTTTCACTTATTGCAAGCTTGTTTTTACTAGCTGACAAGCACAATGGCAACTTGATTAATTAACAAGATAGTAGGTTTACAAGAGACATAGGTATCGGTTATATACAGCTATATAGTTGAGTCTTGAGAAATAGTGTTATTCTAAAAGCATTGAGTATTATGAATTCCCTCTTTTTGTTGCTTTCGTGATTCATGTAATACCTATATGGTAATGCAAAAAATCAAAGTCACCAAAGTATGCATATATAGGAAAATTCCATAAATGCAGCATTTTCCTTACTAAGGTTAAGCACCATGTTTGTATAGGGCTTCACACATGTAGCTTCATCCAACAGGCCCGGAGAGGGAGACAGTCTGGCTGCCCCAAACTCAACAAACATTGTCACAGCAAACAAATCCACTCCCAATTTTAATGTGATCAAACAAATTACAGAAACATATTTCACAGCATACACTTTTAAAAGGAAGGCGTCGAACCAGCTCCAGCCAAGAGGAGACCCATTCAAGCCAAGATATCCGTCCTTCAGCCTTGTGAAGTCATCCCATTCTATTTGTGTAGTTTCAGTCATTCGCTGCTCCCCACACATTTTTGATACAGTTGGGGAAAAGGCAACATGATTATTTTGTGCAGTAAATGTGCGATGCTCGAGGCGGACGACGGTAACAGCGTGACAAGCCGGTTAAAAACCATGACATGTTCAGGATTCTTTACCCTTTTTACCGTGTAGGACTTCTTTCTGGATGTGTTTTTGTAGCGTTTCGCTGATCCTTCGTAATCGCAAGCATCCCTCAGAGAGAGGAACCAAAACCTGTTGAGAAGGGGTTTGCTTGGTGGCGCTGCTGATGCCTAAAGTTAGGTGTTGAATATGAGCCAAGAATTTGTTATAAATGGAAAGAAATGCAAACAAGTGTGAAAAGTTAAAGAGATGTTGAGCTGAAGATTGTGTTTCTGCCCATAACAACAAGGCCTCGTTCCTTTGTAATTGTCGCGCTGTACATCAGTGATATCAGTTCAGCTATTCCTATTAGTGTGTTTAGGCCTCTAAATGTATCATTGCAGAACCATTTCCAAGATACTGATTTTGAGCTTGTGAAATTTGTTTAGATTCTCAGCAGGTGGGTCGGGACCTAAGTGGGTTGCAAAACTGTTTACAGTGGGTCATTAGCCTTTTTCAGACTAAACAATTACAATATTTATACTCTGTACAGATATAGAAGCACTAGTTGAAGTTGAGTTTGATTAGTTATCTCTGAAGCTACAGTTTCTATCACCAGTGAGGGACATAATAATAATTGCATAGTTGGAAACCATGTATCCGTTTTTCTTTTTGATATTTTTGTGTGTACATGCCTGCCAGTTGCGCTACACTCCCCTGTCCTCACACTTGCCTTCCTCCATGCCCCTTCAAGTGCAAGGGTTCATGGGAATGGCCAATGGGAAGCATCGCTCAGCTACTTCCCACAGCCACGAGACAGCTGCAAGTCCTTTAACCCTTTCCACATACGACTTCTGCAATAACACACAACATTGGAAACATTTTTGACAACACAAAGATTTTAATTTTAGAGTGGATACCTTTTCCTGCACCATTGCCTCGTTCCTCTTACTGGTACAGTGATACAGCTCTTGAATTGATAGTCTTTCAGAGCAATGGCCTAGATTACCGTTGAACATTCATCACTTCCATGGCGAGAGCTGGACACTGGACTTCACTCAGGCCCCCGAACAAAAAGGACAAAGCTGTAACAAACAACCCAATGCTGCCTAAAAAATGACCATGCCGTCACTCGCTCCCCATCTTTGCCTTCTGCTCAGGCCCTACAGCAGATCAGCGCTGAATCTGCACCTTCAGCCAATCGCCTCCTCATGCTGAGGTTTCCTTTGTGTTGTGCGATAAAAAGGATTTGGGAATAGCCGCAGGAGAGAAGAGGTTTGAGGGGGCTGAAATGGGAAGAGAAGAGAGAGTAGGAAACAGGGAGGCAAGGAGGTGGAGTGAGGTAGGAGTAGACTGTTCTCAGAGGAGACCACTGAGGGCCAGCACTGTTCATCAGAGGAAGTGGGTCTAAGAAGAGCACTATACTGAATGTCAAAAATGTTTTTGTTTTTTTTCTTTTTTGTTATACATTGGCCGTCAAGTAAATATTAGTATTACAGTAAATCATATTTTGTCACTAGCTTTTTTTCTGATGCAACTATCCCTCTTTTGAGCTATAGCATTTGTTTGTTTATTTATGTATTTCATATCAATCACAAGAGGTACAAGCACTTTTGTGAGCACTGGTGTGAAACATTTGCAAATCAACATCACATGTTGTAGATTCATACTCACCAAACATCCCAAAACACTTCTATATATGCCCTTGTCTCTTAAACTCAACTACACAAATATTCCCCCTGCGGTCTCAGCACGCGTCATTTATTTGAACTGTTTTCAAACCAGACAATGGTAGCGTCAGCACTAGTTAACATTATGAAACAGTCTGTGGCATGCTGCCAAATGCTTCTGTAGTAGTTAGTGAATCATCCACATATTTGCAGCCATTGCTCGAATTGTTTCTCTCTTTTTTATGGGGGGGGGGGGGATTTGGGGAAAGCTACTGTAATGCACACAAGTGACTTATAAACAGTTATTATACAGTCATTATGATGATAACAGCTCCTTGAGTTCATATAATACATGATATAATTTGCAAGAGGATAGGCACGATGCTTTAGTCAACTTGCAACAACTTTGCCATTACACTGAAAGTTTATTGGTTTCAGAAATAGCCCTTTCTGATGAGTGATTCATCTGCTTGTTAGATATTCTTTAGTGTAAGGTAGTGCACGTTCTGCTACAGCAGGTCTGTTATTGCATCTGCCTGGTTGAACAGGCGTTAATGTCTGAGTAATCACATTAGAGCACAACGATTCTCTAGTCAGGCAAACAACACACATTCTGTTTGGGCTTATAGGAATCCAGGCTCTTTCTACCCATGAAGCTTTATAGTGTCAGCACTTACAAAAAAGATTGCCTGATGGGATCAGAGGAGCGCTTGAGAAGTAGTGGTCTAAATAAGATTTAGATGGTAGCGCTTGGAGTAAATTTAAAATGAACAAACAATGCCGGGATGTGTGCAGTGAAAGAAATTGGATTGCTGACAGTTGAGTTGAAGCTTAACTTAACCAATGTTTCGAAGTGAAAAGAGGGGCTTAGTGGCGACAATGATCAGAGCTGAAGCAGCTTTTGCCAAAGGAAAAGATCATTTTGACGTGAAGGAATTACAAATGTTAAAGAAAACTGTAGGAGGTATAAACTGCTTGGCAAAATGCTTGTGTAAACACCCTGTATGTTTTAATCACAATTTGTCTTAATTGCTCAAAATCGCTCCAAAACGACAAGCTTTCAAACTTTCCTGACATATTTAAAATCTCCAAAAGGAAAAGGCGCACAGTATGTGCATTAGTGTCCACGGTGTGAATCATCACGCTGAGAATCCTCTTCTAACCGTTCTCACACTTTCTCTTCTTGCCATTTCAGAAGCAGGTCCTGTCTCTTCTGCCTGCCCATTTCCTAATATTATTTGGCAGAACAAACGCTGTGGTGCACATGCCAACTTACGGAGCGAGAAAGGAAAGAAGTGGTGTGCACATAGAATGGAGTGCTGGTGCAGGAGGTGATATCGGTGCTGTTTGTGTGTCAGCCGGTGGACGCACACTCGCGCCTCTTTGTCATGTTTCCTTTGTTTGCGCCACATTTGCCGCTCTCGATTGCCGCTTGTGTGTCTGGCCTGTCTGTCCTGCTCCTCCCTGGCTTTTTTATTTCACTTTCTTTCTATGGATCCTCACCTCCCCCTCATATTTTTATATTCTTCGCTTGACATCTCATTTTGAGTTGTTGTCTCTCGTTCTCCCTCAATCTTCTAGCCCGGTTCTTTGGCTCTTTGCTTGTGTGTCTTTGATGCCCTCACGGTCGGCTGAATGACTGAAGCCATAAGGCTGTTCCGCCCACACACACACATATACGCCGGAGCGAGCTGTCCCAAGCTGCGCTGCTGATTCTCCGCTCAGCCCTTTAGAGAGAGAAGGTAGAGAGTGACTCACATGCAAAGGTGGGTGGTGCGGGCCCAGGTGGGTGGTTAAATAGGCTAAGTGTAGCTTCTCCGACGCTTGCTCATTCTTGCACACGGCAGATGCAACGATAAGTAACTCAAACACAACAAATTGGAAACGCGGAGAGCTTTTAAATGTGATTTGCAGTTCAAAGATTGTTGCAGTCGTGTCTGTAGGTTGTTTTGGAGACGAACCAAAGCGTCTGATTAGATTTTGCGGCAATGAATGTTACTTATGGAGTCAAATGACATTAGCAGATCAGCATTATCATAATCATCCAAAGCATGCATGAGTTATTTTTATATTTGCTATATCACAGCAAAGTGTTTTGCGATGTGTGCAAGTACAAATGTACGATTCTTTTCATTACATGTTTTGAATCAAAGCAAAAGTCTGCAAACCCAATTATGAAGCTTATGAAGCTGCCATAATATCATGAATTTAACCATCTTTGATCTCACCATATTTAGAGGTATACATGTGTAAGCTCTCAGAGTTTTTCCATCATAGAGTTGTCGACATTGTATAGAGTTAAGGTTATATTCATCGAAGAGACTTTTTCGACTCATGTGGTTGCACCTCACTCTGGTTTAACTTGTCCTCCTGAACAGAGGAAATCTGCTAATGCCCACTCTGTTGGATACAATAGGGTCACTAACCTTTTTCGAGCCGAGGTTTACTTCAAAGGCATTAAGTTGTTCTGGGGCTGCCAGTTAAAAATAATATTCCGAAGACTGAAACGAAATGGTTTAATTTTTCTCTTTTAAGCATATATATGACAAATGTGTGCTATTAAACAAATACTCAAGAACACAAATAACAGTATTTTTAACATTAGATGCAAGAAATTGAACTGTTATATGTTTTGGACAAAGTCTTAAAGATGACTGGGGAAGCTCCAAAGGGCTCGCCTGGAAACCAGACTCACCGCTGTACCAGCGATTCAGTCTGATGATGGCAGCGTCAATTCAATTTCCCACAGCGGTACATATGTGAGCTAACAGGAAGTGGAGTGAACCAATCAGCGAAGGGCGCTCATCTGGCGTTGATGCTGTGTTTTTTTTTAGCAGTTTTGCATTAATATTTGCGCAGGATTATGACTCACGAAACTCACCTACTGCCGATGTGTTTTTGGTCATTTACCGCCCATTGGACACAAGCTCTCTCTCTCATGCGCCGTTCGTACATTGGTACTGAGGGGACTTCCGTGTCCCGTGAGTGACACTGCTCGTGAAGCATACGTGACAAATAAATGAATCTGATTGCACAGGCTCGTTTGAGTTTTCTGATGCCACCAATGGGGTGGGGGTTCCAGACCGATATCCCTCTGTAAAAGTGGACATAGGGTTGGTGACCCCTACAATAGCAGCAGTGCTGTGGGGAGGGGTTTGCTGATACAAAGATAGAGGAAAGAGCTTTCGAATGAAGCAAAACAAACATTGTAGAATGCTGGAGGACAGAGCTGATGATATTGAATCTGACTAGACAAGAACAACTCAGACACTAACTTGGGTCGGTGATCTCTCAGCTACTCTTTTCTCAATTCACTCGTTCCAGAGAGTTTCAACGTGAGCCATCCGTGATTTCTGTTTAGAACTTTGCTGTCTTTAATCAAATCCAAAGTTATTCAAATCAAATCAAATCAAACTTTATTTATAAAACGCTTTTCATAACAAAAGGTATCACAAAGTGCTTCACAGATAACAAACAGACAAACAGACACACACACACACACACACACGCACGCACACACACACACACACACACAAAATATATCATTAGGACTAAATAAATAGATGTGAGTTAAAAGCTGAGCTAAAAAGGTGGGTCCTGAGCCTGCTCTTAAATACATGAACGTTCTCTGCGGTCCTGAGCTCCTCCGGCAGGTCGTTCCAGAGGCGAGGGCCATAATATTGGAAAGATGCCTGACCATGAGTCTTTCTGTTGACTTTAGGAATAACTAGGAGACCCCTGCCGGAGGAGCGAAGGGACCGTGAAGGTTCATAAGGTAAAAGCAGTTCTGAAAGATAAGAAGGACCAAGACCATTAAGACATTTAAAAACATTAAAAGAAACACACGTGGAGCCAATGCAGCGACTCTAAAACCGGTGTAATGTGGTCCCGCCTCCTGGTCTTCCTCATAAACCTGAGATACTCTTTTTGGGAAGACCAGAAAGCAGGGCATTACAGTAGTCGATACGACTGGTGATAAAAACATGCATTAGCGTCTCCGTGTTGGCCCGAGAGAGAATGGGGCGGACTCTGGCCATGTTCTTTAGATGGTAAAAACCTATTTTTGTGATATTCTTAATGTGTGGAATCAGCTCAGAGTCAAAAATCACACCCAGGTTCTTCACCTGTGAGGAAGGATTAAAAGACAGTGACTGTAGTTTGGGTAATAGTTTCTCTCTCTGGGCCTCAGGACCGATGACTAAAACTTCAGTTTTGTCCTGGTTAAGCTGGAGAAAGTTTTCTGCCATCCAGGATTTGATATCTAAAATGCAGTTAAAAAGTGCATCCATTGGCCTGGTGTCATCAGGAGACATGGAGATGTACAACTGTGTATCATCAGCGTAACTATGAAAGTTGACTCCATGTCTCCTGATGACATCACCAAGAGGGAGCATATACAGGTTAAAAAGCACTGGGCCTAAAATCGAACCCTGGGGCACACCACATGTAATGTTATGGACCTTAGAGGAGCAAGTATCCACACTTACCATGAATGTCCTGTCTGTGAGGTAGGATGTAAACCATTTGTGGACAGCACCAGAGAGGCCGATGTGTTTTAAACGAGTTAAAAGAATAGTATGGTCGACTGTGTCAAAAGCGGCGCTCAGATCCAGTAGAATCAACACTGTGACCTTCTGTGAGTCATAATTTAATCTAAGATCATTTAAGATCTTTAAAAGGGCCGTCTCGGTGCTGTGGTTTACCCTAAAGCCAGACTGGAATTTCTCAAGGACGTTATGTGCAGTAATAAAATCATTAAGTTGGATAAAGACAAGTTTTTCTAAGATTTTGCTTAAAAATGGTAAATTGGATAACAGAGGTCTGTTAAAATCAAGATTTAAAACATTTTCTATTGTTGAGAATAGAACTTTTGGGTTATTTTTGTGGTTGGTGATTATTGTGGAAAAGAATGTATTTCTTGCATTTCTTATTGCTGTATTGTAGGTCTTTTGTTGAGCACGGAATATTTGATAATTTATTGTTATTTTGAATTTCCTCCATCTCCTCTCGGCCTTCCTGCAATTTCTCTTGAGTTGCTTTAGCTCCTCGTTTCTCCAGGGGGGAAGGGGTTTGGGATTCATCTTTTTAAGTTTGAATGGTGCAACTGCATCGAGGGCGATGAGTAGTTTACTGTAAAAATTGTCGACAATAAAATCGCAGTTAGCAGATAAAATCACAGGAGAAATTTGTTGTAAAGTATCAATTAATTTTGCAGCCTCTTCAGGGGTGAGATTACGTTTCCTCACAGTTTTTGCAGAGGATTCTCGCTGGATAAAACCGGTGACATTAAAAATTGGCCAAAAATTCTGGTAAGGCCATGTTTCGATACAATCCTCACTAGAAACCTTTCCAAATCTCCACTACTGATGCTTGATAGACAGGAATATACTATAATAAACCATTAATTCCATGTGGAGTGACTTGAATTCAGTCAAGTAATTTGAATGGTGCCAATATGGTCATTGGTTCCTAGCACCTATAGTCTGACAAAGACATCCCAAATTCTGTCTATCTTACACCCCGACCATCTGTTGAGAGCGACACTGGAGCCTTGATGGCTGTGCATTTGAGTGGTAATTGAGCCTGAAATGTGCTTAATAACGATTGTCCTGCCTAATATGCCACATCAGGAGCTCAGAGGCGCGTGACAACCCCGAGCAGCTGAGACAGGGCTTCAGGCTCCACATACAAGAGATGGGCAAAGGCACATTTCTCCCCCTCATTAGCCTCCTATAACTGAGAGCAGCCCACATAAATGAATCACTGGGAATCATCCAGGGGAAAGAGTTGTGTCTGAGTTCAAATGAATTCAAGGAATAATCCTGTTAAAAGAAAACAAAAAAAGCTAAATATTTAGCAGTAAGTAGTGTGTGGAAAAATAATAGATTTAATGATTTAATGGCCACAGAATAATGTCTAAGTCAACCATGTTTGTTGACCTGTTGACATTATTAACCATCCTTTAACTTGTTCCAGTGGGTGAGAATACAAGATATTTTAGTGTAAAATGTGTTGCTGGTATTAGTAAAGTCTGGTCTATGAAAGTGTGGGGGAAACGCCCTGTGACAGCTGCCCCAGGAGAACACATGGCACTAAGAGGTAGGTGTCAGCGGAGCCTAAAGACAAAAGGCAGACGTCTTCTGGTCGGCAGGGGACAGATCTGAGGGCATGATCTTCTGTCCGTGCCCCCACTGAGGATCCAACAAGTCGGAGACTTCTGCACCTGTCACACGCAGTGTCACCATGTGGGGAGGTGGTTTGACGATGTCACCCTCAGAACACTAGTGCACGCCTCTCTCCTGAGGTGAAAGTGTACTGTAATTATCATGGCTTCCTTTCACATCTATAATCACTCTTTCAACTTGACAGAGCCACTGTGTTTTTGTGTGTTCTCCTCATGCTGAAGTGATTTGGTGCTTGCGGTTTGGGAAGGGTAATTGCCTTACAAAGTAAACCGAGTCATGAGGAAATGAGCATCCTCAGAGAGAAATCTGTCTGACAAAGTAAGTCATATACACAACAAGCCCAGTCTGCTGCTGGAGCACATTCTCTCTCAACTTGCTCTGCTATTCATTTTGTAGTCAGTTCAACTTATAGTGTGTGGGTGCCCCTAACTCACCATGCCGCATGTATAACCTGCTCAGCAGTAGCTAAATGTTACTCTGGGGATATGGCTTCATAAGAGCAATGCCATGCATCACACCGAGCACATTTAAATACCAAATATTGCCCATTCGTTTCTCCCCATCCAATTGTAGAGGAGAGTGCGGCACTGTGTTTAGCACAGGCCAGAGGGATTTGAGCAGGCAAACAGATGGGACTTGAAAAAAGGTATGGATAAGGTACAAACGCAGGAGCAGGAATCCCCTGGGACCACCCTCATTCTGGCACCCACTTTCACGGTATGTTTAGTGCCCTACTATGTATGAAATATGAACAGACTGTGTCTGATTGTGTAAAACTCTGAATACAAAGTGTGTTATGTCTTACATATGCTGAACTGAGTAGTTTGCATGTTAAGCCCTAAAAAACAGTAGCAATGCCTGAAGCTAAAGCATCCTCAAAGAAAAAATTGCTATCATCAAAACAAACTCAGCAATGATCAGTTACTGTATTTCTAGATTTCTTTAAACCACGCAATTCAGATAAAAAAAAACACAAGACCAGAGATTACATATCTAGTTGGAGATGGGCACTTTGACCTTCCCCTGGCACGCCGCCCACAGCCTGTAAACCCACTCAACTGTATACAGCTGTCGGAGCGTCGCGGCTGAGATTGTGGCAGCCATAATTGCGCCTCCTGTCCAAGTGTGAGGGAGATATTCTTGAGGACCTTTTCACAGCATATCTCTGAGACACCACAGAACACGAGTACTCAGCTCATCTGTGATCAGACCCCAAAGGTCTCTGGCTTTAACGGGAAATGTAATGAGACATTGTTAACTCAATTTTCCATTTCTGCGAAAACTAAGTTGTTTTTATCTTGCTGCTATCTGCAGGCCATCCTCAGAAGGTCGATATATAAGAAAACACAATGTGTCAAAATCGTATGCTGTCATTTGAAAACTGTCAGACTTAAAACCATTCTGAAGTGGGTGAGAGGTTCTGCAGCAGCTCTACCACATAAATCGGAGAGCATAAGAACATCAACATACAAAACTGAAAAATTCAGTTCAGTTAGGTTAGCTTTACTCTGCCGCATGTGAAGCTCATGTACAGAAATTCAATTCTTATACTGTTGAATCAAAAAATTATGTTTTAACATTAGACCTGTCCTTCACTTAGTCAGACCTGGCACGGATTGACACTACACAGTCTTCTCCACAGAAAAAGCAAATAAGCCCTGACCAGATCATTGTTGTTGAGACAAAAACACAAGAGGTACACTAAGAAAACCGAATACATTCAATATGCGTATACAAGAAGGGACAGGCGTCTTAGTTTAGCCGCTAGTCTGGCTCTGATTTGCTCTCCTCTGTTTTTATGTCACACTGCTTGTAGTGGTTGGGATCTAGAACAGAACAGATCCCGATAACTTTCTACACATTCAAAAGTGTATTCTGCCACGCCAGTTTGAGCAAAATTAAATTGGTAAGTTTCCACCACTCCACAACATTGAGATGCACAAAAATACCTTAATTCATTAGATTAAAGAAACAAGCCTCTTCAAATTCATTCAAGGCCATTTTTCCTGTTTCAGTGCAGGTTATTTATCTCTTTTATTTCTAAGCTGTGAAGGTGGTCTTGCCTAGGTGAATGTGTGTCACTGTCCATTAATGGCTGTCGCACAGTTGAGACAGACAAATAGCCCTGCTCCTGTGTTATCTCTTTCCAGCTCTTTGTAGGTTTTAGAGGGGCATTTGCTCTAGCCACGGGTCGCTGTTCATTTGCCCTGACTTTTACACTGTTGTCTCCATGTGCACAAACACACACGTCACGGACGCGCAAGAAAGAATCACAATCTGTTAATCTATGTCACAATGCCCCTGAAAAAAATTGGGCACCCTTCAAAAAACAGCCCTGTTACAACAAAGGACAGTTGGTGGCACCGGCACATGTTGTCAAGGCAGAGGTCATGGTGAACCGTGTCACTGTAAGCCATGGAAACAAATGAGGTAGACCTATTATGCCAACTCCGGGTTACATGGTCACTTTTAGGGACAAAGGGACTTGGTGTGAATCAACTGGAACTGGCAGGTACAGAGCAAAAGAGTAAAGTGGGTTCTTTCTATTTCCCTGGCCTGAGAGAACATATGTCTATCTTGTAGGATGACATCCTCCAGCTAATGAGGCCACTGTGAAATTAGTGAGTCAAAGGCAATGAAGGAGCTTTGCACAAACACTTTTGTGTTTAAAATTACTCTTAGCTAGACGTCATCATGTGTTTGTTTAGTTGACTAAGGTACCCAAATTTAGGGCTGGGTACCGTTCACCAAAAGGCTCCAGTAGGGGGCGGTATCGAAAAATACATTTTCTTTCTACGCTTAGCTTCAGTACTTTGTTCTCTCCAGAGTGAGTGTGGGTGAGGAGGCGGGCGGCGGAGTTTTGAACATATTGAGGAAGGGAGACCATAAAGGAGGCTATTACAGTAGCCGTGTCTTGATGTAATAAATGCATGAATGAGAGTTTCAGGAGCAGATGTGGGGCAGGGTGGGGCGGAGGCAAGCAATGTCACAGAGATGGAAAAAAAAGCTGTGTTGGTGATCTGACGGATGTGGGGCTTAAATGTGAAGATTTTAGATCTCGGGGGAGGTGGTAACTGTGTGGCCATTGAGGAAGAGAGTGAAATCCTGAGAGGAGGGGAGGAGGGATTTGGGACCAATGACTTCAGGTCTATTGCAGTTGAGTTTAAGGAAGTTGATGTTCATCCAGGATTTTATTGCAGAGAGGCAGTTATGTGATGGTGGATACGGTGGCGAGAGTGATGGATCTGGTGCTGAGGTAGAGTTGTGCGTCATCTGCGTAACTGTGGAATTTGAGCTGATTATGAATAATAAGTCCAAGGGGAAGCATGTACAGGATAAACAGAAAGCGACCAAGCACCGAGCCTTGAGGGTGCTTGACAGGTATGGTGTGAGACGTGCAGTTGTTGATGGATATAAATGGAGATCTATTGGTGAGGTCTATTGGTGGTGGTGAGTCACACTTTGTGCTACAGATTACTGATCAGAAATAAGCTAACGGGATTCATGTGTTACCATAGCCAACCTTTACACACAGCACAAAACAGGAGGTTGCAAAGAGGATACAATGTGCTTAAAGGGGGCACTAAAAGAGTTAGTAATAAATCTACTGTTGTATTAATAAAACGCATTGTCAGCTTCCTGCACGAGAAACGGATACATGACCAGAATGTACCCAAAGTATTAGAGTGCAAAGAACCGGGAGCTAGTTTGAATGACTATTATTCTTACGACCACCATCAGCGAACAGGACAACGTAACAGGCACCATGCTACAGTGGCATTTTAAATTTGAATATTGATGATCATTCAACAGCAGTTTTAGAGGAGGCCAAACATACATATCTTACTCTAATCACTTAACAAATCTGACACAAGCAATTCTGGAACAGCCAATCGACAAACTGCAATCCCCTAAAATTATACTGGCCCAAGTTTGACGCAATTTATCCAATACAATCTTTATTATAGCAGCACTCTACACTAAAAATGCTAGAAGTGTTTAGAGTTTGAGTTTGTCACAGGCCTTACATCTTGCAGTTGAAAAGATGTTAATGTTTGGGGGGCATCACGAGGGATGTGCATGTGATTAGCTCGAGGAGGCAGCTGTTTGTGTGTCAATCTCTTTCACACATAATGGCCGCCCTGTGATGTTCAAGACTTCAGCCTGGAGGGAAGTAGTGAAACCGAGCATTGTTCCTCTCCCCAGTCCATGTGCTGTCCGTTGGTTCTTTATGAACAGTGAAGCATGTACCCACAGACACCAAATGCACGCACTCTACACAGGAATCTACAGTATTTGGACATTTTTCAGGACTAAACTTGTGAACCAATTGCATCGCGTTTGTAAACATTTGCTTTTATAAATGATCAGTTCAGTATTTACCAGAAGATATTTGTTCTTTTTTAAATAGATATTGTTAGTAAACCAATGTAACATGATTTAATTCAATAGTGTCACAAAATAAATCATTTTTTTTTTTTTCATTATTAAAGTTTGACCAAATATTGTGCTATATTGCAATAATGATTATACTGTGTGTAATTAAATTGTTTCTAATTAAAATGTACATTCGGCTTTATTTTACTTCTTTTATCAGAAGTTATTATGGTGGCACTTGTTAAAACACTCAGCCGATCAATAGACAACCAGATGGCCCATGTGATATCAACCTGGTTTTGTTTTGAAGCTTGTTTGCTTGGTGGCTGCTGCTAACAAGCAAACAGACATGCAGACATAATGTCCTTGGCAAAGGCAGCTGAGTTGTGCATTAAACGCCAAGTTTACTAAGTACTTGGTTCATAAAAAGACAGCTTTGCTGGTCTGAAGTTAGTTTCCAAGCTAAGTAGCACCACCATCATTACAATCACCCAGCCTCTCTGTTTCTCTCTCTGGGATTAAATAACTAAATTGATACGAGCCAAAAGCCTGCACTTGAGCGCTGACACTGGAGGAGATTTAGCCCAGTGGGGGATATAAATACCTGCAGAATCACAGAACGCCTGCCACTAAGCGAGCCAGGAGAGGCCAATCAGGTGCATAATGGCTGGACTTTTTACATTGTTGGCTGGCCGTACAGGTCGCCATCAGAAGTAATGTCCACCTTGAAAAAGTAAGTGTGCTGTTTGATCAATGCGGCCTGATGGGAAAGGGGGAAATCAAGCCCATAAACAGGCCCTTGGATGCTAAAAGGGGAGCTGGACCTGAGGGACTGGCCACAGAAGTGTATGGTGAGAGGTGTATTGATGGCAACGTTCCGAGAAGTAGAGGTGTTAAATCCTATAGCACTTTGCCCACTCTTGTAATATGCATGCATTTGATCACAGTTGATGTAAAGCTGGACCACACAAGTTTACGGCTGCCTTCCCGAAATCAAGCCAGACCTTCCAGCCCCAATCTCCAACAACTACATATTCTGCTTTGTTTTATCAACTTTCATCATTGGGCCCTCACTATTGCAAGACAGACAGGTAAGACTATGGTTGCACTAATTATTACAGTTTATTGTTTTATTTTTTTTAAGCACAAATTACACTACTTGATAAGGCAGTAAATAATATATACAGTATTAAAAATATGCAGCTAAGCAGGCAGTATTCACCTCCGGCCTCCTCCTCATTCATAGCTCATTGTTCCAATTTAAAACGATAAAAAATGTGGCAGGTTGACCTTCAGTGCATGACTTTTAGATCATTCTTCTGTGGTTGAAAAGTTTATTACATCATAGCAAATAATGAAACCATCACGCTAGAGAAGGTGGCAGATGAAACAGCAAGAGCGTAAAAGAAAGAAGTAAAGTTTCTCTTCTCGGCAAAGGCAGCCGTGCCTGTGTGTCACTGTTTTCCCTTTTCATGGCAAAGGGAGGAGAGCCAAGGTCGAGCGTGTCAGTGTGAGTCAAGCCTGAAAGTGTGAAGGCTCCAATTAGACATAGCCCGGGGTATGACTCCAAAAGACAAGGATAACACACCCATACACATCCATGCACACTCCAGCGCGGAAAATGTGCCAAACAACCACTAGTGCAAATGCATACACACACACACGCACACACATAGCAGCACACGTCTTCTTGTCCCTGTTTTACATGAAATGCATGTTGATACCACAGCTGTTTGCACCCCATCCATCATCTCGAGCAGGCAACGAGCACAAGTATTAACAAGCAAAATCTGTCATGCCCTATTAGCGCAATAAGGAACCTGCTAGGCCAAGTAAACAATTTATTAATGTATGTCTGATGTATCTAATTATCGCGCATGTGAGAAAAGACAAATATTTATGTTTTCACAGTCTATTTGCACTCAATGTTACCTTTAAAAATACCTCGGCATTGATTATTTAATGAGCGACAAGATGTTTCACTAAAGTTTATGCTGATGGATTCCTTCCACTCCACTCTTAACTTCTTGAAGGAAATGACCTCATCATTGATTTTTACAATGTTTTGAGTGGCTTAAAAAGGTCCTTACACGGCATTGAACATTTATCAAAGAATCAAATACTAGGAACTACTCAGAGATGTCAACTGCTCTGGGGCGGACAGGTTTGCTCAGTTGAGATGGCGGTCCACTCTCGAGAAGCACTAATATAATATATATGCCATGCTGTAGACCTAAAAGGAGGGTTTGATAGTTCTCCGCTGGTACATTTTTAAAGGAAATCATAATATTTCATTTATTATGTGTAGTTTCACAGATCTTTGTTGTGTGTTATAAATTAAGGGATATGTTGATTAGTATTTAAAGACGGTCCAATAATGGTGTCATTGTCTAAAGTGGACACATACTGTATGTGAGTGCATCAGTGCATAATTGTAACTTATACACCAGCATTGTTTGGAATGGAGATTTTTTTTTTTTTTTTTAGAGTTTGGCTGCAGTGACCACCGCTGGCAGCAGGTGTAATCACAGATGCTAAAACAGAGACACCGTTTGAATGCAGAACAACTCCGGTGACGGCTTTAAAAATACAAAAGGACATTTTGGTATATTTATAATCCAGGACACAGAGATCGAAGTGCTTCTGCAGTGAACGGCCAATGTAAAACAGATTTACTCAAAACTGCATGGATGAAGCAAAATACCTCCATGCATGTTATTGACAAGGAAACAATGTTGTAACATAGTAAAAGCAACACACAAAAATACCATTGATTTACAGTGTGAGGAAAAAGTATGAATTAAGTAAGAATTTCTTACAGTACATTTCTGCCTAAATAAAATGTGGCCGGATCTTTATTAAAATCACAAGAACGAGTAAACAGAGTCTGCTTAAACTAACACCACCCAAACAACTACATGTTGTCATATGTGTATTGGCCATAACATGTAAACATTCACAGGAGAAATTCCAACGGGTACTTTTCCCTCCCACTGTACCCGTTGTTTATTCATTAATATTACAAGTAGACAATTATTAAAAGCTAATCTCAAGCTCAAACTTGATTAAAGGAAAATGAGCTGTAGTAATGAACATCAAATACTGACTATAATGAATGGCACCTCTAATCTACTGCATGCTGTACTGATCTGAAAACACCGGAGCCCAGAGCAGATGTTTGGTGTGCGCTGAGGACCTAATGAGCCATGAATGATATGAGAGGCAAGTGGAAAAGCCCAGGTCTTTCTGCTAAGGATGTTCTGGGGACACATCTGGTACCGGCCCCTCCCCTGCTCTGCACCTGTGCTCCCGATGCAGAGGGACTGTTGTGAAGCAAAGAACAACATTTAAACTTACCAGACATCCATTGCACCGTGCAAGGGGAAGTCTTAATCAAGATCAATACCCCAAAATAAGCCCAACTATTTCTGAAACGGTGCATTATTGTTGTTTAAAACTGAAAGTATATGTTTTTCTTGGATTTGGGGCACATTTGATATATATTTTATGTATTCGTGTTGCTTGTTTGGGACACTGTTAGCCGAAGCCTACATTTGTATTTGTAGAACAGAAGCCCCAACCAACAAGTAAGAGCTAGTTGTTTGGCAGCAGTTTATTGATCTATTCTGTTCTAAAGAGAGATTTCCTGACACATACAGTATTAGCTCATTGTGCGTTGGCTCATCAAACTCACTTGTATGGCATTCGATTTGAGTCTCGCTGCACATTAAACATACAGTACGGCGCTCTACTTTGACAGTGTAACAATTCTATTGCCTCTCCCCTGCTCCATCAGACGTCCGGAGCAGTAATGGCCACACTGGTGGTGAGTGATTAAAAGAGGGATCTGAGTGACTATTATGGGGCAGAATGGGAAATGAGAAAGGGAAGTGCGATAAACCAGAGATGAGTGAAGGATAGTAGAGGAACTGGAGCAGAGGAAGGGCTATCAAAGTGATGAGCAGGAGGGGGAAATCCACCAGAAAGTGTTGGATAGATCATTTGAAGTTGGTTAGTGATGTGCCCAGTGGTTAGCTCCTCGCTGTGTCAGGGGCACAGATGACCCAAAACTACAAAGTCTCCCCACATCCACAGACCCCTGTTGTATTGACCCGATTTGCTCAGATTGATCTCCGTCCAAGCCCTCAAGTCTGACCTCTCACCCAGTTCCATCAGTTCCGAAGTTTGAATTTTGCAGTTTATTTCGGGGGCGGCCATTGCTGTGATAATTTGTTTGTCGACCGCACACACGTTGACCGGGATGTCGTACGACGTCATCCCCCGGTATGACCGTGCGTTTCATCCGACGCAAACACCCGACGTCAATATCCATCAACAAAGCTGAGGATTTGTAAAGTTGGGAGAAATCACAGGAGGTTTCGGGTGAGCTTTTATAGTTGCACGCGGCTCCTCTCTTGTCCAAGCAACAAATCAGTGGGTTAGACTGAGTGGCCCTGCTCCAGCATGTTGAATAATGAATTAGGGCTTGATATCCTGTGACGGAGGCCGGGAGAGAGCACTTCCTCCCTGGGCCAGAGCGGGGCTTGAATACCCGTGAATAATACATGGCCAAAAGTGGCTCTGTTGGAATTACTCAATACTGGGAGTCAAGTGCAAGATTATCTTTCCACGCTTATGAAAATATTGCAGGCATCGTAACACAATAGGAAAAGTGAGAAGATAGGGGTATGGAGAACACTTACAGTTAGTGTATGAATTTGGGTTGTACTCAGTGTTTCACCACAAGGAGCGAAGCAATGAGTCACCAGAAGCTCAGTTTGGGCCAAATACCATTACACCAGGCCCAATTGGCTGAAACTTGCTTTATCATCAATAAAGCCATGCTCGGTGCACATTAAATACCACAATCACTGTCATTTGATTTCATGATTTGTCTCAGTTGAGTGTCCTGATTAGACTTTGAATGCACAAAAGTAACCAAAACGATGAAGTATCGTCTATGCCCAAACCAATGTGAAGGAAGGTGACAGAAGGTTTTATGAGGGCTTAAAGGGACCAGATGGAAGTGGTCATTTTTTTACTCGCTACTGCTACCTCAGGTAATAACTGCGTAACTGCAATGTCTATATTAAGCTCTTAACCCCCACCTCAACCAGATTTTCTCCAGGTCAGTGCTACTCAAATCTAATAGCTCCTCGACAGGAGCTTAGCGTAGTGTAACGCCTCCTTTGAAAGCGAAGATCTTCCAAACTGATCGAAGATTTTTCCTCGCGTTGTGGCTGTGCTGTCGTCACTATTTTTGATCACGTTTTTATAACTTTTTTTGTTGCCTGTTTTGTTTCTATTTTTTTATCCCTTTTGTCGCCTTCGTTGCTTTTTTTTTTTTTTTCGGTGCGTTTTCATCATTTACAACTCATTTTTGTCGCTATATTGAAGAAGCTTTTAGATTTGGGTAAAGTCGAACTGTAGACAATGTGCTCGGTTCAGGCGGGGTTTAAGAGGTTATTAAGCGCGTGCATGACGGTACTTTGAGAGACAGTGCAGGATTTTAGGATTCTACACATTAGGGCATTGCTGGAGCATGTAGGGGGTTGAAAATACATAATTTCAACATTTTTAAACTCCGCATTCATTTTTGTAAGATATACAGTGACATACATGTAATTATCTGAATTGACTAGATTGCATTACACCTCGTACAAGACCAAAAACCATGAATAAATGCCCTGTAAACCGCGCTAACATAACCATCAATTGAGTTTGACTTCTCCCCTCGTCTTCTCCGCTCTGAGCTCTGCAGGATTCTGGTTACCACCGTCTGGAAAACTCATACCCCCGGCACCTGTCTTTCCAAACACTAAATAAATCCTTCCAGGACAGAATTATGATATATTTACTTATCTTTATACAGTTGTCAATTTACACGTGCGGAATTGGATTTTCAGCCTCCCACAAGATTTGACTGGGCCCCCTGTTCTCTCCCCTCTCGCTGGGCCAAGAAAGCTGAAAAACCACAGTCTCTCACTCAGCCCCCTGCTCTCCCGGCTAACCGCTAATCCATGTGTTTGATACATTAGACGCTCTGCTTGGATCGGTTCTATGGGGATGTGCTGTCCCTTCTCCTGCCAAGTCTCCCCCTTATTCCCGGTTGCTATCTCCTTCTCTCTCACTTTCTCTCTCTCTCTAGCTCTTCTTCCTAGCAGCGCAGTGGATTAAGCCAAAGTCCGTGGGATTTATCTAATTGTGTTTAATGAAGGCCGGGTGAGACCGGAGAGACACAAAGTTCAGGATGGTTGGGTTTTTAGAAAGCAACAAAGTGGACTCACCCCACCAGATCGGAGAGGAGTGATTGAGTGGAGAGATTGCAAGGGCAGAGAAAGAGGTATGATAGGGCATAGGGAAGGAGCGAGGCGACTGCCGCACTTAGGAAACACCACCGCCACCCCCCACCCTCCACCCCAAGAAGAAATCAATTGCCACGCGCCGCGCTGTTCCCCAGACCTATGCTTTTGAATGCTTTTCTCCATGACACTGGTGCTGCCGGGAGCAGTAACTCATTGCGCTCCCGGGCAGGCTTAAGCGGATTGTGGGTCAGGAAGTCCTCCCTTTTTTTTTTTGGAGCGATACACTGTATGCTCGCTAAAATAAATTCTCCAGTGGAAAGCATTAGGAGAGCGCGGGCCCTCTGCTCCAAGTGAGTGGTGAGGGCTTTGAGGGAGACAAAGGCACTGAGTGAGAGGAAACTCACGACTCCTCGGGGTTGGAGGTCTTGGATTAACTGAGATTCAGTTCATTTTGTTGTCTATACTGGAAATACACGAGACTTTATCGTTAATAAATCAGTATTGATAATCAGAATGGAGCAGTGTCAAGGATTTTCACTTAAATGCAGTTTACAATACTCTTACAAATGACTCATGATCTGCATAAACGAGAGAAACAAATAGAAGCTGTCATGTGAAATCTCATCAGCCTTTTCTTCTGTTCCAAGCCAAATGAATTCACTATGGTATTGTTTATGTTGAATAAACAAAATGTTATTCCTCTGGGGAGTGCTGAAAATTGTGGATGTCATCTGTGCACTGATGTGGCATTGTCAGGCGTGCCAATGTGATGTGTGGACGCTGATTCACATTCGAGATACGGAACAGAAGAAAATGCCGCAAACACGAGTCCCCGGGTCTGTGGCGTTATGGATGTAATAAAACAGTGCTCTGACCAACTTAATGACTTTAATGCTCGCTAGGTGACTAGGAGTTTTTGTTCTATTTTGCATACAAAGACTGAAAATCTTTCTCTCAGAGCTCTACACACCTCTGGCACAGTAGATAAAGATGCCCAACTAGACAACTCTTCATATTTTCAGCCAATCCCTCATATTGACACACATTTGGGAACAAGAAACAAATAGCCAACAGAGGGGGCAGCCTGAGCAGCGGCGATCAACCTCAATTGGCCGCAAAAAAACGTGGCCAATTACTCAGAAGCTCCTAATCACACTGACCCATAACAGTGTCTGAGGGCCTCCGCTGTGCTCAGCAATGCGTCACTGTACAATTATTCAAAACACAGCTGAACATGATCCGTGCATGGCATTGTTGGAATTGAGTAATTATCAAGGCAGCCTACAATGACTCCCCGGGTCACAAGCTGAGCCATTTAAGTAATGACCTTGTATCCGGGGACACCTTTATGAAGAAAAATAATGTACGTATAATTTGCACCCCTCTGACCATAGGGAAAGGCAGGGCATCCACAGAGCAATGTTCAGTGGATTGAAAAGAGTTTTTTTTTTTTTTTCAGTGAGATTTCATGTCTAGAAGATAATAAGTCTCTATTTCTCCGGACCTTAATGCCAGCGCTGCTCTGTCTGTCGAAAACTTGAAATGACGCCGCAGCAGTGAGAGCTTTCATCACATGGACCCCAAGAATGATAAAAATGAGTCTGATTTTATTATTCATCACATGGCCGGCAGTGTGAACTTTTGAACACAATATCTCCATTTGCATCACCGGTACTGCATCATCCTTTGTCATCCTTGGCATTACGAATTGAGCAGAGTATATCAGCGCTGGTCAGAGCCATTTCAGCGCTCTATCCACCGCTATATTCACGACTGTGGCCAATGCACATGAGGGCGATAAGTCATGCTTTTCAATATTTTATTGGCGTTACATGTAAATCTACGATGAATTTGACTTTAACTCCCGCCTTAACCGAGTGCCTTTTCTCCAGTTCAGCTTTACCGAAATCTTAAAGCTTCTCGACTGGAGTTCACAGCCTATAGGCCAGTGTAATGCCTGTCATGTATTTTGTTTTTTTTAATTTTTGTTGTGTTTTTATGTAGCTTTTTTTTGCCACTTTTTTAACACTTGTTTTGTGTGTTATTGTTGCTTTTCTGACACTTTTTGTTGTTCTTTTGTTGCTGCTTTGTTGCGTTTTTATTGCTCTTTTGTGTTTTTTGTGTGGTTTTTTTTGCTTTTTTTGTCTTGTTTTCGTCACGTTTTTTGTCATTGCTCTTTTCATCCTCAATTTCGTCGCTATCTTGACCCTTTTTTCAAGAAACATTTCGATTTGGGTAAAGCCAAACTGTAAATGTGCTCAGTTCAGGTGGAGGTTAAGAGGTTAAGTCTTAAAGTATGTGAGTGTAAAATGAAAGCAGGACATAGCCACTCACATTGCTTTATATCAAGGAACCATTCACCCATTCACACTCTCATTCATACACCAAGGTACTGGAGGCAAGATGGGTGAAGTGTCTTGTCCAAGGACACACAGCGACTGATCTATAATCTGCACCACTGTCGCCCCTACTATTACAACTACTTCAGGAATAAGTCTATTGGACTGATGGCTGAGGGGATGTGAACACATTTGTAAAACAATCCCACTCATGTTTTCCTCTTGTTTTCTAAACCTTTGCATTCAAGGAAGCCCACAATATAACAGATAAGACGTGTGTGACTTTTATATATAGATACAACCCCCATGTATCATAGTGGCATCATAAATCAACTAATTGTCAATATTCTGGACTTCAGGTGGAATAAGTCTATTTAATAACTCTGAATAATGTGGGGGGGGGGGGGGGAAAGGGCATTTATCTTGTCTAGGTTTTGTATAGTGTTCTTCTGTGCACCTTTACTTGAGGCAAGTCTTTTTGCAAGCATACTTTTTCCCAGGCATATGGAATACATATCCCTAAATGTCACAAAAGAGCAACGATACTTTCATGAGAATATTCACACACGCACACACACACACACTTGATATGCAGGAAGGGGAAACAACAATGCAGCACCAGAATTCGACCCAGATATGAAAGGTTGTTTTCTTTGCAGAAGTCACCTTTGCCGACTGGTACAGTGAAGTATGGCTGTGCTGTCCCCACTGCACGAGGCGAAAGTGGGGCACAGCCAGCCTTAATTTAGCGGCAGCACATGTGTTGCACATTACATTGGGGCTGGTTGCCTAGTCACAGCGGAACACAGCGCTACATCCTGGTCCCAGAGAGTGGAGAGGAGATGCTGACTCAGGCAAATCCCTCAGCTGCGGGGTTGAATCGGCCCCCAGGAGCACCGTGTCTGACCCACAAAACTCAATATGCTACACTGAAGAACTAGCATTACATGAAGTTTAGGGAGAGTTTACTTCCTAACACCCACCCATAAGCTTGTGATACCTTAAGTGACCCCTAGACTATATTTTCAGGCACCATTAAAAGGGGCTTGTTTATTTGGCTTCATATATGGACTAGAAGTGAGTTATTTCTCCGTCTGGGCTGCGATAAATAGGCTTTTTGTTCTTGAATTAGGCTCAAATCCCATATTGGTCATAAAGCTATCTGACACACACCCAGACTGCATGGTTATGTGTGTTCGCCCGGGGCTAACTCGCCTGCAGCAACAGACCACAGGACCATCGGCTCCCATTAACCTTCTGCCTGCGAGAGGGGAGAGAACTGCAAACAGACAAGAGCTCAGGACTTTATATTTAGAGACAAGCTGCTGAGGTGCTGCTCTATCCCTTTTTGTTCCACCTTGAAAGGCGAAGCTTGCAGGCCAGGCTGTAACCTGGCAACAGGTTAGGTACTCCTTACTTAATGTGTGCTTTCATAAAATAGAGGGAAAAAATAAGAGTAATACAGCCGAGGGAAGTCAGGCAAGTTCCCCATCGTTTGGCGAAATGCTGTCAGACTAAATTTGGTCTGTTTTTTTTTTTTTTTTATAGAGGGAGTATTAAACTAAAAAAGGAAGATCTCTTCATTCATTTTACATTCTTTTGCTAATTCACATTAGAATTTGCTTGTGACTGGAGCCTATCGTCTTTGGGCATTATTTGTGGTGCACCCTGGACAGGACATCACGCGCCTGACGTCAGGCGCTAGAGAGCAGATTCAAGGCCATTCAGTGCGGAAATAAACCAATTAACCACGTCTTTAGAGAGACTGGTGCCACTGTACCTCAAAGAACATCAAAGGCAACAAAGAGATATGGCAAATAGATTTATTTTCTATTTTTCATGTTGGCTATACTTACTGCATAAATGAGGAATACTATCAATAGGGAGATTGACAAATCCTCACTATGAAGCCACTACTTTGCATGAAAGGCATGGCAGACTTTTCAGCCTATTAATAATATGTGAAACACCGGACTAATTATTTCAACACATCAGCTCTTGTCGGTTACCGTCTGACCACTCTGTTATCATATACCTTAGAGGTGTGTCACATTTCATTAAATGTGTGATCATTACAAGTGATTGCATTGCAGCACCAAAGAGGGTTTAATGCGTTTTACTCTCAGTGCATTGTTCAAGGTTCTCATTCAGATCTGAAGGCCCCTATTCCTTTTCATCAATTATGCATAAGAGTTGTTTCCGTACAAATAAACAGCATGGATTGATTCATTTAGATGACCTGACCTTCCCTCATGTCATCGGCAAAGCATTAAGGCTCCAGAAGACATTGTTAACATGGGGGTCACTTTTCATCCACAGTAAAAACGCCTCACAGAATGTGAGATGAAGTGCAAGCACAAGCACTGTGTTGATTCTGTCCGAGCTTTTTGAGAGGTGGTGTTGCCGTCGAACAAATGTGTTACTGACAAAGTTTGAGATCACCTCACGTTTTGAAGCAGGAAAAACAGTGGTTCTCAACTGGTGGGTCAGGATCGTTTTCAATAGGTCTCAGTGATCAATGCTTCTATCAACAGATCTATGTGACATTAAATATTCTGAAATAGAAAAACACAAATGCAAACTATTTATATGACGACGCTTGATCAACACAAGTCTTAAAGCAGAACTAAGTAACTCATGCCCCTAGAGGCCATAAGCGTCACTGAAGGTGTCGTAGCATGTTGCGGTTTCTTACTCATTAATTGTCCGTGAGAGTAAATACTACGCTGATAGAAAAGACAAAGGGAGAGAGGGATATTTTACATCCAATTACACAATGGACATATTTGTTTTCAGTCAAACCTGGCTGTAAATACTGTTTAAGTGGCGCTAGCCCGCAGTTATCTTTGCCCGTTAGCCTGTTAGCTTCTTCTTCGTGATTCCATTAGTGTGAATTGGTGGCCCCAACCCGGAGCAGGGAAAGTTGCAATTGTGGTTTTCTGGCCAGAGACACCAGGGGGAGATGAACGACCCTCCGATCATCCTATTAACACTTGTATTACCCCCAGAGGGACTACGAAAAGGATTTATTAAGGTAAACAGGTTACTTAGTACTGCTTTAAATAAGGGGTAAAACAACAACAATAGCATAAAATATTGCAATACCAATTACATTTTATGCTGTAGTCTCCAGTACATTGCCACTTTAAACGGGTGTGGTTTTCTTTGGGTTATCTTCCCTTTTTTGCACTGGGCCAATGACCATGTTTCTTTATGACTCCAGCTTCCCTTCGCTCCAAGCCTGGACCCCTAACAATAAAGTCCCCGAAAGTCTGCAAACTTCTCAAATCCCGCAAAACTAACTGCACCTGAACTTCAATGAAGCTGTTCTGGTCTCCCCATTGATTGTAAATACTTAGATGCAAACTTTTCCAATTGTCTTGGTTACCTTGTACCCTGGTGATCAGAACCTAGGAAAGCATTGCAGACTAAACCAGTTCTGCATATCGCAAAACAAAAACTTTAAATTAAACGTAGAACTAACCCTTTTTGTTGTGTGGGTAGCTATTTGGCACCTTAAAGGTTAACAACAAAAGGCTAAACTTGTGTTCCAAAGAGAATGAAAAGTCTTCATGGCCCATACTACTGTCCTGCATAAACTATCTCAGCCAAGATCCAAAAAAGAAAAAAAAACTTTTCTTTGAATTTTTCCATGCCTGCATTGATCACTGCTGGTCGGTAACTGGCCCTCTGGCTTTTGTACAGAAAACGTTGCTCTAATTGTAAACGCTAACACCGTTCGACCCTGCACTGTGTTCTCCAGGCTCCAGTGGGCACCCTGGCAGCTGGCTCCATTTTGTTGTCAAATGCATGAAGAAGGAAAAACAGCCTGAGTTGTATCAGGGGAGAGAGAGGACACTCACTTTTATTAATAGTAACAGGCCCATGACAGTGAACAGAACGCGGCATGTGTGAGCCGCCTTTTATTTCAACTACCCTCCCATATAGCCCACGATCTCTCCACTTCCCTCCGCCCCGGCATCTTATGAAATATGTACAAGCCAAACAGAGGTGGGGTTGATGCGCGGACCTTCCTCCTCTGTGACTAACCACTACACGTCCAGTGCCATTACTTATTTATAAAGCCTGCCGTGTAAGTGCCAGAGTGGCCTTGCTTGCCATAAGGGCACTTTCATAACACCCTGTTTACATTTCAACCACCGAGAGACAAGTGATAACAAAAAGGCATCCCCAATTAGTCAGTGTCCGGAGCACGGCCCGGGACACACCGAGTACTGAAAGTTCCCACAACTATTTTGTAACTTGTCGGAAAACTTTGGTTAGTGTAAATTTTCCATATCCCACTGAACTACCTTTAGAACGGTTCATCGGTCACATTGCTTTTACACTTCTTGTCAGTCAGAACACGTGCCATTATTATTCTTTACAAAGACGTGTAGCTCGGGATCAGGGGTGATTTCTTCGAATTCCCGAAGGGCGCGACACACAAGCATCTCGACCAATAAGAGAAAACGCAAACGACATGTGGCGGATTTTGTAAACAGGGAAGTTAGTCCCTGTTGCATCAGCCAGAAGAGCAGAGTCAAATGTTTGTTCTCGTAATGGAACGATATTTGTTTTGTCTGTAAACCCAGACATTTGCGGAAAAAAACACTGTGTTCTCATAAATCATTCGTATCAATTTGATGAATTTGCGACGAGAGTCATTGGCAGCTCGATACAGATTTGAAATGTCAATGTGCGTTTGGAACTGGACAAAAACACTTTTAATAGACGGGAACAACAAGAAGAAAGTCTGCTAGAGAAGATGAAGCGTCGACATCTACGCAGATACTTCCTTGTTAAGTACATTTAAGAAAATATGTTACTAGTGGTCAATTCAATCTTCCTGCGATGACATCGTTGTTTGTGATTGGATCGATAAAAAAAGCTTTTTAACATTCGACTGGCTGTTTGTGAAGTTCTAGACCTGCTTTTAAACAGCTACAGAAAGCAGGAGTGGATGGCTGGCCAGGAAACTTCTGTGGCATTGTATTTACTTTATTTTTTTTTATATTTTTTTTAGGGGGTATTCCGCAATTTCGACTCTTTGGAGCTTTATATGTCACCAGTGGTTTTGTGATTTGACTCATTTACTGGATCTTTGAGTAAGCTTTGAATCTTCCCTGCGCCCTCTTAGTGTCGCCATGCCAGCTTGTACAATACTCCTGTTCACCCCGAGCTGTGTGTGTGTGTGTGTGTGTGTGTGTGTGTGTGTGTGTGTGTGTGTGTGTGTGTGTGTGTGTGTGTGTGTGTGTGTGTAGCCGGAAAATGCTTTTTCTTACCCTCCGGCCATCTCTTGCGAAGCTCATTCTACCATCACAGAGCATCAGCAGGAAATAAAGTTGCCAAAGCAAACCCCCTCTACCTTCTTTTCTCAGCAGCCACGCAGGAGAAAGGGGCTTAGGGAGGGTGCTCTTGTTGAACCAGGTTCGAAACTGTCTTAGATCAACAAAGCATATTCTAAACAAGTGTAAAAGAATTCTCGAGATGTGTTTGAAACGATTTCCAAACAATTGCAAATCTTAATTTTCAAATGCCTGGACCGATATCTCAGCAGACAAGTCAATGAAAATATCCAACTTTTGAAATGTTTGCGCAGTAAAGCTATGCGCTCTCCCTCCCTCATGTCAATGTAGGTCAAATCCATCCAACACTCCCTTATGACTGTCTCACCACCATGTAGCTATAGCCCCCCATGTCTGGATGCCACCAAACACAGAGTCACCTCTCGGGAGTCGGGGCACATACAAAACCCACCACATATTCTGAGTGAAGTTGAGCCAGCCAGACCTCAGACATGTTCCCATACTGCGTCTCTGTTCTGGACCACCATTTCCACAGTATCCCCAAACCACTCTCCGGTGCCACGCCTCGTAGCTCTAACCTCACGCCAGGCCAGCTCTAAACAGCTGTGTGTGATGTGGCCCAGACCTGGCTAACACGAGTCGATCCGCGCCACCATTTTCCCCCCCACATCACCCTAATCTTTCTCATCACTTGTCTCTCGGTTGTCTCGGGACAGGGCCTGAGCAGCTTCTGTCCTTGCCATTGCCATCTGCTTTGTGAGTCCGAGGAAAAGCGAGAAGAACAGTTTGCCAGCCCCTCCAGCTCGAACGTTGCCCAGGGCTCCCATGTCTAAAAACGCTGCGCCGTGCCGGAGAATCTTAACTCACTGTCACACAGCCGTCCACTGTGATTGATCTGGTCCATTTAGGCGGAGCAGCCAAGTCTGGAGGAGGCCTGGTCCTGGTGTCCGGCCCCTGTCGCCCCCTCTGCCCACTCTAGTCCACTCAAGACCTGACATCCGCACTAGTGCAATACAAACAGTGCAGCCGTGCCAGCTGGACTGCCCACCAGTTCGCATGCTGCAGGGCTACACACTAAATATTATTTGGCTTTTCAATTGTGGTGTAAGTAAACATTTGTTTTTTGTTTTTTTATGAGAGTAAATGAGTGCACCATGTAAATGATTAGTAGCATTTGAGCAGATTTTGGGAACTTGTTATAAAATGAAATCCAAGCCGTTTCTAGCCATAAGTCATATACACATGGCCAATTAATTTCCAACCTCACTCTCTTATGTGCAGTTTTTATTTATCTGGGAACCGAGCACAAAAGTCAAAATAGCAAAAACGAGAAGTAAACAAGGATGAAAACGCAACAACAAAAAAACTGCTAAATCATGACAAAAAAAGGCAACAAAAAATATCAAGAACGCAACCAAGATGTGACAAAAAAAGTTGGGAAAAAGCATTAAAAAATACGACAAGACAGTGACGACAACGTGGCATTAACGTAAGGAAAAGTCATATATCAGTTTTGGAGGTCTTGGCTTTCAAATAAGGCGTCACCCTGGCCTATAAGCTTTCCAGTTAATAAGCTTTTAGTTTTGAGTAAAGCCAAACTGAAGGAAATGTGCCTGGTCAAAGATAAGATAAGCTAATCCTTTATCCTTTATCTTTTATCCTTTAAAGTGGGGGTTAAGATGTTAATTAAGGGCCCTAATCAGTGATTTGCCTCGGGCCACCACAATGCTAGAAACAGCCCTAATGTGTTTGTCTCCACAAATGAACGTAAAATCATCATTGTGTTGAAATACATACATTTGCAATAAAATGGCTGCTTTCGTGACGCCGCACAGCAAGCTGCTGCCATGGAAAACAGAGAGATTTTAGTATTTTTTTAGTATTAAAGTATTTAAGTATTAGAGACTATAGTTTGACAAGTCATTTAATGTTGTGTATAATCGTGATTAACTGTGATTAATTACAGGCTGATATTAATTGCGATTAAAATTCTGTCAGATTTGTCTTGACCTTGATCTACCTATACCTGTGCCAAAATAATATATACAGCTTGTAGGGAGGTTGTGAATTGATACATCTTTGTGTTTCAAAAGATGGATTTGTTAATAACCTGGCTCCGTAAAATTATCCAGAATAATCACTTTCTGAAATGAAACTAAAGGGAAATTAAGAGGTCATTGGTTTAAGTTTTTGCAGTTTTATTTTACATTACTCAGTATTATTTCATATTCTCCATATTTACTCATCCTTTTTGTTGGACCATGGCTCTGGCTTGGCTCATTCCAAGGAAGACATTACAGTAGTGTTTAGTTTCAATGAAAATGAGTTCCCTAGACAGAGGTCACGGCCAAAGCTCCTCAGTTACATCCCTGTGAAATTAGTCCCCTCCAATACACTGCACTTCTCCATGCTCCCTTTAATAGACCCTGTGTTGGTTTTTGGAATTTTCATGTCCAATGGTTTTCCTTAAAATTCCAACCACATCACAGGGAACTATATTTTTCTTGAGTGCTGAGAATAAATCGATTCCTCCACTGCTCCATTACACTATGTAAACAAAAGTGGACTGTAGATTTAGCGTTACAAGTTGTGTGAGGTTTTCTTGATTTGTTGATATGGATGTGACATTTAGCTGAAAGAAACATTGTGCTAAAGCTTTGTGGTCACTGAAGCAAGGAAAAGATACAGACCTTTTGCTTTAAAAGCCACCGTTCAGAGAGAAAATGGAGCCAGTGTGTAGCAAGGAAAAAAAGTTCTGTGTTCTCTCTGACGTTAATATTTAACCATAGAAAAGCTTTTTCTTTGAAACTTTACAGTGTCCTTATGGTCACTTATTTTCTTCATGGTATCTAGCTTTTCTGTCAAACTCCCTATCTTGAGATGACTCTATATTTGTAGATTAGAGCCGGGCTCATACCAGGGGAACCTCACAGATGTGTTGATGATGGAAGCCCCAACTTTAAGTCAATAAAAAAAAAAATTATAAAAAAAAAAAAAAAAGCTTTTACCTGAGCTTTTCATTTCAAACAATGAAAGAGGAAACCACTAAATTGAAATGTTATTTAAGGCCACTTTATTTATACCACGCATTTTGTACACAAGGCAACTCAATGAGCCTATTTAAGGTCCAAACTCATTCTTAATTTTTCTAATATATTTTGCATCCCAATTCTTCATAGGGATGAGTTGATCAGCTCACTTCACAATTTGCAGGGTCACTTTTCAGGGTCACTTTCATAAAAAAACCACTAGAAAACTAGCCAGCAAAGTTCATGAAATTGTTACACATGCTTTATAATTAGGTGCACAGTGTTTTTCCCACAAATGTCTGAGTTTACAATAAACTAAAGGAGAACACAACAAATTGTACTTCATAGCTAGAATAAAATCAGGTATAGGTCCTTTGAGTTTACATTCAGAGTTCCTATTCTCTAATAAGCAGCACAGCATTGGCGGCTCCTCACGAATTATAAGGGAAGCTGAACGTCCCCCCAAAATTTCACTCAAGAAATTGCCAAATAATAAAAAATCATTTTGCAAATGTAAGTATTATATTACATTTTAATCCACTGAACCACTTGCGCTGCGTTTAGGTGCTCGTTTTCAAAAGATGCAACGTCATTGTTGGGTTGCCAGGTATGCAGTTAAATCACAGAATTGGGCGGCACTTTAAGCCATACTGTTTTCAGTGTAAAAATATGTTTTAGCTTATTTCCTGAAAAAAGGCAAAGCACTATTAACAATGACAAAATCTCACATTTTCAGAAAGAGAAAGAGAGCTGCTTTTTCAGAACGAGAGGAAGAAAGGTTTTGCGTGTTTTTTCAGATATTTTAGGGCGCGTTAGGCTTTTACATTTTCTAACTATATTTAAGATTCGGTAAATAGCCCCACGTAAGATTACCTGATGAACAGCAATCCAGCACATCTAACAACACATTTATTTTTTGTAATGTAATATGGCCTGTGACGCTGTTCATCCTACTGTCATTTTAAGAACCTTTGCCAAAAGTACTATTGTGCTTACATTACCACTGATTACTGGAGATTATAAATCTTTATCATCTTTTGTCACATTCACGTCACACTGTAATGAGACGGGCATTCCTGATCTGCCTGCCAGACAGAGTTCACTGTGTGAGCGGACCTAGGACCACATGGGAACTTCTCTCGGCTGCAGTGACTGTGGGAGAGCAGTATCGACTAGGGAACTTTTCTCATGTGAAAAGCATCTGGCCCTTGCATATAAAAATGTTGCAAAATAAGTGCATGCATGACCTGATAATCGAGCTCTCCTAAGTAGTACCCTCTTCTTTTTTTTTCTAAAATTCAAAGCCAGGTTAATTAAAGACCCCTTAATTCCCTCACACATAATCATGACAGCTCTGCAACCAAGGTAACATGATCTTATATTTTGGGTCGCTAACCGTGCTGCAAAGTACTTTTAAGCGTGTCTTCCTGTGGCTGACATCTCATCATGGCGTGCTATGAAATGGTCCTGAAGTTGAATGAGACTCAAACAAAAGCGCGTGGGGAATTAGCACACACGAGGCACATTTCCAGCAAGTGTTTATGTTCTTCTTAAAGCCTTTCTCTGGCAGAAGCGATTACACGAAACGTCTCCCTACTTATTTGTTTTCTCATCCCAACGCTTGGCTGCGGCGTTTATCCATTTTGACAAGCACATAATATGGCTTTTGCCGCTGTGAGGGAGGAAATGAGCAGCAATCGGGAGGGAAGGCATAAAATATGGAAGTTAAAACAGAAGCTAAGGGTTTTATCACTTTTCCTGCGCTCGGTCCCCAAAGATGTGTTGAGAGATCACAATAATCCCCACCAAATGACATTACTCTCCTCTCTCTGAGTAGGTGGAAATGTAAAGCAGCCAAAATAACTGAAGACACTCAAGGGTGTTGGGAACCATGCGATAAACACGTAAAGTTTGCAATGTAATTTGATTAAGTCAAAAAAGTATAAATATGGAGTCGGCGCAACATCCCATGCTAAGACTATTAGAAGATTTTTTTAAGCTCATTTGAGAGTTTGATTTGACTAACAGAGTTAGAGAAAGTTCCTCAAAAGCTGTAGGCTACTTAAAGGAGCAGGCCACCGTTTTTCCATACTGAGCTATGTTCGTACCTGAGCTTAGACGAGTTGCGCTCAGTCACGCAAAAAGACCAAAGATGTTGTTAGCATTTAGCCTCTCCTCTATGGACCCAAACGGGGGTGAAGTTAGAAGCGATCAAGTTCTTCCACGTTTCTCTGCTTTAAATACAGTTACGTGACTAGTTACACGATTCAAGTATAGTTGCACAGAATTAAGCATGTCGACGTTCTAAGCGCATAAAATGGGGTACTATATTGTAAGGCGTAATAACATCTTAGGAGCACTTCGACGTCCGCGCAGTGATATCTTCACTTTACTGCGAAGAAGAGCTTGATCGCTTCTAACTTCACCCCCGTTTGGCCCCATAGAGGAGAGGAGGAGAGACTAAATGCTAACAACATCTTTGGTCTTTTTGCGTGACTGAGCGCCCGCACAAAGACCAGGCAGGTACGCATCAACTCGTCTAAGCTCAGGTAAGAACATATCCCAGTGTGGAAAAACGGTGGACTGTTCCTCTAAGTATAAGTAACTGTTAATACACCTGAGTGGCACCTTGGTGTTTAGTAGCCTAATACAAATAGGCAACTATTTGCTACCTCTTCCTGTCTATTATTTAAATCTGTTGTAAATATTCCAACTTTGCCATTGAGATAAATTATTGAGTTTTCACCAACAAACATCTGTAAAAGTAAGACTAGAAGGATTATAAAATGATATAAAGTATGTAATTTACTTATTTATTTGACCTTTAATTAACAAGGACAGTCCCACAGAGATTATTATTCTCTTTCACATGGGAGTCCTGGCCACAGAGGGAAACATACTGAACATATTTTTTGTGGTAAGGGAAACCATAGGACCCGAAGGAAACCTACGCAGACACGTGGAGAACATGCAAACTCCACAGAGAAAGGCCCCGTGCAACCCTGGGATTGAACTCAAGGCCTACTAGCAGTGAGGTATGAGCGCTAACCGCTGCACCACTGTACCACCCAATGTAACAATATAACTTGAGCAAAGCATTACTCTTACTTGGCAAACAACTTTATGTCACGATTCAACTACCTGAATAGTAGAATAGGTACTTTGAGATCCAAAGAATTACCACAAACAGTAATATCTACAATCAGTCATTATGTTATAAAAAAACACTTGAACTTAATGTTTTATATAAAAGTATGCAGCTGTTTAGACCAGACTTGGACATCAGTCCAAAAGACATAATATAACCGAGTGGCCCTCTAACATTCTTTCTGAACTGCTTCGAAATGGAGCGTTACAGAATATGGCCCGCTCCCTGCAGCAGCACAGCCTTTTCAGCAGTGGAGTGCGCATTTCGACTCCATCAGGCAGAGAGTCGGGAACACAGATCTTGAGAGCGTTCAGCTCCAAAAATTGTGCCCAAGATTTGCCCAAGACTTTTCAGACAGATTTTACTGATAGTAGGCTGCGTATGGAGCACGTGTGAGGACAATACAACGGAGTACTCAGCATGCCTTATGAAAAAATTGTAAACTGGATTGCATTTGGTAACAGCCGATGCTACTGCATTTTTGAGATTAGTGGAATATGTGGATTTATTCCATTAGTGGAATAAGTATGTTATTATTGAATCAAGTTTCAGAATGTCTCAAAATGTTAATCCCATAAGATTATTTATTTCATTTAAAATATTTACAGATATAAAACAGTGTACTCTTCTGTAAGTGCCTTGTTAGTTTAGGCCGTGTTGGACTAGAATGTGGGCTAATAGCCATAAGTGTACAAAAAAGTATTTATGTCAGATCATATATATTTTAGAAAAAGCATAATTATTATTACTACCCATATAGCCAACATTATATTGTGTCAACCATGCCTGTGTGTGCCAATCCACTTCCCCCGTGCGTCTGTGCCCGTGTGTGTGAAGTGCGGGATAATTAGCCGCCTTATCAGCCTGGGACACTGCTGTCTCCTCTCCACTGACAGGTCATGGAGCCCAGGACCAGCGGGAGGCAGAAGCAGAAGGAGCACGGGTCGATAAGGCCGCGTCAGGAGCACAGACTAGGAGGACGGAGGGACCCAGTAAAAAGGGTGAGAGGGAAGAGGAGTGAGGAGGCTCTGAGATGGAGCACTTAAAAAGGAGGAGACAGCTAGGCCCCGCAAGGACAGAGCAGCTGCTGCGGCCTATCAGCTCTTCCTCAAGACCTCGCCGCTCATTAGCATAAATTCAAATGACAAATGTGGCCCGCTTTGGCAAGGACTAATTAATTCACGAAGGGGGATAGACAGGGGTAGGGTAAAAATTCAAATCATTCAACGCCACGGGCCCTAACAAGTGTTAAGAGGGCATGACTGTTGAGTTACCTTGTTGTACTTTACATGCTGATAAAAGGGCCATTTCCAGCATGCTTTTCTTTGTTTTGTGTACTGTTAATAATCAAGTAAGATAAATATTTTGGTGTTTGGAGAGTTTTAGCCCGATGTTGAGTGAGTAGAGAGGGGACACTGATTGGACCCATAGGTGGTATTGTGGGCTTCATTACACGCACTTTCGACCTCTTGATTTATAACAAGGAACAATGGACCAAAAAAAGATTTGCTCAGCTCTGAAGTCTCGGAAAATTGCGCCGGGAGATGCGGGAAGGATAAGTGCTCCCCCCTGTGGCCAGTGTGCAAACCTCAGGTTTGAGACTACTGTTGAACTCTTTGAGACAATAGGGGAGACCGGGGCTGTTTGTCACTCGGGTTGGTGGTCTCAAACTTTTGAAAGACACATTAAGTGGCGCTGTGTCTCGATATTGTTACCGACCGTGATGTTTTGCATCTGCTGTGATATGTTTTCATTCACTCAAAAACATTGCAATGAGATGATTTGCCTTTTTTAGGGGTCTGACCAATTTTTTAAGTGCATGATGTCTTTGTTTTGATTAAAAGCCTGTAGGGGATTAATTTCTGGAAAAAAAATAATATATGAAAGCTTTTAACTGAATGATTCTTGAGCTTTGAAGCTAAAGCTGTGTGAGAGCTGGCTCAAACTTTTTTTTACAAGTGGTCAGGTGGTCAGTCACATGGGGTAATATTGGTAGAGAAAATTGGTTGTTGTGCTTCTGCGTGCTTATGATCATAATTTATTTTATGATTAGCGTTGAGCCCCTAACTTTATGCTTTGTGTGTATTCCTTCCTTTTTTTAGCTCATTAATAAATTATAGTATTTTGCTAACAACAACAAAAACACAGATCTCCGGAATAAAAAAAAAATAGTTATACACTTTATTCTAAATTAATGTTTCCATCTCATTAAAAATAACAATAGTGACAATTAGCCATGGGACACATTATCACTGTCGATTTTCTTCTTTTAGACGGTTACTAACTTATTGCAAGGCGATATAAAGAGGAAGATAGGCCAACTTCAACTTAATGGGGTGTTCTGTTGATGAGCAGTGGCTTTTAGGGTTAAGGAAAAAGTGTGACGACTGGCCCCAGTCTCCCCTACATTTACCATTTTATCTTTCTTGTTCTGCTGCTTTCTTCAAACACGATCAGCCTGGCTCGACATCTGGAGATGGCTTCCCAGGTGCTGCACTGCGGCCCCATCGAAGGCTGGGTCAAATGCAGAGGACAAATTTCCCTACAGGGACAATAAAGTACACCTTAACCGTCCTTAACTTTACTTAAGCCTACAAATTAATATTAACAGTGACTACTAATACTGAGGCCCTGAAGCGCAAATTTGAAGGAAAAGTGTAGTGCAATATTATAGTAGTAGTGGGAGTAGCAGTAAAATCAATGGTCCTTTTTTTTTTAACAATTATTGTGCTTTTACACTTTATATCAAAGTTCCATTTGCATTCATGCACACACACACACACTACAGACTGCAGCAAAAGTGTCTTGCCCAAGGACAAAACAGCAGTTGTGTACTGGTGCGAGCTGGGAGAGACCAACTGAGCTACCACCATCTCCAAAGAGGAAGGTCTGAATAATGCTGGAAGTCCATCAATGAAATACAACAACAGGTACGGCGTTTCTTCATGGTTAAAAGTAAAAAAAAAAAAAAAAAAAAGATGCTTAAGTTCCGTTTTACCACTAAATTATGGCTGGCTGTTGTCAACTCCCTTATTCCCTTCCCTTTGTTACTTTACAGCGCTAACTGGCCACAACATCTGTCCTCCACCACATCCAGGTGTTCCCACTGAAACGCCAGCATTCGTGTATTTGTGGTTTCCCAAAAGCCCGTCTCTTCCAATTCCACCTTTTGTCCCTTTACACCTCTATCACTCTCCGCAACTGCTACTCCTTGTCTGAAAAGTATACCTCGGTGTGAGCCAGGTGTGACCGTTTTGCTCCTTACCAAATCCCTTGTTAGACACTCCACAATAGTCGCCCTGGAGAGTTCCCCGCTAAACCAGACTTCTACATCTTCTCATTGCACCATAATTACATCAAAACAGAACATGTTGTGCACGGAGGAGACTATTTATACATTTGAGACCAGAGCCAGTTTTTTCTGCATCCAATGAACATCTTTCGGTCTGAGCTGTTTGTGTGTGTGCAATTGACTGAATGGTTGAAAACTGGCAGTGGCGGTGTGATTCTGCAGGTGGCACATCGGGGGCCCCTATAGTTGCCTCTGCCTATTACCAATTATACCCATGGGCTGCCACCACACCTGTAAAATACATTATGTTCTGGACCGAGAAAGTGGCCACTAGTCTTTTCGTCTGACCGTGGATGACAGCTAAAACGATTCAGAAGCTACGCCGTAACCAAAAGGGGTCATTCAGGCAAAAGCCGCAACTATTATGGGCCTACGACTATTCATATCTTTCAATGAGACCATCTGAATTTCCATAGTAGCCTCTATGTAATATGATTGCCCTCCAATTTAAAAAGACAGAAATGGCCTTTGTTAGAAATATCTCATAATGATGCAATGTTCCAGGGCTTTAAAAGGCAATTACAGGCCCAGTCTTTTATTTATTTATTTTATAGCATCCCCATGACAACAGCATCCACCTTATTCACATCTAGTCATTGCATGTGGACTGTTTGATCATTAGTCTTTTGTTTTCATTTACAAAAGCAAGGTGCATCTTTGCTGATGCAGTAAAAAAAAAAAAGTTAAAAAAAAACAAACAAAAGGGAGGCCAGGTGTTAAGGCGGGCGACCTTTAGGAAGAAAATGATTTGCAGCTTGCTGTGTACAATGATGGCACGGTGGCGCATCAGTTAGCACACCAGCTTCACAGCAAGAAGGTCCATGTGGAGTTAGCGTGTTCTCCCTATGCGTGCGTAAGTTTCCTCTCGGTGTATGCACTAAAACCATGTACAATTACAGGCCGGGATGAACGAGACAACGGATACAAATTAGCCCATATAATCTGGCGCGGCGTGTTTACATGCATTAGTCCCATGTGGCGTTAACATCCACTGTCCCGCCCAGATAAACAAATAGTCGGTTGGCGCACATGGTCCGAGGAAGATGGGGGGTGTCTGAATCCTGAGAGGAAATGGTTTCATGGCTGAGCTGCCTGTTTGTGTTAGTGTCTCTGAAATGGGCATCGTCTGCTAGCACTCTGACATGGTGTTGCTCTGGCCTTTGGCAAACCTCCATCCCTTCAGACTGACCCCTGCGCACACACACTTATGCATAAAGGCGTCGAGTAGACTCAGACACACACACGCGCGTGGTGCATTTAGCTCGCCTCTCTGCGACCTCCCCGCTGCGCCTCACACAGCAGCCATGATCGTGTGGCTGGCGGGCTGTTAGCTGTCAGAACAACGGGCTGACGGAGACTGACATGTGACGCTACCAGACAGGATCAAAATGTGTCAGCCTCAAACAAAAAACAAAGACGTTACAACCCCCTCCTCCAAACAGATTTAACTACTGGTTTGTCTAGGACTTTTGGGTTAGACCACTGGATTTAAAAGCTGGGACAGGACACGTAAGGGACATTTTAGTGATAATTCATTAGTTTTAAGACTTTTTATGGCTTCTCATTTCTTCGCTTGGCTTTTCTTTTCATTCTATTAACCACAGCAAACTCGTGGCAGGATGTTTTAAATGCCAGCTCTAGACAGCAACTTGCAACAATGTGAGGGGGTTGTGTTGATGACCAGGTCCTCAAAGTTTGAAGGTTCAAATATGTGGCCCTGGTTGGTGTCTGCTCCGTTTAGAATATTTGGAGTTTAGGGGAAGCTTATATATCATTTGACGTGCTCTTTTGCAGTTATAAGTTAATTGTATGTATAGTGTTTGGAGTGCGAACATTACTTTGTTACTGTTGATAAAACTTTTTGGTTATAAATAAAACAATTGGAACATTCAAATGTTCATCTGGAAAGTTGTTGAAAACTTTGGCGCTTGGTCAGTACTAACTTTTCCAAAGTTTTGACATGAGTGGTACAGGTGTTAAAATTAGAGTAGGACACAAAAGTGTAAGATTACTATAGTAATCCTGCTCTGTCTTGATGGTGACAAGGCCCTGACAGTTAAAGCACGTACACATACACAACATATACAGTCCAGGCCTGGCGGACTTTGCCCAATCTGTCCAGGCCTGTCCAGTTGTGCTGTGCAAGCCCACCGCATATCCTCACTTGGGCCCTTTATTGTTCCTTCCACTGCCGTAATGGAAACAGAGTCAGTGTGGCACAGAGGGGGAGGCTGAGCTGCCCAAGGACTCTGACCAGGCCTCAATAGACCTCTACGGCTGCCATCTCTCTCCTCTCACACTTGCAGTGCCCTAATTGCACACACTACCACATCTTTCTCTCCGCTACTTTTCTTTCTGTCTCTGGGCTGTCTGCATTTGACACACACAAATATACCATTACCAGGGAGTTCGGCAAGCCACACTTTAGTGCAAACACACGCCTCCCCAGCCTCCACTCAAATGGGAGGAAATCCTGGACATGTCAAGCACATTCAGGAAAATACTTGAGGTTTTAAAGAAATTGAGATCACCTCATCCCCAAGTAACGCGATGCTAGTTATATTCACAAATAAAAGAGTGCCCATATGGAAGCTATATTGGCAGATTAGTGCATGCACGTACACATGAAAGTCAGCAGAGGCGGGTTGAAAATTAGAGCAGCCGTGACGTTTTCATGTAGTTATTCTTCTGTGTGGCTTAGCTAATCGGACTGGTTTTATCCACAAACGTGGCACGGGCCAGGGCGGTATTGTTACAGCCTAAACATATTTTATGGTCTATTCAGACTTTGAATTATAGTATCATTTCCTCTCATGGCAGGTACCGTTTAGGGGTTGGTTTGCAGGCAGGATTTATTTAGTTTAAATGTCCTGAAGTAGCCAAACTAACACAGAGGGGGAATAGTGCTCAAAGTATAGCGGAATAAAGACCCTTGTACTAAAGAATAGATGTGCTTTGTAAGTTGCTGATCTTTTATTGATAATAGTGAATCAGTCTTATGTGGGGCTTTTCCACGCAAACCCAACCCTGTTTAGCTCCCAAGATCAGATCATATTTAATTTTTAACAAACTCAAGTAGATATTGTGAAACAACTGTGATAGAAAAGCCTTGTATTCCCACACATGTTTAATCAGCAAAGCCTCTTGGTGAAAACAGCATGGACTTGATCGCACTTTTGTATTTCTGAGCAATGTGTTCTTCTTTAGGGTGAAGTTGCTCTAAAACTGCATGAAGATAGTAGACACAAGAAGACGTCAGATGTTTTGGAATACCGATGGATCACATGTCTGACAGTAACCTCTAAGTTCTTCTATAAGACAGGTGCGAGACAGATTTGTTATGCGTGTGCGCGCTCTATCTTGGTCAGGGCGATGCCAGGCTGTGAAGGTCTGTCTCCCTGTGTTGTTGCAGCCAGTGTAATCATGGTATTAATTATTAGCTGTTTGCTCTCCATCATTCCCACTCCCTTGGGGCGAGCTCCGCACGAAGGTTGCCAAGGGCTGGCTCTAGGTGTCTCTTCCACTATAAATCTGTAGGCTTAACATCACCATCATGCTACAAGCTTTTGCAGCACTTCTGAGAGGGAGAAAAGTTCTACCAAATTGAAGAAGCAACAATTCACGCTTGAAATGTTATGTGTTTTATGACCTTCAAGCTACACTAACCTCTGTGCAAGACTTTCCTTTCTCCATGGACAATCGGCATCATCAGGAGAGTGCCCAATGTCCATCAGTGTTGCTACGTTTCCTCCTCTTGGCCACTATTTGTTTTTTCCATTCATACAGTTATTGTGTGAAAATCCTCATTCTCAGGCTGTTAAAAAAATCTGTATTCAATGCTTTTCCCCCCATATCAAAATAGCGTATTTGCAGACATTCGTGGGGGAAACAAACGTGCTTATAATCTAACCTCGGTGAAGGATCAAGATGTTAGTAAAGTTAGGAATGATGGCAGCTAACAGTTTTAGTTTCCTCTGTCATGTTTTAGCAAGGAAATAAATTAGGTGCAAGACCTTTAAATACTGACACCAAGTCCATCCCACAATCAAACTCACTTATTTCCCCTCCGTTTTGATGCTCAGCGGTGCAAACAATTCTTGATTGTTGATTTGAGTTTTTTTTGTTAAAATTGTGTTATTTGATGCTCTGTTAAGTGACACTTTTGTGCAGCCCAGTGGTTCTCAGACTTTTCACACCAAGTATCACCTCAGAAAACATCTTCATCACGATCAAATCCGTACTAAAACAGAGATTAAATGTGTTTTTGTTTTTTTAATAGACCTTTATTCAACTGTTAACCATGTCGAAATTAGAAAGAACAGAAAAAAAAGGAAGGAAAAAAACAATTGACCAAAACAACTCCATTGTATTAGTCAAACATGAGTTGCAAGATAGATTGATATTTCTTTAAACGCCTGGAAACATTTAGTTCAGCTATTGAGTAAACAATGTGTCCCTCTGGGGTTAGCCTAAATGGTGTGAGAATAGATGTCACACATTATCCAGCTCGTGTCCTAGGGCCATGCCATAAATTAGATACATCTTTGTGTCCTTTCATAGACAGACAGCAAATTGACATCCTATCCAGACTACATTTGTATTTTTTTTTTTTTTACAGTGCCTTATTTTTCTTCAAATGCTGTCATTGTCATTGCTCCCAAATTAAGAGAGATAGGAAATAGATTGTCCTGGGGAGAGTTGCAGCATCTGGGAATGATTGAGAATCCGCAGAGCAGGGGCATAGCAGAAAACACATAGCCTAAAGACATTTTTACCTATATGTTGACTGACGACCTCTGAAAACAATTAGGTCTTCAGCTCAAAGTAGTCCTGACAGCGTTTCTCCATTGTGAAAGTAATAGTTGCTACTGGTGTTTATGAAATACAAGCTCCCCATGTCAACATTTAAAGGCATTTAGTGGATTGAGAGCAATTTAGTAAATCAGTAGATTAAGGCTCTTTATCCAACATTGATCTTGGATGGTTTCATTGCTTTGGAGCGCTTGCCACTGCCTCTGTCACGGTTCCAATTTCTTTCATTTTCAATAATAGTCAAACAGCCAAAAAAATATCGTTTTAGTAAAATACATTTACTGTCAATGTACTGAATGGAAATATAAATGACTGGTGCAGACCAAAAAACAATAAGCCTAAAGAAGACTGTGTTTCTTCTGGAAGGTGGCCTGTTTAATAAAAGTCGCTTGTGCTTTTGGAGACACAACATTATTTCAAAGTCCAGGAACGCCATTTGAAGATGAGGTGGGAATTTAACCAAGGAAGAATTAAAGTATGCAGTTTTTGTTTTCATCTTTGCAATCAGAAAAATAAAGCATTTTAGAGCAAGTCTCTTGCATTAATTATCAAGTAACACTGTTCCCCTGTGGTTCCCGAGCACTTTGAAGATTCGTTCACAATAGAGCCAAAGACTCAACCATTTACCAGCCCGAGAAAGAGAAAAATCCCTATGATCAAATCACAATGCCACATGTTGGCCAATTGCAGGCAGAGAATTTGTATCGTAAAGCAAAAAGCCTCTCGGGAATCATGACAGGAAAAATCCCATAGAGAACGCTGCCAATAGTCTCCACCAGTGACTGGTTATAAAGATTTGTCTTTTACTTTCTTTCTTTAAGACAGAGAGATGTGCTAATCCTTTGCTTATTGTTCCGCCTGTGTGCTTCTGGCCAATAGAAGCTTGGAGAGGAGCGGGATGTTTGCCAAAGAGGCCCATAGAAGTTAATAGGTTCCTTTCTATGCTGACAGTTAAATCTTGGCTCGTGTCGTCATGATCTTCAGTGTGTTATCTACTGCAATGGTTTTGACGATAATCTTTAAAGAGAAAATGTGCACAGGACAATGTTACACAGGAGAGAGATGTCTAAAAGCAATGGTTTAACCGCGACTTACACCAGATGGAATTATAACTTATCTAAAGCTGATTTGTCTCCACGCACCAAACACAATGAGGGAAATGAGATTCATGTTTTGATACAGTTTCCACTTGGCGTGCCATCACTGCGGCGCACATGACTTGATTTATCCGATTAAAAAAAACACACACCAGCAGCACTGTCAGAGTTATCAAGTTGAAAGAGACTTTTTTCTCAGTGTGGGTCCTCCGTAATGCGCAGATGTGAACAAAAAGGCTTTATTTAAGGGAAAGACAGGTGCTTTTGAGCTATTTCGGGAACAATGATGCATGCCCGCTGCTAAATCATCATAAGGCGATGCCGCTGTGGATACTGTAAAATGTTAAGGTGGAGATCGCCGAGTTGGGGCATAAAAAGAAGTGTTTTAGACAACATCAAGTCCCAAAGAGAGTCTCACAACCTTCCTTGCCTCCTCTCCTCACATGTCTTCTTCCTTTTTGCCAAGTGCCAAGAAAGAAAACTAGACGCATTTTCCACTCAAAAAAAACTTGCCCACAGGTGCTTGCAAGCTTGCCGAGATAAGTCAGGGTTATACAAGAATGCTGAGAAAGAATTTTGTCGGCGCCGTAGAAACTGACACCTCTCCCAAACATGTAATTAATCACAAAAGTTGCGGCAAACTATTAGTTAGAAGATGACAGGCAGGGGTTGGGAAGTGGCAAGGAGAAAAAGGTTGATTCACAAACGGAGGCTAAGAATAGTGTGCGCGCATGGGGCTGGTGTGTGTGAGCAAAGTGTGTCCTCCGCGTCTTCTCCACTGATCTCGCGGGCTCCAGAAGAGAAACACAGCCTATGGGCCCGGAGCTCTGGGCAGCCATAGGTCGGATCAGGTTAGTGTCATTTGGCCTGGGCGCTGATAACACTACATGCAATGAGTGGCACTTCCCCAGCGCCACTTCACCTCGGCTATCCCACACTTGTCACTCAGATAAGCTGTCAGTCTGAAAGCAGATAGGGAAGGGTGGATTCCCGGAGTATTGGTCATTTACATTACGAGTGAGTCGCAACTATACCTTATACCTATAAAGAAGCAAAATTAAGAAATTAAAATGATTCTGATGTGTGGCCACCAATAGAAGCCCTTGCCTTAAAAGTTATTTTCTTTGTTGAGATTATTATTATTTTCTCTTTTCATTTTTGGTTTTCAGATCATGAGGATTTTGACTTGATCAGGCGCAAGAACAAGTTTCCTTATTGATTTTATGGTAAGAATTATCCAAAAGCAAAAATCTGCAAATCCTTTAGATTAGTGACGACTCTTGAGCTTGTGATACGAGCAATGATGGGGTAATGTATTACAAAAGTAACGAGTTACAAAAACATATGACTTTTTTCAGTAACTAAGGAATATAATATTACTTAAACAAAATACGGGAATATATTAGTCATTACATTTCTAGTAACTTGAGTTACAAGTGCATTTAAATGTATGAACAAAAAAATGTTGCGTGCCAAATCAAGTTGGAGGTTGGTGTATAAGATCTGCAGTCTGTAGTTAATGTCGTCAAAACAAAACACAAGAGAGTGGGGAAAGTGAAGGAAAAGGAAATCTCTGACTACACTTTTGCTCAACTCAAAAGTAACTCAAAGTAGTGAGTCAGCTACATTTTTGAAACAGTAAAATGTAATACAAACATTAAAAAAACAACGGTAATCACTAATATAGAATAATATTTAACAATTTTAAGTAACATGCCCAACATTGGATATGAGCAAGAATAGCTAAATATGCACATTTAAAAAATGTGCATTTTATTGAATAATGTATATGATTTGACCTGACCTCCTCAATATTAAAGGTCACAAGCTACCGCTCAATACTTTGTACAATAAAATAACTACTCATTTACTATCGCTGTGTTAGAAAGCACTTCTTCCTACATGACCCAATGACCCGTCCAGTGTCGTCAATTGTTCCTTATTTAAATAATGTAATCTTCACACTTGTATTCATTTTTGGGCCATAGTTTTAAGAAGATTAAAACGTGAGCGTGGGGAAGAATCAGGATCACTTAAGGTAAAGCCTGCAGAGAGAGTGGACTGCAAGGTTGACTGACACATTTATCACTCTCCCTAATCTGAGTGGACACGATATCACTGGTGTTGTGGGGATGACCATGGGAACAGGGGCATGGCACCCTGGGTACACGGGGGACACAACTGTCGAGACTCATTTCACTTCACATTTTGCCTCAACCCATGCCACTCTGTACCTAACCTTACTTTGCATTTAAAACTATAGACGAAACTTGTTCTCCTTCCCCTATTTATAAATGACTCCAAATCCCTCTGAAACACACAAGCACTTTTAAGCCGTTTCACGCCCTTCTGCCCTCATTCCAATTTCTGTTTTTATAAAAGGCTCATCACCTTTTCACACGTATCACTGACGATTAGCCTCCTGGAATAACACGGGCAGAAGCTTCTCCTGGATAGGTTTAGTGAGTGTGTCAACATGCATCAGTTCAGCCTGCATCTAACCCACGTCAAAAAATTATACTCTCTCTATTTCGGCTGCCAAACACCCTTACTGAACTGGCGCCACCAAAGCCTAGCCCAAAATACTAGAGGTGTGTGCTTAAGAAATATTAATGTCATATTTAATCAATCATTATTTCCCTGGGAGAAAATCCTGTTTGAAGTGTAGCAGCATTAGCAATTTTTAGCCTGGGTAAAGTCTGGATATCCCGCGCTTGAGGAACGAGTGAAACAATGCTCCTTCTTTCTGCCTGTCAAAATATTTTACCTTTTGTCCCGTGGAAAGGCCGCGATATTCAGGGCCACAGCAGCGCCGGGGCGAGTGAGTAAAGACAATGTCGCCACCTATAGGTTCATATCAGTAACTACTCTTTCTTTTTTTTTTTTACTTTCTTTTTTTTTTTTTTTTTTTACATTGTGTATTTCTTTTCACGTGTTTGTTCGATATATAATTAATATCTATAGAAAAACAACCAAATGAATGGGTATTGTATAACTTATAACTTGACAATATCAGAAATATTGATTCATTTGAGGTAGGCTGTAGGTGTGTCTCAAAAAGTATTTCTTTCAGTGGTTTGTAATGGCACAATGGGGTTTTCCTGGTAGAGGTCGTTGAGATCCACTTCGGGGAGGGTCCAGATGTTACGTAGGACTTGTTAATTATGGTAATGTGCATTTGTAATTTTGTTCAGTTTTGTTCTGATGCAGACTATAATCCACCTGGCAAAATATCACATTCATAAAACTAAGTGGGCACGAACTCAACCAATGCTTCAAAACAATAAAGACTGTGACCAATCAACAAACCATCAAAGTCCATAATGCATCCTGCAAATATCATCTGTTACCACATTAAATGGTATATCCTGTATTCTAATGCCATGATACAAATACTCTGTATGACTTCATATTCATTTTTTTTACTTTATTTTTTCTTATTGTTTATTCACGTTTTTTCCCCGTTGCTTCTATGTCTCCCACCTGGCTTTTAAACATGTGCATATTTGTTTACATGTATACATTCTTCAGTCTGGCCTGCAAAACATGATCAGGCATTGTCTAAAAAGTGTTCTGACCAACAGAAAGCGAACACATTGTTTTTCTTTTTTAATGTGTTATGGTGTTTTCAGCCTATTTGAGAATTGTTTGAAACGCCCCAGACTTCAACTGGTCTGGCCCTCCTGCCCAGTTCAAAACCCAATGTGACCTTTGCATCTAAATGTTTTGCCCATATCTACCATACAGTCAATGAGGTGTGAGTCTTAATCCTTGCGCCATTTCATGTTTGATACAGTTTCGTTATTTAGATCTCTACTTGTTCCTTTAGTCTGCATTTTGGTCTCATTTGCACACATGGCCATCTCATTCATACAGCCATCGTTTAGAGGGGGAAGTATCTCACCCAAATGTGTAAGGAGTTAGGAAAATCAGTGTGATACAATTTATACACACGGTTACTTGTTGTTGTTTACATGCTTGTCTGCCTGGGTCTGGACTTTATCCCCTCCCCTATTGCACTGATGTAATGTAAACTCATTGTTAACAATAAATGACAGAATCTGACTCTGTACAGTAGACAAACTTTTAATGAAAGTTATTTTTTGTTTTTTTTTCTCAGGTGCAGTACATTTGGAGTTTAGACAGACCATACTTAAGCTTCTGTGACTCTATACATTCGTATATACAGTGCAGTCAGTGTAATTTGATAATACAGAACTTTAGTGAATCAAATTTTTAATGCAAGACAAATACAAGTCATAATGAAAGAGGATTATGAAAAACACTCCGTACTTAATAAAAGATACAGATATACTGTATATAAAACAGCACTGTGCTTCTTTATGTGATGCTGAGAGTAAATTAAAATAGCTGTCGTAAACAAACACGAGTACTAAAAAGTGTCTCTGGGTAATAAGATGACAACCACTATGTGATTAGGGATACCAGTCAAGAGCAGTAATTTATGAATAAAAACACACACAACAAACTAGGAGTAGGAAGTAAAGCTTGTTATATGGGAGCATCAAAAAGTAGAATGATTGTTATGGAAAAAACAAGTTTGTGATCATTTGTCATGCATTTGTTCCATCTCTCTCTATCATGTTGAGTGTATCGCAGCAATAAGTTATTTTGGTCCAAAAGGAAAAAAGGTCCTATACAAAACAAATGAGGCTGGCGTCTTGCTAAGATAAGACAATATCTGAAAGTTTCACACAACAGAAAGTAGTTCTGGAGAGTGGAGGAAGGTATACGAGCAATTTCCTGAGCGTCTATACACGGGCGTGTCTCAAACTCATTGTGGCGATATGGTCTCCACATAATTGGCAGGGAACAAGCCTTGGCGGCCATCTTGGCTACAGCCCCTCCACCAGCCTTTGTCCACAGCTTCCACGTCCATAATGATGTCACCCAGTTCAAAGGACAGCTCTGAGTCGTCCTCTACATGAAGGAGAAACACAAAATAACAAGTTGAAGAGTCGCAAATCATACCTCATGGTAGGTAAAAGTACAAGGAGCACTTCATCAATCAAACTTTATTTATAAAACGCTTTTAATACTGAAAGGTATCACAAAGTGCTTTACAGATTACAACATTTAAAAAACGCCCCGCATCATACATACACACACACACACACACACACACATATAATTAGGACTAAATAAATAGATGCCAGTTAAAAGCTAAGCTAAAAAGGTGGGTCTTGAGCCTGCTCTTAAAAACATGAACGTTCTCTGCGGTCCTGAGCTCCTCCGGCAGGTCGTTCCAGAGGCGAGGGCCATAATATTGTAAAGACGCCTCGCCGTGAGTCTTTGTGAGTCTTTCTGTTGACTTTAGGAATAACTAGGAGACCCCTGCCAGAGGAGCGAAGGGGCCGTGAAGGTTCATAAGGTAAAAGCAGTTCTGAGAGATAAGAAGGACCAAGACCATTAAGACATTTAAAAACCATTAAAAGAACTTTAAAATCCATCCTGAAACACACGGGGAGCCAATGCAGCGACTCTAAAACCGGTGTAATGTGGTCCCGCCTCCTGGTCTTCATCAGGACACGAGCTGCTGAATTTTGTAAAAGTTGTAAACCTGAGATACTCTTTTTGGGAAGACCAGAAAGCAGAGCATTACAGTAGTCAATACGACTGGTGATAAAAGCATGCATTAGCGTCTCCGTGCGGCGGACTCTGGCTATGTTCTTTAGATGGTAAGGCCATTGGGGTAAGGCATGCAAGCGCTTCACAGTTATACTCTGAAATTGCTGCTGCTTACCTGCTTGGTAGTCGTACAGCGCTCGGACACACATTGGTGGCTCGGTTAAAACCTATGGAGAAGAGGTAAGAAATGGAAATGATCAATTGTATCCGAGGACTCAAATACACACAAATAGCATAATGTCTTGGACTGAATGTTAAGCCTTTATACATGCATTACCAATTATGATTCCTTGAACCACATCAGATCAGGCAGAACCAGAGCATTTTACAGATTGTATCCACAGCTGTCCCGCCATTGTTGAAGTTGCTACGGTCTACTCTATGATTATGTATACGCGTCCCAAAAACAGGTACAATGAAGGATGAAAGCTTTATCTACTTCTGCCAGTCAGTGGTCATAATGTTATGACTTCATAGTGGTAACCTTACCTCTTCTCCATTCTCTGAAATCTTTATATATTTTTGGATGCAAATATCTTCCTCTTCATCATCCTCGACTCTGCAGTACACCGCAAGCTCAGGGCTGTCCAACTCAGGGTCAGATGGGCTCAAAGAGTAATCTGAAGGGGGGGAAAGTGTATTTTTATGCAATACTAAACCTTCGTCTAATTGAAGCAAAACAGGATGGAGCATCTAACCTGTCCCATTGTGCACCTTTGTGTTTCCATTAGTGATCAGGTTGATTGGCAGATCTGCTGTCACACAATTGATTTCCTGGCTCTTCTCGGATATGGGGTCTAGTAAAAGTCACATATTGTCACATCATGCAAAAGCATTACCCCTCAGAAGTAACTTGAACACACTGACAATGACAAGAGGCAGTGCAAGAAGAGGATTAACAGGATTAGGGATGATCGGGAGTTTGTAATGGTTTAAGTGAAGAGGAGGAATAGTAAATACGAGAGTACGACAATAAAGAGGAGAGGTAACTGGCTAAGAATAAAACTGTAGATGTAAAGAGCGCGCGTTTTTCCCCCCCTCATTTTTATTCTGCTGTTGTGCCTTTGGGCAGAACATTTACCTTTAACATTTACTTGTTTGTACTGGAATGTCTTATGCAACCAGTCATTCTCAAATTGCTGAGCCTTGTGTCCCCCTTATTGATCCAAACATACCACAGGGACCCCAACAGTAATATCTCACTCTATTCAAAATAATATGCATGTTTTGTAGCTTATATTGCTCTCTGTATAGAATGACACTTCGGTCTAAATACTGAATTTAAACAAGCGTACTGGTGTAATTGGTAGGGTTCAGAGAAACTTGATCACTGCTTAACATACCTGTGATCACCAGGACTTCTTCATGTTGTGTGAGCAGGTAAGATTCAGTCGGACTCAGGTCATTTTGGTCCGGCTGCTCTTCTGTAATCATCTCCTCGTGCACCTGTCGCTGTGGGTTCTCTGGTGTTTCCGGCACAGATTCGACCTCCATTGTCTCTGCCTCTTCTATTTGTTCTGGTTCTTCCTCCACTGCATCATCGTCTTCCTTGTTCTCTATGGCTTCCTGCTCATCCTCCGACCTCTCCTCTGTTTGATGCTTCTCTTCCACAGCTGGAGTCTCTTCTGGTTGAGGATTATCTTTCTCAAAATCTTCATCCTCAATAGCCTCCTCTTGTTTTTGTTGCATTTGGGTCTCATTGTTTAAAGCTTCTCCCTCCTCAGGTTCCGGTGGATCAGCCTGTGGTTCAGATTCTGTTTTGGGCTGAGAGTCTTCTTTCTCCTTGACATCCCCCTCTTCTTTTTCTTTTTCTTCTTCTTCTTCTTCTTCATCCTCTTCTACAAGGACAGTTTGTACTTTGTAGCTGATTTCTGAGACCAGCTCAGCAGCTACAAAAAATAAATAGATTGGGGGGGATTAATTAATTTAATAAATCCACAAATAGCATTTCTTTTACTTAACCAACATTACACGTGCACAAAATGTAAGATGTATTGATGGTTGAGTTCATGCCATGGCCTACTGTATATAACACTATGAGAGTGGCATACCCATGAAAGAAATCTCTATACAGAAAATGTACCAATGTTTCCCCTATTTGCATACTAGACATGGGCGCTGCAGTCTCACCATCTTTCCATATAAGTTTGTGTGACACTATTTATAGTGCGGGCATGCTTTAGTGAGTCATGCTTCCCTAATATTAACTTAAACTCATATTCGCACTCAGTTTATTGTCTCAGTTTATTCTAACAGCACTCATGACCCAAAGATGATGCTTCCTGTCCTGAGGGAAACAGAGCAGTGCCTCGTAGGAGTAGTCAGGTGTCAAGCTCCTGCCCCTCTCTCCCAGTACATGCCCAGTATGGATGCGCTGTTTATGGATGGACCTACTATTTGGCTTCTGGTTTCCATTGAGAAGATTTCATGTGTTTTTGGAACTTCTACTCTCACTCATCACCTCTGTAACACTGTGGGGAGTTTTGCCATTTCATTAACCAAATCTACGTTGCGGTTTCGTGGAGTTTTATAAAGGTTTTTAGCCGTGGCTTCGAGTCGACGGAGCACACATTTTAAGATTGGACTTTGTGGGGGCACAAGTTGTAATTTACAAATGCTGCAAAAAGTTGAAAGCTGCAAGATTAATGCAGTGAGTGGTATGGGGTGTTTGCTTAAATTCTGCAGTAATGACTAACAGCTCTAGTCCTGTGTTTTGTTGCTTGTATAGCTGTATATACGTGCTGCTTTCACTCTGATTTTGAATAGTTGCTTCACACCTCGTCTAAATCATTGGTTCTATTTGTGAAATGACACAGAATTGATAGCACTAAAGCACTGATTTATGATGGAATTACTAAAATGGTTTCTTGTCTTTTACGTGTCTAGCAGCTTTAACCGAATAATATAGGGCCCCCTGTCAACCTTAGCTTGGGGTCCCACTCACCTGACATTGGTTGTTCAGGAAGCGAAGCCCTCGGTGCTGGTGGGGTTATGCTTGGTTCAAAATTGAAAGTGTTGAGCTCTGTAACATTCGGTGGTGACCCAGGTGCACCCCCTTCTGAAGAACCCAGTAGTGTCGGTGAGGCGGGGGGCGCAGACGGCCCTGTGGGTGACTTTGCTCTACCCTTCATCTGGAGGTTCGTCGCTGGGATGCTGGGCAAGGCTGAAGTCGGCGGGGTGGGGCGCAGGGGGGAAAGGGGAGGGGAGAGCGGAGTTCTCTGGGGAGAGGTGGACGAGTGGAAGACCGGACTTGTGGGTGGAGATACAGCCCGGTTGAACGGGAAGGATGGAGCTCTGGAGAACGGGGACACGAGGGGGGGGCTACGAGGGGAGGACGCGGCGCTCTCCTCGGCTTTGGAGAAGATGAAGGCCGTGTCCGTCAGGCTGCGCTGGTAACGCCTGAATGGTTTACCTGATGAGAAAGATAAGCCATTAAGTCCGAAAAGGAAAGAAACTATATGCATTAACCTCTTAACCCCCGCGTGAACCGATGACAAGTCAAAGTCAAAAACACGACAGAAAAGCAACGAAAAAAGTGACGATGAAGCAACAAAAGAGCTACAAAAACGTGCCGGAAAAAGAAGCATATAACGCGACAAAAAAAGTGACAAAAGAGCAACAAAAATCGCCAAGAACGCTTCCAAAAATGTGACATCAACGCGGCGTCAACGCAACTAAAAAGTTAGGATCGCTTTTGTAGGTCTTAGCTTTCAAATGAGGCATCCCACTGTTGCTCTCCAGTCAAGACGCGTTGAGATTTTGCTAAAGCCGAACTGGAGACAATGGTTCAGGCGGGGGTAAGAGGTTACATGCTTTTTGTGTGTCCCCGTTACTCATACCAGAGCGGGAGGGGCTGGTTGGACTTTGTGATGAAGACGAGGATAGCTGTCTGAAGAATTCACGTGGATTCATGGTACGTTGGGAAACTAACGCTGCAGCCTCCTAAACCACACACATGCAGTAGTTTATTATGGATATACCTGCAATAAAATGCTGTAAAACAAGATCAATATCAAAGGACCCTGCGGCCCCATGTCTTTATTTGTATATTACGTTTTTTTTGTTTTTTTTATAGTTCTCGGCAGATATGTTTGCACAGTTTTTGAGGACTGCATTAAAACAAGTCAAGGTCTGGTACTGTGTTTTCCAGTTTAGCTGCTCACACACACACTGCTAATTCCAAACATGTCTGGCGGTCCTCCCCCTTTGACTGCGCGGGTCCGGGTGACACGGACTTACTGCGGCTTTCTCAATCGATTCACTTCTTTTGAGGCGCGCTCGCATCTCGTCCTCGTGCTCCCTCTGCTGCAGCTCCTGTCAGGGCGGAAACACAGAAACACATGTCACAGCCGCGCGCTAACCATAACCGCTCAAAAAGTCCCAAAGAAACACGCCGGTCCACGCGCACTGGTCTTGATACACGGATTACACAGATGTCATTGGATACAACGCTGTGAGAGGAATGTTGTCATCCCCTGTCGTTCTGTCGCAATGAGGCCACTCAAGTGGAGAGGGTGGAGTGCAGTTCTCCCGTGTTTGCAAAAATGTGCCTGAATGCACTCGTTTATATTTTACAGCCGGTTGTCCATCAGATTCCCGTTTTTTTTTTTTTTTTTTTTGTCATGAACTGAGTTTGGAAGCTCGTGCGCTACTGTTTTTATTCCACTTTTCTCAGTTGCGATTACATGTGAATGCTTGGAATATAAAACACTGAACAAAAACTCAATACATCTGTTTTTATTGACTTTTGTCAAACTGTGTTATCGCAGGTGTTGCAGATGACATCAAATTTGCATCCAAATTCATTCATTTATTTTTTATTTCCATCTTTCTGACTGTAACACTTACCATCAGGGGTGCAAATAATGTAGCCAAACCAATTTTATTCTCATGCTATGTAGCTCTACTCCCAATATGTTCAGTACTAGACAGGTACCAAGACCAAAATACCTAGAAACATTTAGCCTATTTATTTGTTGTATTGTATATTCTGTGCTGTGTATGGCGTATCTATCTATCTATCGATCTATCTTAACTTGTAATGACAACATAATGTATAATAGCCTGCTGTGTGTACAGTACGTGTCAGTCCTGTTCATTTCACCCACCCATTTTAACTTTTCTTTTCTGTGTTGTTCTTCTTCTTGCTCCGCCGCTTTCCTTCTGTAAAAAAAAACAAGAGGCATGTGTACTCCCAGATCAGGCTGCTAGAGGTCAGTATAAACACACTTTCACACTTACCTCTGCTCTTCAATCATTTTCAGCTTATCGTTCATTTTTCTGTCTCTCTCGTCTGCGTCTTGCCTTTCTTTCATTGCCCTCTCTCTCTCTATTCTCCGTCTCTCCTCTGCTGCCTTCTTTCTCTCCTCCTCTTTCCTCTCCTCTTCCTCACGCTGACAAACACAGAGACAACTTCATCATTCACAGAGGATGCTTGATGGAACTCTGTCAAAGAAAGAGGGAAAAGTACCTCTGCACGTGCCCAAAAGGAATCTCTGTTGACAAAACGCATCTCCATTGCTGCATTGGTTTTTCTGTAGTTTGTGCCCTGTTTCAAAGAGAGTGAGTAATCAAAATGCAGTCATTGTCTCCCTCTATTGGATGCGTGTGGTGTTACACGAAGCCTACCACAATCTCCTCCCTGTCCATAGATCGTGAGCTCCTCCTCAACCACTGTGTTGAAGAATTCGTGTGGGCATTGCTGAGCTCGGCCCGTATCCTCTCCTCTGTCACCTCCTCTGACTTTTCTGCTTTTAGAAACACCTGTACTTCCTGAAACATGCACAAAGTCAAACGCACATGAGCATAAATTAGAGGCTACAGAACAGACATAAACCCACATGAGCACAAATGGCCCCTGCGTTGGTTTTCATTTACTCTTTATGCAAGAGTTATGCACGTTTACAGCCAAAGAGTTGTGCAACAACTCTGGTTCAAAACACTGAGAACAAAACCAGACTTAGGCACAAGGGGGGGAATATGGTGGTTTTTGGGTGGTTATGGAAAACAGTGAAATGTGACACATCAGAAAGAGGGGTAAGTTGGAGAAAATATCCCTAGTATTATTTATTTATTGGTTTATTTGGTCGGAAAACAGTGCATGTTAATGAACATACATGGGTCTCATGCATGTAAACAAGCCACACCGGATTGTAGCCTTGGGCTAATTTGCATCCGTCGTCCCCCATGCACACTCTCAAACACACTCTCTCATTCATCCTGGCCTATTGTACATGTTTTTATTGGTAGGGGAAACCGGAGTACCCGGAGGAAACCTACGCAGACACGGGGAGAACATGCAAACTCCACACAGAAAGGCCCCGTCCAGGTGGGAATCAAACCCAGGACCTTCTAGCTGTGAAGTACAAGCGCTAACCACTGTTAACCACTGGTAGAAAAAATATGTTTCTACCAGTTTACATACAGTATTACATGCAAAAGATAAACAGCATTAACCCCCACCTGGACCGAGAATATTTTCTCCAGTTTGGATTTACCCAAATCTAAAACCTTCTTGAAAAAGCGTCAAAATAGCGACGAAAGAGCGACAAAAACTGTGCTAGAGAAGCAACAATAACACAATAAGAAAAGCGATGAAAACACAACAAAAACACTTGAAAAATGTGACAAAAAAGTGGCGACAACATGACAAAAAACGTCTTGTAGGTCTTAGCTTTCAAATGATGTCACTCTGGCCAGTCGTGAAACTGTCATGGCAGCCTCGCCTGGTGTCCATGTCTCCTTTTGTTTCCCCTCCCCTTGTGTGTCTGTTTGTTCCCTCCTACTTGGGTGTGGCATCTCCAGAGCTTACCTGGCAGCAATTTCCAATCAGCCTCCCTACCGAAGAAGAGCGGCTCTCCAGCCACTCCTCGCCAGTTTGTTAAACTACTCTCACTGTTAGTGACAGCACTTGGCTCTTGTTAGGGGGCCAATATTTGTTGTGCCTCTACCTCTATTTGTCCAGGAACGCCTACCTGCCTGCTCCTCCGCCTGCTTGCCTACTCATCTAACAGTCTACTCATCTGCCTGCCTATCAGCCCACCTGCCTACACCTACCTCAAAGTCCATTACTTATTTGAAAATAAATTGTTAACCCTTACCTGTTGTGTTCTATCTAGAAATGTGACAGAACAAACTGGCAGCAGTCAGCAGACACCAACGCAAACCCTGCAGACATGGATCAAGACCCAATTCTACGACCTATCTTCAATCAAGGAGCTCTACTCGGACAGCATGACCAAGTCCTCTGTAGTTTAACGGAGAGTCAGCAGACAACTTCCAACCAAATGGATCAACTCCATTCTATGCTACAAGAGTTAACTACCAACCTCACCAGGTCAGCTTCTCAATCTGTTTCTGCTACTGCACAGGCCGCTACTGTGGCTCATTCTCTTCCACCTTTGACCCAACTACTAGGTGATATGGGGAAGTGTGGTTTCTACTTCAATGTTCATTAGCTTTTGATCAAAAACCTCATACTTATGCCACCGATAGTTCCAGAATTGCCTTCATTATGGGGCTTCTCCGGGGCGAGGCTTTAGAGTGGGCCTCTGCAGTTTGGCAGTGCTTCAGTCCGTCACAATTATCACGCATTTGAAGATGAATTAAGAAAAGTATTTGACCATCCAATCCAGGGGAAAGGGGCTTCTAAAAGGCTCCTTTCTATTCATCAAGGCACACACAGTGTTGCGGAATATTCAGTGGACTTTAGAACTTTGGCAGCTGAGGCTGGGTGGGATGATGTAGCGTTGCAGAGTGTGTTTGTGAAAGGTCTCTCGGACCAATTAAAGGATAAACTGGCTCTGAAAGACGACTCTGATAACCTTGATTCCGTGATTTCCGCTGCTATTAAATTGGATAATTGGATTCGTGAGCGTCGTAGGGAGCAAACTGGTCGCAATGTTCCCTCATCAAATCCTCGCAGTTCTCCTCCTCGTAACACAGTTGTTTCCTGCTCCTATTAGTCAGCGCCGTCAATTAACATCGGATGAAGAACCAATGCAATTGGGATGTGCCAAGTTAACTCCAACTGAGCGACTGCGCAGAATTACAGCTGGTAACTGCTTGTGGCAAATATGGACGCTTTCTTGCTAATTGTCCAACTTGACCAAAAGATGGACCATGTAATCCATGTCCGGCAGGTGCTAAAAAGGCTATTCGAAAACAAGCTCTATGTCAAGGCTGAAAAATCTGAATTTAACATTCGGTCAGTAAGCTTTTTGGGCTATACCATAGCCAGTGGGCAGGTGCAGCCAGACCCATCAAAGATCCAGGCAGTTGCAGGTTGGTCAAGACCAGAAAATCGTAAACGGCTACAAAGATTTCTTGGTTTTGCAATTTTTTTACCGCTGTTTTACTAGATGCAGAGCAGGCATTCCAAAACCTTAAGCAGAAGTTCACCTCAGCGCCAGTACTTCAGTAGTTCATCCAGATCCTTCAATTTATTGTAGAAGTTGATGCTTCTGACACGGGAGTTGGGGCTGTGTTGTCCCAGCGGTCACTTCGAGACCAAAAGTTGCACCCTTGCGCGTTCTTTTCACGGCAGTTGTCCCTGGCTGAACGTAATTACTCTATAGGGGATTGTGAGCTGCTAGCAGTAAAGTTGGCTCTGGAAGAATGGCGGCATTATCTGGAGGGTGCAGAACTTCCATTTGTTGTATGGACGGATCACAAGAATTTATCATACATTCAATCCGCTAAACGGCTCAACTCTAGACAGGCACAATGGGGATTGTTCTCTGGACGCTTCAACTTTATATTAACTAACAGACCTGGCTCTAGGAACACTAAACCTGTCGCTCATTCCCGGCAGTTTTCGTCCAGACTTGCCTGATCCCATTGAGAACAGCTTCCCTCCAGCTTGTGTGGTTGCCTCCATCACCTGGGAGATAAAAATCAAAGGTTCTTGAAGCTCAAGCAGCAGACTCTGATCCAGGTAATGGACCTCCGGATTGTATGTTCCCAGGTCATCCAATGGGGTCATACGTCTAACTTTTCCTGTCATCCTGGAATCGGACGCACCTTTGCTCTGCTCCAGCGCCATTTTTGGTAGCCTACTATGGAGAGACACTCGGGACTATGTACAGGCTTGCACCGTATGTGCCAGAGGCAAGACGACTAATAAAAAACCTGCTGGAAAGTTACGTCCATTACCTGTTCCCAGTCGTCCATGGTCGCGCATAACCATTGATTTTGTCTTCGGTTTACCTTATGTCAAGCTAAATCAGTCATTCTGACCATTATTGATCGTTTTTCAAAGTCTGTTCATTTTGTACCTCTTGAGACATTGCCATCTGCCATGGAGACAGCTGACTTGTTGGTCCAGCACATCTTCAGACTTCATGGAATATCTTTGGACATCGTATCCGGCAGGGGGCCGCAGTTTATCAAGTTTGGAGAAGTTGTCGGGCCCTCGGCACTACAGTGAGTCTCTCTTCTGGATTCCATCCCCAGACCAATGGCCAGTGTGAAAGAGCCGATCAAAGTTTGGAGGCTTCTCTTCGTTGTGGGGCTTTCCAGAATCCTTCTGACTGGAGTTTATACCTCCCTTGGGTGCAGTACGTACATAATTCTCTCCCCTCGTCGGCCACTGATGGACACCATCTGAATGAGCCCTTGGTTACTTGCCTCCTTTGTTTCCAAAACAAGAGAGGGATGTTGCGGTTCCGTCCATAAAGATCCATCTGCAATGCTGCCGTTACTTCTGGAGATGCGCACAGGCAGCTTTACTCCGCACTCCTGAAAGGAATCGTGAAATGGCTGACTAACATTGTGCCCCCCCGGTAGAAGAAGAGCTGCTCTCCAGCCACTCCTCGCCAGTTTGTTAAACCACTCTTACTGTTAGTGACAGCACTTGGCTCTTGTTGGGGGCTTTTTGATTTTTTTGTGCTTGTACCTCTTTTTTCCTATTTGTCCAGGAACGCCTGCTTGCCTACTCATCTGCCTGCCTATCAGCCCACCTGCTTACACCTACCTCAAAGTCCGTTACTTATTTGAAAATAAATTGTTAACCCTTCCCTGTTTTCTGCCCTTAGGTTCAATCTAGAAACGTGACAATCCTTTAGATTTGGGTAAAACTGGAGAAAATGTGCTCAGTTAAGGCGGGAGCTAAGATGTTAAACTGAGACAGAATTTTAACACTCTCTTGCCTAAAGCATGCGTTCCAGATTTTCCAACATATCAACCAGATGAGTTGTTTCTACCGCATATTCTGTGTCATATTAGTTACGCCTTATTTGTACCCGTTTGCACACTTGTATATTTGTCTTTGTGGGGTTTGAGAATCTTTTCCATCAAGAAAAAGTCTACACTTGTTGGAGAACCGGGAGTGTCAAACTCTAGGAAACCACAGCTCTGTGAGTGACAACACTGACAGTGACATTGAGCCAAGCACAAAGTACCCTATAATATGAAGTCAGCCCAGAGTATAATCCATATCAGCCTGTCTGTCACAGCTGAACACATGCACTCACAGGCCCTGTAACAACGTTAGGGACACACATGAACTAGGACAACATTATGTATGTGCATCAGAGGAAACCTTTTGTCCTACCAATTGGCCTTTACCAGAAAGAGATGTGACTCATCACAATGAAGGAAAAAGGTCTGCAACCTATTCATATTTTACTTTGCATAACTTATTTCAACAATGGAGTACAGCACGCTACACACCCAAAATGTGCAGACTCGCCTTGACAAAACCCCTCACAGCCAGCTGGGACATGTAGCCAGTTAGAGGCTAAAAATCTAAATGGTTCAGATGTTGTGAATGGGATATAAGACAAAATACGCATTACATGTTGTGCAACTAAGTTTAGGGAGTCGTTGCGCAATTTGTAGAACTGTGATGTTTTTGGTAAATTATATTGCAGCACTTGTGTAGACACCAGTGAGTTAAATGTGAAAATACAATGTTTAATTAATTAATTAATGTCCTAATACACATCTGCAGTTACTGGGAAAACATCGGAATACGAGAGATCAACCTAGTTTGCAACCACGGTCAATTACGAGGGCTATGCTTAAGCCAATATAGCGGCTAAGGGCCTTTAAAGAGATATTCCCACGAGAATTAATTTGCCACAGGGATGAAAGACATTGTTGTTGGAATTGTATGTATTAAAAATATGGTGACTTTCCAAGACTGCGATGCATTAAATAAGCAGAGGATACCATTTTCCCACATGTTCATTTACACATCAAACCCCGAGCATGTACTGATTATTCATCTAATTTAACCCTCATTTTGTCAGGCCAAGGAGAATACTCAAATAACCAGCCACATACTCACACCCAAAACATGTGAAGGAGGAGTAAGGGGCTTCCAGACAGCTCCAAAAAAAACAGACTCGATACTCATGCTTTCAAAAACAAGGACAAAAACACAACAAACATTCCAGAAATGCTTCGCCCGTTGACTGGGCAATGCCTTTATATGGAAACCAGTAAACTCAAGGGTCATTTAACTCTATCGGCTTTCACCAAGGACCATAGTGGGACATGCGTCGCCATGAGTTAGCCATGCACTAAGAAGCCATGCCGTAAGAAGTATAAAAGGAATATATCTGTGCATTGCGTCACTTATTATTGAAGTTCCAATATCCGGCTTTATTCAGCCTTTTTCACCTTAGTTGTGATATCTTTGTTAAAAGGCTTAGATTAAAATAATGCATGGGTTGTTATATAATGTAGTTCTACAAATCCCGCTCCTACTGCAGCAAAACTAAAAACTAAAAGAAATAAGTGGAACACATTAAAAGTAATAATATCGATAGCAAAGAACGAACACGCTAATCTGCACAGGGAAAATAATTTGACCACGGACAGGACCGTAACACATTTGGTGGTGTATTGACAAGTGGTTTTCCACTGGGTGTCATGACAAGAACAAACACAAAGCAAAATATGAATGCAAACTTATATTAAAAAGCATTTTTATTATATTTAATATATAAAAAAAGAGATTTTCCTCACATAGATATGTGGACACAAGCACTTTAGGTCCCGACACAGTGTCTCTATAAGACACAGAGGGACTTTATGGATTCCTCTGTATGACATACAGCCCAGTGTGGGCTGGAAGAGGGAGACGGACTAAATATACAGGATCACTGAAATATGAATGAATAAAACAAAACCACTCCAGGGATGTTTCTGATGAGGATATAACACTGGAACTTTGAAGATCAACAAGCATCTTAAGATGTTCTTGTAGACCATAAATAAAGCCGAAGTTTCCACATTCTTGTCAGACAGAACAAACAGTAATGGGACAGGAAGTGGACTGAGCACAGGAAGCCCCCAAAACAATGCAAAGTAAACCAAAGCGGGTAAATATAGAGTGCCTAGTGCAGGAGTGAAAGAAGATACTACGCTTTAAGACATCATGCCATTTATGAACAAGAACAGTTATCCAAATAAAGCATTTACGACTGAGTTTTTTGTATGTGTAAGTTTGTATACCTTGAAGAAGTTTTTGATTGCTGGGATGTGATTGGCACATTCGGTCCTTCTAAAGTCATCGACATTTTGCCCCACCTGAAGACAAACACAGGAAGCAGACACTTACATTCATGTCATTCCTTTCTCAAGACGAGACAATAAACCAGAAGCAAGACAAATACAAGCAATTTTAGCAAATAACTGTAAAACTAACTAACATGCTTATAAACACTCACCCAGATAATCATTGCGGTCTTAGGGGTTTCGCTGTCAGGACTCCTTATCCTGCAGAGGCCGTACTGTGGCTTGGAGATGTGGAACTTTGATGCGAGCTCGGCCACACCGCCGGCTGTGTGGACAGCAAATGGACAAAGATATAATTATGCACTTTTAAGGGCCATACATTTTCACATCATGCAGTATTGTTTCTATTGGTCTCACAAATTATTTTCTCAGTTAAAACTATTTCTGTTTGAGGCGAGACACGGTAGGTGAATAAGGAACATTTTCAATTTAAAGATATCAATTTGAAACCTTTGCTGAATATTACTGGCATAATCATGAGATAAAAAGTTGTTCTGTAATTTTATGTTTTCATATAAGAATAAAGCGCTTTATGACTAAAAATGCCTAAAATTCCTCATGTTTTCGGCGACGAAATATGAATAACGGATTGAGCCAGATTCAAATGTATAGTTTATTTTGTTGAAATATGAGTTACCAAGACTTTTTCAGAGGGTATTTTGGATATCTTGTTTAGTTTTAAAACAAGCTGTTTTTTAGTGGAAAAATCTGTAAAAATTCAAATTTCGCTGTGTTTGTTGACATTCAAAACTCAATAAATCAGGCTAGGACTTAGATATTAAAAAATCTCAAATCTTCAAAATATTGTTCAGTCCAAGGTTGGAAAATGTGAAATCCATAGATGCTTCTGACGTGGAGAGAAAATGGCCCATGAAATTACTATTTCCTATATAAATCTATGGAGAAACATTGAATCAGTGAAAAGATTTAAACACGTTATTGTGATGATGAGTAGATATATTTTTTAGTTCCCATGTGAAAGCTCATATGTTCAGAAACAAATTTGGCCCAAAACCTGAAAACTGACAAATTTGAGTTTTGCCTACCCTTAATTGGAAAATGTTGAATGCACTGTAGTGTAACTTAAAGGCACTGTATCTATTTTCCATTTTCAAGAAAAAAAAATTTACTTTAAATTGTTTGTTGTGGATCAAAGTTATTCGTAAGTTTCCTAATGAATTCCTAATGTCCCGACACTTTACAAGGATGAATTTATAAGTTTCACTGCTTTTTTGGAAAACAGTGTTCCCAGTAATGTTTAAAAATGTTGCCTCCACCCTGCTAATCGTCTTTAGCATTGGTGCTACTACTGAATTTACAATGGCACATAATACGCCGCTGGATCTGGACGTTTAATCGACGAACTCATGACGGGGGAGAGTTTTCAAACAGTTAGGCTCAAACCTATTCCTCACTCTTGGCAGGCACAAATATCTGCAAATACAATATGTTACAATAGGAGAAAGTGTATTTCACTCTTCTGTGAGTACAAAAAAGAGCCACAGCCCCTTGAAACACACTGCATGTGAGACTGTGCGTGGACATTATGATAAGTTTTCCCAGTGTGATAGTACCGCTCATTCAGGATGCATCAGAGCACATATTTTGACATATGCATTCCATATCACACATGACGGTGCACCTTACCTCCTGAGTCAGCCAGTTTGAGCTTGTTGCTGATTCCATCGTAGACAAACAGTGCCCTGTGGACAGACAAAAGGTCAGCCCCTCAGAAACATGCAATAAAAGTGAATCCCTGACACACTATAATATTCTAAAAATGCCATCTAAATTTACGAACAAAATGGAAAGCTGTTCACAAGATTTATGACACATGCGGAACAATCTTTGACATCTGGTCGTACACGATTGCCAGTGTCTTTCCCTGGGGGGACACAGACGTGGTCAGAAATGTTGAAGCACATATTTTGACGAGAGCAAAGCCTTCTGGGGTGCTGTACATCACCAAATGTCTATAATGTTGTGCTTTTGTTTGTGTTCACTTCCCAGTGGAACCCAGTACGCCTTCCATGTATCAAAGGAGATTTTGCTCTAATTGCGCGGCTTTCTCTGTCAACAGTGATGGATAAAACTAAGATCTTTCCTATTCACCACTGCAGGATTTGTGCAGGTAAAGGCCTGTCCCACCACACCCATCTGTCACATACAGCCTCGCTGCAAAGCACAGTGCCGTTTTCATTTAGTTATTTCTGAATTAATGCTCTTGAAATTTTGGGAAATTCAAGCTGTTTTCTTTTATTTATGCATTATATAAGTCTTTTTTTTATTGATAATATTCATTTTATTGTTTGTATCATATTTATTAACTTACTGACTTTACCCTTATAACCCCCGCCTTAACCCAGCACATTTTCTCCTGTTTGGCTTTAGCCACATCTAAACGTTTCTTAGGCCAGTGCCTCATTTGAAAGCTAAGAGCCGCAAAACTGATCTAAACTGATCTTTTGCGTTTTCATCCCGTTTTAGTCGCTATTTTGACACTTCTTTCAATAAGTTTTTATTTGGTTAATGCCAAACTGGAGAAAATGTGAATGCTCAAAATCACTCTTTACTTGTAGTCTAGGAAAGAAGACTTCTAATCTGCTCTGATCTTAAGCTGCATGTCTGTCTGTCGGTCTGTCTGTCTGTCTGTCTGTCTCTCTGTTTGGGGTAACTGCGTGTGACTAAGCGAGGCCTGTGGAGTGATGAATATGCCGCCCTGACTGTGATGGAGCAGAGTACTTGTGCCCTGATGGACTCCACGGGGCGTGTCGGAAACATCTGTGGGCCGCAAGCTGCTATTACTAGAGATCAGAGGTCAGGCTGGGGGTCTTTGTATGTGCGTGTTTGTCATGGAGACACACAGAGAGCTAGAAGGATACGTTGCAATGTCAGTTCACTGAGCAAAACATTAAATCATTTGTGGTTGAAATTAAGCAGTTTCCGTTTTGACTCTAGCACTTATTCAATCATTGATAAGTACTTATTAATACTTTAAAATTCGTTGAGAGTACTCTGGGCTTATCAGGCTTTGAACAAGCTTGTATTAATCATCACTCTTATTATTTTCTTTCAAGAGAGAGAGAGAACCATGTTGTGCGCTCAAAGAACACTGGCCCAAAGATACCAGTCTCTTTTTACAAGCCGATTGTTGCGTTAATCCTTGCAAACATTCTTAAAGTCTGATTTTATGGCACGGCCTCCTCTCCATCGTTAACCCTGTCAGCGTCCGACTTAGGGCACAACTCTGCACTGATCCCAAGTCCCTACGGCATTCCTTGAGGGCAGTATTCACGAGCCGCCGGGGTCAAAGTTCAAATGTCTCCAGCTCAGAGCGAGGGTCAGAGAGAGGAGACACAGTAACAAAAATGTGAAGCCCTTTTTTCTTTTTTTTTAAACACAAGCCCATTGGTTTGTATTACTTATTTCAATATGAGTGGACCGCACAACATTTCACCCAATAAATACAATTCAATTAAAGCATTTATTTTATTACAGATATTTTTATTGTAGGACCTACGACTGCTGGTGTCGTAGCATGTTGCGTTTTTTTTTTACTAATTAATTGTCAAATAAATAAATAAATACTACGCTGACAGAAAAGACAAAGGGAGAGAGGGATATTGTACATCTAATTACACAATGGAGATCTTTCTTTTTTTTACTCAAAATTGGCTGTAAATACTGTTTAAGTGGCGCTAGCCCGGAGTTAGCTTTGCACGTTAGCCTGTTAGCTTCTTCTTCGTGATTCCATTAGTGTGTATTGGTGGCTCCAACCCGGAGGCAGGGAAAGTTGCAATTGTGGTTTTCTGGCCAGAGACACCAGGAGGAGATAAAAGACCCTTCAATCCTCCCATAAACACTTGTATTACCCCCAGAGGGACTACGGAACGGATTTATTAAGATAAACAAGTTACTGTACTTAGTTCTTCTTTAAAGGCAGATTTATATATAAATATGCAATTTTAAAAAGGTTCCTCATCCAAATCCATTCCCTGATTACTCACTGCAAAAATTGTGTTTTCTGTCCCAAAACAAAAAACTATATATACCGTCCAAAAGTGTGGGGTCACTCAAAATGTCCTTATTTTTTAAAGAAAACAAAAGTTTTTTTTCTCCAATGAGGACAACATTAAATTAATCATAAATACAGTCTAGTCGTTAATGTGGTGAATGACTATTCTCGCTGGAAACGGGTGATTCTTAATGGAATACTTACATACGTGTGGAGAGGCGCGTTTCCAGCCACCATGACTCCAGAGTTCTAATGGTACATTGTGCTAATTTTAAAGGCTAATTTAGGATTGGAAAACCCTTGTGCAATTATGCTAGCACATCTGAAAACTGATGTGCTGATGAGAGAAACTGTAGAACTTTTCTTTGTCTTTTTACGTCTTACAGAAATGTCCTTCTGTTTGACTGAATGACGAGATGAGATTGTGTTGTTGATAAAGTTCTGATGCTTGTTATTTATTAGTAGACCGGGCTTGTGTGTGCCAAAGTAACCTGACCTTACTTTGTTTCAACAACACGATATGGGCCTTGACTATCATGTTCCCACCTTACAATATGCAATTTAACTGAACATGCAACACGTCAAAAGCATTTTGTTTAAGGAGATATATAAATAATGTCTAAAATACTTTTGATTTTGTTACAAAGTGTAACAGAGGACTGCTGTTAAAACAATACAGTATTTGCTCATATTCACAGAAACCTGACACCATAGAAACCTGTTGCAATTGCACTTTGGTGATTTGTCATTATATTGTTTTGTCCAAAGAAACCAAAGGACAAGTTCACACATGGCATTCTGCATGGCAAAAACAGACTCTTACAATGGTTCACCTTCAAACCGTGCCAGTTCTGATCTTCAGTCTGGAAAAGGGAGTGACATTGGAGACAAGGAGGCATTTAAAAATCAGGCTTTGAAAAGCGGTGGGAATAACATATCACATCACAGCAATAACAATGACATCACACTGAAATACTGCTTGTTCTCTCATAAATATACAATGGAGCTCAAGCCGGTGCAAGTCAGCCATTTGTCGCAAATACAAATCCATAAGTAATGCAGACTTAAGTGGGAGTACCATTTTACAATTCACCTGATGAGTAGTAAGTTTATTCTATAGCTTAATCTTAGGTTCTCTGTCTGTCCCAGGTTTAACCATTCATCTCAGAATAAGTAGGTCATAATCCAAGCCTCAGAGCACATTGTGATCGTGTCTACGGGGAAGACTTTTGGCCCCCCAGCCTAAATATCTGCCAAATCACTATCTGACTCCTGTGGCCACTCCTGATGATAAAGGGAGCTGCCAAATAACAACAACAATTACACGGGCATCACATAAAACCATCTGCACCTAAATGCAGTGGTTCGCAGTGAATTGACTGTCTTTGAGAATACTTGTGATGATCAGAATGCAAATATTGGAGCAGCCACAGCTTTTTTGTTTGTTTGTTTGCTTGTTTTGCTGCTCCACCTGTATAGCAATTCATGTCTAAAACATTTAAGCAACAAGCAGAGCCCTGTCCTCTCCCCGTTTCTCCCTCCTGCCTGATGTTTACTGGCCCCATAGTTGCTTTATTCATTCCACTTGTACCAGTGGGGGGGGGGGGGGCGGGTTGAATATGAGAGATTTGTGGTTACGTGTGCAACAACAGTATGATAAACTGAGCTAAAGGCAAAGAATATGAGACAGCAGACTGAGTTTTCAACACGACCCAGGGCTGAGATTAAGGCCTCCATCAGAAGACATTACTCAGCCCCGTCCTGCTGCTGTCCCACATGTGCATTCCCCGCTGACCCCAACAATTCTTCAGGTTTCATATTTTTGGCCTCCCCCCTGGCCTATTCCTTACTCCAGGCTGAGAGGTGACCCGGGCCCCTCTGTTATTTTTAACCTATTCTCCCCGCTCTGATGTCTGCATTTAGGAATACCGCATTTTGGGAGATATCACAGTGTCTACACTTTACACAAATGATCAGTGAAGGCTCTCATTTTAGAACGAACAAAGACAATGACTGGATGAATAAAAGAGCAGCACCAGGGGATCCAGAACTTGAGCAATATGAGTACCAAATAAAACAACAAATCTAACTATGAGGCAGTTATCCACAGTTCCACCCTGCCATTTCGGGTTATTTTGTGTTGTCATTCATCCAAGAGTGTGTTAAGTATGAACTCACAAATAGGCCTCGAGACAAAAGCAGAGCACTTGAGCTCACTTTAATGTTTAACAGAAGATTGACTGCAGCGTTTGAACAGCAGAAAATTGTATCTAAACAATAGAAGTGTCCCCGGTCCACCCAGCTTTCTGGACAGACTTATCTGCAGAACATTTGTCAGGGCGGAGGACACTGCCATCTCAGGAGACTCAAATAGACCACTGAAGTTATTTAGTCTGGACGCAGCGATAAATAGTCAAGGAAAATGACAGAGTTGATAAAGAGCAGAGATTATATGAGAGAACAGTGGATTTATGCAGAAAAGCAACACAACGCAGGGACGTTTAGGGGGGGGGGGGGGGGGGGGGGCAGGCCGGTGAGAGGAGAGGAATGTTGCAAGGAGGTGGGGAGAGGGAAAAATGTCGTTTTTTGCCAAATATCTAGTGAGGGAAGTTTAGAATATTACCATCTAAACAAACAAGTCATTAACAGTGTGCCAAGGAGGAAGGAGTGCAGGCAGGCTCATGGAAAATGCGTGTGTGTGTGTGTGTGTGGGGGGGGGGGGGGGGGGTTAAAAAGTGTCTATGGCAAAGTCGTAATACCCCATGAGAACTCGAACAACCGAACATAAGAACATGAGACTGTGAACAGAAGACAATAAAGCGTGAGCATAGCTTTGCAGAAGGTACCAGTGCGTTGCAGGGATAACAGTTCGCCTAGTGTTACACAAGTTAATCCACACTCCACAGCAGCCAGTCATTGTGTAAGCAGAGCCACACACGTACCAATTATTCAGAGACCACATTTTCCTCCGTGAAACTCAATCCGCAGGCACTAGCGAAAACTTCACAAGACTTTATGTAACGTCTTAAATGCACTTTAAATTTTAAATAAAAGGTACATTAATGCCAAACCAGAGTTAGCTGATTTGATACACATTAAGAATGAATGGACGTTGTACTTCTACATAACTGAAGACAGCGATTTGCTCATTACGACCATTCAAATTAGGGACGTCTCAAATGTAAATAATTATTGGCGAAACAAAATGGAATAGAAGGTCATGATCACAATGATTAAAATATTACCTGAGAATCATCAATTTAAGACCTTTCTTTTTTTGTAAAAAAAACAAACACTTGTTTTGGTTGTTTTCAACATGCGGAAATAGTATGGTGCAGTGATATTTGTATGTACTTTGCACTTTTTACTTTTCACGCTAAATATCACCTTGGTATCAGCTCCACCAAGTCTGAAAATAATCCCAAATACTCCTAAATTTGACTAAATGATGCCTAAACTGAAGGGAAACAGAAACACCAACATTAAAACATTATGTTATCTCTAATAAAAATGTATAAAATGGTAAATTGCAGATAACTCGCAGCGCCACCAGAGAAAGGCCAACAACCATCTGTGGCACACATTTTGAGAACCATTGGTAGAGAATAGTCCTCTTGTACTCGCGCAGTAGCAGCCTGTCAGAGCATATTTCTAAAAGGTCAAAGAGACATTGGCCAATGTGATGCTTTTCTATGGCCTAACAAAATTCACTACAGTGAGGAAGACACAGATACTGTAAAGGAATAATGGTGTGCCGAGGGTCGAAAATCAAGTGAACAGTAGAGAAAATCTTTAAAGCTGTGTTCCATTGGGATATCTCAGGCATTTCCTGTGCATGCTGTCTCACACTACATACAAAAACACCCTCACATCCTTCAACATTAGCAACTCGAATATTGAACTATCATCTCAAAGTTAATGCACAGCTTAAGCAAGGCTCCACTGGAGTTTTCTGAACACCACAAACCAAAGTAGAAAACACTTTGTTAATTTACAGTTTAGCCACATATCAGTTGGCTTAGTTCCCTTTGATGAATTAAAGAATGGATTCATATCACTGAAACTGTGCGATGGATAGATCCTGTCCATTCTTCTTCTTTTTTTTCTTAAGGGGCAAATTACACTCACAATTCAATTTAATGCATGCATTTTTGTTTGTTTGTTTTCCAAATATCTGCTACAGGTCATAAGATGATGTGATTTGGAAAGCAACACAAACATGCACTCCTGCTGCAAGCAAATCAAGTCTAAAATGCCCCTTAAAATGTTTTCATTCCTAGTTTTTTTTTCCAAACCTCTTCCCTCACTCTTCTCTCAGTCCAAAACTTTCCCACCAGTGTCGCCAGGACAACACAGCCCACCGAGTCTACCCACAAGCCCCGTCCCATCCTCACCAAATGAACAAACAAGGGCAGAGGAAACAAGGAAGAGAGACCTTACATCAAGCTGTAATTTACGTAATTTACGGTGCAGAAGTTGAGGGCTTGTGTTTAGCAATAGCGCCCCTTTGTAACCCCTCTGTAACTATGGTGAGCTGAGGTTAACAGCGAGAGGTTACCTGCAAACACAGCTGACACCTCTCACTGTCAGAGATCAATCCATTAGTCAATCACACTTTACATGTAAAGTGCATTTCATACATTTCATGGAACACAAAGGGCTTTACAGATAAATAATCAGAGTGCTGGCATAAATAAATAGGCCTAAGAAAAACAAATATCAGTTCAAGGCTAAAGTAAAAAGGTGGAGCATGTTCTTCAAAACATGAACGATCTCTGTGGCCCTGAGCTCCTCCGGCTGTTCCAGAGGCGAGGGCCAGAGTGAGAGTATGTCCCTGACTTTGGGGATGATTAGGAAACGCCAGCCGGAGCACCAGCAGTTTCATAGGGTAAAAGCAATTATGATAGATAAGAAGGCTCAAGACCATTTAAAAACATTTAAAAAAAAGAGAGATGCAATAATAAAGATATAAATGAACAGAATTTATCATTAAATTAAGGTCATTAATTGTACAAGAAAAACGTGTACACCCATGCACATGTACTGTATGTGTGGAGGTACCGTGTGTGCCGGTAGGGGTATGTATTTGCGCATGTATGTACTGTATATGCCTACAGCACGGGTCAACTGTTTGGAAACACTTTGTATGTATCAGATTTTCTATATTTTCACCACTATTTACATTGTGTGATTCTCTTTGAAAACATTACATTTTGAATGAGCACATGGGATTATGTGGGAAACAAAAAAGGGGGAAATAACTCGAAATATGTTTTGTATTTTAAATTCTTCAAAATTGCCACCCTTTATTTTTGGCATTTACTCAGTGAGCTTTATAAGGAAGGAAGAAGAACTCTCTTTATATGGGGCCTTTCTCATACATAGTCACAGAGCGCTTTACATGAGACAATTTTACATTCACTCCAAACGTGTGCAACGCAGTACTCAAATCAAAAGGCTATTTTGAAGAATTGATGTCAACTTTGTGAAACATAATTCTATGTGTGTCCAATGAAAATCTATTATTTCTAGTCTTGAAATAAATACGTAAAAAAGTGTTTCCAAACTTTTGACCAGTGTATGGGGTATAGATGTGTAAGTAGATAAAAATCAATGTGATCAATGTAAATATCAATTTGCTTTTATTTTTATTATAATTTATTTGTATATCTTTATTTGTTTTTGTTTGTGTGTTTGTCTGATTGCTTGTTTCTTTAGAACACACGGAGCACAAAAAAATAATAATATTGTGTCCACAAAATGCAATGCTGAATGTTCTGAAAGTTGAAATTATGAACACATTGTCGACACAATAAAAAAAATATTATTGTTTTTTTTAAAGAGAGAGATGCAGCTACAGGCCATGGCAAACGTCTTTCAAGTGGTTTTGAGTTGTTGGAGCTCATATCTGTGCACAGATATTATGAGCACAGATATGCTCATATATGTGCTCATGAAACACATTTACTACAAATCTAATCAATTGTTCCTGCAAGCAAATATCCGCATGTTGACAATCTGCAGATACATGTTTTGACAGTTCGGATCCCAGATCAGCCTAAAGACACAATAGAATAAAGGTCAGGATGAGTTACATAATAAAGCCTATTTTGACTTTGAAAATATAATATTGCTATAGCCAATTTGTGTGTTGTTGCGTTCCAGATTTCCTCAGATCATGCTGCTCTGTTTATTCTATCCCAAAGCTGGGTTGGAGGACATATTCCTCAGAAGAATGTGCCCGGCTGGCCCTCTTTTGTTGTGCTGAGCAGATTTGTGTTAATTCTTTAATAAAGAGGCAGCTGTGTGGGAGTTGACAGGGAAGCCCAGCACAAACTGTCTCCCTTTAGCTCGTACTCCTAGAGCCCAAAGCAACCGTTTTTTACACGGGCACAACACTGCTGGAACATGAAATCCACAGAGTTTGTTTGCAAAAGTGAACACACCGTCAATATCAGAATCACAAAATCCTTAATGCTCTCAAAATTGACAGTGCACCGTTCAAAATAGCACTCAGATTTTTGCTTTTCTGAAAAACGCCATTTGAGTTTACAATAATGCAAAGAAACAGATACAGTATTGTATTGTGTTCTGCTATTGTGGGCACAGAGATGAGAGATTTGCACTGGAAACTATTTGAGTGTGTGGCTGGAGGTCAGCCATTGTGTCTCAGCAGAAGGGAATCAAATGTGATTTTCAGGACTTTGTTTCGTTTTTGCGCTTTAAAATAGAAATACTTGTGTTTCTAATCAACAAACAGCAGCATGTTTGCATGATTCACCTCGAACATCGTAGCTCGAGCACAATCAAATATGCTGCAATCAATTTACAACTTGAAAGGCCCTAAGTACACACCAAAATATAGTCTTTCTCAGTCATGCCTCATCTTGCCAGCTGACCTACTATTAACTTTGTGATTCAGCCTAAACCTAAATCTAAGTCCAAACAGTATTTAGCTAGGCAGTAAGCACTGGGTTTGTGTGGCCTATGGTTTTCCTAAACAAAGCTAGGTATAATAGCTATTACTGTATCTATCATAGTTGTCAGATTCCTAAATGCCACCCACACTCAGGCTTTTAAACAGAGCTTTGCAAAGTGAGAATGATACACATAAATTAAATGCTGCCATTTTGGTTTTATTTATATAGCACCTTTCACAGTCACAAAGCGCTTTACACGATCCAATAATGTTTCCATAAATCGATGAACAAAGCGGAACTTGTGATAATGCAGAAGTAGATGGTTCCTCAAAACCTATTTTCTCTCAGGGGTAAAATAAACACTCTTGTTTAAAGCTACAGCTCTTATTAATATCTGCAGCCAGTGGGTTTTAGGCCAGTGACATAAATATAAAAGGGTTTTGTCTATTTGCTCTATGACTTGTAATCTCTTGTATCCCGGGCCTAAACAGACAGGCTCATCCCATCAGTGTAACTGTAACCCCAGTCTTCTGAGCTTTCGCTTAATCATGCATGAGCCTGCTCTAAGTCTGACAAGTAGAAGCAACTCAGCCACCCGAGGCCTTATAAAATAAAACGTAATACTTATAATCAACTCGAATCTGTCTAGTTTATGGTGTGTCTTTTCAATAATTAGAACCATTTTGATACAATGGAAAGTGGAAAAAAGATCCGCACAACTGAAAAATGCTCACCAGTTTTTATTGCTCACACCAGACCAAACCATTTTTATACAACATTAGATTTCAGATTGACCAGTCTTTGCAAGCATATTTTTCTGCCGTCTATTAAAAAAATAATCCTTCTCGGTGCAATAACATTCATCACCAAGGTTCTTGTTGCTGTTTATTTCATAAGTAAGTAAGTGAGTGCTTTATTTGTCATTGCACAACCGTACAACGAAATTGTGTTCAGGTGTTAGTCCTGCAACTGAGCACACATTTATATCAAATATTTGAGACAATATTATTTAGGGGGAAAGTACATTTATTGCCACAATCTTGTCTTTTGAGACATCCAGGACCGTGGGTGTTTGCTCACAAAGTACAACCGCCTAAACACTCATTATGTTGTTTATATATTTCCACATAATCACTAGTTCCTTGTAACAAAGTGATAGTCCTTCCCACTGGATGAGAAAATACTTACCCTAATTTTCCCACTACCTCCATTCCTCTGACCTAAAGACCATAGAAAGCATACAACTTTAATGATCCATGTAAAACTGTTTAAGCCATGCCTAACTGTGTTGGGGGCCTGTGTAAATTTGCTTCAAAAAACCCAAAATAAGACAGTCGTGAGGCATTTCAAATGTCTCCGGCCATCCTGATGCTGGGCATAAAACTCAGAGAGAAGGAAGCACTGAGGAGACTCCTCTCTCCTACAAAGTCTGCCCACAAAAGGTCTGTTTCCCATTCAGTCCACAAGGTCATTAGATAATACAGCGAGGGACCTGAAGGCCAAGCAGTGGGGGTGGGACCATTGAACCAAACATGCACCCCCACCTTGATCCATGCCAACTGGGATTCAATTGCGACGTATAGTTGTACTCAAACTCCCATGCAAACTTCCTCACAGCACTGAGAAGTTAACATCTGTCTTGCTCAGCTGTTTGACAGAATCATGACATCATAACACTCCCCCTTCCCTTTCCACCTCCAAACAAGCTCAAAAGTAGGCCACTTCTTTTCCCCCTTTTCCCCGCAACTGAAATAAATTCATGTTTTTGAGTTTAGCGCCTAGATGGCTTTGGCATTGTACAAAAACTGTGGCGTTTGAGCGAATGAAAAACGAACAAACATAGATCTGGTTAAATTCTTGGTTTGTAAGTGGAGAAAAGAAAGACAGAGCAAGATGTGGCAGTGCAGTTATAAAGTTATGAACTCGTGTGTTCTTTGTCAAGATTCTCCCAACTGTGAGTCATGACCCTGGGAAAATCTTGTAACTGAGTTGGTTGAAAGGACAACTTCCTTCATGGATAAAGACTAATGAATTGAGGGAAACAATTTTAAGTCAGCACATCCTAATTTACATGATTGCCCTTCTGAGTGGATGCCATGCATTCGCAGTAGTGTCTTGTTAACGAGCTCCCCCCGAAAGACAACCCTGTCAATGATCAGCACACCAGCAGAAACTCGATCCCCTGAAAGACAATAGCCGAATGCAGTGCAGAGAGCTGCTGGCCAGGTGCTGCGCGCAGAGACGCACCAGACGCCAGACGTGCGTAAAAAGACCATCAACGTCTTACATTTAAGTTCATACATGATATGAGCAGTGTTTCCCCTGAGCTCTCCAGACTAATCCATAGATGTGAAACCACAGAAACCAATACAACAACAAACGTCAAAGAAGTTTCTTGATCATCAGCATCACATTTGCGCAGAGGGGAGCAGTGTGCTTTCGAGGAGGCTAACGTGTTTGTTTATGCAGGATGTAGTGTGGTTTACCAGTCGGCGGATGAGCGCGGGTTGAAAATATCTTCCTTTGCCGTGAGCAGCGACAGGCTGTAGGTATCAAGGTTGACCGTTTGCGTGCTCATCGTGCCAAACGTTTCCAGGGCACCCTCTCAAGTCCTCTCTTCATCCGCCGCCCCCGACAACTATTCGGGCTTTGGCGTAACAGTGTAACAAGCAGCGAGGACCAAACACCTACGGTCAGCGCGACAGAAGAGGCATGCAGTGTCATGTAGCGAATTAAGTTCCTAGTGAAGTGGGGAGATCGTTGCAGGCGCTGCGCACTCCCAGTGTGCAGGGGAGGACTGCCAAATGCGTGCAACTCTTTGTGCACTGGGGTAGAATAAGTTTTCAACAAAAGCCCCACCTCCTGTCGGGAGAGTGGAAGGCGTAATGACTTCTCTGGCTGCTGGGTCATCGGGGAGGAAAGTGCTACCCACCGTCTAACCTCCATCCACGTTAACGAGGTCTCACATCCTGGATATTGAACTATATCACAAACATCCAGTGTTTAGCATTGACACATAATTTTTCTCCAGTTCGACTTTACCCATTTGAAAGCTAAGTCCTACAAAGACTATTTTGATGCTTTTTCGTAGCTTTTTTGTTTATTTATTTTTATCACTTTTTTGTTGTAACTTGTTAGTTGCGTTTTTGGCGCCTTTTCACCCTTGTTAACGTCTCGTCTTCCGCCGCAATTTTGACTCTTTCTTTCAAGAAGCTTTTCGATTTGGGTAAGGCTGAACTGGAGAAAATGTAATGGTAAATGGTCTCAACTTATATAGCGCTTTTCCACCGACGTTAGGCACTCAAAGCGCTTTACAGCAAGGATCCACTCACCCATTCACACTCTCATTCATACGCCAATGTACGCAGACACTGGATTAAGGTTAAGTTAGAAGTTGTTTGGTTCCTTTCATGTCCAGAATAGGTATCAAAATGTGACATTTGTTTCTACAATTTGTGTCCTCACACTTTGATGAATTGTCATGTCACTTTTAAATAACTGCACAAATCTGTCTCCATAATTAGTTGTGATCTATTGTTATGCAGCTATAAAAAAAGAAAAAAGAAAATGAAAGCAGGTTTGTGATATTTCTATTGGAGGTTTTTTAAGGAGCTGAAAGGGTGCCAAGCCAACTGTGCCAGTGCCAGTGCCTTGAGAGGGCTGGTTCTTGGCAGACTCCATAGACGCCATTTACAGTGTCACTGTGGGGGAGAAGAGACCAAAATGGGAGGTGAGTCTGAATCAGGCGGCAACTGCACAGGCCTAGTCTTAACACTGCTGGATTTGTTGGCAAAGTTAGATGAATTGTCACATCATGGCACTAGATAAAATGTTGTGTTGTTGCATTTCATATTGAAAGCTTAACAGGTATTGCAGCAGCACATAACATCCCCTTGCCACATTATTCTTCCTCTTCCTGCCATTAGAGGCCCCTGCCCCAGAGACACTTAGTCCAGTAATGTGGACAAACTGTTGTACTCGTATGCCTGTCTTCAAGGGGCTTTGGCATTTCCTTTGGTCCACAGCATGTCCAATTATCACAGACGTCCTGCCTTCCTCATGTAGAAGAATTGACTGAATTACTCTTTTATATTTCTTTTAATGAAATACCCTATTCAATCAATCAGTCTCTCATGACATAGACAGTTCCTTATTATGTGTTATATAAGGAACTGGCTCTGTGATGTTGGAGGAAGTTTTTGGAGAAAAGAGAAACGCTATTAAACAAACAAATATAAATGAACTGTTTGTGAAGGCTCATTTTTGTCCAGAAAGTATTTGTCTACGTAGTATCTAAGGAGAAGCTTTAGTGAAAAGAATAAAGAATAGCCTTTGCCTTTTGGTGACAGAAAATGTCAAGTGCTCTGTAGTAAGAATTTTACATCTGACTCTATAAATAAGATGGAAGTTGCTGAGTGGCTCTGTCTATCCTCCTCCGGGTATTAGGCTGCTGAGCTCAGTAAAGGAGTGTTGTTATTGTTTTCATCAAGCTGTAATGGGTTTGTGCAGGGAGATTAAAAATAAACATGAACTTCAATATCTCTCCGTTGTTGCTCCTATCATTCATCCTTGCATCCAGCTTTTGCCGATTCATTTTATGAAGGTCACAGGGTACTTGAGTCTGTATGAGTAGCTTTGTGCATAATGCGGTGAAATCCTCGTTCATGGGAAGCGTCGGTGCTTTGAGGTCGAAAAACTGAAATGCTAAATATGAAATATAAAATGATGCCATACTTACATGCTATTGGTCTATACTTTGAGAGGAAAACTGGGCGCCCTATCAGGATGCTTGCAGATGAGGTCACTCCACAGCTATGCACTTTCACAACACCCTTTAGAGTCCCTTTTACTCTCCTCGCCCCATTAGAAGACCACATGTGTCCAGGAAGGTGCCACATACCTTTTTTCTTGAATTATCACCCATTATCTCACCTGTGCCCAACAGCAGCTACTCAAATGTATAGGAGAGTTGAGATGTTATAGCTTTGGGGCCATTACATTTAGATATTGTACAACTCGTTTTATGATTTTAGTTTCTCTTTATAAATTACTTTGAACATCTTATTATTTAGGTGGATTTTCTTTAGAGTTGGAAAAAAGTTGGCTAATAGTGATGGTGCCAATGAGTTATTTTTTCTTTCCCCTCTGAAGACATTCTGTTGTTGTCTCATGTTCGTTTTTAACTTTATCACCAAATGACTGTGAAATGAGGATCTCTTTGTGTTGTCTTGGGGGAAGTTGGAGAGATGGGAGCCAGATGTGGTGACATCATGGTGTCTCTCCTCTGTGCTCTCACAGAGTGAGACAGTTAAACCAGAACATTTGTCGGAAACGAGACTGGAACGAATGACAAAGCAAATGACACAGCAGCTTGGTGGTTACTTAGGGCATCAGTATTATATTCTCATCTGTCATGTTTATTTAAGTGAATTAGAAAGACATTTAGAAAATGCACATGATCGCTTTAACAAGACTGGACATATCAAATCATGTTAAACAATAAAGAACCTGCTGTTTATTCTGCAAATACTGATTTTCTTATGGAGTGATGTAGCTTGTATCTACTAGAGGGTGGTTGTACTAGTTTAACCTATCCCCTTTTATCAAAGAAAGGTCATTTAAGTTTTTGTACATATTTCATAAACATGGCCTATTTGTGTTATGGGAGGTAGACATGTTCAAATTATACATTGATTTTGCAGTAACAATTGTAGTGATGATTATTCACAAATATAATGTTTACATTTTTGGTTTTGACTCTCAATACAATTCAGAATCAGAAAACAGAATGAGACTCACACTTAAACTTGCCATTCTACAGCAATAAGACAAAAAGACCCTGGGGGAACAAAGCAAAGCATTCTCCCTATTTCTACCTTCAAAAAAATCCTTATTATGGGCTAATGAGTTTTAAAAATCAGTTATATCCATCCATCTTCAAACAGGTCCTAGGTGAAGGGTCAGACAAAGAGCGGTTCAGAAGAAGCCCCTTATGAGAGACCAACAGGCCCGGTTAGAATCGTGAGGCCGTCCTTCTGTGGATCCACCACCGGCAGGAGGAGCCATAAGGTGCTGGTGCAATGTGATTTGGGCAGCTCCAACGTTCTCTGCGGTCCTGAGCTCCTCCTCAGGAGACGCACCAGAGAGGCCGATGTGTTTTAAACGAGTTAAAAGAATAGTGTGGTCGACTGTATCAAAAGCGGTGCTCAGATCCAGTAGAACCAACACTGTGACCTTTTAGATTATAATTTAATCTAAAATCATTTAAGATCTTTAAAAGGGCTGTCTCGGTGCTGTGGTTTACCCTAAAGCCAGACTGGAATTTCTCAAGGACATTATGTGCAGTAATAAAATCATTAAGTTGGATAAAGACAAGTTTTTCTAAGATTTGGCTTAAAAATGGTAAATTGGATACCGGTCTAAAGTTGTTAAAATCATTACAGTCCAAATTGGTCTTCTTCAGCAGGGGCCTCACCACCGCCCCCTTAAAGGCAGCAGGGAAGACCCCCGTCTGAAGAGAGCAATTCATCATGTGTAAAAGTTCATCTTTAAAGGATTCATAACATTTTAAAAAACGGGGTTGAGACCGGGTCTAAAAGACATGTGGTGGGCCTCACTGAAGAGAAAACTTTATCAAGCATCTCAGCATTAACCTAGACAAAACTGTGCAGTGTTTCTTTTGGAACAAATAGACAACCAGATGTATTTAAAGCCGTGTTACTTTGGTTAGATAAAATATTACATCTGGGAAGTGAAGAGAACTGATTATTGTGGAAAAGAATGTATTTCTTGCATTTCTTATTGCTGTATTGTTGGTCTTTTGTTGAGCACGGAATATTTGATAGTTTATTGTTATTTTGAATTTCCTCCATCTCCTCTTGGCCTTCCTGCAATTTCTCTTGAGTTGCTTTAGCTCCTCGTTTCTCCAGGGGGAAGGGGTTTGGGATTAATCTTTTTAAGTTTGAATGGTGCAACTGCGTCGAGGGCGATAAATAGTTTACTGTAAAAATTGTTGACAATAAAATCGCAGTTAGCAGATAAAATCACAGGAGGAATTTGTTATAAAGTCCATCCATCCATGCATTTTCTTCCGCTTTATCCGGGGCCGGGTCGCGGGGGCAGCAGTCTCAGCAGAGATGCCCAGACTTCCCGATCCACGCACACCTCCTCCAGCTGTCCTGGGGGGACCCCGAGACGACACCAGGCCAGCTCGGAGACATAGTCCCACCAGCGTGTCCTGGGCCTTCCACAAGGCCTCCTCCCAGTGGGGCATGCCTGGAGCACCTCCCGAGGGAGGCGACCAGGAGGCATCCGGAACAGATGCCCTAGCCACCTCAGCTGGCTCCTTTCGACGTGGAGGAGTAGCGACTCAAGTCCGAGCTCCTCCCGGGTAACTGAGCTCCTCAGCCAATCTCGGAGGGTGCGCCCAGCCCCCCTGCGAAGGAAACTCATTTCGGCCGCTTGTATTCGCGATCTTGTCCTTTCGGTCATTACCCAGATCTCATGACCACAGGTGAGGGTGGGAACGTAGAACGATCGGTAAATCGAGAGCTTTGCCTCAGACTCAGCTCCCTCTTCACCACAACAGTCCGATACAGCGACCGCATCACTGCTGACGCCGCACCGATCCGTCTACCGATCTCACGCTCCATCCGTCCCTCACTCGTGAACACGACCCCGAGATACTTGAACTCCTCCACTTGGGGCAAGGACACCCCACCAACCTGAAGCGGGGAAACCACCTTTTTCCGGTGGAGAACCATGGCCTCAGATTTGGAGGTTCTGATCCTCATCCCGGCCGCTTCACACTCGGCTGCAAACCGCCACCAGTGCGCGCTGGAGGTCCTGATTTGATGAAGCCAACAGAACAACATCATCTGCAAACAGCAGAGATGAAATTCTGAGGTTCCCAAACCGGACACCCTCCGGCCCCTGGCTGCACTTAGAAATTCTGTCCATATAGGTAATGAACAGAACCGGTGACAAAGGGCAACCCTGGCGGAGACCAACGCGCACCGGGAACAGGTCTGACTTACTGCCGGCAATGCGAACCAAGCTCCTCCTGCTGCGGTCATACAGGGAACGGACAGCCCTTAGTAGAGGGCCCCGGACCCCATACTCCCGGAGCACCCCCCACAGGGCACCACGAGGGACACGGTCGAACGCTTTCTCCAGATCCACAAAGCACATGTGGACTGGTTGGGCGAACTCCCACAAACCCTCGAGCACCCGATGAAGGGTATAGAGCTGGTCCAGTGTTCCACGACCGGGACGAAAACCGCATTGTTCCTCCTGGATCCGAGGTTCGACTATTGGCCGGATCCTCCTCTCCAGCACCCTGGAGTACACCTTACCAGGGAGGCTGAGGAGTGAGTTGTTATAAAGTATCAATTAATTTTGCAGCCACTTCAGGGGTGAGTCTACGTTTCCTCACAGTTTTTGCCAAGGACTAAAACACAGTATAGGTCAGAGACGGCCAGGTCGATAACAGAGGACACAGTAGTGGACAGGCCATACGTGATGACCAGGTCCAGACTGTGCCCGTTCTCGTGACGTGTTGGGTGAAATCCATATAATTAAGAACATTAAAAAACTCAGCAGAAATGGGGTCTAAAACATTGTCTATGTGTATATTAAAATCACCGGTTAAAATGATCATATTAAAGGAGCTATGTAAAATTGACAGAAAGTCTGAGAATTCATTAATAAAAAGGGGGCATCTTTTGGGCGGTCTATAGATATAAAATCGGGGGGTTACTAAAGATAATTGTGTGGTGCTCAAAACCCGTGTATTGATCAAATAAAATAGGTTTGGTGGCAAGAGTATTTGTGCTTATAGAGGCAGTGCCATCTCCCCTTTTTTCCATTTCTGGTTGAAAAGGCACTGCTAAAATTAGGTGGAGAGGCCTCAGCAAGACCGGCATTTGCATCCGCACCCAGCCAGGTTTCAGTTAGAAACAAACAATCAGGATTATTGTCTAAAATCAAATCATTCACAATAAAAGACTTATTCGGCAGAGAGTGTACATTTAAAAGAGCCATGTTCACTGTGGTCGGGGACTGAGTATTTAAGGAACTATGTGATGACTGAGCTTTGGTGAGAGGTCTGAGGTTATTAGAATTAACAGTGCGAGTATTCTTACCTTTGGTGCGCTCTCTGCTGATAAAAACAGGAATATCCGTTATGGTGGGTGTGGAGGAAGCATGGCATCTTCATCTGAAAATGTATGCTTCCCATATGCAGTTTAAAGCAATCCAAGTAGCGTTGTAGTGCCTTTAAAAAACGTAACTTGATCACATTCTAAAAATAAAAGAGGGCCTTTACATATGAAATGCAAAGGAGACAAAGGAGGAATCCAACCCTGCAATCTGAGAAAATCGTGCGGACAACACATACATTTTTTTGTTTAATTAATTTTTTTATTTTTTGCAAATTAGGAAGTGTGTGGTATTATATCTTATTAAAGCTGATTACATTCTAAAAACATGACTTCTAAGGCCACTACATGTAAATGAAAACAGTAGACATGTTTAAAACATTACCAGTTTTAATAAACACATGTCAAACATTAAAATACTGAAATGGCAAAAAGAAGCTTTTTTATCGTATTTTCTCAACATTTTTGTACAAATCAATGGTTTAAAAACATTACAAATCTTAAGCTTCAAAACATTTTTGCAACAGCAGCAAAACATTCTGATTGTTGTGATGTTTGTCAGCCCTTGACAGTTTTGTTGTGTACAGTGTGCTCTTTTGCCTTTTATTGTAATATACACAACAGAAGTGGTAGTAATAATAAAAGTTAAAACCCCTATTGTATAAGTAATCGGGAACAAAGGTGCATCATAATACTACAGAGTTAATACCATCCACTTTAAGAACAGAAAAGACCAGAGATTAAACACCATGACGGTATATGAACACTGCCCATTAACACTGGGCCTCCTGTGCACACACTTTAATACATAAAGCATGGTGAGAAGTTTACCTTTTTACAAAGAGAAAAGTCTGTTCAAACTTGCAACACTGCTGTATGTTGAGTTAAAGCGCAATTTTAGATGGTCTCCTTGCAAGATTGCAATATAATTCTACCAGTCACATTATATGTGTATATGAGTGATTCATTTGGTTTAAAGAGAAGAAGACCAAGAGAAAATAGACAAGAACTGGGCATGTCCATTTTGTAGTGATAGCTACATAGCATGACATACAGGCACCTTAATGAATGCAACATTGGAGAAACACAGCTTCAACTGCCGGGTCACAAATATGACAAGTAGCATCTTAGCACAGACATTGTAGACATGCGTGCGGAAGTTTTCATAATGTGGTGATGGTGCCTCTTGAATGTCTAAAACAAATGAGTCAAAAGCACAGGCCAGCGGAGTGATACTGTACAGAAGTGAAAGCTGCCGGTGCCTGCTGTTCTGTTTCTGTGCTCTGTGTTTCTTGGCTTCATTAACTCCTTTGAGCCCAGAAAGCTGCAGGTGCAGCATCTATACACAGCCCAAAGAGTGAGGTTTTACTCAAGGCACAGAAAAGAAGACTCCTAATAGTAAAGACACAGCTAACACACCTTACTGTATGTTAGTAGAATAGTGGCCTTCATTTAACAGACTTTGGCCAGTAGGTGTCAGTGTAGTTTTACATTTATACAGCGCAAGTTAGGGTTCACATTGTCCCATAGCCAAAGCCATTTCTGGCAGAGAAACCATTCTCACAAGCACTGAAAAACACAACTCAAATATTACGATATCCATGTGCAATTAAACTTTAAAAACCCATATGCCTATGAAGTGAATGGTGGAAGAAACATGTGCCATGCTGCTTTACTCGCTTACTCATCCAAATGCTGCTGTTTAGGTATTACTTTCATAGAAAAAGTTACTGGTAACAGCACCTTAAGATTGGAAACCAAAAACTTTGGTTGAGAACCCATCAGTTGGATTTGCATATTGGGAACCTCTAGGGATGTGCTTGCCTCACAAAATATGCTATTATTTAGTGAAACACATTTGTTGTGCATAAGCACATTATAGCACATTAAAAGCTACAGTAGATTTGAACAACAACTGATTTTCAGGGTATAGGTATAGCATGCTACAATCGTCAAAACAAAGAGTACATAAGAGACTATTTGTGTCAAGCACAGATACAGTTATAAACATAAACAAAGAAAGTGCATTTCAACACCAAGTGTCATTGTAAAGATAATAGGCAAATAAATTCAAAACTAACTGTGCACCATCCCAGCACTGAGACCAGCCAGTGCTAAACTCTTTTAGACTGCAGGAATCAACCTGTCAAACCATCACTTGATTTGCTTCCTCTCTAAAACTTGAGTGGATCTTTTAAACTACAAATGATTACAATCTGAAATAAACTCATCAATTTAAGGCCAACGTTGCTTGTTACAAATAGAAAGGTTTAAAAGAAGGCCATCTGTCAGAAAGTCTGTGACTAATAGACAAAGGTGCTCTGCGGGCATGGCTCAGGTTGGCTCAGAAGACCTCTCAGAGTGATAGAGTACAATAATACAACTCCATCACCCTTTGAATGAGATTATTGTAAATTAAATTCCACAGAACCAGTCTGCAGATTCTATCTGAGAATTTATACGTAACTACGGGTCTCCTACCATAAGGCACATACGCTGTAGGAAAATAATTACAGTCAGAAAATCCTAAGACCCGCTCAAACTAAAAAATCAAATATACAGAGGGAAATATACAGAGGGAGACGGCTATTTGAAAATTAAATTGCACGTGGATAGAAAATGTATTCTATTGTACATGTTTATATGTGATGTTCAAACAGATTGGCCCAGGTTTAGCTTTTGCTTCACTTGCAGATAATTCAAAGAGGAATTTCCTCATTTCTCACTCAAGTCTTGTGAGATCCTGTCTACCTTCTATTTTTGCAGCTGACAACAACTTTGACACATATCCCAAGGAGAACACACCACGTGCCTCACACCGTCTATCTTTCTCCAGCAGTCACACTGGTAATGCTAAGGGGCACACACCCACAAATAGAACAATGTGTTAATGGAAAGTCATCGCCACAATGTTTTTTCACATAAGCCCAAAGAAATTAGCACTCTTTACAACAAATCTGATTTTCTCTCACCTGCACTTAACTTGTTCAAAACGCCAATTTAATCACGATCAAACACTACTTTCTGGTTAGGAAGAAATATAGAACAAAATGCAGCAGAGATTCTGGGATGTTAAATCACTTCACTAACCCTTAGTAACCTCAGTGCACTGTTAGCATTATGTGAAGAAACGTAATACTTTCAGATTTCAAATAACCGCCATAACTGTTTTTGTAGTAAACTCCAAGACTCTCTAGAGACTATGTCAATAAAATAACAAAAAGCACCATTTTTAATTCCAAGAGTGGAAAAATAAAATGGAAGGCAGTATGTATCATTGATACCAACCCAAAATAAACACAATCTTACAGTAAGCACTTATTCTAAATCTTCTAAATATACGTAACACGTAACGTAACCTACCACCCTTTGCTAATAAGTATATGTAACGGGAATATGTGGATGGAAATAAATCACAGCTTTGTTTTTTGCAACACAAGAATACACACACCCATGTCTTTTGTTTGACTAGATGTAAAATTAATTTCTATCAAGATTAAGTCAGTGCTGCTGTGGCCCTGAGTAGCGTAGTACTTTTGCGAATCTCCTGTTAGTAGTGGTCATTGTCACTTAGAGAGCATAGACAGTGCATAGGGGTTTATCTAGATCATTAATAAGAGCTTGAAGTTTGATGATAGACACAGAAGACCACTTGACTGCAAGCTAATAGCCATGATCAGTTCATAGTAAATAACGTTGTATCTGGCATTTTGTGGTTGGCCTTACACCCACTTCTGCGCTCTAGTCAAGTGAACAGTCAATACTCTGGGAGTGGTATTCACCAAATCTTTTGATAGCCTAATAGTAAATTGTTGACAACTAATAAAGATAAAAATAGTGCTGATTTTGGAGGGATAATCATTTGAGGGATAACAGTCTGTGTACACGTCAAGGCAGAATTAGGGTCCTCATAAGTATCCCCAGTGGTCACTCAGTGTGTAATAGTCATTAAGGTCAGTGTGAAGGGTGGAGACTGAGAGATCAGAGCCCTTGCTCCCAGTGCACTCACTCAAAGGCAGGGTACTATACCGCTGGGGGGACCAGTTTATGTGGAGGGACAGAGGAGCGGCACTGGGAAGCACTCACAGGAAAGAGTCACACTCACAGCAACATATCCAGACCACTCCATCACACACATGAACCCAACTGCATCCAGATAGGTCACATTCATCAAACATACTCATATTCAGGCATAGTAGTACTGAGTCAGTTCACTTTGACAGGGAACACACTTCAGGAGATGTGTGGAGAGGAAGATGGGTGTCTCCAAAAACACCAGCCTCTTTTGGTGTGCTGCTTGCGCAGGATCTCCTCCTCTCGCTCACGCTCCTTTTGGGAGCGCAGGTAGCGGTCCTCTTCTTTCAAGAACCACACTGGAGGCCAGCGTTGCTTCTCAAAATGCTTCTGGTTCTCTGCAGACATGTGCATTGTTTTAAAGAAGAGGAAAGTACATATACAATAATAATAAATGTGAATTAATTAACTGTTGACTTTTATACTGTATTGTGTTTCGACATGTGTAGATGATGTAGAAGCAGTACCTGGAGACATGGCCTTCATGTCTTTGGGGAACTTGCGACAGATGCTGTTATAGTTAGTGCAGATGTGATGCAGACACCAAACGGAGAGTTGTTTGGCATTGTGAAACTACAACAAACAGAAATAGATTATTTACTTATTTAACTATAGGAGAGGACTTTATTTGCTTATAATGTTTTTTGTTTTCAAACCTGTGCCAGTTCCAAGTAGGCCAACACTTGACCATCAATATCCACTCCTTTAACTGCCAACTGAAGGAGCTCATCCACTGCGTGCTGTTCTGTGAACACAAATAAGCATATCACCATGTGTATCATCCAGTAAAATTAGGGAGGTTTAATTTTTTATAAAAAATACCAGTGAGAGCAATCAGCCGTGGCAAACAGAGGCGGTTGGCCAGAACTATAAGCTCCATCGGCTCCAGACCAGGACTGGGAGTCAGCAGACCACAGTAGAGGAACTCCAGCACCCCTCTCATGCATTCTGTGCTTGTATTGGGGATGGGCACCTGGTGCAACAATAACAAAAGAGGGTTTGGTGACAGCTCTGTACAGCAAGTGAGTATTAGAGATCAAAGAATTTCGTGCACAGCCTTTGATCTGAGCACAGATAAAAGCATAGTCACACCTCACAGGGCATTTATGCTCCTTCACGTTGACAAAATAGTATTACATTGCCCAGAATTTCATTGCTCTCTTTGTTAATGCCTTACACTTATTTAGTGTCTTTCAAGATCCCCAAAGCTACTGCAGCCACCATACAGCCCATCAATCATTTGCACACCTTGTTTTCCACACAGACAGTGTCATGAACTAAGGAAATGTTTAACAGAATGTACTACTGAATCAATACCCAATATGGCTCACTAACTAAAATAGAATATATAATATAATCCAGTGTTTTCACTTTCATATGACACTGTCAATGTCACACTTTTAGTCACAAAATAACTTTCATAAACTACAAGCACCGACTCCAAACCCTGCTTAGACACTTACAGAAGCTTTTTACATAAAACATGTGCCTAGAAGCGTCTGTCCTATACTGAGTGTAATTAAGAAAGCCTGAGCCGCAGGCAAAGGCATTTACTTGTGTGCTATGGGACTGTGACCCGGAAGGAGGCTAAATGATAATGACAGAGATGTTATGACCCCACAGCGAGCTTCTAACTAAGACACTTCCATAATCAATTAGGAAGAATGTCAGCTCAGTGACCTATGGGTGCTATTTGTAGGTGACAATGCCATGGGTGGTCTCCAGAGCTGAGTCCCTATCTAAGAACAGGAATCATGATTCATGTATGAGGTAAATTCTACAGGACACTTGAGTACACAAATCCCACCACAGCATGTTTTTTAAATTATTATTTTTACTTATTCCTTCCTTGAAGAAAAGTTTGTTTGGAGGTTATGACAGAAGTACCACAAACCCTTCAATGTAGCTGAGCAGCAGATAGTTCTAATGCTGCACTAACACATTGCCGTGTTAGTATAATCGTTACAGTCTACTGCCTATATTATTTAGCACAACCAAAAATTATATCTAGTCTGCCGACATAATCGAACCGTGCCTCAGTTATTTCTGGCAAATTCAGTTAAAGTAACCATAGCCACATTCAGCTCACCCGCAGTCCACACTGTGCCCCCTCAGTTGTGCACATATCCAATCTTCAACAAACTCTTTGCCATCACCCACCCACACAATGTGGTTATTTTCATTTCAACTTAGCCTAAAATGTGACAATATGTGAGACCTGGTTTACTTTCTATACCTGAATCTGGGAAACGACTGGCACGAAACTATACTCCAGGGATCTAATTCTCCACAGCCATACAGACCAGTAGTTATAAGTGCTAAGCTTATCTACTTCCTTTAGAGGTAGGTCAGGCCCAGTGGAAAAGCCCTGCTCTGAATCTGAGTCTAAGGACAGAGGACACGCAAAGTAACCAATCCTGTGGCATGGGAACCTCTCAGAGCACAGACATTTCTGGATGAGAAAGACAATCAAAGACTGTTTGTGAAATTATACTCTATGTTTTTCATGGTGTGTGTCAACTACAATCATATGAAGTGTGAAATTATGGTGAAGATTTCGTATTCCAATACACAAGGAAAGTATTGTGATGAAAAGTAGCAATGGTGCAAAGTAAGAGAAAACTGTGGACTAGGTTGAATGAGCAGCTCAAAGATCCAAAAAGATAAAACTATTAAGGAAATCATTTTTGATCATTGTTTTATGTTGCATCTTTTAACTAACTAAGAAATTAAACTGAACATGACAACTAAACTAGCAAACTTCAGGATGCAAAATTAATGAACTGACCTCATCAATGTAGCTTTCCATAAAGGAGCCACGAAACATTGCAGCCATCCAGTCACAGCTGGAGATGAGCAGGGGCTTATGGGCTGGAAGACATCCATCATCAAGTTGGAACACCACATCTGAAATCAGGAGTAAAAGAGCATTCACCCGCGTGGCCAGCCGGACACGATCAGAGTACATAGATGGACATGAGTGAGCGTGAAAAAGAGGTTACAACTTTTAACTAAAAAGGAATTTGTTAAAAATATATCATCTATAATTCAATTTGTTGAAAAGCAGTTGAACCAAACCTGTGAATGTACATTTTGTAAATCTTGGTTTCATTTTTGACCCCACACTCTCATCCATGCATTTATTACATCAAGACTCGACTACTGCAATAGCAATCCTGCATGGTCTCCCTTCCTCTGATTTACAGAAACTGCAATATGTTCAAAACTCCGCCGCCCGCCTCCTCACCCACACCCGCTGCAGAGACCACATCACCCCCGTCCTCCAGCAGCTTCACTGGCTCCCCGTACAACAGCGCATCCATTACAAAGTTCTGCTCATCATCGCCTACAAAGCCCTCAATAACCTGGCCCCTCCATACCTCACAGATCTCCTACAGCACCACCGCCCCTCCAGTCGCCTCCGCTCTCCCGCCTTAAACCTTCTCAAACCCATCACCAAATCAATGCACCGAACCCTCCCCCCGGAACTCACTCCCCATCCACATTAGAAACTCAGACTCACTGACCACCTACAAAAAACTGCTCAAAACTCACTTGTTTCAGCTCGCCTACAACCTACAATAGCACTCTCATCTGTGTTTGTTTGTCTCATTTGTAAAGCGTCTTTGAGTTCTTTGAAAAGCTCTATATAAGACTTATGTATTATTATTATTATTATTTCGTTTTGGAACCTGCACGGTATAATTAGAATTTCAGTTATGCTTAATTTGTATTGTATTATATAGTGTATAACAACTTACTTTTAAAAGTAATATTGCTGAGCCAATAGGTCATACTTCACCACAAGACCAAGACTAAATGCCTAACAATAGCAAATCACTACACAAATGTTTTCTATGCACTTGTCATTTACAGCCTTATGTCTATATGGATGAGCGGTTTACCAGCAAAGGTCCCTTTGTTGAGACTCTCCTTGATCCGGTTGGCCCGGCGCACGTGGAAAGCCTTGGTAATCTCCTGGTTCATGAAGCTCTCTCGGTTCAGCACATTGGCCACCATCATACGCAGGTCAAACACTTCCAGCAGCTCAGCGATAGTGGCCACCTGCATCAGATCCCCTCTGCTTTCATCCAGACTGCCCGTGTAGAGGTACAGGAGTACAGCCTACCAAACCAAACGTCAAACTGAGTTCAACAAAATAAGGCAAAAGGTGATATCAGTTATCCCAAGCAAATTTTTACAATTTGAACTTTATTATTTCATTTATTTTATTGTTATATATATAGTCGTGCAGAAACTTGCTTTTATGTTTAATTACATTTTTCTCAATTGACTGCTCAAATACAGTCTTTTAAATCATATAAAACTCACTGATGTTCCACTTTATAAAGGTATGTACGGATGCTTGCATTGACTACCAGAGACAAATATAATAATTCAAGTCACAAACCAATGTTTGCACCTTTGAACCACAGTATGTAAAATAAGCTCAAAATTCAAACTTATGTTATACTTATGGATCTGTATTAGTACATAGAAGCACAATAAAATGGCAGACATACTTAATATACAGAATTACAGAGGAATGAGAAGTTATTAAACTAATTCACCTAATTGTTGTAGCGTAATCTGTTTGTGCAGTATATTCCAGAGTGTGGATTTTTTTAAGTGATTGCATGGCTAAAATGTGTGAACAACTTTACCCTAAATGGTTCTTCCTGTATGAGCGCATCCATGGCAACCACAGTCATAAGTCTTGGGCGTCCTGTCATGGGGTCGTCCACAAGCTCCAGACAAACACTCAGGAAGCCCCTGCCCCATCCGGAAAGAGCACGTCCGGTCCCCAGCGCCCCCACTGTGTACTGCGCTCGAGACCGGAGCGCATTATCACTCTGGGAAGTCCTCAGAGAGCCCTGTTGGAGGAGCTGCGGTCTGTTCAACCCCTTTACCCCTCCCTGAACACCATCTTTGTCAATGTCCAGACTTTTGGTACGTCCCGCCTGCTCCTTCGCTCCTCTCCTCGTCTGCTCATCTTCCTCTCCAAGTTCCAAGTTTTCCTTGCCCTCCTGCTGGTCTGCCACCTGCCCTATAGACAACCCGCCCAAATCCAGAGTAAAGAGGTCATAGAATTTGGAGCAAGATGTAGCAAGATAGACTTTGTGTGCAAAGACTCGGGTGGTGCCGCCCTGCAGGAGAAAAAGGACATCTGCACAGAGTGGCTGGCAGAAAAGATAATCAGGACCTTCACCATCAGAGGGTGGGGGGTCTGGGATTCCTACTATGGGCCGTGGGGGACGAGGTGGCAGAAACGGGGCCTGCAGGAGAGGTCTCTGAACCTTTTTCAGATGGGACTTCCAGAACTGCAGGTGCCGGCGGGAGATGAGGGCAGCTCGTATGGCATTGTCAAAGACATCTTTGACTCCAAACTGAGCTACAATACTTGTCTCATAGTAAGGAATACCAAGTTCCTTTGCAACCTCATGACCTCTTTCTGGCGGAAGGATGTCTGTTGGTTTGATGGGTCTGAAAATAATATCAAAAACACAGAATTACTGTATTTTGCTATACATATTCTTTATTTGTGTGTGCCATGTTGTTTAGTCCTGACAACCAAACTCATAAATTAGTACAGTAGAGCAGAGGTTTTCTCACTTGGCTAGGGGTCGGCGTGCTCGGTTAACAGCATCCAGGTCAGCGTAGCGCAGATCCAGCTGGCAGCCGACCAGGATGATGGGCGTCCGAGGACAAAAGTGCTTGATCTCCGGAAACCACATAGTACGGACATGGCGCAGGGAGTTTGGGTTAGCCAGAGAAAAACACAGCACCACCACGTCCGACCTGCAGGTAAAGGGACAAAATTTAGAAAAGTCAATTTGCTTACATGTTTATATTATCAAATCACGATTTACTTAGAGTAGAACAGTCAGGTGGACTGAGCAAATATATATATATATAATGAATAACTTTATCATGCAATCTTTATTAATAACGTGAAACTCAAATATGGACTTAATCAGGTTTTAGTAGCATTGCAATAAACATTTATTTATATATTGTTCGGCTAACCCTAACCCTATTGCATAACAAGTTTCTCTGTTTACATGTCTGGACCTCCAGGCTACTGATCTGTGTGGCCTATTTTTCTCTTACATAAACACATCTAAGCCCTCTAAGGCTACATGGTCACAAAGACATGAATAGGCTATGAATAGCTCAGAAAAGTTAATTTGCTTAACTACTGGTTTGGGCATGTTAGCAGAACCGTTATCTTTTCTGCACGTACATATGCATGTTTCTAGGTAATGGTTGATAAAGATGTGTCAATAGCGGTGACATAGTTATTTAGTGTGAGTAAAGTGTTGACAGAACAAGCTTGCTAAATCAACTACATCTTGATCAACAAAATGACAAGGGACTTATGACCTCAAAAAACATCGGAATTAAATAAACGGCTACAGCAGAGAGCAAACAGCATTCATTATTATTGACAGACGTTAGTTATAAGTTATACTTCCAAAAAGAGAAGTACATATCAGCTAATTGTACTGCTTTAGAGCAAACTGGTGTGCCCCAGTTAGTTTGATTTGATAACGAGTAAACACATTGCAAATGTCAATATATTACACAACTGGGGTGGTAAGTTACAAGGTCACTTTGAACTGAAACACCACAACGTAATGGATGCATTATTCAAACTCAATTTGAATAAACAGCACAATATAATGCATAATATCTTCACAATCAACGGGTACTACATCCATTATCAACATCTTCTAACATTAAAGTTATAGAAACACAGAAAGAAAATTGATGTAAAGTAATTCGTTCTAGATCAACGAGCGTATACGGTGGTAGAGCAGTCCTTTAATTGTAAGGCTGGTGGTTCGATTCCCACTGTAGAAAAGTGTATCCTGTTGCTCATCTAACCATGTAATATAAAAATTGCAAAGAAAGTATGTTACATGAAATTTAAAGATTTTGGACAGATTCAGCATGTACTAATGATCTCTTGCGTAGCGCTATGTGAAGCATGTAAACTGTAATCTGGCCTATTATTACTGTATAGCATTAGTATTTTTAGTAGTAAATAAACTGCATAGACACATTTGATGTTTGTTGTTTGTGACCCAGGTACTGAGTGGTGGTAGATTATTATGCAAGTACATACACACAAGCGTCTTACTAATGCACAACATTACATAACACTGCTACACTACCGCTGCTAAACCATACAGTGACACATTAACGTTAAAGGTTAACGGACTATATTTTGACAGGGACCGGTTGTTCCACTTGACCTGTTTTCCTTGGTCGAATAATTTAACACCTGACAAAGACATGTGACACTCGGACTTATGTCTGACAATGTGAAATTTTGGAGACCCGGACCCACCCGCACCCATCCGCTACAGCACCTACCCGCCCGCAAACCCGTGTTTATATCAGAGTTAAATCCGCACCCGCCCGGACCCATTAGCATTCTACCCGTTACCCACCCGTGCCCGTGATAAATCACACAAATAAGCATTATATTGAAGCACTTTATTTTTTTCTATGCACATCTGAACGAAACAACGTGACGCTAATGAGGGTTGAATGCTTAAACTGGTAATGGGTGCATTACATCGGTGCGGTTGATTCCTGTGTATTGTCAATGTAAATGCACAGTTCAGAGCGGCGTGAGGAGGCTGGAGGAGTAAAAACACACATTCGCGAAAAATGTATCAATCATCTGAATTTGGAACAACATAACCACCCCTACTACATCATATAAACACAAGTGAAACGGAAACACCGTCTGGAAAGAAGGAATCTTCATGTCAAACAGCACCGGTTTGAAATGCCTTTTCCGAGCCCAGGCATTCGGATCAGGGGAATCATAGGCGTCAATAAACGTATGGAAACACGGGCGCAATCAAAATAAAGGACGCACTGGATTACAAACATGTTTTAAGGGAATTTTATCATGACATGATCGCTGGACAGACAGGTAGGCTACTACACACTCCAAACCCACATGTATTGAAATAATATCCAGGAGAGGGAGCGAGGAAAGAGGCGTGATTTGCCTCAAGTGTAAGAGAAATGTACGCTGGTTAAAGGTATAAAGGGTGGAGGGTGGGAGGTTATTGAGCAATAACTGGAACCAGAGCCGCTGGAGAGGTCAGGTGAGGTGGCATGAAGGAGATGAAGCAGAGCTACAGTAACGTAGCAGAAATACAGGAGGGAATAAAGGGGTGAGGGGTCAGTGATGCAAACAGTGACGACAATGAGGCGGGTGAAAAACTGCTGAGCTGGGCCCATCAGCTGACTGCGGGCTGAGGGCACACAGGACGTGCACAGGCTTATACACTGAACACATGCATAGCACTGGGGCTTATATGGAGGAAAAACTACACACGCTAGTATATATTACTAGCTGTAACCAGGCCTACGGCCGGGCCTCCGCTATTGTCCACATTTGATGTTCTGAGATTATGAGTTATTACAAAAAAAATGTCCAACCAAGATCCTATAACCCGTCAGTCTCTATGGCTATAGACCCGCACTAAGTAGACCAGCGGTTTCCAACCTTTTGACTTGAAGCCCCCCCCCCCTGCACATGCTGTAGTCGGGCCAGCGCCCCCCATTTCAAAAACTATGGCCACTACAAATGTATCAAAAAAATGAATGCTAAAAATAATTTCAGACAGACCAGCAAACTGCAATTGGAGTGTTTTATACTCCAATACTTATATGCACCTGTACTTTCTTCTCAGTTATATATATATATATATATATATTTTTTTTTTTATTATGACCTGACCCTTTGACCAGACAAAGCTCTGAGCCTCTGCAATCCCAGGCGCCCCGCAGGTTTGGAACCACTGTAATGACTATATAGTCAAGTGAAAAGTTGCCTACTCGCTGCAGTGTGCAGAAAGGAGTGAGCCTGTTGTCCAGAGCACCAGCAGAATGAGCGACTACATCTACAATAGGTTAAACTCAGGGAATAAAATTCAAGAGACAGTGGAATATTTATGGATAAATATTATGGGTTCAGCTGTCACGGTTCGGTTCACGGTGCAGGACGGTGCAAGTAAGATATAAAAAAGAATATGTTGGTTTTGAATTATATACACTCAACAAAAATATAAACGCCTTTGTTTCTGCTCCCATTTTTCATGAGATGGACTTAAAGATCTAAAATTCATTCCAGATACACAATATTACCATTTCTCTCAAACATTGTTCACAAATCCGTCTAAATGTGTGATAGTGAGCACTTCTGATTTGCTGAAATAATCCATCCCACCTCACAGGTGTGCCACATCAAGATGCTGATCTGACATCATGATTAGTGCACAGGTGTACCTTTACTGCCCACAATAAAAGGCCACCATGAAATGTGCAGTTTTGTCTCACAGCAAAATGCCACATATGCCACAAGCATTGAGGGAGCGTGCACTTGGCATGCTGACAGCAGGAATGTCAACCATATCTGTTGCTCGTGCATTGAATGTTCATTTCTCCACCATAAGCCGTCTCTAAAGGCGTTTCAGAGAATATGGCAGTACATCCAACCGGCCTCACAACCACAGACCACGTGTAACCACACCAGCCCAGGACCTCCACATCCAGCAGGTTCACCTCCAAGATCGTCTGAGACCAGCCACTCAGACAGCTGCTGAAACAATTGGTTTGCATAACCAAACAATTTCTGCACAAACTGTCAGAAACCGTCTCAGGGAAGCTCAACTGCATGCTCGTCGTCCTCATCGGGGTCTTGACCTGACTCCAGCTTGTCGTCCTCATCGGGGTCTTGACCTGACTCCAGCTCGTCGCCGTAACAGACTTGAGTGGGCAAATGCTCACATTCGATGGCGTCTGGCACGTTGGAGAGGTGTTCTCTTCACGGATGAATCTCGGTTTAAATTTTTCAGGGCAGATGGCAGACAGCGTGTGTGGCATCGTGTGGGTGAGCGCTTTGCTGATGTCAATGTTGTGGATCGAGTGGCCCATGGTGGTGGTCGGGTTATGGTATGGGCAGGCATCTGTTATGGACGAAGATCACAGGTGCATTTTATTGATGGCATTTTGAATGCACAGAGATACCGTGATGAGATCCTGAGGCCCATTGTTGTGACATACATCCATGAACATCACCTCATGTTTCAGCAAGATAATGCGCGGCCCCATGTTGCAAGGATCTGTACACAATTCTTGGAAGCTGAAAATGTCCCAGTTCTTGCATGGCCAGCATACTCACCATTTCAGGGTGGCCTTTTATTGTGGGCACGCACTTAACAAAAAAAAAAGGCAGTGCAGGCCATGCGCTTTTTAAGGGGTAGTTTCATTTTCACTTTCCTCACATGGAGGCTAAAGCACTCGGAGCAGCGCGTTTGATTTGAGGCTCGTGTTTGGGCTGTTCTTGGACAACTGTCTGCTTGAACTTTTTTTCTGAGACTTTAGAGATGGAATATGACCAGGATTGGATCTCACGCGTTGTAACCAGTTCAACTACGTAGAGACCAGATATGTTTCACACGATCCTATCAGTCTGTAGCCCCTCTCTTTCTGATCACACACAGCAAATTCCAAGCCTAAAAGTCTTTGCTGGCAGATTTTATCTGCAAAAAAACGATTTTGAGGTAAAAAATTAACTTTCATTTCAAGCTAATGAAGCAGCTTTGACAGGGGATGTGGCGTAAGAGGATAGAGCGATGATCCAATCATGTTTGGAGGGAGACAGGCAGAGGTCAGGGGTCAGAAAGGGGTTGAAGGGGGAGGGGGTGGCAGCTGGATTCCACTGAAGTTTGGGGAAGAAGCAGAACACTGCGGTTATCTTCAGTTCCTACTACTGTACTACTGTTCTTCCTCTGTCCTTTGAGCATGTGTTGCTGGTTTTATTACCGTATAGCTGCCTCTGCTGTCATATTACTATGTTTGCAGATGTCTCAGGACATCTGGGACCGATCCAACTGACTGAAGGACCACTTTCTCCACCAGGCTGTCAGAAAACTGAACTTTCCTCTTCCCTCCCGCTGCTGCACTGCACTGTATTGTGTTTAGTTTAGCTTATTTGTTTATTTGAGCAGTATACATTGTGCTCAAAAGGAGTGGGCTGAAGCAAAAGGCTTATGAGCGCCCACCTCCAAGTACAATAAATAAAAAAAGATTTTACACATTTTAAACATTTCAAAACATTTCAAGCAGCTACATTTGCACAGACCAACTTACAAACTTAAAAAAAATATATATAAACTGTTTATATAATTAATTGAAACAAAGCACAACAACGATCTTGTTTCATGTACGATGTCTAATACAAAGCAAGTAAAAAAATGTGATCCTTAATATATATTTTTTCAGATTTTTACCCGTGATTACCGAGAGTTACTTTTATGTTATAAAGGTACATTAATAGATATTATACTCCGAGATCTTGCTACATCCCAGTTGTCATTACCATTCTCAGTATAATTTTAATTTGTGTTTAATTATCATTATCATTATTATTATATATTTATTTAATTGAGTTATATATGAAGTATGATGTAGCCTTGCATAGTGTGGTGCATTAAAAGGCCAGAGTGTAGAGCGGGGCAGTTGAAGAGGGCAGTAACTCCCCATTAACATTAATTGTGTGCATATAATGCATTTTGCATATTTGCATATTGCTCTGTACAGTATATAAGATTAAGGGATGAAGGTAACGTAATTTCGATTAAATGTCCTGATTTCCATTTAGTGCAATTAAAAGTGTTTAAAACTGCCATCTCTTAATTTAGGCTGCACTGAAATGTTGTTAACACTTATAGCACTTTTCTAACTTATTTCGGTCCAAAGCGTTTTACAGCAAGGAACCAGTCACCCATTCATGCTCTCACCCATTCATACACCAATGGACGCAGACACTGGAGAAAAGGCGGGTGAAGTGTCGTGCCCAAGGACACAATGACAATGTGCATATTCAGGCGCCGACCTTCCAATCATGAGACGACCCCCTACCAAATGCGCCAGCGACTGATGTTGGTGCAAAATGTATAGAGGCATGTATAGTTTCTTACCTGCCATATGCAAATCTTCTGTCTTTGTGGTGATCCCCAAACGTGTCCCATAGCCGGAGAGACACGCTGACCTCATCCACAACATCGCGGGATCGCTCTAAAACCTGCAACACACATCCAGCTTACGGTATTAGGTCAGGGGGCACACGAGACTCAAGAGACCATTTTGTTGCTTGGCTCAGAGCACTTACCTCCTGGCAAACCCGATACTGGTCAATGGCCCAGACGGTTGGCACGTGGGTGGCGAGCAGCTGATACTGCGTGAGGGTTGCATTGCAGGCCCGGGCACAGATCAGCCTGGTTTTCCCGACAGCGTTGTCCCCGACCACCACACATTTAATGGTTTCCACGTTGGGCCGCTCATAGTCTGTGTCTATATCCATGGAGAGGGCCCTAGGTAGGAAATAGCGGCAAAAGACAAATTAATTCATTGTCCATGGAAATAATTGGAATGGCACAAAAAAATTACATTGGCTTGGGGTACTCTGTAACCAACCTTGTTTCATTTATTCTCAGATGTTAAGGTCAGGTACAGTGGCCAGTACTTGAGTATATGGCCGACCAACCACATGCAACTATGGTACTCACTCTTGCACGATTCCACAATCCTTAGGATTATCAATAAAGAGCATACATCTATTAGGAGAGTGTGAGTAGCAAAAGAAACATCAAGGTCTAATACAAACTTTTTGCATTAATGGTTAATGACAGATATTAGAGTATTATTTTTGTCAAATAGAGGCTCAGAGCCCACCTAAACACCCAACCACAGCCTTGGCAGAAGATGTTGGCAATTCTGTACAAAGCTCAACTGACTTCCTCTTAAAGCCACGCATAACTGTGAAAAGCTTATCAAAATCTCCTTTCTATAAACAGCTTACAAACATTTCTGGCATGTCCAAACACATGATTACACTCCTTTTTACATTCCTGGAAGAATCTACTTTGTTGCATAATGACCCACGTACCCCCACACGCTGATGGCCAATAGTCAGCAAATCAGTCCATCTGTCCTTGCGGCTAACTTGTTTATAGAGCCATCTCAAGGTCCCAGAAATAGAGCATCTGAAACATTCATAAAGGTCTCACTTGTTATTCCATTGACATGAATGCCAAAGCAGCACTTCAGTCAAGCATTGACAGACGCTGCAGCTAAAAACGGCACCTATTCATGACACATGAACCACGTGTGCCCTCTCCAAATCTCCCATGGATGCTCTTGCATATCTCCTCATATACAATATTGTAAAACCTGCAGTGTGTCCCTATGTTTGCATAACCTTCAGAAACTAATATAAAATGCACAAAATGACGTAAAAAAATGTGACGCACAACTTTTTGACTGACTTTATGCTTTTAAAAGTGTCGGAACACAACTCTTCTTTTAGGTCACGCTTTATCTGTATGACCTTCAGACAGTTATATAGTGAGAAACTGGAAGGAATTAAAATTTACAGCTAGGATTTCATTAAACGAGGCCAAAAGATAACAAGGGACAATGTGACACATTGATTATTTATATTGCATTATATCATGTATTTTCCTTAAAGGGACTAGATGCAAGTTGGTCATTTCTATACTCACTACTTCCGTCTGTATATCAAGCTCATGCATGACAGCAATTCGGACCCGTATAAACAACTTTTTGAGTGACAGTGCAGACGTTTACAGGCAGTTGTGGTGAATAGGTCTGGGCTCATTCCACACATTAGGACATTGATGGAACGTGTAGGGGGAGGAAAATACTTAATTTTAACATTTTTAAACTCTGTATTGTCTCTTTAAGCCTTTCTGATATTTATACTGTACTGATTTCACTTAAGTCCATTTCAGTTTGTAAAAGAGCACAAAGTAAAGAAAGAACACTTAAAGAACAAGTCCTATCAATCTTATCTATTTTTATTAATGAAAAAGATACCATATAGAAGCCAAACTTGGACTTGGATTATCCATTTTCTGTTAGCAGTTACTGAGTAGATGCTTTACAATATTGTAGACGACGAGTGTAAGTCACCTGCAGGTGGTATATCAGCACAATATATCGTCTACTGTTATCAAAATATTAGGTAACGCTACATCCACAACATAAGAAGCCACAATATATTGCAAAATGACTGAGCTTTACACATTTTTGCCAACACAGCCTAAAACAAAAGTGCATAGTAACTTGATAATGTGTAAAGCTCAATTTTAGTCATCTTCGAGTCATCTTCCAAATTATAGCCTTGTTTTTGCTTAATAATAGAATAAAATAAAACTAAAATAAATGTTAGCTTTAGGAAAATATTGCAAAAGCAGACACAACTTTTTCTCATATCTAGCCCCTGGCTTGTGTCGTACAGGATGTTGGGTGCAATGATGTAACCAGGAGGCAGCCTGTCTATCACAGGGTGAGTGGGATAAAAACAGAATCCTGAAGTTTATCCTACTTGATCTGTGGCTCTGCAGGGTGATCTAGGCTCCAGGCTGGTCAAACTCAATCGACACAATTCGTAATAACAATGCACTCACCGAATAGATGTGCACCTCCTCCTGCCAATTTTACACTCCGCTACAGTCAAATCTAACTTTCACATCAGGATATTTTTAGCACTGACCTGTGTGAACTTGTCTAGACCTCATACTGAATGCTGCATACTGTTACATCAATCATTGAGACTGGGCCAACAAAAAAGGTTTGATAAATACACATTTTCTAGGCTTGTTTTTATTATTTTTTTTCTCTTGTTTTGTTCTTTGTTTTGTTTTTTTTAGAGGGGAGGGCATGTTGATTTAGAAAAATATATATATATGATTTAAGTGAACGTTAGATGGGAGCAGATTTTGATGTCGTTTCTGGACTCTCCCACACATTGCCAATACGAGCTGTTGCTAATTTTTTAACAGTAACATTCCCATTTGAAGTCTAGATCTAATGCTGAACACTTTTTGTAATGTGGTGGTTTGTCATATATAAATTGTTAATATTGTTAGTAAGGTTCTCCGCTTTGAAGCATAGCTCCTACTCACATCCGGTCTACTTCCACTGTCTGCCTCTCATGGTTATGTAACAACTTCAGCAATATAGTGCAGCAAAAACTCATCCCAAAAGCTTTCAGAGCTTCAATCCTTTTTGGGGAAACTTTTCTGCATATGTCGAAGTTCAACCTACCTGAAAAACTATTTGTATGTGGTGATTGTTGTTGTTGCTGTTGTTATAAATGTTGTGTTACAGTATCCCTGACCTGGATGCATAGAGCAATAGGCCATATCTGTATGTCCTCATGTGTGTATAACCCAATTTGAGTGTGTGTTTGTGTTTAGGAAATGCCTAGGAAATATTTTTTTCTTTTTCTTTTGGGCTCTCAGGTGCTAAATGTCAGCAGATAAAGTGTGGTGGGGTGAGACGGGACAGCCAAAGGCGCAGCTGGCACAGACTAGTTACATAACCTGACGTGGAGCTTGTGCCTGGTTTCCTGTTGGATGACAGTAAGATCTCGTATGGCAGACCCACCAACTGCTACCAGTTCTAAACCGCGCCCAGCCACTGACGTCAGTGTTACACACATCTATCAAAGTGAATGAAAAAGTCAATAGAACAGCAGTCCTGTCGGCCACAGTAATGCCTTGCAAACACAGATGGGCTTGTTGTGTTTCTTAAGTCTGTCTTCTGCTCCTGTTTAGAAACAAGTCAGGCTTCTCACACATATTCTTTCACTTTAAAAAATATCTAATTGTTTCTTATCTCTTACAGTGGTTTGTGATGAATACATATAAATGCATCTCAAATATCCCACACAATTCAAATAGACTAAAGGTAAATGATAAATAAATCCTTAAAAGGAGGAAGAAGTCGGTGATTATTAACAGACTATTTGAATCCCCAGCAGACTCTAAGTCATATCCAAGGTGACAGCATCACAGCGACACCTGCGTAACACTATCTCCCTGTGACGTCTCAACCCCTCGGATCAACATTACACTAGGGGTTGAGTGCTCTCCATAGAGTGCTCGATCGACCTCTCCACAAGTCCTAACCAGTAGGAAACCGTGTGAGAGCGCGTCCAGGATGAGGTAGCCTATGGAAACATCGTCTCTGTCCCATCAATGAAAATCACTTCAAGGGCTGCCTCCCTGCAGTCATTCATGCACCTGGCCCATTCATTATTTTTTATTTATTTTATTTTTTTGTAGGATTGACACGTAATAAAGATGTCAATTAGTCTCATGTTCTGAATGTATTTACCTACAATAATAACCAAACAAATTGCATAAAGTTGTTTTTGTACGGTTTGTGAAAATGTAGGTGGATGTCTTCCTACATTCTCATTGTACTGCTTAGGTCTTGCGTAACGTGCCAAGCCCATCTGCTGCACTATAACGTACAAGCAAAATGCCTCAGTAACAATTACTCCACGACAACGCTCACATGTGGGATTAAAATAATCCCCCGGTGCAAGTAAAACATTTATCAACCGCATGCATCTTGCACGAGGATATTTAAGACATGGAGGAGACTGTAGCCATAATGCAAAATCGCGTTAGCCTGAATAAAAGCAAATATATACATGTTTAAGACAAGGCGAGAATGTTGGGGGATAGTCTGTTGCTTAGTGCACACTGTACCATGCATTGGATTGCATGTGACCTACTAACTGTGCAGAGAGTCCCTACCTTCCGACGGTTCCGGAGTTGACCCACATGCCACTCTGCTGGTGATTTAGCCTGTCCCGTAACCGGACAAAGCACGAAGAATCAAGAAAAAGAAGAAAGTGTCGACTCGGTTTTGGTCAAAGAGCACGTTAAACCTGCGAGCGTCGCGCGAGGGAACTCATCTGCCCTGTCACATCCTTCAGTAGCACAACGGCCTATTCCTGTTCCAGTCTGATGTAAAACACTGTGATGCCTTAATTGGCGGTTGTACGGTTACTAGTTTCATAAACAGACTGGATCATGTGTGGCTTGTACATGGTCTAGACTGAGTCACCCCTTTTTGTTGTTGTTTCCCCAGCTGATTTCAGCAAAGACACGCCTCCAAGTCTGCGCGTCACGACACAAGACGGCCAGCTCTTCCTTTGTTGCGTTCACGGACGGTGAGAAAAGTCGAGTCAATAAAAAGGTTGGCTTAATTTTAACGCAAAAAAATAATAAGGGCAAGTCTTAGCCACTAAACGTCTTGTGTTGGGTTAATATACAACCACTAAAGCTATGCGTAAAAGTGTACTGCAATGACGCAAACCGCGAATATAGCTTCTGTGATTTTAAGATAGATCTTAGTACACGAAACACCCATCCAATTGATTTTTACATTGCGCTGGTACCTGCCTCTGCCTCATAACATATCAAGTGTAGTATTCAAAGTATAGTTTTATAGGATTCTTGTTCAGGTTTGCAATAAGCATTTGAATGACACTTAAATGCGTATGAGTGATGACAACACAACAGCCAATCATATCAAGCAGGCGGCCCTAAAACGGCACTCGCATCCTGTTAACCCCACACTGGCCGAAATGCACGCCGTCTTTGTTTAGGGAGGACCCTCACACGTTCATGGTTCATGTCCTCATTCAATGATATGACTTCCTTACTCTTTTATAAGTTGATACAATACAGTCATCAAGGGACAAGGCCTATATGTACAGCACCGGTCCATTGTTTACAAACTGAAATGTTATAGATTTGCATGTTTCAGTAAAATAGCATTCATAGTGGGCAAGATTAGACCACACTGTGTCCATGGTTATTCTGGGTGTGCAAGCATAGCAACTAGATACCACATAGCAACACATTAGGGAGAAAAATAAAAAAAATGAAAAATATGTTACAAAAATGTAACACCACATCACTAATATAACATGCCACACCATCAGTGCAAAATAACTTTGTTTTGATCTGCAAATAATCATTAATTCATGCAAATGTCTTCCCAGATTATTATTATTGTTATTCTGAAACGAATCTCTATAATCAGTTTTACTATTTAATTGCTCATGCACGATTGGGAATTTACCAATGCTTCCAAACTGTAAGGTTATGAAAATGTGACTTTTTGAGCACTATTACTTTTGTCCCGCTACAACACAGTAACCTAGTTTTTATCCATTCCCCCAGCTGGGGCATTTTACAGTTTCTGGGCTGTCTGACCTAGCTTTCCTTCCGAAGACTGAAGACAGACATCTGCTGGCTAAAACAGGAACTGGTTGCGCAAAAAAGGAGACAATGAAAAGCCTTTTTTGGTCTATATGTCTGAGGTGTTAAATAGGTCATCTTCCTTGCGTAACTTATAACAAATCAATGAAAGGTTGTATAAGGACATAGTAAAGTTATAACAGAGGTCATGGAAAGAACACTCTCAATATGCTTTTAATAAGGGAGTAATGCTATGTTTTTCTTTCTTCTTTTCTTCAGTTGGGACCAAGATCCTGAGAAAACAGTGCCCTTTGCCAGGTCTGGCATGTTTCGAATAAAACAGCATGAAATGGGCTGGAATGCTGCAGAAGTAAACAAGGGTTCTATTGCGCTGCCACTAAAAGCTCTTAGAAATCTAGAGAGGCAGCGCCTTTGTCCAGAAGCTGTACTTGCAAAGGAATTCTCATGCGGGACAGGCTGAGGTGATGTCTGGCCTTTTGAGCTACAGTAGTATGGAGGCACTGTGAATCTTTGTATACAAGCTTTATCACTCTTTCATTAACTGTGTGGGAAGCCGACTCCCCCAGCATTTGCACTCTGCTGAGATTAAAGTTAGAAGAATGAGCTGAGGTCACTCTCTGGCATGGACACCAAGAAACTCTCAGATAAACAGCTCCAAGGGTGAGATCAGAACATTTAAGTTCATTTACATGCGTCTCTCAAACTGGTACAAGCGGCATCAATAATGCAGGATGCAAACATCAATTAACTGCTCACTTGGATTCAGTGATTTGATATTTAAATAAATATACTTAATTCCCTTAATCATGATGCACCTTACAAAATAAAATAACAAGAAGCATATGATGGGCAAAATCCACCACGTTTGTTGCTAGCCAATAACTAAAGCCAAACAGCATAAAACATATTTTAAAAAGAGCCGTGGAGCAACAGCTCAACAGTTACTATTGTAAATACATCGACCACTCGACGGCCATGGTTCTCAAACTGTGGTATGTGTACAACTGGTGGTAATTGGGCTAATTCATTTTAATTTGAGATTACAGCAATGCTTTTAAATTAGGTGTTTTATGGTTTAGTTTACTTTGAGTTTAGAGAGATTGAGAACCACTCCATCAGACTACATTTTCATGTGAATGCAAATTTGAGTATTTTAAATTCTAAATTTTTTATCATTACAGTATGTTCGACGACACACTCCCAATCTCTGTACAAATATAAACATGTTTTTTTTAAATATTATATCATCACACTCCTCCTCTGCCCTTCTTCTGACCCCTTCGACTTATCCGAATATTCAACAGAGCAGCACACCCCTGCTCCAACAGTCGCGCGCTGCAGTTGCTCTAAAGCTGTCAAAACACACAGCTTCTCACACTACACGCGTCCACTAAGACTTGTACACACAGCGTCCCAAACAAATACACACACACACACGGTTACATGCTGCATACAGGCCTAACACAAGTAGGTCAGACGGCAGTGGGTCTTCAGCACCCTGCCCCGATAACAGTATCAAAGATTAAATTCTACCTTCACGCATGCAAAGCAGAGTTTGAGATCACTGGCCTGTCTATAGAGGACACTGCTAACATTTCATTTAAACATGTTCAGTCGCAAAAGATCACAAAGCCCCTTTTACCCGTCCGAGTCCTTGATAATGATGGTACTACGGGCTAGATTTACTGAAGCTACACGAGAAGGGATAAAAACAACTACAACAGTTACCTAAGGTCACTGGAATTATAATCAGTATTCACATCAAACAAATCTCATTTGAAGGCAAAACATGATTTTAATCTTTGTCCCAATATTCTCACTCGGCTGGGCCCAAGAGAGAATGAGAGGCAAGGGTTGGGCCTTTGCTATAAAACAAGCCAAACTACTACTACTGCATGGCATTCATAAAGAAATAAGAGACATTTAAAAGCTTAAAAGGAGATGTGATTGTTGCTAAAAGATCTAATTTAAACTCATCTTAAGAAAACATGCAAAGGTGTTTGAGAGAACCAGTCAGCCGGTCAACAGATTAGGCCCCCACACATTGTACAATGTCCCTCCCTGAGTCTGGACTTCCCTCTATCCTCTAAATCTCTGGCCACGTCTCTCTCCCACACATGAAGCTTTTGACAGTGTCAGAGACAGTGTTGCTAGAGTCGCCCCTTTGACATGAAATGCAGAGTGTTCTGTAGCTATTTAGAGGCAACTGATGATGTACGGTAGTGTTGAGTTTAAGTGAAAAACAACATTCATCAGCGAGATAGGGCTCCCATTAAAGGTCTGCACTGAAAGGCCTATAGAGGCTGAGGGGGAGAGGCCAGATATTGTTTACTGCAAACTTATCTGTAGCTTGTCTTATCAACTGTCAATTCTGCTTGTGCCCAGCTGCTGCTGCCTCATTACTGTTAATACACATTTGTTATTGTATCTGGCAAAAAGGAGGAAAGAGTTAAACGGAAACCTTTTACTTTTATAGTTAACATATTGTTAGGGAATTGCTTTGAGTAGATTCTGTGGGATATGAAAGTGCTATTATAAAAAATGTTTTTCTTTTACAATTTCTGTGTCATATTTAATAAAACTTGATATGTACAAGGGAGAACCTTTGTGTTATTTGCAATCTGATCCCTTACTTTACAAAACATTTCAAAACATTTGAAGGATGAAGCAATGGCTTTTTTGCCACTGGCCTGGGATCCCAATTATTTTTATTTTTTTGTGCATTGTTTGAAAAAATTACCAAACTTTTTGTTTGAGAGCCAAGTTAATTTTTCAGATATAGAATTTTTTTTATTCTATATTGTGTGAATTCAATCAAAAATATACATACACTTGCAAATAGTGATTTTGACCACGGTCTGTTCAGACTGGATCTGATTGAGACTCAGTATTCACTACATAAACCTGTTTCTTTTTTCCTGTTTGTAAACGAGTAATCAGATTCTGATTTCTGCGTGTTCTGTTATGTCCGCCCTGTCTTTGGTCTATGGACATTTGCAAGACTGTGTAGTCCTTTGGTGGTATATATATATATTTCAGCATACTTGTTGACGTTGGAAATCTTGCCTCCAATCATGATAATGAAAGCGGAGGTCATGTCATATCAGCTGTGGTGACGGCTCTAGATTTAAAGCTGCACAGGAAAAAGTATGAACAGGAAGAGTAGAAACCAGGTAACAAAAGTGTCTTTGTAAAGTATACTGTGCACTGTTAAAAAAAATATAATGTATAATGTAAAGACAAAAAAAGTGTTTTTTTGTTTTGTTTTTAAATAGAGGAAGATTGAATTGAAACATTCATTGCAACAGTAATTTGTTGTCATATGTCTGGAAAAAGTTAAAGTAGGGAAATTCCAAGCGCCATGGCATGAAGTGGAAAAACAGTGGTCTTAAAATGCTCCTGTCTGTCTCCTCTCTCTGCTTAGACATGTTCTGTGGAATGAGACACGCACGTCATATAGGAACAGCTCTCAGTATTTGAAGAAATACAATGTTGGATATACACTAGGGTGTTCCCATCTGTAATGGAGAATTTTCACTTGGTACTATATATACAGAGACTCTGTAACAAAGTATTCTGAAAATTGAACAATATTTAGGACTTGCTCAGTGCTGCTGAACATTTTTTTGTTTTTGTAAATTGTCATTAACTGTTGTTTTATTTAAGTAACTTAAAATAAATTATGTTCTAAGTCACCAGACCTCCACTGGCACTGGCAGCGATATCAACAGGAAATATTTGAATAATTGTGTGATAATTGTGCATTGAAAAAAAATTTGACGATTTTGCAATTGTCGGATTTAGACAATGGCAAGAGTTACACGTTCTGCAAGGTCTGTCTGGTTTTCTCTGGTTTCCCCTACAACTAAAAACATGTACAATAGACCAAAATGAATGAGTGCCGATGGAGCCTCACTTCCATCTGTCTACCCCAGAGGCGGAGTAGCTTACCATCACTGAGTATCGTGTGAATGAATAATGACAACAGAGTGGTGCTTGTGCAGTGCAATACAAGTGTTAGCCATTAAGTGTTAAAGGTGTTGTTCAACTACCACAATAGTGAAAATATGAGCTTAAAGGACCGCATAGACAGCATCATTGCTATTGCTGATTTGGGAAATGGCAAGACTGGATTGCACTGCTCTTGCACTGGGCAAAAGTGTAGACGACATCACTGGTCCTGGATGAGAGCAATGTCGATCTTCTTACCATTCTGGTGTCAGGACAGTATGTGTTGAAGCTGGGGGGGGGGGGGCTGTGCTTTGATACTACAGCTACAAACACTGGAACAAAAGGTGGACATTTTTCAGATCCTTAGCCTGTTAGAAGAGTTCCTGCAATCTGATCCTCGTGAATGGGGATATCAGGAGACATATAAATTGAGTCAAACGGATGCTCAGTCTGTGAGGGTGGTCAACGACCTCCCTGAACATTGAGTTGCTTTAAAATGCAAGAGTTAAACAGTTCCTTGACACGCAATGAAGAGAAAAAGGACAAACTCTCAGCAACTACAAAGTCTACAGCAGTCCACATCATCTGCAGGCATGAGTTACTGGCACTGTCGCATTCGGACAATATAATATTTAAACTATTTGCAGTGAACTACAGAGACGGCCATCAAGAAGTAGAACTAATATGTTATATCAAAATACCGTAGAATACATGAATGTTAGATAACCAAATGAAACAAAATTCAGTTTGATTGGGCAAGTCCAAAATATCATTTAATCTTGCTAATACTTTTAATACAGCCTATTCACAGTCTCTAGAACACAACAGAAAGCTAGTCAGTATTTTTCTGACACTTTCTTTTTATAGGAGCACCCTAATATACACACAGCTGCACAAAGAGGGCAGAATAGAAGCAGGTTAATCCTTTGACAGTCAAGTGGCAGATGTAATCTTGTTAAGGCCACAGAGTCTCAAAGTCTTAAAGTGATAGTGTGACAAATTGCAAGTCTGCCAAAAATCGTATAACCCATAAACAAAGCATTATGCCCATCTGATTGTTGATGCTCACCCCTCACTCTTCTCACGCATCACCTGTTTACAATTGCTGGGTTTCAAGTGACATCACAGCGTTCTAAAGGCCTATAATATTATATAGAGGTCAAATTATTTTGTTTTTGAGGACATTTTTGGTCTTGTACAAAGAGATCATGGACCTAGTGACTGATATTAATGATCATTTTTGTAATTCATACATTTTCCTTTTAGATACAACTTGTGAAATCGTAATGCAGTTATTAGGAAAACTGGCTCCTGCCCCAATGGGTCCTGTGACATCATCACATTCTAGAACCTGCAACCCAGCAATTGTCCTTTTGACAGAATCCCTGACTACAAACTGAGAGCACTGTACAAAAATCACAGTTTTGGACATGCTTTATTAAACTAGCTCAAATGTCAAATCTATACAATTCTGTCGATCGAAATGTCAACATGCTAGCAGCTGCCTAATGTGTCTTGCCATCTAACAAATCCCACAGTGACAAGATATTTGGTGTTATTCTCTTTACCAAATGATGTACAGCAAACAATGAGCCTGCGAGAGGTCTTGTGGGGTCACTAGGACACAGGCTGAGAGAAAGAGGCTGAGAATAAGATGATCAGAGGGATCAGGAAGTGAATGTCAGAGCAGAGCTATAACAGAAACCAAGGCGGAGAAAGAATATAGGTTAGTAAACAGTAGAGCCATGCATTTGAGCCCGAGGACCGAAGGCGCCCGCGGGCCGGGCTTCGCGCCCATTACCGCATCATTGCGTCGGACACGGGCCGGGATCGGGCTTGGTTTTCCCCTGCCAATGCGTTGTGCTGCTATTTTTTTAACCATCTTAAATGGCGACATGAAACACAGCACCCGCTCTCCCTGCCCACCTGCTCTCTCACACCCCGCCTTGACCCGCCAACTCAACACAAACATGTACCTGCCGTCCCCGCGTGGGCGGTGGCGTGGGGGGTTTTCCTCACCGTGCGTACAGCTCTGCAAAGCGGTATGGCGAGAGAGGACGGAGCGTTTCACATGCGGAGTGCTTCTATCAACGGTAGGTTTTCGCAGTGCTTCCAGGAAACAAATGCGTGTTTCTCCAAACAATTAAAAAATAAACACTGCAGTGTTTATTTATTCATACAATGCAGGTCAACTGTTGCAGCAGGCTTGGGCCCAGAAATCAGGCCCGTGCAGGGCTCAGCAGATCTGTTTACTAAACAGACCTGGAGAGTCTGCTGAGCTGCACACACCAAGACATAAATCCACGAAGTAGCCCAAGGGTACTAATAACCACGCACTTACAATCATAATACCACACAGTTTAAGAGATAAGATAAGATGGCCTTTACTGATCTCACAATGGAGAAATTTACTTGTTATAATCAGCTCTTAGAAACACTCAGGGTGTGCAAATAGGCTGGAAATGTGAAATAAACAACAACAATTAAATAGTAAATAGTGGTATCTTGTATACAATGACTACCAAGGCCTTTGTGGGGACAAAAAGTGTAAACAGTAAATAATAATAAGTAAACTATACTGACTATAACAAAAAAGGTTATTGTCTGTATTAGCAGCGCAGGTTTACGTCATAGGGCAAGTGGTTGATAAAGTGACGCAGGTAAGTGATGTGAATACAGGGAATATTTATTTTTATTTATTTATTTAATTATTTTACAATTGCGCACATACAATTAGGAAATTCAACTTATAACCCATCAAGTATTGCTACGTTGTGAAAATGGACACCCAAAAAGCTACAAGCTTATCAACAGGGGTCTATAACCTTCCACCCTGGGCAAAAATGATTTACATATAAACAAAGCAAAGAATGGCTCACATAAAACGTGCTCCCGCTGACATCTTCCAAGAGGTGAAGGCTAAATATAACAGAACAGGTGGCATTTTGACAATATATAATATTAATTTATATCCTTTTTATTTTATTTTTTTTTGCCTTCACACTACTCAATATCTCACCCTACCAAAGTATCAGCAGGGCTGTACAGTACGGGCTTATTGACAGTCCAACTAATTATTTTTAAATCAGTTCTGAAAAAGAACATTGAAATAGATATATTTTTTTAACTAGTCTGGTCCTAGTTACAATCCAAACATGAAGAATCATGTTACCTTATGTCAGTGTAAAACTTGGTGCCTCAAACATTTTTCTATGCACAGAGAGAAACCAGTAGAACCCTAGGAGTCCTAAGCCACAAGCAAACCAGAAGCATAGCTCTCCAGAAGTTGACTCTTTAATCTCCTTTTAAATATAGTTAAAGCAGGAGATTGTTTTAAGTCGTCTTGCAACTCATTCCATAGGTTTGGACCACTGTGGCATATGCTAAAACTAGTACATTTTAATGTCCTATATTTCCCTGTTAACAGCAACTTGTTCCTAGTATTATGTTGGTGACAAGGTGAGTATAACGGAATGAGTTTACACAATTTAGTATTTAACCTGTTTACCACATTATACATAGTACATGCATTATGATACATTTCAGGAAGCTTTAGGAGGCCACATCTGTGGAAGAGAGCATTTGTGGGAGAATTTCTCATAGACCTTGAAATTGCTCTTATAAGCTTTCTTTTGTAATGTCAGAGGTTTAGTAGTGTAGGTAGAGTAAGTATTATTCCAAATAAAGTTACAATAGTTCAAGTGAGGCTCAAACAGAGATCGATACAAAGACAAGGGCGCTTCAAATGGGAGCGATTGGCTCACTTTGAAAAATAGACCTACCATTTTGGAACATTTTTTGACTAGCTCATCAATATGTCTTTTAAAATGTAGGAACTGGTCTATATAGATTCCTAAGAATTTTATAGAATCAACTTTTTTAATATCTTTGCCATCTATAGAGATATTTATAACCTGATCACTGTACTTATGATTATTTAATCGGAAACTAATATAACAAGTTGTACTAATATTTAACGATAATTTGTTACATTTAAACCAAGTATTTACCTTAACCAATTGCTCATTTGTTTGTTTCTCAAGCTGATCCAGGCAATTATGTGATACAAACAAATTTGTGTCATCTGCAAAAAGCATTTTGTGGATATCACTAGAATGTACAAAATCATTAACGTAAACAAGAAACAGAAGAGGTCCTAGAATGGATCCCTGTGGAACCCCAAATTCAATGTTTGCCATTGTAGAATTTACCCCATTTATGTTCACATATTGCTGTCTTCCACAAACATAGACCCTGAACCACTGGAGAGCCACACCTCTGACACCATAGTGAGAGAGCTTATCAAGCAAGATTTCAAAGTCGATCGTATCGAATGCTTTTGAGAGGTCGAGAAATACACCAACACCAACTTCTCCCCTTTCAAAAGCATCCTTTATTTTTTCAACAAGATCTAAAATTGTCATATTGTGAAGATACCAGTATGCTCTGTTTGTCTAAGTAATTCACTAGTCTTGAGTAAACCACTCTTTCTAGTACTTTTGACATATTTGGTAGAATTGATATAGGTTTGTAATTTGGTGTGTCATTTTTGTCCCCAGACTTATATACTGGTATTATTTTTGCCACCTTAGTCTGGTTAGGAACAATGCCATACAGTAAAGATAGATTAATTATATAAGCAAGTGGCTCAGCTATTACATTCACAATGGCTTTAAGAATCTTAATACAAACACCATCAGCAGTAGCTGAGTATGAACATTTCATTTTGTTAATGATATTTGTTACTTGTATTTTACAGGTAGGTTTAAAGTAGCAAGAGCTGGGATAATTACCCTTTAAAAAATGTTGATAATTGGTACCTACTGGTGGACAAAGTTGTTGGGATAGGTTTTTTCCAATAGAGGCAAAACAATTATTCAAAACTCTTGGTAAGTGGTCTTTCTCATTCTGGCTATTTGGCAAAGTCAGCACAGTGGTGTCAGGGATAACGAGTGATTTACTATTGCGGCCCAATATCTCATTCAACACCTTCCAAGATTTCTTCTGGTCCCCAGATGCAGCTTTGAATCGGTTGGTGACGTAGTTTTGTTTACTGGCTCTTATTAAATTAGTCAATTTGTTCTTATATTTGGTGAAGAGAGTTCTATTGATACTATTTGGATTTTTTCTGTATTGGCTGCGTTTATCCTTTTTTTGGATAGACTTCAAAATGTATTTTGTAATCCATGGATTGTTTGTTTTATTGTGTTTAACCGTCCCTTCAGGATAATGATATTAATAGAATCAGTTATTCCATCAACCAAGTAACCATATGCATAATTGGGATCTGTAGAATTGTATATTTCATCCCAACTTTTAGTTTGGAGGTGCTGAACAACATATGTAAGGGTTGTGTTATTAAGAACCTTAAGTTTTCTCTCTGAGCAAGAATTTGGTACTCTTGATCCAATTCGTACAAAATACAACAGGATAATGATCTGAAATGTCTAAATATAATACACCTGATTTACAGCCAGTGTTTTGTATATTGGTTATTATATTATCGATGGTTTATTTACTACTTTCAGTAACACGTGTAAATTTATCAATAGCTGGATAAAAAGATGAAGAGTGATGGGTGTTTTGGAAATCAACCCCTATTTTATCTTCCTTCGACAAATCAATATTAAAGTCACCCATAATAATACAGCTTTTGTTCATCTGGTTTAAACAGAGTAAGAGATTGTCAAAGTGGTCTCTAAACATTTCATAATTAGAGTCAGGTGGTCGATATATTACTCCAACGACGACACTTTTCCCACTCGCTGTTTTTATCTCAAGAAATAATGTGTGAGCAACCATCGTCTACAGTCAGATCATTTAGCTCCTTCACAGAATAATGCAAGTTTACATATAAACACACACCTCCTCCAGTTTTTACCCAATCTATTTTTAAAGTACACAGAGTATCCATCTATTTTGTAAATATCTAGAAATGATTTTTCATTCATCCAAGTTTCACTACAACCAATTATATCAAAACTGCCTGTACTAGCAAGTAATGTAACCAGATCATCATGTTTTTTTCAGACTTCTAGTGTCGAGATGCATTAAGGACAATGAAAAATCCCTGTTTAGTTTAAGATCCTCAGGGTTATAATAATCACAGGTTACATTAGTGGAGGCACGGAGGTAATGTTCAAATATCTCATGCTCATTGCAACAATTTATATCAGATATTCCCATTATTTTATTGTAACATAATATTTTAGGGTGTCAGAATTCATTCTATAAACAGAGCATATTATTGCATGTGTTCCTCAAAGGGGTTATTGCACATGTTACTTTAGTCTTGTTGTACAGTCTGGCAGCAGTGGGGATGAAGGCCTTGCGGTAGCGCTCCTTCTTGCACTGCCACTGAAAGAGCTGCTCAGCTCCTCTACAGTCCCGTGCAGTGGGTGGAAGGTGTCGTCCATGATGGAGGTGAGCTTGGCTAATACCCTCCTGTCCCTCACCTCCTCCACAGAGTCCAGGGGGCCGCCCAGGACGGAGCTAGCCCTCCTGACCAGCATGTTCAGTCTGTTCTTGTCTCGCTCTGTGCTGCCCGGGGCCCAGCACACGGCTGCGTAGTGGATAGCAGAGGCTACCACAGAGTCATAAAAAGTCCTGAGCAGAGTCCTGCTCACTCCGAAGGACCTCAGTCTCCTCAGAAGGTGGAGGCGACGTTGGCCCTTCTTGTACAGGACGTTGGTGTTGCGGGACCAGTGGAGTTTATTGTTGAGGTGAACACCCAGGTACTTGAAACTGTCCACCACCTCAATGTCCTCCCCCTGGATGTTCAGCGGTGTGTGTGGTAGTGACTTCCTCCTGAAGTCGATCACCATCTCCTTCATCTTACTGGTGTTCAAGCACAGGTGGTTGCGCTCACACCACTCCACAAAGTCCATGATAACCGACTGGTACTCCAGGTCGTTCCCCTCGGACACACAGCCCACAATGGCAGAGTTGTCAGAGAACTTCTGCAGATGACAGCTGTCCGTGTTGTGTGAGAAGTCCAACGTGTAGATAATGAAGAGAAACGGTGAGAGGACGGTGCCCTGAGGGACCCCAGTAATGCAGACAACCACCTCAGACTCCCAGCTGCGCAGCCGCACGTACTGTGGTTGGTCCGTGAGGTAGTCGATGGTCACTGCAGTGAGATGTTCATCCAGTCCCGCGTCCTCCAGCTTCCCCCGCAGCAGCGCCGGTCTGATGGTGTTGAAAGCGCTGGAGAAGTCAAAGAACATGACCCTCACAGCGTTCCCGGCGAGCTCCAGGTGGGTGAGCGCCCGCTCCAGCAGGTAGATGACAGCGTCCTCCACTTGAGACTTACTTGACCAAAGCTCCAAAAAGACTTGACTTGGGACTTGCTGTTTGTGACTTGAGACGTAACTTGGATTTAAGGCAAATGACTCTCAATCACTTGCTGTGACTCTATAGTTATTATCTATTTGAGTGTAACTGTTGAAAGACAACAGGATTAATTGCGTAAAACCGGTGCATCTATGTTCACATATGGTAATTAGTGTGGAAATATTATTATACAATGTGGAAGTATTTCTATTTATATATAGAACTGTGTTGATGTAATCATGTGCCTTGGGTTTCAAAATGAGACTGGAGTTTGAAGTCGTTGTCCTTCCACGTGGGTGCAACATTCTCCATTGTATTGCTCTTTGTTCTCTGCAAAAAGTCACTGGGGGGCAGGGAGCTGGACTGGCCCTCTGAGGACAATGCTATGGAGTCAGATTGCAGAGTAAGTGATGACAACATTCCAAGAGCGCTGATTGGTTCGACGACGAGGACTCGCCTACTACTTCCTGTTCCTATATATATATATATATATATATATATATATATATATATATATATATATATATAGAGAGAGAGAGAGAGATATAGATATGGCTCGAACACAGGGGCTGTTTTCCAAAGCCTAGGTACATTGCCTTGCCTTGGTGTTGAAGGCAGTGCCTCCAAACTTACTTCCTTCCAGTCCAAGGCAAGTGTCCCGCCTAGGTCCAAAAAGAGCTGCTAAAGGAACACACTTCAGAGCTAAAGGAAGTGACATCACAAAATAAAACAGGAAGTTGTGTTTCATCCAGGGGAGGAGAGGATCTGCTGAGGAGGGGGGTTCTGAAGTGCTATAATTTGACACATAAAAAAATAAAAAGTAGTCAAAGATGATGAAACCTAATTGAAAATACAAAAATAAAACTCGAAAGAACTAAAATTAAAATAAAATATTTGAAAGTGCCTTATGTCAATTCAATTCAATGCCCAACACACAAATCTGGTTCTTTGTTGCTCTATGAAGCCGTGACATTTGCCTGAATGTTAGAATCAAATAATATAAATGTCAAGTTAACAAAACAAATTATTGATTCAGTTTTTTCATTATTCACTTAAAGAAAGACAAAAACCTGAAATACATGAGGCTATTTGACCAAATCTTGACAAAAAGCTTTTTTGCAATTAAAATGTACACTGGTTGCAGAGCCCATAAACAAGTTATTTTTCTCAAAAAGTGGAATTTAAGTGTTTTAACAAGTCACATAAGCCAGCACCAACTTTCATCTTCTTCTTTTTTTTCCTTAAGAGCCATGGTGCATTATGGGTGATTTTGGCTGGAGCAAGGCAGCGAAGGCTACACTGATGTATCCTTGGTATATTAGCCACATGCTAATCAAAGGGAGGACACATGCCTCCGAACGACTTGAACATTGGAACAGCACTTGGGCGGTGAGTGATGATGTGGCTGCTTGACCACGCCCATTTCAGACTAAGGCAAGGCAAGGTACCTAGGCTTTGGGAAACAGGAAGTGCTCCCTCTTTGGCTGGAGGCCGCTGGCCTACCATGTTTTCTAGGGACAGAGCTCAGATAACTTGTGTTTTAGAACTGTATTATGAGGGAATAAAACTATGATTGATTTTAATCGATTGAGCCTCCGTCTTCTGTTCAATCCAATAACGAACGCGCCGACATTAGCCACATGCTTTTCGGTTTCTTGACACAATGCGTCTAATCAATAGAGTGCGAAAAGGTAGGAAGAAATGTGTGTTTCTTTGGATGCATTGAAAGTTGTCTACAGTGAGTGAAGAGGTGAAGATTCATAGACATTTATTAAGGACAGGAAAACGTTTGAAACAATGGACTGTACTTACGGCGCAGACAGGCGGCCTCCAGAACAACGATGAGGCGGTAGGAGCTGGATTAATCAACAGAAATCTTGGGGGGTTTTCGGTGTTTTAAGGCATTCACACAAAGGTTACAGCATTAAATAGTCGACAATCGACTTGGACTTGCTTGGTACTTGGACCTTGCCAACTTGGACGTGACTCGAGACTTGCATTTAATGACTTACTCCCACCTCTGCCTAATTGCCACGGATAGCTTAAGATCCAACATTACAAGCACGCACAACAATCTTCAAATATTCCAAACATTTATCTGATTATGTGTATTAGCCAATTCATTCAGTCATAGTATAACCGTTTACTCTTTTATTTTTTGCCACAGAATATATATCTTTAATACCATAGGCATAGAAGGATGCTAGACCGATGGGTCTATATATTTATTATTCAAACCAGGTTAGGGTGGGCAAGAAAAGTAAGAAATATTATTTATATTTTATAAGACAAAATATGCTACATCTGTCTACTGTAATAATATTCATGGGTTTATGTGGAATGCAGAATGCAAACACATGACAGGATGTTTTCCTCTCTGGACAGTGCAGCCTCTATACTCAGTGCTAAAGAAAGCTGATGTCCTATTTCTTATGCAGCTAAGACAGGTTAAAATTGGAGCACTCTCTACTATAGATGTTAAAAGCATTATTGACCAATGGCTAATGAACAGCAATCTATCAGAGGCCAGGTGCAGCACAGACAAATCCACAGTCCAAGTGCCTTTTAACTGCAACAATTAAAACAAATCCCTCTTCTTTAAAAAATAAAATAAAATCTTGAAAAAAAATGCTACTAAGCAACTCGTGTGGAGTTTATAAATATTATAGAATATGGCTAAATATATATCTAAAATGGTACAGACCTGTGACTTTGACGAAGCTTTGCTAAGTGAGAGGTACATTTGGTCTGCGCTCCGGTCAGTGAGTATTTCAGAAAAAGGCTAATTAAACAGAGAGTGAAGCCAAGCCAAACAGTCCTGGACTTCACTCTGGCTCAGAGGAGCAGAGCTCCAGCCGGCTGAGATCACGCTGCACACAGCCAGTACTCTGACCCAGCCACATTACTATCTGTAGGCTTCCAAAAGTACAACTTGATCAATACATTATAGATTGAGATACAAAGACATGCTGCTGTAACTGCACAGTGCACTTATGCTTACATTCCACATCACTGTTCTAATTCCAGAGTTAAAACAATAATTCATATCACTAAGACATTTACAGCAAAGACGGCAGCTACAGATTTTAGAAAACAAACTGAACTCTACTAAATTTAGATTAAGGCACAGGAAGGGCCTTCTTTGTTTTGATGCAATAGTTTGCAAGTTGTATTTGAATTAGCATGCTGGTTAGTTCCTCATATTGTGTCGTAGCTACGAAAAACCACCTCACAGAATACAATCTGCATTACACTCTTCTTACAACAGAGAGGTTTGGTCAACTAAGATCATGCACTACTTTTTTCTCAATTGTTTATAATACAATGTTAATGTACAGTAAATACATCCACTAATTTAGCAGATTGTCTATTTTAGGATGCCAATGGTGCATTGGCATCCTAAAATAGTGTGATGGAAAAATCTATACTAGTATCTGTTATTTCTGCACTGCTGCTCCATGGCCCAGTGATACAAGCGCCATGTCACAGTCACCACACACTGTGACCACATGCCATTGCCAAGCTGCAAACTGTCCACACGGGCTTTAATCATTGGAAATGGGTAAAGGGCATGAAGCCACTTGACCGTTGCATTTATATTTAATCCAACCCACTTGTCATCATAGTCAGATCAGAGTAATGTTCAAGAAGAGCACATGAGTGATTTTAGAGTGTTTTTTGCATGTAACTCCAAATGGATACAGTGTTTGACCCTGCTATTACTGATTCGACTGAATGGACAGCAATATGATCTGAAACCATAACAGTCATTATGAAGCTTGATAACGCCGACCAAATCAATATTTGTGTATAACATGACCCATGTAAAGGAATGCAACAGCATTAAGTATCCCACAGTGCAAAGCATAAATAGGCCTGGAATGTATCAAATATTTATACGATAATATACAGAGGATGTCTAATGGAAGAGAGATTTCTTTGAGAGTGTGTCTATCCTAAAATGACTACACGAGGTCTACCAACAAACCAGTTAGTCCTATACAAATACTGTGTGATCACCTGGTTCTATACCATTGTGTGTGTCTAATAATAAATCTGGGCTGAAACAGACTAACCAACGTGTATAATGCTGTGATTCAGTGTGAGCAGTGCATTGCATGTGTGAGCACAGAGGGGAGTGATGACAGAGCCCTCATCTCAACCTTCTACACTAGGTTATCAAATCTGATTCAGTCTGTCGTCTGTCTGCACTCTGTGACACTCGGACACCAAGACAAGAGCATGGTTGCCTCAACTTAAACAGGGTCTCACTCTCGAGTAACACCTGTGCTTAAAATAGATTTGGAAGAACCTGTTAACACTGCACACAATTATAGATTAAAAGCCAAACTTTTTATGAGTGGTTCAGTCAACAATGAAACTAGCCTGACCCTGATTTAATTACAGGAATGGCACCATTGGGTGTTCCCTCATTACAGATTAGTTTAAAGCAAATAGATACCGCTAGAAAACCGCAGAAGACACAATAACAAAGACGACAGGGTGTCATTCTGTTTATGCTATAAAAAATAAAGTGAGTCATAGTCTATGTGACGTTAGGACACGGAGCTTGAATTGCAGAATGATTTTGAACACAAGGATGAAGTAAAATAGTAAAATAGTAGTACCTGATTTTAGCCGAGTCTGGCATTGACACAGGAGTCAGACATAGAGTAATATGGGGCAAAGGTCAGACTCCTGTTGGTCATGTAGGGGTCTGAGATAGCCACACCCATATGACACACACAACCCCAGCTATGAGTACTGAAGTCTCAGAGGACCTCCTAAGTGTGAAATGCAATGTGTGATCCGGATCCCTGCATGCCATATAATCATATGTGTCGGTGGGGATTGCCTTTCCGCCCCAAATGAGTGGAACAGAAGCAATGGAGGCATCCCAGTATCTACTTGCATGCACAATCACACATATTATTATACACAATTTTACATGTGCACTACGCTCAAATATAAATGGTACCAGGACTTAATTTGACATCTCCCGTGCACTCCCATTAATAAAATAGATGTATGTAGACGGAACACCCCACAGAGACACAGATGGACTGAAAGCAATGCTACAGCGCACTTTAAGAAAGCCATTTTAAAATGTTTTAACTAAACCTTGACCTCCCCTGCCCTCTAATCCAGTCAACAGACAATTATTTTATTTTTTTTCAGTCCAACCCTTTCCCAATTGTTAACAAATTAAACATTCTAACCTAGCCAAAGCGTATATCTCTTATTACACTTGCTTATACAAAAGGAATCTAACATATTGTCACCTAAAGCCCAGTCATAATGTTGAGGACTGTGGCAGATATTTGGCACCTTTATCATGGACTCAATGCACTATGCCCATCAGTGTCCATAGGCGTATTCAGTTTGCATATAAAAAAAATCATCTAAATGTTTCATGACCTACACTGTCTTGTATGACTCCCTGCTGACTTGGTCCATCACCTTTTAAACATCCCGCAACAAGGAATGCAACAGCCACAATGAAAAGCCCTTGGCTCTACGCACATGCACACCAGTCAACTCTTCTGCAGAACAACACCTCTAAGTTGAAGGAGCAGACACACCCCAAAGGAAGAATGGTTTGAATTCCACCGTTGATACAAAAACATTCTGGGACTTTGCGCAAGAGATGATGTACACTTTGCACACAAGTATAACAGTCACTGACACCTGGCATCTTCTCAAAAACGTGCACGGAATAATGTACCGAAAGACAACTGTTATTTTGTATCATTGACCACAAGCAAAAACTCAGCAGCTGTTTGCTCTTTATAGATCACATTCTTCTGGTTCCTGCTTACTCAACAGCTGTCGCAGATGGAATTTGACTAAAAGAAAGAACTAACTCTTTTGAGTTTTGCCATTTCATTTAAGTAGTTGGTGTTTTTTTTATATGACCTGACACTGGAACTTGGGACAGAGTTTTAGTTCTTCATAAGGTCAAAATGGAAATATGTCTCAAAGCGACACAAAGAGAACTCTTTTTTTTTACCCTTATCTTTTTTTAAACAAACAGTATAAACATATTAAGCAAATATAGCAGTACTCACACGTTTCAAATGGCACAAGTGGCAGAATAAGAAGTCTGCTTCAGTAGTAGACAGTGTAGGCTAAGTAAATAAACTGTAACGCAGAATACGTGTCTTTGCTTGTGCCTTAAATCTGGACTTTTAACTTTGATTTAGCTTTAAAAGGCATTCGCGGCTTGTAGGTATTCAACAATCCCCTCACAGTCCAAACTTCATGTGTTGCTTCTTTTCCCTATAGGTTATTTCTTTTCTCGCTTCGGTTTCTCCCCATTCAACTCTAAAAACATAAACAATTGCGACCACTTGGAGCATTCCGTTAGACTGGCAACTACACCGAAACGCAACTCTCGTTTTCATCTGCCTCTTCAGATGAAGCAGAACAGAGCAAGTCTCTCTGGCAAGCACAGAGACGCCACGGATACATAATTACAATAAGACGACTGTTTCACTCGACAAACACGCTGCAGATAGTCTGGGTTTGCTCCGCTATTGTGCGGACAGTCTGTCTGGGCTGTGGTCCTGATGTGAGTTGTTCACGTTCCTTTGTTGTTAGAGACGCAGCGTGCACCTTACGTGGGTGATACGCGCGGCCTTAAGGGGTTGTTTCTGGTTGTTAAATCGTAGTTTAGCTTTTGAAAATCGTTCAAATGTGAGTGCGCACTTCATCACACGTGTCTCGTGCATGATGATGTGTGCATCTTTACATTCTTCTTGACCAAAAATACGACTTGAACTAAGTTCTACCGCACCCTTGTTGTTTTCGTCCCGGAGCTCCTTCTGGTGTCTTACCGGATCTTCGCCTGAAGTTTGCCCTCTTTGTTGGAGTGTGAGCGGAGCTGAGTCGGCGCTGTCACTCTCCCTTCCTCTCCTCCCCTTCCTTCTCTCTCCCGAGCGGTGGCAGAGCTCAGTTATGTTCGCTTTGGGGCAGCATCCGAGCGCAGTAGCACGCACCGCAGCGTCTGTCAGCGTGCGTGGTGACGACAGCCTTATTGCTGGTCAGCTGCACCACACCCACCCATTCATAAAGTGGAGAAGGTGGCATCTCCCAGGAAGGATGGATGGGCATGAAACATGTTTGACTAGTGTATGCATGTGCACAGTTTTCTTGTGCCTTGCTTATAGGCTATCATAACTTTCTTGGTCAACTGCTTTCTTGGTACAGACATCGTAGAAAGATTTCAAATAAAATATTGAAACAGAAAGTTGGACAACACAAATAACCTAAATAAGACAAAAGTCACTGATGGCCTCAATATAGCCTACAGTACTTGGATGAGATGGCCCTGTTGAGCAGCATTTTGTAATAACACCTCATTATTATTATTAACAGTCCAAAAAGTATCAAATTGCCACTACAATGTGTGATAAAACCACAATTTAAGCATAATGATTAGTCCTTTTGTAATAACTTATTACATATAGGCCTACTGAAAACGACTACAATGTATGGTTGAACGTGCATTATTAGGCATAAGTAAAGCAATGAATCCTAAACCATTGTTACTTATTTATAGTATAGAGCCTGTGAGACAATAAGCCGACACCCTTTAGTCTCAACCATTCCTGACTTGTGCCTAAACCTGACTGACACCGATATGTATGTGCTTATAAATAATTGCAAGAAGAAAATATTTCCCGATGAATACAAAATGCTGCACATTATTTATTTAGAATTTTGGTTTTGCTAGAATGAAGTGCACATTTTATTACATTATTTTTGATCTGTTGTTACATAACGTGGCTTAACAGGCCCTTCCTCGATGGTTAAATGAAGACTCTGCCCATCTGTTAAGTGCAGCAAGTTCAAGATTACGTGTAGGACTGTCTGTGAATCCCATACCTTACCACCGTTTTCCTCACCTTGATGGAAGGAGTATAAGCTGTGCTGTAAAAACGTTCCTGACAGATGATGACACACAGAAAGAATGGAGTGTAATATGACAACACCTCATTCCTTTGTCAACTTGGTCATATTACTTTTGAATATCCGTTGTAAGTGTTACTCTGCGTCTTTGTTTTCCAACAACTAAACGCCCACATCAGTATCTGGGAGGATACTGAGACGTTGCTGTTGTCCATCGACTCCACCCTTTCTGGTATGTCATTTTAGGACCCACCTCCAACCAATCGTGAGTGACACAAGCAAACCAACAGGTCATTTAAAACGTAAAATCATAATAATGTAACGTTTTGATCTTAGTCTAAGAACAGAAAACAACCTTTCCTCATTGTTCTGTTGATTCAAGCATTGGAAATAAGTCTGACAATTATTTTATTTTTATTTTTTTAAACAACTGGGAGGTAAAACAGTGATCACATTTGCAGTGTGAATGTGTGCTCTCCTTTTGGGAATGTTGAGAAGGTTCACTGTTTTCCAAAGAAGGCAGACCTGCCTCAGCTTGTTCTTAACTCGGCGAAGCAGGTTCTAGCTAACACTGTCGAACATACACCAGCATGAGATTGTGGCCACTGAAGGTAATGTGAATAATACAAATCCTCTTGTCATTGATCGGTGGGTAAGTCAAACCCGAAATTCCAGAAGAAGTGTAAACAAAATGGGCCATGACTTGTGAGGGGCGACTGTGTCAGACCTTAAAGCGTCCATAAACTGGATGAAACAATTGTATATAGAAGTGCTGATGTTATTGTAGTTGTCATGTTTGTTGTGCGTGCTTTATTCTAAAGTCACCTGTGAAGCACTTTTGTTGCATGCAGCTTTTCGCAATTGTTGCACAGACTTGGGCACAAAAGAGGCATAATGGGGGAGTCCACGCGGTTCCATCCACTGTCAGCTTTTCTCCTGAAGGGCCAAACTGCTGAACTCAGGGATGTGAAAGTTCCACATCAGCTGATTTCATACAAAGCACTGTATTTGACTTCAACTGCGGATTCAAAATATCGCCACACAAAGGTCACAGACATAATTAGTCATTGTTTGACCAGCCACTAGGGGTCACAAGCCAAGTTGTGGAGGGTAGAGTCCAAATATTCAAATTGATGCATAAAAGGAAAAAGATAATTTATTTTCGTCTCCGCTGCGGCATCTTCGAACAAAATGTGTTCTGTATTTTAGACCTATGAAAAAAATAATAATGACACCCACATTTGGAATAATACAAGCCTGAACCCATTAAGTAAAAACATTAATATAGTCATATGGCACTTCTTTGTCTCATCATGTGTCCTTTCAAATAACAGTAGCAATAATGTACATACTGTATAAAGAGAACTGAAATATTTGAAGTATCTACTTGCAGTATACCATGTATATCTTTCAAAATTGTCAGTGAGGGAGCACTAGAAGGATCTGGATTATAGACAGCAGGCCATAGACGTCCTCTTGTTTTTTTCCCCAGTTCTGAATGAATCTCCATAGCATGACAGGCTTTTTGTATCTTTTTTTACACCTTACCAAAGTAGAAAGGATAGTTGTGCATTCGTATTGATTTGTTGATTGCCTGTTCCTCTTCAGACGTTCTTCAGTCCATTTTGGGGTCCCGCCTGGTCATTTGGGAGAGAACACCCCCATTGGGCGTCACAGAGGTGCTATGAATAGGCTTTGGCGTATGGTGCATGCAGTCAGCTGGGCATTGGCACATGGCTCATGTCAGTACGGCCACAGCGTACTGCCGTCACCGCGCCGATCGCACACCCAGGTCACCATGGAAACAAAGATGAGCAAAGAAGCTCGCTCTGCCTTCATATTTACCGTGTGTTCTAAATTCAGATCTTTGGTAGTATTGTTGTCCGCTACTAAATAGTCTTTAGTGATTTCAATAACAGACACTCAAGCCACTGTTTTGAGAACCTCTCACTTTTATTGTAGCCTAAAAGATGACAAAAGATGCATACAGATGTAACTGAACAAACTAGAAAACCGTGGGAATATATGCTTTCAATTGTGAAGTTATAAAATATATATATATACATTGACCGATGCTGTGTAAACACAAACATCAACATCCAATATATCAGACATTAGCCATAACCAGTGATTCCAGGATCAAATCTTTTTCTCACGTTGGCTACATGTGATATGCGGCCCGCATATTCTTAGATATATTTTGTGATCTGAAAAACGACCTTCTCCTGAAGTCTCAGGAGCAGATTGCGATGTTTGAACTTCTGCCCCATTTACCCTCTTTGTGTTTGGGCTAAAATCATTGATGGGCGGGGGGGTCAGGTACTTAGTTAAGATAACAAACTCAGGGTAATGTGGCAGCTAAATCTCTTGGTAAATGGTGCCATATCTTGATTATAATTTTAAAGAATTACATTTCCATATTATACAAAAAAACGTAGTCAGTATTTTTTCAAGTTGCAATATTTGTACCACTTTATGTCTAACCAACAACATCATGATGAAACTCTAGTAAACACTTTTGTCCTGCAACTGTGTGGTGCACATGAATCTATCAGTATTATTTCATTCACATGATTATCGAGTGACAGAACAGCTGTAAAATGTATTGGGTAAAGTAGTCAGTGGAACTATCATGTGAGCCCATTAGTATTATGCAACTAAATATAACCTTGGATCGCTTCCAACTGAGAATCTTATCATCTTCGGGGATCATAATACAAAACAAGAGCTAGTAAACATGAAAACTCTTACTAATCAATATGTACAGCAAAATATGGTCAATCCTTAAGTTTTATGGTTACAATTTCAAACTTTATACACAATTGGTACGTTAGGTGTACTCTAGATGGCTGTAACGTCAACAGATTTTAGATCTCAGCAGCTGAAGATGTGTGCGAGCGTGTGTCACATGACATTTCGAGTTTATAAAAAAGCACCTTATCAAATGAGAAGGAGGCAAAAAAAAAAAAAAGAGAATGTTTCTTTTATATTTGTAAAAATACATATTGGATATTGTGACCTGAAGATGCTAATTTGTTCTAATATGTGCCATTCAGTGACACTAAGTCATGCACTGATAAGGGTTGACAGTATTCCGGTTATTAAATATGTGTGTATATTTTGAGATTTTCTAACCCACACACTTGAAGTAATGAGAGGGGAGTTCATCTGTTAGTACGACAACTCTAAAAGCGCGAGATCATCCTTGAGTTTTTCTAGTAGTTGGAGCAGACGGGTGGAAAATTGCTTTTAAATTTTGGCCATGCATTATCAGTTTTTAAGCATATATAGAAATGAGTTGAAACTGCTTCCATCATCATTTGAGGGTACCATCTGTGAATATAGACACATACACAGAGCACAGAAACGCCAGTACATCCACGTCAGGCAGCCCAAACAGTAGATGGATGCTAAGCAACCATGCTGTCTGAGTGCAGATGGTGGGGTCTGATCATGTTTATTTTACCCTAATGTGTCTAAATCCCATTGCCTGTCCTTGGCTCTGAGATGATGAGATGAGATGATGGCACTAAAGGAATAAGGAACCAAGGAGTACCCACAAAGCCTCTGATACCATATTTATTTTTGAATTAATAAAATGCCAACAAATAAATACAATAATTTTACTGTTAGTTGGTTCTTGAGCTATACTCACAGATCACAGTTCTGTACTTATTTTTAAAATAGAAAACCTTGACACATCCCGTGTGGCTGTGATGTCATTTAGTAGCAGCAATTATCCTCCGTACGAACATAACGTTGGTAGGCTTATTGCAAGTAAATCATTGCGATTGTGACTGCAAACACGTTTAATTGCAATTGTAAGGTAAGCCATAAACTTGAAAGAGATCTGTGTATAAGGGGTCCCTGGTATTTTATTGGTTTGGGGTTTGAATATCGGCTTAGTGTTTAGAGTATTTGTCCATGGATCAAAGAAGTGGCTGTGAGAATCAAGTCACATTTATCTGTGTGAGCATGGAGCTGAACAGAAAAGACTTGTGTCACAATCTCTCCAATAATTCATGAGGAGCTAAAAGCAAAATGGTAAGATTAGGCCAACAGGTTGTTAAGTTACTGCAAGTTACATGCTTCAAATGCTGCAACTGGTTTGTACCTACAGTATCTGGTTAAACCAGAAAGGCCTCCTTTGTTTACAAATGACTGTAGAATAAAGGGGTGGATCAATTATGTTAACACACCTCATTCCTGTCAAAATACAGTAATTGTAATGAGTATCACACCCAATTCAAACAGTTAATGTCACACCCAAATAAAATAAAGAAAAGGAAAAAAACATCAGTGTTTATTCAATACAATGTTTCGGCCAGTGGCTTTTATCAGGCAAATGTTTTTTTGCACACCATTCAAATAAAAACAATTTCAGACCAGGGCAGTTAGCTTGCCTTGAAGCATTGTAGAACATAACTTTATGCAATGTGTGCCTTATAAAATCTGGTTCCCCTCCAACACACAAATGGCTGCTGTGTGGCACAGACTTACAGATTACAGTTCTTATCCCACTTGGCAAAGCTTAGTCCCAGCAGGCTACATGTCAGACAAACAACTGTCACTAGACCGGACAGGCCAGGATAAATTGCTCTCTGGCTATAACGCAAAAATCATGCTGGTGGGAAAAACAAGGCATTCTACACACTTCTCATGTTCTCAGTTTGTATCTTTATGCCAGAGATGCTGTCAGCTGCCAGTCTCCTAATTTAGTGTTTCTCAAAATGTGGCACAAGTACTGCTAGTGGCACACATGGCTCCACATGTGAATATATATAACTTGAAACATTTGTGGGACATGTCTGGAAATATTGCAATCTCACTCAGTCTTTAACCCTTTTAAAACAATACAGAGGCATCTCATGAAAATGGTCACCTATGGGCACAACTTTATCTACCGATTTCAGATTATGTTACCAGTCGTGTGTGTGGGCTCAAAACAGCCTTGTCAGATGATGTTATGTGATCAGTGTTGACTGCAAACTAGAAAAGCCCTGGACCGAGGGATTTATTACATGCACAGATAAACAAGTCAGCATGCCTCACTGACCTGCTTTCACAGACAGGTGAACAGGAACACTCTGGTACTTAGCTCTTCCCAACCTTAGGGGTCCCTGAGATTGCAGGAAGTCCGTAGAGCCTTGTCTGGTCAGAGGGTCAGGTCATAAGAGATATTATTTGAACAAATTCAATAAAAAATACACACATATGTCTGAGAAGGGGCTCCAAGTGCCGAGAACACGCGTGTTTTTTTTGTGGGAGCAACGTTTTCAGAGGGGGAGGGGGAGGCACAAGGGGAGGAAAAGGTAAAATATAAATAAATACAAATTTACAAAAAACAATTGGGAACTGCGGTCTTAAGGTATAACCCACAAAATGTATTTGACCCATACGAGTAGAAAACAGCTGCGCAGTAAGCATTTTTTATATTGAGAATTGTTCCTAAAATTCACACTTTCCCATGAATACTTGTTTCTGTGTCCAAGGACATCACAGCATCACATACAGACTTGCATAAAAATAAGGAATTATTATTTTATTTTTTAATTTATTTATTTAGTCGGGACAGTGCATGTTAATGAACATACATGGGTCTCATGCATGTAAACAAGCCACACCGGATTGTAGCCTTGGGCTAATTTGCGTCCGTCTTCCTCCATGCATGCTGGCCTATTGTACATGTTTTTAGTGGTAGGGGAAACCGGAGTATCCGGAGGAAACCTACGCAGACACGGGGAGAACATGCAAACTCAGCACAGAAAGGCCCCGTCCAGGTGGGAATCGAACCCAGGATTTAGTATGTCTATGTAAAGAACTCGCCCTCTCTTAGCTTTTGTTTTGACTGCACTGCCACCTAGTGGGATTGAAGGGAGGTGCATGTCAGTAGTCTAGTGACGACACAGGATTTCAACTCTTCAAAAACGTCTTAATCGAATAAGAGGGAATTAAAAGCTGCATCGCTTTTCTAACAGACTACTACAAAATTCACAAGACAGTGCAAATTGTGTGACTGTACAAAATATTTATTTAAAGTTATTGGAGAATATACACATTAACAGCTGTTACACTGTTTTTGTCCTTTTTTATACATTTCTTTCCAGCAATGTAGAGCTATTTACCTTCCATTTCTTAATGCCATAAATAACAGACTAGAAGAACTGTTTACAATGACCATGTTTTGCTAATGCAGTTCAGTTAAAACAAATGATCAATGAAAACTTGCTATGTCTGTGTGTAGCGGATAATCTCACTTAGGTCATAGCCCGTCACTGCAAAAGCACAGCCATCATCATCACAGAACCGGGCACCGCAGATTTGTGTGTCTGTTACACATTCATTATGTAAATGAGCCACCTACAAAAGTGGGGACATCACATTAAAGAATGACCGTAATAACAAACATAAATAAGACTTTGGACATGAGATTACCTCAACACTGTTGGTCTCAGGGGTTAAAGACATGTGCCACACCCGCACTAGAGAATCTTCAGCTGCAGAAAGAAGCTACAACACACAGAACACAATCATTTACAGCAATATTTATACTATATGATGTTTTTGAGTACGTTTATGTAGGCTCTCATTTGTCCAAGTATTATCCATTGTAGTCGAGATTTTCAATTATTGTTGACTGGACATGGTTAATTGAATTGAGAACGTTTCGCCCCTCTATCTTCAGGAGCTTCTTCTCACTTTGTATTAAATCTTATGACTACAAGAGCCAGAGGAAGCTTCAAAAGATAGAGCAGAAAAGTCCTCAGCTCAATCAACCCAGTTCAGTCAAGAATATTTTTTACCACCTCTACCACATTTATGAACATATTATACAACTTACTAGGCCAGCAAAAGGAGCAATGTCCAGAGAGTAAATCCAGCGAGCATGGGCATTAATTTCCACGTGTAGAATTCCAGTCACAGCCTCATACAAACGGATTTGGCCAGTACCATAACCTGCTGCTATCGTACCCTTCCACAGCTTCACAGATGAGCATGTCATACTGAAATGAGGGACAGTGAAAATTTCATTATAGGAACAACAGTCGTACACAAACATTGATTGGGAAAACAAAGGAAGAAACAAGAACACATCCAAATAAGCTTACGCTTCTGTGGGACAATTAAGTAGATCTGAAACAAATCTTACTCAAAACCTGGTATCTTGTTTAGGATTTGAAACTCTTCGCCGGCTTTCCACACACAGAAGTTGCCTCCATCGTCAGCGCTAACCATATCAGCTATGCACTCCTGGTGGAAGAAATCAGTACAGTATTATGTAGGACTAATTTTAGATTATGAAACTTCAGACTCACCTGGCTACCAGAGCACTCTGAAGCCATGTCAGTAATAGACTCCTTATGCTCCTCAAGGACTTCAGACAAAGTGATGTTACTGCCTTTACTTGGAATGTCGAAGACTAGAATTGATCCTGATGACACACCTGGAGCAGGGGGGGTTCATGAGGTAAATGTTAAATTTGGTTCTTTTGACTTCTGTCAGTAATTTTAATAGTCAGAAATATTTAATTAAAAATACTTACCCACGCAGATGTAATTATCCCATACTGCTGATATTCCTCGGGCAAACACAGCCTGGGCTGTCACAGAAAGTATTGTTAGCTAAATAAAATAAATAATATCCATTTACAGTGGTGCCGCAGTTAGCGCTCGTGCTTCACAGCGAGAAGGTCCCCGGACGGGGGAGTGTGTTTGAGAGTACCAGTGGGGGACAAGGGATGGAAATTAGCCCATGGTAGCCATGGTAATGTCGTGTCAAGCTTACACGTGTGTTCATTAACATGCACAGTCCCGACCAAATAAACAAAAAAATTATAACCAAAGGTCGATAGAGTAGACAACATTTTACCATTACTTCAGAATGTTTAATTAAGTTAAATGATTTGATAAAAACACTGAGAGAATTGTAAAGAATAGCTGAAAGAGTGTGAATTCAGAGATATTTGGAATTCACAACTTTGCGTTGCCATTTCACGTTTTATAACTTCAAAATATGTATTTAAGGAAAACTAATAGAAATAATTCAGCCCTAATGTATGAAGGCACTGGAGTAGGGCTGGACGATATGGCCATAACATTTTATCACCTTTTATATCTCATCTTGATTGAATTTGATTTTATTTAATTTTTACACAATAAAATAAACATGTATTTGTAGACACACCTTTTTATATAAACCTCAGCTCGAACAATGACAAATGTTTTCCTCCAGTATCATTTAACACACACAAATCTCCCATTGTCTCATCCAAACTCCACAACAAGGTGCCTTTCATAATCCTAAATTACAGTATATGAGGACCTAATGGGTTAAGTTTGCACGGTCTCTCCATGTGCACCGTTTCTACCCACCACTAAAAACACAAAAGGACGCATTAAAATACAAAATCAACAATGAAGCAATAACATTATGGCATGGTTAAGATTCTAAAAAGTCAGTTTTAAGTCACAAGAAGAGCAAATGTCCACATTATTTAATAAAGTTAACAGAGTTGATGTGTAGACTTACTCATATTTACTTAATACAATTTTGTCGAAAATTTTGGTGTGATAAAACACCTTTAAGAACAACTTCTTCAAAAAGTGACCCAAGGAAATGTAACGGAGTAAAAGTAACTTAATTCTATGCACATTTGATTAATGTGTGTACAGTTAAAGCTCACCTGTGGGTGTTTCAGGTGTGTCAAGAGCATGCCAGTATACCATTATAGAACCATCAGATTCATAGATCTGGGGGGAAAAAACACACACTTTGTTTTAGCATTATTTTTGACAAGTAAAAAAACCAAACAAACTGCAAGACATAAATACAAGTAATGGCAATGATCATTATTATGGTTCCAAACTAATAATAGTACACATAACTATTAACTACTATGTCTACAATAAAATAATAGTAATGATAATATATATATTTTTTTAAATAACTAAAACACACATACACATTTAGGCCTGCTACCTGAATGCCTTTCTGAGATGTCACCACCAGCAACTCACGCGAGGGCAGAACACAGAATGAGGCCTGTAATAATATAGTTACAAATGATGATAAATCAACAGTTATAAAGTAATAGGCACCACAGCGAGCTGACCTGCATTATGAGTGATGTGCTTGTTGCCACGTTGGGCTCTTTGGATTGCAACTGTCGGTGGGAGTAATTCAGTCCGTCCCAGGATGCACTCACCATATTCACAACATTTGCGTGGACCACTGTGAAATATGTTAGCTTTCGTGGAGCGATGCGAAGCACACTGAGGTTGTTGTACAGTGCAGATGCACTGTTTTTTATTTGGATGCTCTTTTCTTTGTGATACATCACGACTCAGGCTATTTCTCGAATTACTTATTTGTCCAAGTATGGGGATGAAATGTAATAGAAATAAATGTGTTAGTTAATAGTTTAAGAATAAAAAGGATTGAGTAGTATTTAACGTTACAGCAACTGATACAAAGTTGATTACAATGTTGGTTGATACGGATTCGCTAGCCGCGGCGGTGTGTTAGCTACAAGGAATTTCGCTCCAAACACAAACGGAACTTTTTTCTCACATTAGCTCGGTCTATTTTACTGAACGTGAACATTTACTTAGCTTAGTTATCCTAGAACGGAGCAGAGGGGCACACGGGACCCATGCATAGTACTGCTTTATCCATTTTAGCTCGGGATTATCTGAGCGTTTGACGCAGCCATAGAAACCATTTTACATTGGCATAGTTGCTAGGCAACTTTGAGCCAATCAGGGGCTCGCTGAGAGGACTTTTTAATTACTCATTTATTATAACGCTTTTTTTCTTGTGTAGTGGCTGTAGTACCTCCACTGTGATTTATGCGCACAATGTCTTATATTAATAATATTATCTTTCAGTACGAAATATATGAACGTCTGTGCATGCAACCAAACTACCACTGAATTTATGACGAAACGCCATTCGTAGCCAATCATCTGTATTCATTCATTTACCAACCAATCAGAAGCTACATCTGCTAGGAGCATGTTTGAATGACCCTTCTCCGCGTGTGCGAGCGCTACACACGATTACCAGTACAATTTAGATTGTTTGTAGTTCATTTAATAACGTATATTAAACTGCTACAACATGAAAAAGAAACAAAAGGACGCAAATTACTCAACTGAGGTAAGTCTTGTTACATTGTTTTTGCGCTAAGGCATTGACATTCTCCCGATAGCTTGTTGTTGGTAATAAGTACTGTTTATTACAATGATACAAGTGAAAAGTCGTCGGGTTTTGTTTTATTTGTGTTTGTTTTTTATTACCTAGTAGTTTACATTGTTTGAGAGCATCTGAACCTTATTCAATACAGAGAACGTGGTGTATTGGGTCACATAAGACATTTCTTACGTTTGCTGCCAAGGCTTTCAACATTTTCGAGATACTAAATATGCCCACTCGCTGTCTAGTAGAGCAATGAGTAGACGCCTCCTAAATCATGAGCCTTTAATATTGAATAATAATACCAATAATACCAATTTTAATCAATGCGATGATTTGACCCAATGGGTCAGTCCAAAGGGAGGGTTGGCTTACCATTCTGAAGGATTGACACACAAACACTTATCTATGACAGGATGTCATGTTGTAGAATTGCATTGTTTGTTTGGGAAAAGTACTGAAACATTGGTATCTTTCACATATATTTTTTTTTTCTTTAAACAAAAAACAGTAAACCATAGTGTTTGTCAATACTGAAAAACTTGAATTACAGAACTTGATAACCACTAAAACAGGAAACATAATTGATGGAGCAGACCAGTCAATAGCTCATACAGATAAAGGGGTACCTAGGATGAGAATAACAGTCTTTGGATGAAAAGGTTATTTGTCTTCCTTGTTTGGGTCTGTAAACAAAAAAAGAAGATCCATAATAACAGACCACCCACCACTTCTCCAATCACTCTAGCAAAGTAAAGTTTTATTCAGTTGGCTACTTCACCAACACATGAACCAGGGGTCTTCTGTGTGACCCAACCCTCCACACACAAGCGCCCCAGTCAGTCAATGATTAAAGATGCCTACTTAGTCTTTAGATTATTTCTATTCATCATGGAAATTATGATAAATGAAAGTCAAGTTCTTCCGTGTGAAAGTTGACTCACACTTGACAACCAAAAGTTTACAAAAGTTGATATGCTTTAGTTTTTTCCTCTAATTTACTCACCTTTCAGCAGCTGCCATCATACTCTGTGGCCATGATGACCATGAACTCTGTTTAGCTTGGTCGCTCTTATTAGCTCTAAAACACTGTGGGACCCAACCCACCCCCCTCCTACATTTTGTACAATTCAAAGTTCAACTGGCTACAATAACTATACTCAGTACAGCTAATCTCTTATTATGAATTGGTGTGTTTTTGTGAACCATTACAAAAATCAGACCGACCCTATTGTGTTAAATGGATCTTTTCCCGTTTTTATAGCATTAGTACAGTGTTAAAAAATGTAATCTTTCATGTGTCTTAGATGATTGTATCGGACTTTCATAATGGAGAGGAAAGCAAGGTTCTGTCTAAAACCAAAAGAAGTTCACCTGATGATTCAAATGAAGAAATAAAGTATCATCCTGTAAAGATGTCCAGAAGTGACCTGTACAAACCTCCAACAGCAGAGGAACTGAAACAGCTGAAAGAGGCAGAAAGCCTGTTCCATTGTAGTTTACTTAAGATGCAGGTAACTAAGAGATGACCCTCTGCGATGTTGTTGCCGTTTTCCATATTAATCTGTAATCTTAATTGTCAGATGGAGGAGCTGTTGAAGGAAGTTTTTATAAGTGAACGAAAGAAACAGCAGATTGATTTATTCATTGAGACTGTTACAGAACTGCTCCTATCTGTGCCAAAAACTGAAAAGGTTGAGGTATGTTGGTGAAGCTGTAATGATTAATGATTAGTGTGTGCTTTACTTGTATTTGCTGTTGTCTAATTTTTTGTGTTTTTAGATGACTGATCTGTCATGGTTGACTGGCACTGTTAAAGTTCCCTTCCTTCTTGTACCTCAAACATCAAATGGCAAGTTTCACATGGGACCTCCATCTTCAGTTGATCTTATTGGCAGCTACCCACTTGGGACCTGCACCAAACCACATGTCATGGTTGACCTAGCTGTTATTATCCCAGCTGTAAGTTATGTAGTTTAAATTGACCATGATAATTTAACATAGAATATAAAATAAATGTAAACGAACTAATGTTACTTCAAGGATATCCTCCAAGAAAAAGATGCCTTGAATCAAAGGTATCCCAGGAAAAGAGCTCTATATCTGGCAGGCCTGGCTCAGCACCTCACAACTTCTTCAGATATTGGAACAGTGCATTACTCCTGTCTACACGGCAACCGGCTTCGTCCTGTTCTACTGTTAACCCCGCCAGGTCTTGGTTTTAACTATTCTCATCCATAAAATGTTGTTAAAATGTAGTTTTTGTTCATAACGATTTAAAACATTTATTTGAGACTTTTTTTTTTCTTCTGTATAGGCAAGGATTCATCTAGCTTCATCATACGTATTCATGCTTGTCCACCTCCTGGGTTTTTCAAACCAAGTCGTTTCCATCCCCAGAGAAATAATATAAGGACAGTGTGGTACACTGATATCCCTCATTCTGGTAATGGGTTTAATATAAACTTGGTGAAGACAATTTGTGTCTTTCAAGTTTTACATTATTTTATGTTTTTGTAGAACTCAATGAACCTCCAACACCGCATTACAACAGCACGCTTCTTGGGGACCTTCTGCCCAGAGCTCACCTTCAGTTTCTGTCTGCCATTCAATCTCAATGCTCAGCCTTTGCAGATGCGGTTGCCTTACTTAAAGTCTGGCTTCGTCAAAGAGAACTTGACAAGGTACTGCATTATACCACCTGTCTTTAGTTGTTTCTTATTTCACTGTTCTTTATTTTTTTTTTACATTAACTATCACTATTATCTTTAAGGGGCCTGGTTGCTTTAATGGATTTCTTTCTTCAATGCTTTTGGCCTATTTGTTGACCACTCACAGAATCAGCGCTAGCATGACTGCTTATCAGTTGCTCCGAAACAGTTTAAACTTTCTTGGTAAGGTAAACTTTTATGTGTAATATGTAGGGATTGTGTGGCTTAATGTATTTTTTTGTTAAAGCATATCTTCCGTCTGCCTGTTTTTAACCACAGCGTCCACAGATCTGTCAGTAAATGGAATTACCCTTGCAAAAAAAACAGATTCCACAGTCGTAAGTGTTGTGAGAAAAAAAATTACATATACTGTATAACAACAATAATTTGGTATCTCTGCTCCAGCCATCACTTGAAGAGTTCCACAGGGCATATCAGGTCGTCTTTGTTGACCCATCAGGGCATCTTAACTTATGTGCTGATATGACCACGTGTACCTACAAACAGGTACTGTCTGTGAAAAAAAAAAAAAACATTTATTATTTCATTTTTATTTCCTATTAACACATTTGATTTTGCTGTATAGGTGCAGCATGAAGCATCTGTTTCAATGGAGTTTTGGGATAATGCTACAGTAGAAGGATTTCAGAGCCTTCTAATGACACCAAAACCTATGACAAGGACAAGCGACCATGTCTTTCAGTGAGTTTGTTAAAAAAAAAACACACGCACATTTGGAGTGTGTAATTTTTTTTTATTGTAAAATACTTGTGATTCACAGATTATGTGAGCTTGTAAAGCTGCAGTCCAGCTGTAAGAAGCTTAACCTACTGAATGAGTTGATGGACCACTGTGGAAACTACATCCAGGCATCACTGCCTTATATTTTATCATTAATTCAGCAAGGACTAGGTCAGAGAATAATTCTTCTGACCCATTCCCGTGCTCCAGACCCTGAGGTAAGTAAATGTGTGTGGTGAGTCCAGTAGCTTTGCTGTAGCAGTAACACACAACACAATGCGAAATTGATGTATTAAATGTTTTTAATGTTTCTACGTCAGTGGTCTGTACAGAATGAAGCACCAAAATATAAAGACCAGCCGGCTTTGTCCTTTGGCCTGCTCTTGAAACCAGAACTTGCTGCCTCTGTTCTAGAAAGAGGGCCACCTGCAGACAACCCCAAGGTTAGTGTTATTACACTTGCTGTAACATGTGTTCTGATTGCAAGTTAATGACACATATTTGTTTTTTCTTTCAGGCGGCCGAGTTTCGTCAGCTTTGGGGTTCTCGTTCTGAGCTGCGTCGGTTCCAGGATGGTGCCATCACAGAAGCCGTGATGTGGGAAGGAGAGAGCATCTATCAGAAAAGATTGGTCCCCAAACAAATCATCACACACCTCTTACACCTGTATGTATTGCACTTATCTTGTTAAAGATGTATAGGTGTAAACAGATTGAGCTTCAGTGGATACAATAACGAATAACTTCTTCAAAACTAGCTAAACATAACTTAAAACGTAAACGAGCAGCTTAGAGACATACATATGCTGTTTTTAATAGTAGCACCACTGACTTCAGCTCATTAGTCTCATTGTAAAAAAAAATATTTTTTAAAAGTTAGAGAGTTGCATTTCTATTCAAGAAGATGAGCATATTAACATGCTCTGGATCCAGTCTTGCACGCAATGTTGCAAATGTTTGTCCACTTTCATTTGATAAAGGTAGTGCTACTCCAGGCACACAAAGGTACTGGCGTGCCAGAGTAGCTAACTTGGGGAAACGTGGTGCATTTATTCTCCACCAGTGAAGAGGGTTAATGTCAAGAGAGGGAGATATGTCTCTCAAATAGTAATCTACTTGAGCCTCGCAGTCTGTTGCATCTGGACAACTGTAGTTATCTCCCAGGAGCAACATCATAGTGTTTTTCCTGTCATGTTTCACTTTACTGGGAGTGGGTCCATGAGAACTACTAGGTAGATCCAAGGGCTTGTGCTCCTCTTTGCTGGTGGTTGCTGGTGTACTTGTTGCTTCCAACTTTGACACCAATTCATGCAGTTTTATTTTCGCAGCCAGCCTCCCCGTGGAGGGCAAGAAATTTAGGTGTTTGTGACGAGGGTCAAGCATAGAGGAAATCAAGGCAGGTTTTGAAGCCAAATCAGTTGAGTCAACCTGTGAACAGAAAAGATGAATTGTGAGATGGAAAAAGCAAATAATCTTCTGAGGATAGGACATTATTATTATACGTACCTCCATACGTTTCCTTAGTGACATTTGAATTTTCTGTTTGAAGGAAGCGACTTGTTCAATGTCATCCGCCTTGGCTACTAGATGTATCTGTATGAGGCTGAAGGTTATTGGATAAATGTTTGAAATTGATCCTTCTGCCTCTGTTGATATAGCCGTTGTTGCCCATTTCAGTGTTGCCAATACAGTTGTAAAGTTCTCAATGATTTGCCAGTTATCATCCTCGATCTCTAGGGCTTGAGCTTCCTGTCTGTTGAAAACTGTGCGGTCTGATAGCACAGCTTTAATGGCCCACCGCTGCTCTAGCAATCTTTCAAACATGTCACATATAGTGTCCCATCTAGTTTTGTTGGACTGGATTAGCTTGAGTTGTGGCAAGCACATTTGAAGCTGTTTTTGCTGCAAAGCCTGATTTACCATGTGGTTAATATTAAAGTGTCTAACAAGTTTCCCTGCCGCTGTGATAATATGGAGGAGATCTTCAGAAAGTCCATCATTTACTGCTAATTGCAGTGTTGTGGAGAAGCATGTGGCATAGTCCCATGTTATTTTAGCACAGTCACCAGTTGGAAAGATATCCACTGTATTCTGAACACAAGCTGTGACCTTTTGAGTAAGGCCCCACATCTCTACACTTTTAAGAAGTCTTTCTGAGACATATTCTGTAGTGATGCCTCTGTTCGATGGAAGCTTGTCAGTTTGCAGTACAGCCCACTTGCCCTGCCAGTCATCAGTTATGAAAGAACATGAAACTGTCACATACTTCTGAGATGGAAGACCTGTCCAAAAATCTGCAGTCAGGGCCACTTTGTCCACTTTAGTCAACTGTAATTGGAGTTCCTCTACTCTCTCATGAAAATGTCCTTCAATAAGCCGCGTGATATCAATGGGTGATGGCATTTTGAAATTCTGCACTGTAAATGCAAGCAGATCACAAAAGCCTTCACCACTCACCACGCTGATGGGGAGCATGTCCTTCTCAATCATTTTACATATGAGCTCATTCACCTGAGCATGAGTAGGAAGCGCTTCTGAGTGCTTGTTTCTAATGTGGTAAATCATGCTGGTGGTGCTACTTCTGTATTTAAGTTTGGAGTCACACATTGTGCAGTGGACCTCGTCCCCTACTTTAATGAACACATCCCAGACAGAACTTCGCTTTAAACGCTTTCTGTCCATAATTTCGGTGCAGTCAGATGAGGTGTTGGGAGACTGTAAAAAAGCGTGCGACATCTGCCCGGAATTGCCTTCTTCATCAACGGTATCAACCATACAGATGATCGGCTTTTCCTCAACCTCCTCCTCGTTGTTTATCGGTTTTGTGAACGGCGTGTGCTTCTTCATGTGATTGATCATGGTGCTTGTAGCCCCGCCACAATACTTCAATGTCGCATTACATCGTGTACATTGTACATAGTTTCCGACCTGTTTGAAGCAGTCCCAAACCGAGCTGCTTCTCTTTCTACCCGAGCGCCCCATCATCGTTGACGAATGTTGTCTATATTTATTATCCACGTCCCGTCCGTTTAATCAAATAAATGTTTTACACATGTGTACAGCCAACGCCTTTAGTAAAATGTTCTTCTAACCAACATTACAGCCACGCGAATATCCCAGAAGCCTCAATCCGATATGTCGGGGCGATAGTTGATGACGTCATAAAAATACGCCGGGAGGTTAGTTGATGATCTATAATTTATTTATTTTACTTTGTGATGTACGTATTTTATTTTATTCTATCCCTATCAGTAGTTTGTACTGTACATATTGTTTAATGTAATCTGCATGATATAGTATGTGAAACATTTGAAATAATAGTTTACCACTAGGGGGTGACATTTTACCGTGACAGAAATCCCACTGTCGCCTTTATCAGGGAAGAAAAAGAAAAGCATTGAACTATTATTTCTCACAGGTGTCCAGCACTGGAGAGGAGGAGAGTTTATTGGTGGTACAATCCTTTGATGATTTGAGTAGAAAGTTATGGCAGTTGAAAGGACTGCCTTTGGCCATAACATCTGTGCAAGGAGCTCATCCAGCACTCAGATACACACAGGTGCAATATAGATGGAGAATTTTTGTGGCAGATTGGGTTTTTTTTTTTACTTCTCGATTGTAAAGTTCTCTCATAATTATTTACAGGTATTTCCACCCCAGCCAACCAAAATGGATTATACCTTTTTTGAGAATGAGAAGATATCCCGATCTCTTTTACCTAAAGAAGGAAAACCCTGCCCCACGTATATTGACCCTATAACAGGTGAGCCTGACAAATGTAGCACAAGATTCATAAAATGTATAAAAAAATGTGCCCACTAAAGCTGGTAATGGCTATTAAATTGTCAGATAAAATAACATAAAACCTATTGCATTTAATAATATATACACATTTATTTTCATTTATAAATGAATTGAACTTTATTGACCCTCATGGGAAAATTTGTTCTGCTTCAGATCTCAGAAGCTAAGTAGGGTAGGGCCTGGTTGGTACTTTGATGGGAGGCCGCTGGGGAACATAAGGAAGCCTGGGTCAATATAGTGAGAGTGAGTTGTTGGTGGTGTTCGGAGGGGCCGTTGGCGCAGATTGGCAGCCTTGTGTCCGTCAGTCTTCCCCAGGGCAGCTGTGGCTACATACGTAGCTTACCATCACAGAGCATGGAGTGAACGAATAATGTATGAAATTGTAAAGCAACTTTGTGCTATATTTATTACATAACTGTGTGTTTACAGTTATTTGTCACATGGAGGGGAGTGGAAAATGGCCCCATGATCGTCTTGCTATCCGTCACATCAAAGCAGCATTCCACATTCATCTTGGGGAGTTGTTAAAACAGCACCACAACTATACATTCATGCCTTGTCCAACTCACTTGGATGTGTGGAAGGTGATTTTAAATTATGTCATTCTCTTTGTTGTTTTGATATGGTTTGGGGTGGGTTGATTTAAATCTTCTGTGATTACTTTGTATCTAGGATGGACTGGTGTTCCGCATCCAGATTGCATACCATCGTGAACCACAGATTTTGAGGGAAAGTATTAGTGCAGATGGAATGTTGGTTGTAAGGGACACTGAGGAAGCTCAAGCTTTGGAAATGGCAACTATACTAAAGCCTCTCCTTACAAGCACCCTGCATGGGTAAACATTCATATTGTTTCATTATTTGGACATCCATACTTTGATATCTTCACTTGTTTCTTAACTCTTTGAACTATTGACAGGCTACAGCAGCAACACACATGTTTCGGTGCTGTGTGTCGTCTTGCCAAACGATGGCTGGGTGCCCAACTCTTTAGTTGTGATATTACAGGTGACACAACAGACTTACTGGTGGCATCGCTTTTCCTACAACCAGCACCATTTACTCCTCCTGGGTGAGTGCCACCTGTAGGCTGTTTGATATCTGCCTGAAGTCACGTATATGCATGCACATGTTTTCTTCTACTTTCCTTTGTTCGTTCAGTAGGTCATGTGAGTGAAACTTTGTCTCCATCAGTTCTCCTCAGGTGGGCTTCCTGCGTTTCCTTCATCTGCTCGCTTCCTTTGATTGGAGGAACAACCCGTTGATTGTCAATCTCAACAACCAGCTCACAGGCAAGCACAATAAAACAGCTTATCTTCTGGGTCAAATACCAATGTGTACACTGACTTCACTCTGCTTATACTAATATTTTTGTCCTTTTTGTGTGCCTCTGTTACGTGAAGTGGCCGACTATACTGAGATCAAGAATGATTTCATGGCCTCCAGAGAGTCCCTGCCTGTCATGTTTATAGCCACGCCTAAGGACAAAAACATGTCTTTGTGGACCAAACAAGCACCAAGTGTACAAGTCAGTGACAAAGCAGACATACACACTTTAAAAATACTGAAACATTAGTTATAAAGCCAATAAATACTGCAAGTGCTTAAGAGACCAAATACAAAACAATATTCTATTAAATACACCCTGGAGAGCAATGTTGAAAATGTTTACAAGCAACGATGTAAAAAAGAATTGCATGTCCGCAGTAGTGAGCAATCACAGAGTTTTCCAATCCTGGAGCCTTTTCGCAATGCACACTGGTCTCCTGGCTCGCACTGAAAAGTTTACACAGGTTTTCTTTAGCTTATTTTGAAGAATAATACATTTAAAGAATAACAAATAGTAAGTCCATCTGGACTTTATTGATTGACGAGATGGCTTGTTTCATTACTCACCATAGGTAGATAACCTTGCTTTTTTCTCAGAGATGGAAATTTGTTGTTTTGAAGTCGTTCCAACACTTCATGTAAATCATTTATCTGTAGCCAAATAGATACATTAAAATAGTTCCATCAGAAAAAAAATCAACCCAATATATCTGTAAATATTTGATAAGCTGGTACTCACCAGTTGCCTTTCATAGTTGTTTTCTGTCACTGTGAAATAAGTTGAATATTGAATCTTGTAGTCCTCTGTGTGTGTACCATAGTTACAATGTACAAATCCAGTTGAACACAGGAATGTACAGAGAAGGCACAATCCCCAGGTGCCCATAGTCCGTAGCTGACCCAAATCAACTTCCTGCGCGTCGTGTAGCAGCTCAAAACTGCTCCTCCCTGAGAGGCCCATTTATATTAGTGGCAGGAAGCAGGAACTGTGCTTTGTGACATCACAAAAAGTTAATTTTATGAAACCCAAACACATTTAATAGGGCACTAATGTTTTTACCTTTTTGTCTTCAACAAAAAAAAAAGCTTTTTGTTGAAGTAAAAAGGTTAATAATGCTACCATGCCTGACAAATGTCTTATAATTTAGTTTAGTTTTTTGAGCAGTTTACATTTTAACAACATTCACATTCACACTATTCTATTACAGGAGCTCAAAAAAGGAGTAGGCTGAAGCCAGAAGCTTGTATATACGCCTACCCCGTAATCAATATAATAAACATTTACATTTCTCGGTGATACTGCACAATCCGTCTGTATCCAAAATAATAATTTAGAAAAAAAAAATTAAAACAAATTCCAGAGGCGGGTAGTACTCAATTACATTTACTCAAGTACATGAACTTGAGTAACTTTTAGTAATTGTACTTCTTAGAGTATTTTATCCATACAGTATTTTAAATGTTTTACTGTACTCTTGCGTGAATACAAATAATAGTTGAATTTACCTATGGATTACTACAATGAATCTTCTTTGAGTTCATCGTTAAATAGACATAGATAGACAAAACTTACTTCTACAGAGTCCAAACTGGAGAAATTTACGGATTATATATCAGACTTGATCATAAACTGAACAAAGAGAAAACAGCACAACTATATCGGTCGTCTTGTTTCTGCAATGTGCTACAGGAAAACAATCACCAATGCCACTCCCTTCCGATAGTCACTAGTCACAAATATGTTAAGTTAATTGGTGTTCTGCGATCCCCTTTGTCACAACCATCTCCGCTGCCGTAGTTTTTATGTTTGAGTACGTGTACGGTGTTTTTATTTTGTATTATTATTTTTTTAATATATATATATATATATAAAATATATAATTTTTTATGTTATAAATGTTTGCCCTGTTTAGTGTAGTGCATGAAACTTTAGTAGTGCTAAAAACTTGTTCTAATATTTTCGAAAATTGGGGGCGCAGAGACTGGTCGATAGTTCGTGGAGATGTTTTTGGATCCATCTTTGTATAACTTTGGCAATGTTCATTTTATTGGGGAACGTTCCAGTTTGAAGAGACAGGTTATATAAGTTAAGGGTTTTACAATAGTGTTGATTTACTAAGCCATGACAATCAATCGAGGATTTGTTTTTACATTTATTAACAATGTTAAGGATCTCAAACTCACTCATACCGGATAGAAAAATGGTCTTTGGATTCCTTTCTATAAATGATTCATCCAGTTTATCATTATTATGTTTTGGAATTTTCTCTGACAATTCTGGTCCAATGTTCACATAAAAATCATTGAATTTATTTGCTATATGCTGCATATCCGAGTTTTCTTTATTGTTGATAACAAAGGAATCTTGATATGATGAATTCTTCCTTTGGTTAGCTTTCAATAACCCATTAGCTTTTAATATGCCCCAAATCCCTTTCATTTACTTTAATATATATATATACATGTATTTGTCTCTTTGTCCTCCTCACTGCTGCGCTTACAGTCTATGGAAGAAACACAACGCTCTCCTCTCCTCCCGCACTTGACTTCTCAATAAAACTAAGTCATGGAAAGAGCATAGCAACTATTTTCTGAACTTTTTGATCAAATTACACTACAGACGTCGCGTGTTTCCACGTAAATAAGCTCCATAAACATGCTGTAGGGCAGTTGCAACCCGAAAATGTGAATTTCTCCGCAAATATTTCACCAATTAACCCGAAACAAAAAGCGTTGTGATGCTGACCGTCCTCTCTGCAGCATAACATGCCAATATCAGTGTAAAGCTTTTGTGAAAGATCACCCAATGAGAAGACGTGCCCCCTACGCCCCTCACATTACAGTGAGAGCGGCAGGGCTTAAAAACCTCCACGCATCGTCACATTTACAGTAGCTCGAAGACGCTCTGAACTCTGCCCAGCCGCTGCCGCTCAAGCTGCTGTCCACAAATGTAAATGCTCAGAAGGGAAAAGTTGTGAAATATTGGTGGGGACTGTCCCTGCCAGGCCAAAGTTGGTGGGGAAATGTCCACACCAGTCCTTTAGGACGTTACGCCCATGCTTGACTGGCTTGAAGACCTGGGGTTAATATTAAGTTTCAAACCAATATTCCTTTAATAGTGAGTTGTATAAAATGACATGTAAAGAGATCAGTGTCACAGAAACACAAAACAAAAATGTCAAATTTTTATAAACATAACCTTGAGTCATTCTTTTCTTATATTCAGATGCTTCAGCGTATTATAATGGTGGCTGCAGAAAGTCTTAAAGTACTGGAACGTCAGCTGATGTGCAGTGAGGAAACTGAAGATGTGAGGGTTAGTACAATTAAGCAGTTCCTCTGTATTTAGTTACTCTGTGATTATAACATGTGAATAGGAATTGTATTCTCACTTTCAGGTTGTCATGCGCCCCCCTCTGGACGCTTATGATGTGTTGATTCACCTAAACCCAAAACAGGTTCCACTTCTTAGCCAGGCTGTGGATCCTCCTGCTGTCACCTTCACAAGGGGAACAACAGCGGGCTCTATGGGACAGTCAGGAGGGGCAATGCCTGTGGTGGACTACAATCCCGTCTCTTTGTATCTGAAAGAGCTCAGAGTAAGTCTTCACAGCAGTAAATCCTTTAACTTTCTGAAGCAGAGTGGTTGTTTTTTATTTTTTTCAAATGCTGGTGTATAAGCCCTTTATTCTGAAAACATAAGCACTGCTGTTACCAGATGTACAATGTATTTATATAATAGATCCATAATTGTGACTCGCATGCTTCCCAAATTGTATAAACACATTATCTGGAAGTGCAATGAAAGGAAAATGGAGATGCAGATACTTGAATTATCTTTTCAAGGCACAGCACCACCACACCCATGTCTACAGCCAACTTCCTTGTGCTTATACTCGTCCCATTTATTTTTTCAAATTCCGGTGTAATTCTTAGGAATTTTAAACTAGTTATGACTAGCTTATACTAATGTCAGAGAATGCCTCTTAACCATAGGGTGACATGAGTTATGACTTTGGTAATGAGTTTCTAAAATATGAAAAATCCTATGAAAGACACAAACAAAAACAACAGCTGGCTATAGTTAAAGTTTCTATGGCAGAATAGCAACAGCAGCTTTTGCTGAGGCAAATGGGGACAGATACATAAATAAACTACTTTTGAAGATCATTTTTAGAGTTTGGCACATAAATTGTTCAATCTAGTTCTTAACACTTCTGTTACTATTTATGTAGGAATCTTTTGGAGCTCTGGCCCTATTTTTCTGTGATCCATTTGGTGGGACTGTGATTGCGGTTTTGTGGAAACCAAAAGCCTTCACACCACTGCCATTCAAGGTAAAGCTATAATACTATAATTCATAAAATATTTAGTATTATGCAATATGTTCAAAACTATCTCTTTAAATGTCTCTCAGACCTCACAGATGTCGGCCAGAACCGTTGAAGTTAATGGTGAAGAAGTAACCACTGTTCCCAATGTTGAAGCAATTCTGGAGGACTTCAGGATTATGGGGAGCGGTTTGGTCAAAACTGTTGAGGCTAGAACCGAAAGATGGACCTTTTAGGCAGCACAGATGCAAATACATACACATATTTGTTGATATATTAAAAGTGATTTTAGTGTGTGATTATCAGATAAGTGGGAAATTAATGGCAAATGATATTTTGAGGCCTACCGTCTAACCTTAAAATCACTGTTTCATTGAATAAATATCTGACACTTTTTGACAATTTTCTGTGTCTCAGTTAATCATTGTTACTTTACAAACGTTTGAAATATATTTGGAGGAAAGTTAAGGGGGGAAAAAATGTAAGAACAATCTCATAAAAAAAAACCTATTAGACTGTAAACATGCTTAAGATTTGATCAGAAGTGGGTAGAATAGCCAAAATATTTACTTGAGTCAAGTAAGAGTAGCACTGCTTTAAAATAATTATACTCAAGTAGAAGTACAAAGTAGTGGCTCAAATATTAGCTCGAGTAAAAAAGTAAACTGCCTGAGTAGTGTGAGTACTGAGTAACTTTAAGCAGAAGTTTGATTCATATTTCAGTTATGACATAAATAATTAGAAACAAACCATGGAGTAATGTGAACATTTAATGTAAATATTTAGCATGAAAATATTTGAGAAATCATTAAGTAACAAAATAATTTTTTTCCGCATCAAAATGAAGATGTGTCACTTAAAAATGTGCTCACAGTGGCACGAGTTCATATTTATCTTTACTCAAGTAAGAGTGATTCACTATAATATACCTCAATTAGAGGTAAAAAAGTACTGTACTTAAAAAAAAAAGCCGCAAGTGAAAGGTGTTTTGCTCCTCTGTAATGCTCACTTTGAGCTCCTTGTGGAGCAGCAGCAGCGGTGGAGATGACCGGGGCGGACTGAGGAGACTGTGTGCGGCGATGTTGTAGCCTGGTGGGACCAGAATGATTCCCCTCTGTATTTTTTTATCCAGCGGGGGATCAGTCTGGTCACCCAGTCCTCGTTCGCGGCTTCCGCAAAATCAATCCGTTCACGTGCAATCAGATTCGTTTAATGGCCGTGACGTGTTGTTAGCGAGCAACGTCACTCACGGGACGCGGAAGTCCCCTCAATAACAATCCACGATATTTGGAATAATATGGATATATGCTTTAAGCACAAATCACTTTTCTTACAAAACTGGGTTAACAATGGTATAATTTATGTACATCACTTGTTTAACAAAAGAGGCATAACGTATTCCTACGATGAATTTTTGCATGTGTATAATTTCCCAGTGTTGCCAAAGGAATTTGCAATTGTTTTTGATGCTATTCCGTCAGGTGTCAAAATACTGATGTCAACCTATGTTCACAATCCTACCATAGATTTATCCCGAGAGTTATATATTGGTAATTCTGACCCTTTTTTAAGTGTCAAAACAAATAACAAATGTATTAGAGAGCTCATCATAAGAGATTCCGTTAGGAAACCAGCATCTGTATTTGTGTGGGACAATTTATTTAATGATATTGAATGGAACTCTGTGTGGCTATTACCCAAAACATTTTTTGTTACCAATAAGATTCGTGAAGTATGCCTTAAGATTTTGCATAGATGTTACCCGGTTAACAGTGTGATATCGAAATATCGTGTAAATGTTGACCCTCTTTGCTCATTTTGTCATGTTACTGTAGAATCGATTAGTCATCTTTTCTGGGAATGTTCTTACACACAAGTATTTTGGAAAGACATTAATCTGTTTGTGAATAGAAAACTTACCATAGATTTACAACTAAACCTTAAAGATATTTTGTTTGGTATTTATGTAAAGAATCTCCCTCCAAACAAACTTTTTATTTTGAATTTAATATTAATAATGGCCAAGTATCATATCCATAGCTGTAAGTACTTCAACCAAAAACCCAAACTTGTTGTTTTTGAATCACTAATGTCCTCTTATTTGACCTCACTGAATTATTGCACCAATGCTAAAGCCCTGAAGACCAAAGACGTATGTAACGAATTTGCGCTGTAAAGCTTTATTTTTTTTAATGTATTTTTATTTACACTGAAAGCTGAAGCCTTGCATACCTGAGCCTCGAGCCTTGTTTGTCATGTTTGTATATTTAAAAAAAAAAAAAAAAATCTACGAACGATGCACGAAGGAGAGAAAGCGTGTCTCCAGTCGGCGGTAAATGACCAAAAAACACATCGACAGTAGGTGAGTTTCGTTATTCATAATCCTGCGCAAATATTAACGCAAAACCGCTAATAACACCACATCAACAGCAGACGGCCGCCCTTCGCTGATTGGTTTACTCCGCTTCCTGTTTGCTTGCGTATGTACCGCTGTGGGAAATGGATTCGACGCAGGGGTGACCAGACTCACCGGCTGGTACAGCGGTGAGTCTGGATTTTTCCAGGCTAGCGATGTTGCTGCCGTTTGGACGCGGCCAAGAGCGGAGCTGAGCGAACAGGTGGAAGATGTGAGTGACGGGGTTCCTGTAGCCGCCTCGTCACACACTGAACCGCGCGCCTTTTATTCTCCTGTGGCCCGGGACAGCGCTGGCGCTGGGAGTGTTTCCCCCAGAGCCGCGCTCTGAAACCGTTTGCCCACAGGCCGCGCTCACGTCCCGCGGTCGTGCATTCACAAACTGTCCCTCTGTCAATCCTACACTCCTCTCTCCGCCCCACAGCAGTGACTTTTGTTACGCAAAATAAGCATGTTGACGCTATGGGGCGCCAATGTTAAATGCTATGAGGAAATGGCCTATGGGGCGCCGCTGTCCCTTGCGCACCAAGTCCGACTATATTTAATTTTTTTTTTCTCTCTCTCTAAAAGGCCTGCGTCAGCTTCTTCTGGTCGCGTGTGGGTGTATGATGCTACCACGATCGTCTATGTTCCTAGAGCAGAGGTTCTAGAACTTGCCCTGTATGTGGTTCTAACAGTGTCTTTTCCTGTACTTGGAAGATTGCTTTTAGTGGATTTAATACCTTTAGTTCAGATGGTGGGAGAGGTGGATTCAGGAAGGTTTCCCTCAAGCCTTCACAGCCATGGGCCCTGTGCCTGGTTGGTGACCAGTCCTTTCTCTTGAAGTCCTTTTTAAGATCCAGCCTCCCCCACTTACAGGTGCTTCTCCATCCTGAAATGGAAAAGGTTCATCTGGCAGTTTATCTGTTATTTGTTTTGAGGCAATAACAATTATTTTAGCGTTTTTTACTCCATCACATCTTTTTCCCCTTGCGCCTCATGGGTTTTTTGGGCAATTGTATCTTTTTTTATCTAAAAAGTATAGTAAAGTAAAGTGGAGTCTGTAGTTTCTGTAATTGTAGTTTCATTGTGGCTAGTTCGATCTCTTTCTTCTAAGAGTCAGTTTCCTTTTTGTTGTTCAGCCACTTCGTAACGTGGTGGTTGCAGTGTGCATCAAATTCTTCTTCAGTTTTAGTGTATAAGCCCATCACGTCACTCAAGGCATCTTGCACTGGTTTTGGCATTCCCTTAGGGCAGAGTAGAACATGACTGTTATGCCAGTGCCTGCTTGAATCGGTTCTCCTGTTGCGGCATGGTATAGAGTTTTGGCACGTTGTTTGTAGCCGCAATAATCTTCATTCTTCATCTGTAGTGACATGAGGTCATCAGTCAAGATGCATGGGAATCTTGCTTTTAATTGTTCTTCCAGTGTGGTTCGAAACACGTGCACTGAAGCGTTCTTATTTAAGGTCACCCTGTGTTCTATTGCATTCTTGATGTTGGCTGCAACTGTCTCATCTGCGGCCTTGGTTAAGGCAGCGTGCATGTCTCCCCAGCAAAGTCTATCTCCAGCGGTCTGTTTCATAAGGGCTCTCATCCATGGAATTTCGCCCTTTGTTAGTTTTGGCGATACCAACATTAAGGAACTCCAGTCTTTGAGCGTGAATGTTTGATAAACCACTTGTTGGTTGTTCCAGAGCTCATAACTACGAGCATACAACAGATACTTAAACTCAATAGCATATTTAAATATAATTTGTAAATTACAACATTTTGATCAATTATTGTTGAAATGTATTATTATTATTATTATTATTATTATTATTATGTTTCCTCCGGGTACTCCGGTTTCCCCTACCACAAAATTACATGTACAATAGGCCAGGATAAATGAAATGTGTGTGTGAATGCATGGAGGTGGTCAGAGGGACCGTTGCAGTGAAAGGTGCTATATAAATAAAGTTCTTATTATTAGTGTCAAAACCAGACTTGGAGAGACTCATCCATGCATTTGTCTCCAGCAGGTTAGACGACTGTAACGGCTGCTCACTGGCCTTTCTAAGCGAGCTGTTAGAGCTGCAGTACATCCAGAACGCTGCTGCTCGAGTCCTGACAAGAACCAGGAAATATGACCACATTAGTCCAGTGCTCCGGTCTCTGCACTGGCTTCCTGTCACTCAGAGAATAGAATTTAAAACAGCTCCGCTTGTGTACAAGTCTTTTCATGGTTTGGCACCAAAGTACATCTCTGACATGTTAGAGCCGTATGAACCATCTCGGGCTCTGAGAACTTCAGGGAGGGGTCTCCTGGTGGTTCCCAGAGTCAGGACTAAACACGGTGAGGCTGCGTTTCAGTTTCATGCAGCTAAAATCTGGAACAGTCTTCATGAGGATGTGAGACAGGCCTCAACTCTGACAATGTTCAAATCTAGGCTGAAAACAGCTCTTTTTACCCGAGCATATGAAAACTGAAAGTATTTTATCTGCACTCTTGCCTTTTACTGTAATTGATTCATTTTTATGTTTTAATGATTGATTTGATCTGTTTTCTTGTAATTTTATGCAACTGTGAAGCACTTTGAATTGCCTTGTGTATGAATTGTGCTCTACAAATAAACTTGCCTTGCCTTGCCTATTATTATTATTCGTTTATGGACAATGCACATAAGGAAAAAAAGTGTAATGCACAGTGAAGTGACAGTACCAATGAACATTTAAGGAAACTAAAGCGATGTGCATTTAACTGTCGGCTGATATTTGAAATAATTATTGTATAAATAAACCCAACTATGTTTTATATATATATGGAACCTTGCCTGCCTCCATTTTCAACTAACTTACCTGTGTGCCTGTATATCAGTAGCAAGTGCTGGAATTTGACCAGCTGGCGTTGTTTGGCTCTTTACATTAACTACCACCCCATAATGCCACATATAGTAATTGTGCCCCCCTCGTAGATTTCATATGCCCCCCTTAACACTAGAAATCCGGGAGAGTTGTCATTTGACCTTTTATACCTGTAAATCCCAGAGACTGGTCAACTGACCCAAAGGATTTTAGCTAATACCTGTCCTCCGCTGCTTTTGTTATGTCAATGAGGCAATTAGTGGCGCACCACAGGAGGGGGCACTGCACCCTGGGTCCAGAGGACAGGAATTTCCGTCAATATCAGTGTATTGAACAGGTTGTGAAGACATTGTGATTAAAAAAAAAGATAATTTTACACTATGGCCCTTTATTATACAGGGCATCGGAGTTGTGGGACCAGTCCAGTTTATTGTTGAGGGGCACACCCAGGTTCTCGAAACTGGCCAGTCACAATGTCCTCTCTGAATGTGTCTCAATGTCCTTCTCCTGAAGTCAATGGCCCTGTTTACATTACACACCAAATCGGATTTTTTTTTGCCCTCAAGTGACACAGATCAGATGTTTTTTTGCCAGTCTAAACGCTCCAAAGTGCTTCAAATCTGATCTTTTCAAATCCGATTTGGGCCACATCAGGAGGTTTCGAATCCGTTTTGAATCTGATCTTTCCTGATCCTTTGTTTGAGCCCAGTGACTGTATATCGAGCACGCGGGAGCGTGCACAGCGTGTTGGAGGCATTTCTCTCCGTTTCTCTCCATGTTTGTAACAGGTAAAGTGTGTTTTGAAACGTTGTGTCCTGTAATTAGAAACCGTATTCAGACATGTAGACCAGCTCCTTCACTGTTTTCACTGCATGTGTTTTACCTTATGTTTACATTTAGAATATAAAGTGCATTTGATATTATTTATGACTTGTTGATTAATTAAATAAACTCATTCCATCATTTTAGGACTAAATTATTTAATTGAGTAGCTGTTTTTCTATGTAGTAGCAACTTCCTTCTCCTCCGGTCAACTTGCTTTGTTTACACTCTATCAAACTGCGCATGCAAGTGACATCGAGGCCACATTGGGGCCACTGCGTGTTTATACTGGAGTCTGATACAGATCACATTTGACTTGGAAAGTAAACGGTCAGCTGGAAAAAATCAGATTTGGCCTGCAGTGTAAACGTAGTCAACTGCGACAGACTGGCGTCCTGTCCAGGGTGTACCCTGCCTAACGCCTGCTAATAGCTAGGATGGGCTCCAGAATTGGATAAGCGGTATAGAGATTGGGAGGAGGCCTCGTGGAAGGCCCAGGACACGCTGGTGGGACTATGTCTCCGAGCTGGCCTGGTGTCGCCTCGGGGTCCCTCCAGAACAGCTGGAGGAGGTGTGCGTGGATCGGGAAGTCTGGGCATCTCTGCTGAGACTGCTGCCCCCGCAACCCAGCCCTGGATAAAGCGGAAGAAAATGGATGGATGGATGGATGGACATTCACAGCTACAAATGCCCTAAAGTCCAAAAACTCTCAGATGTTTGTAGCTTCCAGGGCCCTCGCCCGATCTGAAAATTCCAGACCTACATTTGTCTGGCTCCCCCCTCCCCCTCCGTCGCTGATTTCCATTTACAAATGAATAGATGCAAATTGAAGCCATAAGAGTCGTAAATTTGGACCTAAGGGTCCTTTGACTCTGCTCCAGGACTTCTGGGGGGGTGGGGGTCTGTTTTCAAACTACAACTAGCAAACCGGTGCAAATGCGTAACGTGAACACCCGCCTCCCCCACTCGCTGAACGGTAGGTTGGAATTCAACCGATGAAACGCAGCGTGGGAGATGTGACCCGGATGGCATGAGTGTTTGCAAACTATTCATCAAAAATGTCCAGTGAAAATCGCGGAAACAAACAGCGACCCTTTGTATACTTTTTCTGACACTGAAATGTACATTCAATTATGTGACTACGTTTTGTTATGTTTGAGCTGGGACATATTATTTATTTCAGTAGGACAAGTCACTCTGCCGGGTATGGATACCATACCATATCCCCACAAAAACTTGCCGAAAGGCTTACTTACAGTTCGTTATAGTGGTTTTACAAAGTCATTAGAGGGTAAAAACAAACCTACCGGGTTAAGGAGGAACAGCATAGTCGTGATCAGCAGCGACAAAGCCTCCTTGCTTTCATTATTGTCCATGGTTTCTATGATATTGACACACAGTCTTGCTAGTTCTTTTCAACCAACAACTTCTATCCCTTTTCAAGCTTTGAGCTGCTCGTCAGTGACATAAAAGAGGCTATCAGGGTCACATCTCCACTAGTAATTTGGGGCAAATTTCAATAACTTAAGTGTTAACCTTATGTGAACATGGTCAAAATCTCGCTACGTGTAATGGTGTTCAGTGGCGTGCACAGACATTTTGAGGGCAGGTGCTCAACCAAGATAAAAGGGCAACCCCTAGGAAAAAAAATAATGTTTTCTGCAACTAGTACCACTAACCGACCACTGATTAATACAGCAACATAAAACAAAACAAAAATTACAATGATGTGGACCTAATAATAAACTAGATTGTCCTACATCGTCCTCTAAAGGCTCTGCACAAATACAAATAGATAATGCAAAGGTACTAACCTACACGTGAAACATCTAGTTTGTCCAAGTCATTGACCTGACAATATTTGCCAACTAATGGAGATCTGTCTTAGCACCACATATTTCCAGTTCAGGGGCAACTTCTACAGACAGATCCACGGCTGTGCAATGGGCTCTCCAGTTTCACCCATAGTGGCTAACCTCTACATGGAGGAAATGGAGAGGAATGCCTTGGCCTCATACCCAGGAAACAAACCCAGCCACGGGCTCAGATATGACACGTGGATCAAAATGAAAGAGAAGGAAGTGGCACCTTTTACAGATCACATCAATGCTGTGGACCCGAGCATTAAATTTACTCGGAGGAATTTTAATTAAAAAAAACAGGAAGTCATGGGGTTTCCTCTGTCCACACAAATGCAGACACAGCAAATACAACCTTAGTTTTCTAATGTCTGTATGTTCCCAGTCGTACAGGAGTTGTCCATCTTCAATGAAGGCACTTGAGTCATCTTCTGTACTCAGTAGTTGAGGTCTTCGAACGTTTCGTCTCTCATCCAAAAGGCTTCGTCGGCGACAAAAGTCCCGCTCAGCCCGCAGCTTAAGATAAAGACCAACAAAGCTAAGATCACATTGACCCCAAATTGAAAACAAATTATACACTAACTACGTCAATAAAGCCCTTAACTACACAGAACAGCCTTCACGAGGGTCACACACTGAGCTGGGCTTAACACATTTGTGGTTTATTACACTTTTTATCAACAATGAGCTGTAGGTGATCGAAACAAGCTAATGAGAGCTAACGAGGGCTAACGCCGCCCAGCCACCGGCACAAAATTGAGCTGGAAATAGACTAAAATACTGTGGAAATTCTGCACAGACAATAGGAATATAGCTAAAGATATCGCAAGGCGTGCGGTCCGAACACGGCATTAAGTTTAATTTCTTTAAGTTTCAATATTTTTATATATTTTTTTGTTCATCACCATAAATAAACAAGTAAACTGCAAACGGTCCGAGTGGAATCCGTTTTTTTAATCCAGTCAACAACCCGTCCTCTTCAAGTCTGGGAAAATGCACAGTTAGAGCTAAAAGACTTGACAAGGAGCGCTATCACAGGTCCTTTATTACCACTGCTGTGTAATGGCAGTTTATCACAATACACAAGGCCAGGCTCTTCCCGTCTGACGACATGCTGACTCACACTTAAGACAATATGCCAAAACTTGTCCCTGAAACAAAGTCTTTCCTGTGTCTTGCTCTAAATGGCCTGCCCTCTAAACATCACAAAAGGTGATGTTTGCATGATTATCCGAACATATAGATTTTATTTTGAATTTTGTACTGAAAGTTCACACACAAGTAACATACAACTGTGAAGTGAAAGCAAAATGATACATGATTGTTATTTTTCAAAAAATAGAAAACCGAAAAGTCGGGCGTGCACAAGTATTCATACAGCATGAAATAATACTTTGTGGAACCCCCTTTTGCTGCAATAACAGCAGCAAGTCTTTTGGGTTTGACTATACAAGATTTGCACATCTAGCGACTGACATTTTAGCCCATTCCTCTTTACAAAACAACTCAAGCTTTGTCAAATTAGAAGGAGACCGTTTGTGAACAGCAGTTTTCAGGTCTTTCCACAGATTTTCAATAGGATTTAGGTCAGGACTTTGACTGGGCCATTCTCACACATTAATATGTTTGTTTTTAAACCATTCCATTGTAGATTTAGCTTTGTGTTTGGGTCATTGTCCTGCTGGAAGGTGAATCTCCGCCCCAGCCTCAATTCTCTTGCTGACTCCAGCAGGCTTTCCTCCAAAATGCCCCTGTATTTGGCTCCATCCATCTTCTCAACTATTCCTACAATCTTCCCAGTCCCCGCTGAGGAAAAGCAGCCCCATAGCATAGCTGCTCCCCCACCATATTTGACATTGGGGATGGTGCACTCAGGATGTTGAAGTGTTTGGTTTGCGCCACACATAAAATGTGCATTTGGGTCAAAAAGTTAAATTTTTGTCTCATCTGACCAAAGCACCTTCTTCCAGATGGTAGCTGTGTCCTCCATATGACTTCTAGCAAACTTCAAACTGGATTTCTTATGGCCTCCTTTCAATAATGGCTTTCTTCTTGCCACTCGTCCATGAAGGCCAGATTTGTGTAGAGTACGACTTATAGTTGTCCCATGTACAGATTCCCCCAGCTCAGCGGCAGTACGTCACAGCTCCTCCAGAGTTATCTTGGGGCACTTGGTTGCATTTCTGACCAGTGCTCTCCTTGTTCGGTCTGTTAGTTTAGGTGTTAGTTGGTGCTTTCCATTTCCGAATGATGGATTGAACAGTGCTCCATGAGATGTTCAAATCTTGGAAAATCTTGTATAACTTAACAATGCTTTAAAGTTCTCGACAACTTTATCCCTGACCTCTCTGGTGAGCTCCTTGGCCTTCATGACGTCGTTTATTGACAAATACACTCCGACCATAGCTCCGAGGTTCCCACAGAACAGCTGGAATTATACTGAGAGTAGATTACGCACAGGTGGCCTCTATTTAATGGTTAGGGCAAGGTGTGAACTTTCTGCAGTCATTAGGAATGTTATAAAGGCAATTTAATGCACTCTGAAAATGCTGTATGAATACTTATGCACGCCCCACTTTTCACTTTTCTATTTTTTGAAAAATAACAATCATGTATCATTTTGTCTTCACTTCACAGTTGTCACTTGTGTGTGAACTTTCAGTAAAATTCTAAATAAAATCTTTATGGTTGTAAACGTGACAAAATGTGCAAAAGTTCAAGGTGTATTTACTTTCGCAAGGCACTGTAGCTGCCTCCGCAGACCTTACCATAGACTGAACTCTGTGTGTAACGTCTCCGCATGGCATGGCTGCATGTGCGCCAGATGTGTAGCAGATGTGTAGCAGATGCGTGTCTGCAGGCTATACTTGTTTTCATCTGGGTTGAACGCTGATGAAGAATGGAAAAATTCCTTTAGTCTGGGATTAAGTGTGTACTGGCTGGTTCTGATTGTCCTGCGCTGACCCCTAGACACTAACTGTTCTGACCCTCACACTGTAATTGTTCCAAAAAAATTATAAAAATAATTAACAATCATATTTTCATTGCCCTTTGTCCTGAAGACATGCTAATCATTTCCATAGTCATCTTCTTTACTCAGTAGTTGAAGTCTTCGAAAGTTTCGCCTCTCATCCAAAAGGCTTCGTCAGCGGACTAAAGTCCCGTTCAGCCCGCAGCTTAGATAAAGACCACAGGGAGGAGTTGGGGTTGGTCCGGCTCCTCCTCTCTAATTACAGCTACTCTCAACTGTGGGTAAACAACCTTTGAAGTAGAGCGTCTCTAACGATCTGCTCACCCCAGTATCGGTCAGTCCTGTCCCATTAATGGCTGATCACTGTTAATTACCTGCCTATTGTTCTTTTGTTAGCTGAGGTGCTGTCTCCATGGACTGACCGTGGCCTTGTTGGTTTTCCCCAAACGAGATTGGAGTAAAGTGACGGAAGATTAAATCTGAGCCCACCATTCCGGTTCATGGCGGGATTTTCTTTCTTGACAAAAATAGCTTATTTTACTCCTCTTTCAAACCAACGTTCTTCTTTAGCAAAAATGTTGACCTCCCCGTCCTCAAAGGAGTGGTTAGAGGCTTTGAGGTGGAGGTGCACCGCTGACTGAGGGCCGCTTGTGCTTTCTCTTCGGTGTTGATAAAGTCTCTTCTGTAAAACTTGTTTCGTTTCTCCAATATAATGTTCTTTGCATTCTTCTTCTTTGCATCGAATAGAATAAACCACATTGCTTTGTTTGTGGCTCGGAGTTTTGTCTTTGGGATGATATGCATCGGAGCTCCTCAGACTCCTGTTTCTCTCCTTGTATATGATTAGCTGATGAAAGCGAGAGCATAAATTTTGTGATCTCTAAATGGACTAACAGTGACATTTCCCTGATGGACAAACACATCGCTGTCTTGTATCATCCACAGGACTGACGCTTGAACGGGACCAACCAAAGTATGCAGATATCTACTGGGACAAGTAGATATATCGACTGTACAAATGAACTGACACAAATGTTTGACCTTGAATCAAAAATTCACTTCCACCATACCACCTAACCACCCATTGACTGCTACACTATATTTTATTGTGACAGAAATCAAGATTCGTTATATAGAGTAGCTTTTGAGGCTGGCCTTAGCGGACATGAATGGTCCTTTAAAAACTTAATTAGGTAAACAAGGTGAGACTGTGAATTGTTTACCTGTATTAGAACATGAAATGTCTTATTTTTATATCTCACTTGCTCTTTCTCCTGGACAACAGGCTAAAAAAATTAGGTCCCATGACCAAAGCGCGAGTGAAACAAAAGATTGGTAAAAAATGTCTAAATGTCCTGTACTCTCCATCCAAGTCTGCCTACTTTATAGATATCAATGCTATAGTTATATCCGTTTTGGAACATCAATTCATTCCCCTACACCATGGTAGAGAATTATGTGTTTATGAACTGACTGAAAAATATCTTAAAAATTTACCAGATAAAGTATGGTCCTTAGGACTCAACGATGCTGGTTTATTTACTAAATGTAATCAATCATCTTTGAGTTATAACCAAATGCATTTGTTAGAATACCTCAATACAACATTTTAACCTGAAGCCTTAGAGGGCATTGATATGTTAGAACTGTGGAATGCTGGAGTGTTAGAACTCTATGGCTATAAATTGGAATACATAAAATTAAATTGTCTAAAATTATGTCTCAAACTGAAATGAATGGGGTTTCGCCCTTCTTCTTGCTCTGCTCTTGGTGCCAATCCGTGAGCAGATCAACTGGTAACTCTTATGAACTTCATACTGGCCATTTTGATGCTCCTCTTTGATCCCATGGGATCCAGCGGCCACTGATCTTAAGATTGTATGTTACAAGCCCTATTGGGACCATCTCCACTCATTAGTTTCTAGTCTTTTTACTCAGGTTTGAAGTGACTGCTGTTCCCATTCCGGGAGTGCTCCTTCCCAAGCCTGTCTGAAGGCTCTGCGCCACGATTGGGCTGAACCGTGCTGGTCTGATCCCCTTTGAAATCATGACCAGGACCTCCCATGCTGTCGAGGTTGCAGGAAAACCAGACGAGTGGTATCACACCTCTCACTCGCCCTGTCGACCCAGTATAGCCACGTTCAACTTCTCTGGACTGACCCTAATATTTATTATTTTGTTCATTATTTGTCTTTGTGTTGCTATATATTGTGATGAGAATCTACAGGTGCCGAAGGTATTAATCTACAGTGAAATTCGAGCTGGTTTGCTGTGTTCCCTGTACAAGGATAGAGGAAGGTTGTTTATACACTCAGTTTTTTCCTCAGACCAAAAAGGGCGTGTTAATTATATGGGAGAATTATAATTTGGTTTATTTTGGCATGGAACTGAGTCAAAGGCAAATCAAGCTAAAAGACAGATGAAAAACAAAAAGGGACAAATTGACAAATGTTATAGCTAACTATGATATAAGAGATGGGTTTCAGATTGTTTCAGAGGTAAATACATTTATAATGCTCTGTTTTCTGCATTTTTTACAATTCTGCACACAGAATCTGTTGCAGGTGTGGAGAACAAAAGGCCAAAAAGGAGAGTTTTCTCTCTGTAGAAATCCAAGATTAATGAAACCTGTGTGTTTATATCCCTGAATTTTCCAGATAAAAATTGACAACAGCACTCCAACAGATAAATCAAGTTAAATCGGCCTTTGAGTACAGCCAAACCTTACAAAATTAGCTGGCATGGTCGTTCACGGTGAGCAGACCCGATGAGAATTTTGTCATTTTTATGTCTGTTCTTTTGTGTTTCTCTGTTATAGGACTGTTTGGTTCCTTGTCTCCGTGGGTGCTTGTAAGTTGTCGTCATTATGAGAATGTTTGACCCAAATGGTCAAAACATGATGTAGAAAACAAAATGATAGAAAACAAAACAAAAACCACCCCTAGTGGTGAGTATATGTTTTTATAGCCAAGACGCCGAGATGGCATGGACTGAGACAACAACTAGACAAAGCCCAGATGACCAATTGAAGGACATTCATCTGTCACTGTAATTGCATATGACAAATATCTGATGGGGATCTCTGTTATGGCAAGTTAGTTAAGTTAACTAGTTACCTTAAGCACCAGCCGCTAGCTGCAAGGACGCCACATTTTAGAGACAAAAGGAAGGCACGCGCGCTCGTTTCGCGCAGGGAAAACCTTTGGCTACACAAGACCAAAAGAACCTGATTGTGGTGAATTTTTGTCTTTTCAAACGTGTAAAGCCCAGGGCAGTGTACACAGTTTCTTGATTTATTCATGTATTTTGTTCATTGCCATTCGTGTAGGGTATGAGATAAGCTAACGGCTGCGCGGTAGTGATTGTGGTATATTAGTTTGTCTGCTTGCTAATAATAAAACCTATGAAATGTTCGCTAGAACTACGTGCACCAAGCGAGGTCTGATGAGGCCGTGTGCTATACAATGCAGCCAAATAAGGGTCTTTTTTCTGAGGATGAGCACGAACGTTCAAGGTTTTAGGATCATATTTGGTGTTTAAGTAAACAGCCTGATCCACAGCTGTATCTTATCATCCATGGACAAAGACAACTGTTTACGTACACTGGGATGGGCTTAGCTAATGATATAAAATATCTGGGGATGTGACGAGACGGTGGACTTCTTCTGGACTGCTTCTGTACTTCTGTTATGGCATATCTGTACCACTTGCTGAAAGCCTGAATAAAGAACTCCTGCGAACGCCATCACTCTCTCTGCGCTGTTTTTGAAACAAGAAGGTCCTGGACAGACGATTCCTTACATTTCAATACTGACAAGTAGCAACTAGCAGCGTCGGAGTTAAAGTTCAAAATAACACAAGTACAGCGGGATGTGGCGCTTACCAGCTGTCTGTCCAGAGAGTTCCAACACCCGATCCTGCACAGCAATGTTTTTAAAGAGTTTGTGTCTTTGTTGGCGCTTTTAACGTCCTGCTTCTGCTGCCGTGGTGACCTGTCTGCTCCCCAGTCAGTACACAACAACAACTCCTGTCCCTCACCTCTTCCACAGAGTCCATTGGGAAGGCCAGGACAGCTCCTGACTAGCTTGTTCAGTCTATCCTTGTCCCGCTCTGTGCTGCCCAGGGCCCAGCACACAGCAGCGTAGTGGATAGCAGAGGCATCCACAGAGTCATAAAAAGGCAACGCAAATTTATTTATACCACGCCGTTCACACACAAGGCAAACTTAATGCGCCTCAGTAGAGGCCCGCCGCCGCTCACTTCGAAGGACGTCACCTCGGTCTTCTCAAAAGGTGGAGGCGACGGGCCCTTCTTGTACATTGCATCAAAAAGACCCAATAAAAGTTGTATTATTTTTTTCTAACTCTTATTCTGAGTAAGCAAGAGCCAGATTGATACACTGCCAATAACATTTGCACCACTTGTGATCTCACAAATTCAGCTTGCAGGCGATGTTAGCTATGCACACTTAACTAGTGTGAGAAAAACGTTAAATTGTTATTGTTATTTATTTAGCCAGTGGTACTGAATAAACAAATGTATCGTTTAACGTCCACATATTTCATGTTGCACAATAACAGTTACTTCTGACTGTGTTGCTGTGAACACTATGACTCAGATTGCCTCGGGCACAATAGCTGGTCCTGTCAGGTGTCAATTCACCGCACCATTCTTTTCCCATGTTCACCCTGTAATAAAATGGGGGGAAGGGAAGGGGAAAGGGAATCTTATTTGTATAGAGCTTTTCATTTGACACAAGTCACACCCAAAGTGTTCCACACATGAAAGGGAGGGGGGTTCATTCACTCCATGCTGATGGTGGTAAACCACATTTGTAGCCACAGTTTCCCCTGGGGTAGACTGACAGAAGCAAGGCTGCTCACATCTGCGCCAACAGTCCCTCCGACCACCACCAACCACTCACACATAGGCATTGGATGAAGTGCCTTGCCCAAGGACACAATCACAGAGCAAGTGGAAGATTTTTTTTTATTACTCATCAAAAGTGCTAACTGTCTGAAACTGAAACAACAAACAGCTGATTTACCTTTTATTTTTCTTGAAGCAGGGCCTGGTTATAGAGAACAAAAGCAATAAAAAAGTCTATTGAAACCAGACCAAAAGAGAACAATACACGCAGTGATGAAATTTCAGTCAGCGGACAAAAAGAACAGGTCAGCAAAAATGAGACGGGTACAAGGAAGGAATTCGTACACATGATTGCCAGATGTAACTAGAATCCTCTACCCAAGTTATATATTTTGCAGTGTTCCAAACCTTTGTAGTAATAGTAGAATTATTTTATTACACTGGTAATAACAGTAGTAGCACTTGTAAAATGAGCGTTGATGTTGTGAGAGTAGTATTAGTGTACTGCAACTTCTATGTCATATACAATAGGTGCATTGTTAAAAAATGATGGATACTCATTATAGTAATAATTGTACATAAACCTAAATAAATAAACCTATACATAGATGATTGTTTTTATTACTTTCAACAATGAATACTTAAGAAATCAAATCAAATCAAATCAAACTTTATTTATAGAGCGCTTTTCATACAAAATGTAACACAAAGTGCTTTACAGTGCTTAAAAATCATTAAAATCGTCCCCACCAGTAAATATACATAAATAACTACAACCCCACCACCCATCACCCGCACACACAGACACACAGACACATATACGTACAGACAGCCAGCAGTTAAAAGTCTTAAATAAAAATGGACATAGAGTTGAGTATGTAAGGCTGGGTACAGATGGACCGAAAGAGGAAACATCATCCAAGGAGCCCTCTGCACCAGGAGCAGCCCATCGGCCACAGCCACAGAGCGCCAACCCAGGGTACCCGGAGGAGGTGTAGGAGAGACGTCCTACTTCCATCCAGGCACCCCCAGGAGAGCACCCGCACGGCCACAGCCAACCAGCACTCCTGGGGCAGAGGGCTCCCTCAGAGGAACCACTAGGAGAACATAAAAAATAAATGAATAAAATAAATAAAAAATAAATATTTAATAAGAGATACATTAAAAACAGCTAAAACTGTGCGTGAAATGGCACAGGATAAAAAGAGGGAAACTAAAGAAATAATAGAACTAAAACCGGTAAATAAGGTTAATATAAGTAAATATTAGTTGAAAGCTAAACTAAAAAGATGGGTCTTGAGCCTGCTCTTAAAAACATGAACGTTCTCTGTGGTCCTGAGCTCCTCTGGCAGGTCGTTCCAGAGGCGAGGGCCATAATATTGGAAAGACGCCTCGCCGTGAGTCTTTCTGTTGACTTTAGGAATAACTAGGAGACCCCTGCCAGAGGAGCGAAGGGGCCGTGAAGGTTCATAAGGTAAAAGCAGTTCTGAAAGATAAGAAGGACCAAGACCATTAAGGCATTTAAAAAACATTAAAAGAACTTTAAAATGGATCCTGAAACACACGGGGAGCCAATGCAGCGACTCTAAAACCGGTGTAATGTGGTCCCGCCTCCTGGTCTTCGTCAGGACACGAGCTGCTGAATTTTGTAAAAGTTGTAAACCTGACATACTCTTTTTGGGAAGACCAGAAAGCAGGGCATTACAGTAGTCAATACGACTGGTGATAAAAGCATGCAATAGCGTCTCCGTGATGGCCCGAGAGAAAATGGAGCGGACTCTGGCTATGTTCTTTAGATGGTAAAAACCTATCTTTGTGATATTCTTAATGTGTGGAATTAAATTCAGCTCAGAGTCAAAAATCACACCCAGGTTCTTCACCTGTGAGGAAGGATTAAAAGACAATGACTGTAGTTTGGGTAAAAGTTTCTCTCTCTGGGCCTCAGGACCGATGACTAAAACTTCAGTTTTGTCCTGGTTAAGCTGGAGAAAGTTTTCTGCCATCCAGGATTTAATATCTAAAATGCAGTTAAAAACAGAAACAGAAAAATGTGAGTGCATCAGTAGGTACAGGATTAACCTGGCTCCCCATCATACTCAAAATGTTATAAAAAAAAATATGTCAATCGTTTGTGCTACGTTTGTGCTGTAAACATTTTTGTTTGTGCTGTTATCGTTTTTGAGATATTGAGGATTCTTTTATAGGTCAATCTGAGGTCACCCAGCCCCTCATTTTGCTAAAAAATGCTCCAAAAGGGACGAAAATGGTGTCATTCGTTTGTGCTGGTTTGTGCTGTGAACATTTACGTTTGTGCTGTTATCGTTTTTAAGATATTAATAAATGCATTTTTGGACGATGACGTCATCATATTCTTTCAAAAATCCACAGAACTAACTCATTTATGCTGTGCATATACACTCAACAAAAATATAAATGCAACACCTTTGTTTCTGCTCCCATTTTTCATGAGATGGACCCAAAGATCCCAAATTCTGCTGCTGCTTGACCGGCGAATACGACAGCGTGTACCAGCTCCCACTAATATCCAGCAACTTCGCACAGGCATTGAAGAGGAGTGGACCAACATTCCACAGGCCACAATTGACAATCTGATAAACTCTATGTGAAGAAGATGTGTTGCACTGCATGAGGCAAATGGTGGTCACACCAGATACTGACTGGTTCTGAGTCCCCAGACCCCCAATAAAGCAAAAAACTGCACATTTCAGGGTGGCCTTTTGTTGTGGGCAGTCTAGGGTACACCTGTGCGCTAGTCATGATGTCGGATCGGCATCTTGATGTGGCACACCTGTGAGGTGGGATGGATTGTCTTGGCAGAGCAGAAGTGCTCACTATCACACATTTGGACTGATTTGTGGGCAATGTTTGAGAGAAATGGTGGTATTGTGTATCTGGAATGAATTTGGGATCTTTGGGTCCATCTCATGAAAAATGGGAGCAGAAACAAAAGTGTTGCGTTTATATTTTTGTTGAGTATATTTGGTTTATACAGTTATGTTAACCCTCGTGTGGTTCTTGGGTCGTTTTGACCCAAAAGCCACTGGAGCCGCAGCCCATCCAAATGGCCCAAAAGCCACTGAAGGATTTTTGTAAAAAGAAGCAGAAATTAAAGCCGCAAGCGGCATTGAGAGGCCCTCACGGGCTGTGCCTCCATTGCGCGCCATAAACCTACCGAGAGCGCTAGCGTGGCCACACTACATTTCATTGCCCTGATGAACCATGAATCTTTGTCAGTAAACATCAAATCTACATGTTTAGCCTCTCCATGTGTATAATGGCTTCAGCCTGCAGAGGGCGCTATCATGCCCCAAATCTTTTTTAATTTCACAAGTAGCATCAGTCGGCCCTGGCGGGCCGTACTTCAATGACTACTGTGAAAAAGCTCCTGACAGAGGGCCCTGACGCGCTGGAATTGTGTATAATGTGAGATCTGTGAGACAGGAAGAAACCTCCCTCTCTCCTGGTACAGCTCAATTGTTCACCTTTTTCTGTGACCTGCATTTGTGGTTTCTGTGTTCCACATTGTTTTTTATGGATACTTTTGTACGTCTTTGCCGTGTTTTTGTGGAGGTTTGGTGGATTTGTTTACTTTAAGAGTCTAAAATGGTCCTGAAGAAAGCAGCTTTTTAAAGGTAAACCAAAATGCTAGCTTTTCCCCATTTGAGACCTACACATTTCTTCTTCTGAGACACTGAAGGGGCACCAAGAGCCCCCACAGCTGCAGCACAGAGGAGGCGTCACAAGAGGAGCTACAGGAAACAAGCAAGCGACAAACGAGGGTGGAGCTGACCAGTGCAGGACACCACGCTCTGAAACAGGGACAAACCCAGGAAGAGCTGCACCGTTTCAGAGGATCAGAGGAGACAGAGGGCAGCCATCCAGGTTTCTTCCGAGTGCTACAGTTTCCCCGACCTCCAAGGTCATGCGGGTCAGGTTGACACAGTGGCAGCGCGGCTCAGCCGCAGCAGCTCAGGACTAACACCTGAAAACTATTTCATTGTACGCTTGTACAATGACAATAAAGCACTTACTTACTTATCTATGTGTCAGTCCCATTAGAATAACATGGGGGGCCTCGGTCGTCTCTATGGCAACACCGTACAAAATACGGTATGGGTCCCATTGGCTTTTTTGACCGGGATGCCATCAACTATTTTTGTGCCAAATTTTATCCATTTCCGAGAAACACATTTTTTTCCCATAATGCATTTTTTCTTGTCAGCCTAAAGGGGGCGCAATGGCGCCAAATCTAACTTTTTCACATTTGGCGTGTCCGGGGGTGAAAGGTCAATAAAATGTATATTTCCGATTTTTAATTGGAGTTCGTTTGTGCGAATGGGGACAGTTTGTTGTTTACAATAAGTCGCAAAATTCTTCATAAAGATTGCGGCTTCACCGCAAACAAACCATAAAACATAGCCAAAAAATGTGGATAACTTTTGATGCCCCACATGTCGAGATGAGCTGGAGCGATTTGGAGCTCATTTGGTGCTCGTCATCCACCTCCGTATGACAGTTGGCCATATACCCCCATTCATTTTCATGCAATTATAAGTATAAAGGGCCCACACCAGAGGTGTCTAGTCATTAGAACATGTATCATAAGTAATGAATACTGTGAAATCCCTCTTAATCATACTAAGTAAGTAAGTGAGTAGGTAAGTGCTTTATTGTCATTGTACAAGCGTATAGTGTTCAGGTGTTAGTCCTGAGCTGCTGCGGCTGAGCCGCGCTGCCACTGTGTGTCAACCTGAACCCCGTGACCTTGGAGGTCGGGGGAACTGTAGCACTCGGAAGAAACCTGGCTGGCTGCCCTCTCTCGCTGTCTCCTCTGATCCTCTGAAACTGGTCAGCTCCTCCTCCTCCCTCTTCCTTCTGCAGCTCCCTCCGCTCCACAACAGTCTTTTACCATCTCCTCGTTTGTCCCTTACTTGTTTCCTGTAGCTCCTCTTGTGACGCCTCCACTGTGCTGCAGCTGTGGGGGCTCTTGGTGCCTCTTCAGTGTCTCAGAGGAAGAAATGTGTAGGTCTCAAATGGGTTTAGCTGAAAAGCAGGCATTTTTTAGCGTTACTAGTAATCAATGCTTAACATTGGGCTTAATAATTATGCATCGGGTTTACAACTTATTCCAAGTAAGCACAATGAGTTGGAATTTACAGTGTATACTAACATGGGCCTCAATTAATGTGTTTGATCTGAATTCAATATTGTTTAATTATGTCCATCTAATAAAGGACTCTTATTTGAAAGTCGGAGTGCCTCAGTGTCGTGCAGTGAAGGTGTGGCTTGGCATTGGCCCAGACCCAAGCCCATCAACCTCCATATATAAAGGACAGCTCTGCTCCTCCCTGTTTCACAGCCTCACAGGAAAAAAATCCATCCATACACTATAACCAAGCACGCAGCTCTGCTGCTCACAACCTCAGAAAACATGGGCATACACAAGGTGGGCTTGGAGAAACTATCACGCTTCTTCCAGATTCGTAACCTGTTGCTTCGGCAAGCTATGGCAGAATGTCTGGGCACCCTCATCCTTGTGGTAAGTGCCATGATGCTTCATATCAAGTAAGGGCTTGGGTATCGGTTCAAGTTCATTCTTTGTTGTGAAAGTGGTTTGACGCATGGCCCCGGTTCACATATTTTTTTAAAAACCATTCTATTCATTGCTTATCTTTGTGTTATGTCAATATTATTAACTTTCTGTCATATTCACAAGTTAAATTATTGATTACAGAAATTGCAGTATGTCCACTCAGACTTCAAAGCAAGTCAACCACTGAACACAGACATTTTTAATTTGATATTTTTGTGCACATACAGCTCAAAGCTAAGTGTATTTTATTTACAATAATAAGACCATAATTACCTGGAGCTAAGACCTTTTCACTGTCATCACATCCTAGTAATACCCCTTGTTAAGCTTCTAGCTGCAAACGGAGGCAAACTGGGACAATAATTCAGCCCAGGCATTTTTTGGTTTGGACCAGCCCACCCATAGCACGCAACTGTACATAACGCCCATGTAAAAAAATACATTTGTTTTGATGTAATCTCTATGTACTTTCTTATTGCTTATCAATTCTGTATGCAAGGTTATTTAAGTGTGAGTGTTTGCACTGTATATGCTTTGGCACACGCCTATATTGTCCTCAATTCTTAAGTATACACTACCGAGTAGTATGGAGTGAATGAATAATGAAACTTGGTAATACAGGCTTGTAAAGTGCAATACAAGTGTAAGCCATTATTATTATTAAGCAGTTTGAAGGACCTCATATTGAATTCAGATCAAACACATTCATTGAGGCCCATGTTAGTATAGACAAGATATATACATTTTATTGTGTCCTCAGGCAGTGATATAAATCAGAAGGAAATGACTGAGCATATACACATAGCAGGGAGCCTCAAAATCTCTCCATCCTGATATTTAAAGCTGGTTCGTGGCCTGAAAGTTTCTTGCCTTTAGCCCTTCAACAGCAGGAAAAGCAGTTTTAGTGTGCCAACTTCTTAAGGACAATCTTTTAACTGTGCTGTGTGGAGAAATAACGTTGGTTCTGGGAGATATCTAATAAATAGTGATGTAACCCTGGTTAGACAGGTCATTATAAAACCACGCTGTACAAAATCATCTGAAGGTTTCTGAAATGGAATGATTCTATAGTTAATTGTATAGTGGATTTAAATGAGACCTTTGCCGTGGAATGTGATGACTTTAAGCCACTCAGCACTGGTAAGCTGATATCTCTGACATTTAGAGAAATAGCGTTTCAACATAAATCGGGCCCAATCTGTTATAATCCGTATGAGAAGAACATTAGAGGACATAAACCTCATTGTTTAATATGAAGAGCAGATTTAGTATGTGTTTTCTTTAATAGACTCTGGATAGTTTAGACTGGGCCCAATGATTATGAACCTCCCGGAGGCGCCTGGTCCAAAGTGTGTGGTTCTCCTGGGCTAACCTCAACATCACAGTCCTGTGGGGAGATGGAAAAGTATCCTCATTAGACGCTTCACGAGCTGCAGCCTAAGCCCCAAGCACTGACCACACATCATTTCTCTCACCAGACCCTTTAAGACAGGAAAACAGACTTTACACTCGCAAGTCCACATCAGACACATATAACATAATGCACTGTACCCATATGCAAACACAGAGCAAAACCCATTATATGGTGTTTTTTTTGTTTTGTTCTTTTGCATATACAGCATCGGGTTATAGCTACAATTGTTCATATTTTGTTCCATGAAAAACGAATTAATGAGTTTTTGTTTTGCTGGTTCAATTGTTATGGATTGCAGCATCTCACCTTACATTTTCCCATGACTAAAACTAACCAAACGAAGCAGTGTATTGTCCATCCATCCATCCATTTTCTTCCGCTTTATCCGGGGCTGGGTCGCGGGGGCAGCAGTCTCAGCAGAGATGCCCAGACTTCCCGATCCATGCACACCTCCTCCAGCTGTCCCACTAGCGTGTCCTGGGCCTTCCAAAAGGCCTCCTCCCAATAGGACATGCCTAGAACACCTCCCGAGGGAGGCGACCAGTAGGCATCCGAAACAGACGCCCTAGCCACCTCAGCTGGCTCCTTTCGACGTGAAGGAGTAGCGACTCGACTCCGAGCTCCTCCCGGGTAACTGAGCTCCTCACCCGATCTCGAAGGGTGCGTCCAGCCACCCTGCGAAGGAAACTAATTTCGGCCGCTTGTATTCGCGATCCTGTCCTTTCGGTCATTACCCAGATTTCATGACCATAGGTGAGGGTGGGAACGTAGATCGATCGGTAAATCGAGAGCTTTGCCTCAGACTCAGCTCCCTCTTCACCACAACAGTCCAATACAGCGACGCCGTGAGATCGATCCGTCTATCGATCCGTCTATCGATCTCACGCTCCATCCGTCCCTCACTCGTGAACAGGACCCCGAGATACTTGAACTCCTCCCCTTGAGGCAAGGATTCCCCACCGACCTGAAGCAGGGAAACCACCTTTTTCCGGTGGAGAACTATGGCCTCAGATTTGGAGGTGCTGATCCTCATCCTGGCCGCTTCACACTCGGCTGCAGACCGCCCCAGTGCGCGCTGGAGGTCCTGATTTGAGGAAGCCAACAGAACAACATCATCTGCAAACAGCAGAGATGAGATTCTGAGGTTCCCAAACCGGACACCCTCCGGCCCCTGGCTGCACCTAGAAATTCTGTCCATATAGGTAATGAACAGAACCGGTGACAAAGGGCAGCCCTGGCGGAGCCCAACACGCACCGGGAACAGGTCTGACTTACTGCCGGCAATGCGAACCAAGCTCCTGCTGCGGTCATACAGGGAACGGACAGCCCTTAGTAGAGGGCCCCGGACCCCATACTCCCGGACCACCCCCCACAGGGCACCACGAGGGACACGGTCGAACGCTTTCTCCAGATCCACAAAGCACATGTGGACTGGTTGGGCGAACTCCCACAAACCCTCGAGCACCCGATGAAGGGTATAGAGCTGGTCCAGTGTTCCACGACCAGGACAAAAAACGCATTGTTCCTCCTGGATCCAAGGTTCGACTATGGGCCGGATCCTCCTCTCCAGCACCCTGGAGTAGACCTTACCAGGGAGGCTGAGAAGTGTGATCCCTCTGTAATTGGAGCACACTCTCCGATCCCCCTTCTTGAAGAGAGGGACCACCACCCCGGTCTACCAATCCAGAGGCACTGTCCCCAACCGCCACGCGATGTTGCAGAGACGTGTCAGCCAAGACAGCCCTACAACATCCAGAGACTTAAGATACTCGGGACGAACCTCATCCATCCCTGGGGCCTTGCCACCGAGAAGCTTTCTAACCACCTCGGTGACTTGAGCCTGGGTGTGGACGAGCCCCCCTCCGAGTCCCCAGCCTCTGCCTCCTCATCAGGAGACATGACAGTGGGATTGAGGAGATCCTTGAAGTACTCCTTCCACCGCCCGATCACATGCCCAGTCGAGGTCAGCAGCTCCCCACCCGCACTGTAAACAGTGTTGGTGAAGCATTGCATCCCCCTCCTGAGGCGCCGGATGGTTTGCCAGAAGCTCTTCGAGGCCGACCGATAGTCCTCCTCCATGGCTTCTCCAAACTCCTCCCAGACCCGAGTTTTTGCCTCTTTGACCGCACGAGCTGCAGCACGCTTGGCCTGCCGGTACCTCTCAGCTGCCTCCGGAGTCCCACAAGCCAACAAGGCCAGGTAGGACTCCTTCTTCAGTGTATTGTATGGGTTCATAAAGACATATTTTTTGTCCTCAGATGTTTGGCACGGGTGCAGTGGCCCAGCTGGTCTTGAGTGGCGGTACTCATGGAATGTTTCTCACAGTTAACTTTGCCTTTGGCTTTGCTGCTACCTTGGGCATCCTAGTCTGTGGACAGATATCAGGTAAGGCATGATCTATATTTGACTCAATCATCAAAAAAAGTGTAAAATCTCATTAATCTGAATGTTTTTAGGTGGACATCTTAATCCTGCGGTGACCTTTTCCCTTTGCCTTCTTGGAAGAGAGCGCTGGAGAAAGTTTCCTATGTTCTTTCTATTCCAGACGATTGGGTCATTTTTTGGTGCTGCCATAATTTTTGGCATGTACTATGGTAAGTGATAGCACAAATGCATTTTCCAACTCGATGTCTCAGTTTTTGTATTCCACAGGTAATAATGTACGTTGTTTTGGTCTCTTCATATTAGATGCCCTGTGGGACTACCCTGGATGTTTCAATATGACTGGAGACTCCGCTACTGCTGGTATCTTTGCCACTTATCCCGGAAAACATCTGACCATTGTGAACAGCTTCTTTGACCAGGTAACAATAAAGCAATCAATACAGTTAATGTTTAGATCAACATTTGTACGTGTGTAACTTTATTCTCACCAACTATGGCAGGTCATTGGGACAGCCTCTCTGATAGTCTGTATCTTGGCCATTTTGGATCCATACAACCATGCCATCCCCCCGGGGCTGGAGGCTTTCACCGTGGGATTTGTGGTTCTGGTTATTGGACTCTCTATGGGCTTTAACTCTGGTTATGCTGTCAACCCCGCCAGAGACCTTGGACCTCGTATTTTTTCTGCAATGGCTGGTTGGGGTTTTGAAGTTTTCTCGTAAGTAGAACCACTTCATGTTACCGTAATTCAGATCAATCTCAAAATCTCTCCCTAATGCTCACCTCTGAACAACCTCATTTCTCTGTGTCTAGTTTTGGGAACGGGTGGTTCCTGGTGCCCACGTTTGCTCCATTCATTGGCGCGTTCATCGGTGTAGTGGTGTATCAGATTATGGTGGGCTTCCATGTGGAGGGTGAAGTGCGTGACCGTAAAGCTGCAGAGCCCAAAAACGAGAGAGTCAGGCTAACAAATGTAACTACCAACAACGACAACTGCAAATAGGGCACCAATGAAGTGCACTGAATGTGTTGATTTGTATATAACACGATCAAGTTGTTTTAGTGTGTGAGCGGCGAGAAAACAAAAAACCAAGGATTACATTAATTCTTATGTTCTATATATTTTGTCACAGTATTGTACTCTTTGTATTACGGTAGTATGCACATAACTTTGTATATATATTTTTATTTTTTATTTTGTTAAGATGTAAGTAGATCATGACAAATATTTAACTAAAGCTTGAATCCAAGTCCAAAGCCTTTCAGTACTAATTTTGTAATCCAGATTAAAATGTTTAACGCAATTGGCTTAGAACATTTAACATCTGTAATAAAGCCCGAAGAGATTTATTACATTATTATTATTTATTACATTTTCCAGTATAAATATTGTGACCAGTCTAATCTCCAATTTGAATCTTTGTATACTAAGCTTGCGTTTAGGGAAAATATGTATGTAGGTTAAGGGGAAATGCCTTTGTATGAATACAATAAAGTTTTGTTTTGTATGACGTCAAGGCGTGTGACAAAGTAGGTTTTGGGTTACTTTGTCCCATTAATTTATTTTGACACGTTAGTTATAAGTTTATGTATTCATTGTTTCATGGTTTATAATTTTTGCAATATCCAAACAGTTAAACAGAACTATCCCAGGTTTGTTCAGCTAAAGCATCATACAGGATTTATGTTAAACGTTTCATTTTGTTAATTGTATTGCAATCAAGTTAATACTTGCCACCTGGTCGGGAAAGGGGTGTGTCCTTGCAGGCAGCCATATTTAAAAACTTTGTTCTGCCCATGGACCAACCCATGTGCAAGGGGGGAACCATGTAGCTGGGTACATGTGGTATGTTTCCTGAGTTCAGTTAAGTTCTGTTTTTTTCTGTTCAGCAATTTTGACAGTTATTTTTTGTACAAATGTAAAGTATGATTTTTGCCACATTTACCAAGGTGAAATAAATGTTGGCTACTATGGGAACTTCTGGGTCTGCCTCCTACTTGACCACATTGGCCAGCTTCCCCACAAGGTGGATCATGTGTTGCTCTTGTACCTAGTTCACATCAGATATCTTCCCATTTTTGCGTGTGAATGGTATACAGTGCCTTGCGAAAGTATTCGGCCCCCTTGAACTTTTCGACCTTTTGCCACATTTCAGGCTTCAAACAAAGATATAAAACTGTAATTTTTTGTGAAGAACCAACAAGTGGGACACAATCATGAAGTGAAATGAAATTTATTGGATATTTCAAACATTTTTAACAAATAAACTGAAAAATTGGGCGTGCAAAATTATTCAGCCCCTATAAGTTAATACTTTGTAGCGCCACTTTTTCTGCGATTTCTGCTGTAAGTCGCTTGGGGTATGTCTCTATCAGTTTTGCACATTGAGAGACTGAAATATTTGCCCATTCCTCCTTGCAAAACAGCTCGAGCTCAGTGAAGTTGGATGGACAGCGTTTGTGAACAGCAGTTTTCAGTTCTTTCCACAGATTCGATTGGATTCAGGTCTGGACTTTGACTTGGCCATTCTAACACCTGGATATGTTTATTTGTGAACCACTCTATTGTAGATTTTGCTTTATGTTTTGGATCATTGTCTTGTTGGAAGACAAATCTCCGTCCCAGTCTCAGGTCTTTTGCAGACTCCATCAGGTATTCTTCCAGAATGGTCCTGTATTTGGCTCCATCCATCTTCCCATCAATTTTAACCATCTAACCACCTGTTCCTGCTAAAGAAAAGCAGGCCCAAACCATGATGTTGCCACCACCATGTTTGACAGTGGGGATGGTGTGTTCAGGGTGATGAGCTATGTTGCTTTTACGCCAAACATAACTTTTTCCATTGTTGCCAAAAAGTTCGATTTTGGTTTCATCTGACCAGAGCACCTTCTTCCACATGTTTGGTGTGTCTCCCAGGTGGCTTGTGGCAAACTTTAAACAACACTTTTTATGGATATCTTTAAGAAATGGCTTTCTTCTTGCCACTCTTCCATAAAGGCCAGAGTTGTGCAGTATACGACTGATTGTTGTCCTATGGACAGAGTCTCCCACCTCAGCTGTACATTTCTGCAGTTCATCCAGAGTGATCATGGGCCTCTTGGCAGCATCTCTGATCAGTTTTCTCCTTGTATGAGCTGAAAGTTTAGAGGGACGGCCGGGTCTTTGTAGATTTGCAGTGGTCTGATACTCCTTCCATTTCAATATTATCGCTTGCACAGTGCTCCTTGGGATGTTTAAATCTTGGGAAATCTTTTTGTAAAATCCGGCTTTAAACTTCTCCACAACAGTATCTCGGACCTGCCTGGTGTGTTCCTTGTTCTTCATGATGCTCTCTGCGCTTTAAACTGACCTCTGAGACTATCACAGAGCAGGTGCATTTATACGGAGACTTGTTTACACACAGGTGGATTCTATTTATCATCATTAGTCATTTAGGTCAACTTTGGATCATTCAGAGATCCTCACTGAACTTCTGGAGGGAGTTTGCTGCACTGAAAAAAAAGGGGCTGAATAATTTTGCACGCCAGATTTGTCAGTTGTTTATTTGTTAAAAATATCCAATAAATTTCGTTTCACTTCATGATTGTGTCCCACTTGTTGGTTCTTCACAAAAAATTACAGTTTTATATCTTTATGTTTGAAGCCTGAAATGTGGCAAAAGGTCAAAGTTCAAGGGGTCTGAATACTTTCTCAAGGCACTGTAGCCTTTTAAAGGTAAACAAAATTTTAGCTTATCAGCTAAACCCATTTGAGACCTACACATTTCTTCTGAGACACTGAAGAGGCACCAAAAGCCCCCACAGCTGCAGCACAGTCGAGGCGTCACAAGAGGAGCTACAGGACAAAAAGGACAAACGAGAGATGGTGAAAGACTTGTGAAGCGGAGGGAGCGGAGGGAGGAAGAGGAAAGAGGAGGTGGAGCTGACCAGTGCAGGACACCACGCTCTGAAACAGGAAAGAACCCAGGAGGCGCGGCACCATTTTATAGGATCAGAGGAGACAGAGGGCAGCCAGCCAGGTTTCTTCCGAGTGCTACAGTTTCCCGGACCTCCAAGGTCATGTGGGTCAGGTTGACACACCGTGTGTTCTCTGCCACCAAGTTCTTTACGCTTGTACAATGACACTTATGGTGTTCTTGCACATCGAATATTGTTTTACAAACTGGTCTCTTACAAATGAAACCACTTTTAGACAAATAGAAGTTTTTGCCAGAAAACCTGTTCTTGAGATGTAGAAACTTCTAAACTTCGAACATTTTAAATACTTTAAATCTGCCTGTATGGTCTACAAAATACTTGGACTTGCACCACCGCCATTAAGGGAATTCGTAAAATTGAAATCCTCTTCTGACAGAGCCACTCGGTCTATGGTTAGAGGAGACTGTGAAGTGCCCTTCAGACATACCACCTTTGGCCAGACTGTTCTTTCAGTCAGGGGCTGTAACATCTAGAACAGCATCCCGCTCACTATAAGAGAATGCCCCACATTTAACACATTTAGGACTCAATTAAAAAACTGGTTGAAATCCAATCAACGATGTGCTCATTAGACCCTATACAAATCTTCTGCTGCAGGATTGAGCCAAGTGTCAGGATCCTCTGCACAGGTGTTGCTTGGTAAATAATAATTGTACATATTTATCCTAATGTCTGTTTGAACTCTATGACCTGCCCTTGCACCAACATCTCGATTCTATTGTGCAAGTCACAGAACGAACGTTCAGATGTTATTAATGTAAGTATGTAGCCTCAACTTTTAAATTGTTTTATGTTTTATATTTGTTGTTGGCATTATACACTTTGCCCAGGGACAACAGTTGAAAACTAGCTTTGTTCATTAATGTGTACTGTCCCTGTCAAATAAACTAATAAATAAATACATTTTCAAAATAATTAAAAACGGATTCATTTAATATTTTGTATTTACATATTCTCAATAGCCTATCACCCAAATGAGCAAAAATCTTTAAATGTGGAAAACCTCCTTGAGTTCACTGTAATAATGGATGGAGATAGACTTTTTTATTATATGTGATATTCACTGTGTTTTTATTTGCGTCAAAATAGGGGGTACGCGACTCATCACGCAAAGCTTCAGGGGGTACACGGCTCCAAAAAGTCTGGGAACCACTGATCTAGTGGGCCTACATACTCTCCATTCATTCACCAGTATACGCAGACAATGACCATTGATCTATATACTGACAGACCATCACCTGTGTCAGCAGTAAATTACTAATTCATCAAATATCAGTAGGAGTATTAAAGAACTTAAACTGTATTACTTGTATAAAAACCTCAGTGAAAACAAAAGGCTAATATATTTTATACTATAGGGCGGAGTTTAATGTCATCGATGACAAGCGTTTATGAAGCGAAGTGAGGGAGGCCAGGTAAGGGAGAATTGAGCTTCATAGCTTCTTCACAAAATTTTATTCAGTAAAATATTTACAAACTAACAAATCACAGAGAAATAGCTTGTAGTCATTTGGTGAAAACGTGGGTAAGGCAACTTTATTTATACCGCGCATTTCGTACACAAGGCAACTCAATGCGCCTTACAAAAGAAGATATGCGAAATTACAATCAGGTTAAGTTAAGGCAAAGCACATTATAGAAACATCAAGACATGGGAAATACACAGCACACGAGGTCACGTGCAGAATTTTTTCTTGGGGAGGGGAAGGATGACCGGCCATTGACCGGGGGGAGGGGCTGAAGAAACGTGTTGAGGCAGACGCAGAACGACGGGGGCGTGGTTAGGTGTAGGGTATGTGTGTGCGGTTATTTACCGTCTGAAAGTCAGTGTTTTGCAAAATATGACCCAGAGAGCTCAGTCCTTATCAGGTTTAGCTCTGTGGCTTGGCCTTGAATCAAAGTGTTGACGGCATAGGAGAGATAAGCGGTCCAGCTGCTTCAAACCTCCTCTCAGGAGGACGAGAATTATTCCCGTAACAGTTTATAAATTTATAATGAATTAGCTTTTTTCTTGGTCTCAGCTTTAGTTCAGTTCTCCAGAGCAGGTGGTTCCCTTCACAGTTCATCCCTTTTCCTCCCAGAAATAAAGTCCATCTATTGTCCGTCTTCATATCGAGCTGCCAGGTCGAATACAACAGTCCATCGTTGTGCGTTACTTTCCGGTGTAATTCCATCACTCGGTCACTCTCTGCTCCAAAGTGCTTGTTAATTTTAACAGACAGCAGCGTGGTCTGATTGAAAGCTGCTGTCTTTCCAAATTTCCGATGATCCAGGACAGTCCATCCAATAAGCAGGTACCCTGTTATCAAGAGTCCATCCATCCATCCATCCATATTCTTCCACTTGTCCGTTGCCAGGTCGTGGGGGCAGCCGTTGGAGCTGCCCAAATCACATTGCACCAGCCCCTATGGCTCCTCCTGCAGGTGGTGAGTCCACAGAAGGACGATTCTAACCGGGCCTGTTGGTCTCTCATAAGGGGCTTCTGAACCGCTCTTTGTCTGGCCCGTCACCTAGGACCTGTTTGCCATGGGAGACCCTACCAGGGGCACGAAGCCCCCAACAACAGAGCTCCTGGGATCGTTCGGGTGCTCAAACCCCTCCACCACGTTAAGGTGGCGGTTCCAGGAGAGGGTTATCAAGAGTCCAAATAAGTAAATATCTTTGATGTCTCCGACCGACAGGACCGTTAGGCAAACAACATTCATCGCAAACCGAGCTGTGAAAATCCGGTCAGGGAAGACGACCGCCTCCATGGCCTCACTTCACCATACCAGTTACCGGTTCAATCGCTCAACTGAAGATGCCATCTCCACTGCGCTTCATTCAACCCTCACTCACCTTGAAACAAAGGACTCCTACGTTAGAATGCTGTTTTTAGACTTTAGCTCAGCATTCAACACTATAATCCCACAGTAGCTAATACACAAACTGCTCCACCTGGGGATCAACACATCACTGTGCAACTGGCTGCTGGACCTTCTGACGGGGAGACCACAGGCTGTATGTGTTGGCGGAAAGTCCTCCAGAACCATCACACTGAACACGGGAGCTCCCCAAGGCTGTGTGCTGAGCCCCCTCCTGTTCACTCTGCTGACCCATGACTGCGCTCCAAAGTACGACTCAAACCTCTTCATCACGTTTGCAGACGACATAACAGTGGTGGGTCTCATCAACAACAGAGACGAGTCAAACTACAGGAGTGAGGTGAGCAGTCTGGCCATGTGGTGCACACAGAACAATCTCTCTCTAAATATGGAGAAGACAAAAGAGATTGTTGTGGACTTTCGAAGAGCACGGGTCCAGCATGTTCCTCTAACAATCAATGATGCTGCAGTGGAGAGGGTGACCAGCACTAAGTTCCTATTAAGCGTAGTAGTACTTATCTCAATTAAGTCTTTGTAGTCACGAGCCACCCGCTTTAAAATCTATATTTAAAAATCAAAAGTATAATAATAGTTTAACCACCCTTGTTTTCATTTAAATCCATTATTATAGAAGACAGTATATTTTCTGTTGTACAGAACCTGATTGGAACCTTTTTCACCATGTTTGTGTTGGCATGTCTGTATCGGGGTTGACCTGGCACTGGGCTTAATAGAAACGCACCATTAGTGTCCTTACTGAAATGTCCTGATTCATACTTTCATAGAGATTAGAGCTAGCATGCTTAAATTATTGTTTGTTCCCCAGAAAGGCAATAAAAATTGTTTGCTTCTATTCTCATTCCAGCATGGGACAGACCTAATTTCCAATCAAAGGAAACAGGTGGAGAGGGGTCACCTGCAAGTATTGGAGACAGTGATGACAGCAAAGGACCAATGCCTCCTCTACGAGGAGGTAATCTACCTGCTGGACTCCCTGCTTCGAACATTCCTACAGAAGGGTGTGTATGGCATCACCACACCATATGATGTGTTGACTGCAAGGGTGAAAGAACTCCTGGGACTTATCAAAGCAATTTTGGGAGAAAAAAAAAAGGTTGGATTGCCTGATATGTAAATGAACTGTGGATGTTGTTGAGATTGTTTTAAATCACATTATTATTAGTATTGGAGTTTATGCTGTGGCAATAAGTACCAAAAACAGTCTAAAAGTCGGATACAGGCAAAATGTTTGCATTAACCTTTCCACAAGTTTAGGTTTTTACCAGATTCTGGACTTTCTTGTATTCAGACACTAAAACATTGAAATATTTTTGCGGAAATGCATAAAAACTCGATCAATATGCACTTCCAGTGGTGCAGAAGTGACATTCACCTCCGGGTTCATGGAATCTTTATACAATGTGTCATGTGATAGCGTTTCAAACAATGAGCATCCAGATTGACAAATCAAGTAATAATAAATGTTATTGTCACTGCATACATGTAAGATTTTTGCTTTAAATTGTTCAGAGGTTGTTTTGACTACTTCAAGCCAAACTATGACGGCTCTATTGAAACAACCGTTTGTGATAGTGCCTTTTGTGTTATAACCAACAAACAACCCTAACTACACTCATAAATTGTTTTACATATGTGTACTATTGTTGAATTGCAGTCGGAAGATAATAAACAGCACTGGAGGTATAACCTTGGTTGGTACATTATTTGATCTGGGTACTAGAATTAAATTCACAGCAGTATTAACCAATATTAATGGTTCCATTTCTTTGTGTTTTTCAACCTTTTTTGAGCCAAGGCACATTTTTTCATTGAAAAAATCACGAGGCACACCATGCACCAGAAAATGTTAAAACATTTAACTCTGTAGCCTATATTCACAATATAAAGTGCATCCATGCATCACTAATTTTCTTGTCTCAAAGAATTTAGCGACCTGCGGCCACTTTCTGATATGGAAGAGTTTTACATGGTTACTCCGCCGATCACTAGACAGCACAGAGACTTGACAATGGCACACTATTTGCAGATAATTATTGATTTGTTTTCAAAAAATATTTTTGGGGGAAATTTGATAATTTTCCAAGGCACACCAGACAATATCTAATGGCACACTAGTGTGCCCCGGCACAGTGGTTGAAAAACACTGGGTTAAAACAACCAATCTTAAAAATTTTAGTGTTTTTAACTAATATAGATGAGTTAAAACACTACCATTTTAGATATTGTTTTTTTTTTTTGTTCTTGTACTTTTTGATTGTAAATAAATAATGTAAATTTGGACTTTTATTGTTGCCTAGTAGCTATGCATTTTAATTATTTTACCATCCATTTCTTCCACTTGTCCGTTGCCGGGTCGTGGGGGCAGCTGTTGGAGCTGCTCAAATCACATTGCACCAGTCCCCTATGGCTCCTCCTGCAGGTGGTGGGTCCACAGAAGGACGGCCTCATGGTTCCAAACGGGCCTGTTGGTCTCTCATAGGGGCTTCACCCATTCACACTCTCATTCACACACCAGTGTACACAGACACTAGAGGCAAGGAGGGTGAAGTGTCTTGCCCAAGGACACAACGACAATGTGCACCTTCCGGAGGCGGGATTCGAACCCCCACGACCATGAGACGACCCGCTCTACCATCTGCGCCACCTTCGCCCCATATATGTACATATAGGTGCATAATAGGAGAACATATAGGTGCATATACATGTACAGATATATATTATATATATGACATATATAAAATTGTCAGTTTTCCTATATGTCATGTACATACATGTGCATATATATGTGAACATATATGTGCATGACATAGGAAAATGGCAAATTTTATATATGTCACATATATTCAAAACCTATATTAAAACGTATATGTTTATATAGGTACAGGAAGGACGGATCGCTCCACGAAGGAGACAGCAGGGTGACTACCCGGGACTAGCACCATTGTTCTTTAAGAAAATAGGGAAAAATCAATCTAGAGATACTAAATCAAGGGGATTGCAGACGCCCCCATTTCAATGGCAATGAAAAAAAAAAGACGGTTTGGATTTAAAGCTATGGAAAGCTTGCATGTATGGGGCAAGTAATTTGGATTTTCTGGAGGGAGGTTGTATGTCTTTGAATCAATTACGCATCTTGCATGAAAACTTAGAAGAAGAAAGGGAAAGAATACTTGGCTTTAAGAAAATCTAGTTGATTCTGGGGCAACAAATTCTTGTCTTTATGTCTTTCATAAAATGAGTGGCCGCTTAACATTGTATTTAGTACTTTTATTGGGATAGACACTACTCCACTGTATCTGTGTTACCTAATGAGCAACAAAAACAGTTTATTGTTCCACTGTGTAGCTCTGTCCAAACCCACGTCTGTCGCGAGGTGGAGTGGTGGTTCTCCGGAAATGCTAACGCATGGAGAAACGGGTGCTAGTCAGAATGCCCCACACCCATTGGTCTGAATGCCCCGGTCGAGTGGTCTGAATGCCCCGGCCATTTTACTTTTACTAGCAAGCAATTCAACAGCTCTTTTATTGGAGAATTTTACGTTAAGTTCAAAGATTGGGCCCCATTAAATACGTACAAAGATACCATAAGATTGGGCTCCATATATTAAGCACTTTTATGTGTTTTATGCGTTTTAACGTTTCTTTATCAACATTTGCCTACTGACTGTGCTGTTTGATTGTTTTTTTGTCTCCAATGTTGATTGAACGTAAAAAGTGCAAAATAAGTCTACGACTAAATAATTTCCTAGTTAGATTTGCAGTTGTGCATAATGTGCGTAATTGTGAATGTGGCATATGATAAATAAAAAAAAAAAAAAAACATGAACCCCCGTCCCGAATTTCTGGTCACCCGAGTCTCCATTGTGTACAACATTAGAGCCGTTGTTCACATTGAGACACTTGCACATCACATCAAGCCAGATACATACACCATGCTTTTAGTCAATGTTAGTTCATGAAAAGTATTCCCCGCCAACATAGTGGATCTCCATAGTAACAGTGGACTTTCCAAAACTCTATGACAAAAACAAGAAAGAAAAAACTCAAAACAATAACAAAACAAAATAAAGGAACACAAATTAAACAGAAAGACAAAAGTGAAAATGGATCAATTCTTCATAGGTGTTGATTAGGTTTATTGATTTAGTTTGTTTGTTATGTGTTCGGTAACGTCCATGTGTTTTTTAATCTCGATTAGGAGTTCTTTGAATATGGGTTTAGATTGTGAGAATTTGGCTTTATGTATATGATATTTCCCTAATAGAATAAATAGTTTGACTATTGTTTCTTATTTGGGTATCAGTGACGACATATCCGGACACTTTATTTCTGCGTGATTAATCATGGATAGAACCTCTTGACGCTCCTCCAACTTTTGACAAGTAAATCTTCTTTTAAATAATTAAGTATTTGAAGTTAAAATGCAGCTGCTTAATTAGTTCTTTGTGGGAAAATGTTGATATTTTAGGGGGTAAACTTAATGGTTAGCGCCTCCCAGTGGTATATAAAAAGTAAAGCATGCTGTGTTGTAGTGTTGATTAAATAATGACAAATGCTTCGACTATATCAGTTCTTTATTAACAAAGCTCACACACAAATCTTGTTTTCAAAATACAGCTTCAAGATTTCAGAGATCGTTGACTTCTTATAGGACTAATCTGGGAAGAAAAATGTATTTAAATGATGTAACTTTCTACGTAAACACATCGCATCACAGCAATTTAGGCTGGGCAGCGCCTGCAGATGACGGCACAAGCCAACATAAACGAAGCAAAAAGGATACACGCCATTCAGTTGCATTTTCGAAAGATGATGACGTCACCGTCCACTAAATGCAATTATTAATATCTTAAAAATTATAACAGCACAAACGTAAATGTTTACAGCACAAACGAATGACAACATTTTCGTCCGTTTTGGAGCATTTTTTTTTTTTTTTAGCAAAATGAGGGGCTGGGTGACAGACTGACCTATAAAAGAATCCTCAATATCTCAAAACCGATGACAGCACAAACAAAAATGTTTACAGCAAAAACGTATGACATTTTTTTTTTAATACAAATTTGAGTATGATGGGGGGCCAGGTTCACGTTAATAGGCGCAGGTGCTCTTCAAAGATGCTTGAGGCACTTACAAGATTTAATTGTTACTGAGACTTACAATTAAAAGTCCTTTATTGTTTAATTATGTCCATCTAATAAATAAAATAAAGGACTTTTAATTGTAAGTCGGAGTGCCTCAGATACCCCCGTGTTTAATTAATACTTAATATTGTGGTGATTTTCACAAGCCAATTTTCAAAATACTTTTCCTTCCACTTACTGAAGTACAGGTTGGAATTGTGTTTTTGTTGTTTCTTATTATCATCTCATTCTGCAGAGAGAAAGCACTTCTGTAGAAATGGTCAGTAATGATGAAACCTGCAGATAGTCACATATTTCAAGTTTGTATCGCATAGCAGTTAAACTCCGTGAGAGTTATCCACGCACATGCATAATAGGTGTATGAATCAGGGCAGTGTGTGCAGTGAAGGTGTGGCTTGGCATTGGCCCAGACCCAAGCCCATCAACCTCCATATATAAAGGACAGCTCTGCTCCTCCCTGTTTCACAGCCTCACAGGAAAAAAATCCATCCATACACTATAACCAAGCACGCGGCTCTGCTGCTCACAACCTCAGAAAACATGGGCATACACAAGGTGGGCTTGGAGAAACTATCACGCTTCTTCCAGATTCGTAACCTGTTGTTTCGGCAAGCTATGGCAGAATGTCTGGGCACCCTCATCCTTGTGGTAAGTGCCATGATGCTTCATATCAAGTAAGGGCTTGGGTATAGGTTCAAGTTCATTCTTTGTTGTGAAAGTGGTTTGAAGGTATGGCCCCCGTTCACATATTTTCAAAACCATTCTATTCATTGCTTATCTTATCTTTTATCTTTGTATCAATATTATTAACTTTCTGTCATATTCACAAGTTAAATGATTGATTACAGAAATTGCAGTATGTCCACTCAGACTTCAAAGCAAGATATTTGATATTTTTGTGCACATACAGCTCCAAGCTAAGTGTATTTTATTTACAATAATAAGACCATAATAATTACCTGGAGCTAAGACCTTTTCGCTGTCATCACATCCTAGTAATACCCCTTGATAAGCTTCTAGCTGCAAACGGGGGCGGACTGGGACAATAATTCAGCCCAGGCATTTTTTTTGGTTTGGACCAGCCCACCCATGGCACGCAACTCCCCCCCCCCCCCCCCCCCCACACACACACACACACACACACACGTACACGCACACACACACACTGTTTATTCAGTAAAAGACTTAAGTAACAGAGTGAATATTTACACAGCTCTATTCAGTGTCTTAAATAGTCTAAATAAGACGATGACTTAATGCAACTTCAGCCGGTAACCACAGCACTAGAATGTTGTGTAATGTTTGTGTCATGTACTGCACAAGTATCGATGCAAGGTGTAATTAACCGCCAAAAGGTAAGGTGTGGTGGTATGCAGACACATGCAGAAGGCACTGAAGAGCTGCGCCATAGCCCTAAGACATTACAAGAAAATACATGCTGTACATAACGCCCATGTGAAAAAATACATTCGTTTTGATGTTATCTCTATGTACTTTCTTATTGCTTATCAATTCTGTATGCAAGGTTATTTAAGTGTAGTGTGAGTGTTTGCACTGTATATGCTTTGGCACACGCCTATATTGTCCTCAATTCAAGTATACACTACCGAGTAGTATGGAGTGAATGAATAATTACAACAATGTAGCGCGTTGAGAAACTTGGTAATACAGGCTTGTAAAGTGCAATACAAGTGTAAGGCATTATTATTATTAAGCAGTTTGAAGGACCTCATATTGAATCCAGATCAAACACATTCATTGAGGCCCATGTTAGTATAGACAAGATATATAAATTTCATTGTGTCCTCAGGCAGTGATATAAATCAGAAGGAAATGACTGAGCATATACACATAGCAGGGAGCCTCAAAATCTCTCCATCCTGATATTTAAAGCTGGTTCGTGGCCTGAAAGTTTCTTGCCTTTAGCCCTTCAACAGCAGGAAAAGCAGTTTTAGTGTGCCAACTTCTTAAGGACAATCTTTTAACTGTGCTGTGTGGAGAAATAACGTTGGTTCTGGGAGATATCTAATAAATAGTGATGTAACCCTGGTTAGACAGGTCATTATAAAACCACGCTGTACAAAATCATCTGAAGGTTTCTGAAATGGAATGATTCTATAGTTAATTGTATAGTGGATTTAAATGAGACCTTTGCCGTGGAATGTGATGACTTTAAGCCACTCAGCACTGGTAAGCTGATATCTCGGACATTTAGAGAAATAGCGTTTCAAAATAAATCGGGCCCAATCTGTTATAATTCGTATGAGAAGAACATTAGAGGACATAAACCTCATTGTTTAATATGAAGAGCAGATTTAGTATGTGTTTTCTTTAATAGACTCTGGATAGTTTAGACTGGGCCCAATGATTATGAACCTCCCGGAGGCGCCTGGTCCAAAGTGTGTGGTTCTCCTGGGCTAACCTCAACATCACAGTCCTGTGGGGAGATGGAAAAGTATCCTCATTAGACGCTTCACGAGCTGCAGCCTAAGCCCCAAGCACTGACCACACATCATTTCTCTCACCAGACCCTTTAAGACAGGAAAACAGACTTTACACTCGCACGTCCACACCAGACACATATAACATAATGCACTGTACCCATATGCAAACACAGAGCAAAACCCATTATATGGCGTTTTTTTTGTTTTGTTCTTTTGCATATACAGCATCGGGTTATAGCTAGAATTGTTCATATTTTGTTCCATGAAAAACGAATTAATGAGTTTTTGTTTTGCTGGTTCAATTGTTATGGATTGCAGCATCTCACCTTACATTTTCCCATGACTAAAACTAACCAAACGAAGCAGTGTATTGTATGGGTTCATAAAGACATATTTTTTGTCCTCAGATGTTTGGCACGGGTGCAGTGGCCCAGCTGGTCTTGAGTGGCGGTAGTCATGGAATGTTTCTCACAGTTAACTTTGCCTTTGGCTTTGCTGCTACCTTGGGCATCCTGGTCTGTGGACAGATATCAGGTAAGTCATGATCTATATTTGACACAATCATCAAAAAAAGTGTAAAATCTCATTAATCTGAATGTTTTTAGGTGGACATCTTAATCCTGCGGTGACCTTTTCCCTTTGCCTTCTTGGAAGAGAGCCCTGGAGAAAGTTTCCTACGTTCTTTCTATTCCAGACAATTGGGTCATTTTTTGGTGCTGCCATCATTTTTGGCATGTACTATGGTAAGTGATAGCACAAATGCATTTTCCAACTCGATGTCTCAGTTTTTGTATTCCACAGGTAATAATGTATGTTGTTTTGGTCTCTTCATATTAGATGCCCTGTGGGACTACCCTGGATGTTTCAATATGACTGGAGACTCCGCTACTGCTGGTATCTTTGCCACTTATCCCGGAAAACATCTGACCATTGTGAACGGCTTCTTTGACCAGGTAACAATAAAGCAATACAGTTAATGTTTAGATCAACATTTGTACGTGTGTAACTTTATTCTCACCAACTATGGCAGGTCATTGGGACAGCCTCTCTGATAGTCTGTATCTTGGCCATTTTGGATCCATACAACCATGCCATCCCCCCGGGGCTGGAGGCTTTCACCGTGGGATTTGTGGTTCTGGTTATTGGACTCTCTATGGGCTTTAACTCTGGTTATGCTGTCAACCCCGCCAGAGACCTTGGACCTCGTATTTTTTCTGCAATGGCTGGTTGGGGTTTTGAAGTTTTCTCGTAAGTAGAACCACTTCATGTTACCGTAATTCAGATCAATCTCAAAATCTCTCCCTAATGCTCACCTCTGAACAACCTAATTTCTCTGTGTCTAGTTTTCGGAACGGGTGGTTCCTGGTGCCCACGTTTGCTCCATTCATTGGCGCGTTCATCGGTGTAGTGGTGTATCAGATTATGGTGGGCTTCCATGTGGAGGGTGAAGTGCGTGACCGTAAAGCTGCAGAGCCCAAAAACGAGAGAGTCAGGCTAACAAATGTAAAAACCAACAACGACAACTGCAAATAGGGCACCAATGAAGTGCACTGAATGTGTTGATTTGTATATAACACGATCAAGTTGTTTTAGTGTGTGAGCGGCGAGAAAACAAAAAACCAAGGATTACATTAATTCTTATGTTCTATATATTTTGTTACAGTATTGTACTCTTTGTATTATGGTAGTATGCACATAACTTTGTATATTTTTTTTTATTTTTATTTTGTTAAGATGTAAGTAGATCATGACAAATATTTAACTAAAGTTTGAATCCAAGTCCAAAGCCTTTCAGTACTAATTTTGTAATCCAGATTAAAATTATTAAAATGTTTAACGCAATTGGCTTAGAACATTTAACATCTGTAATAAAGCCCGAAGAGATTTATTACATAAATTTTCCAGTATAAATATTGTGACCAGTCTAATCTCCAATTTGAATCTTTGTATACTAAGCTTGCGTTTAGGGAAAATATGTATGTAGGTTAAGGGGAAATGCCTTTGTATGAATACAATAAAGTTTTGTTTTGTATGACGTCAAGGCGGATCATGTGTTGCTCTTGTACCTAGTTCACATCACAAATGTCTTCCCATTTTTGCGTGTGAATGGTATACATGGTACAACAAGTGTCTGCTTGTTTAGTAAACTATTTTTGAGCACAGGTTAGTGGCTACACAACCAACTAAATAATCCAAATTATTCTATATAATGCTTTTCAACTTCCACTGTTCATGCAAACCCATTCACACACATACAGAGTGCTTAAACCTTTTTCATTCTAAACAGAGTGTGTCAAAACAAATAACAAATAATAACTAATGTTACATCTCAAAGTTGACACTCGTAGGATTCTGTTGTCATGGAGTGACATCATCTAGTACAGGGGTTCCCAAACTGTGGTACCCCCGGGGTTACGCAGGACGCCCTAGGGGGTACGCAAAGAAATTTTGGAGACAAAAAATGTTTCACAATCTCATCGATATTGAACCGCAAAAACGGCCACACGGGAAACGCGCTAATATTACAGGCGGAAGAGCCTTTTATTTGGACGTGGATTGTAATGTCCTCCGTATACATTGTCTTTGTATTAACGAGAACCCAGCGCATTCGGATCTGTATCAGCGGTTTGGCAGTAGCTACTGAAGGAGACGCAGAGAGGGCAGGGCCAGAGCGCAGAGTCCAAACCATTGTCTGATGTTCAGAATGAGCTGGTCACTGGGACAAAGCAAAACCCTCAGCTTTACACATTCACACTAACAGCCTCATTTTCACTGACACTTCAGGAAGCTAGGATGTTTCTGCATGCTGTTGTCATGGCGACGTGAAAACAGGAAGTGACCTCGCTCGCTCCTTGTGCAGGTGAGTTTTTTGCCTTTCTCTGCGAACTGCATTTGTGGTTTATGTGTTCCACATTGTTTTTCTGGATACTTTTGTACGTCTTTGCCGTGTTGTTGTGGAGGTTTGGTGAATTTGTTTACTTTGAGAGTCTAAAATGGTCCTGAAGAAAGTAGCTTTTTAAAGGTAAACAAAATGCTAGCTTATCAGCTAAACCCATTTGAGACCTACAAATTTCTTCTTCTGAGACACTGAAGAGGCACCAAGAGCCCCCACAGCTGCAGCACAGTCGAGGCGTCACAAGAGGAGCTACAGGAAACAAAAAAGGACAAACGAGAGATGGTGAAAGACTGTTGTGAAGCGGAGGGAGCGAAGGAAGGAACAGGAAGGAGGAGGTGGAGCTGACCAGTGCAGGACACCACGCTCTGAAACAGGAAAGAACCCAGGAGGCGCGGCACCATTTCAGAGGATCAGAGGAGACAGAGGGCAGCCAGCCAGGTTTCTTCCGAGTGCTACAGTTTCCCGGACCTCCAAGGTCATGCTGGTCAAGTTGACACACAGTGGCAGCGCGGCTCAGCCGCAGCAGCGCAGGACTAACACCTGAACACTATTCCGTTGTACGCTTGTACAATGACAATAAAGAACTTACTTACTTACTTACTTATGGTGTTCTTGCACATCGAATATTGTTTTACAAACTGGTCTCTTACAAATGAAACCACTTTTAGACAAATAGAATCCTTTTATAAAAAAGATTTAAAAGTTTTTGCCAGAAAACCTGTTTTGTACCACCACTGCCGGATTCTTGAGATGTAGAACCTTCTGAACTTCGAACATTTTAAATACTTTAAATCTGCCTGTATGGTCTACAAAATACTCAATGGACTTGCACCACAGCCGTTAAGGGAATTCGTAAAATTGAAATCCTCTTCTGGCAGAGCCACTCGGTCTATGGTTGAGGAGACTGTGAAGTGCCCTTCAGACATACCACCTTTGGCCAGACTGTTCTTTCAGTCAGGGGCTGTAACATCTGGAACAGCATCCCGCTCACTATAAGAGAATGCCCCACATTTAACACATTTAGGACTCAATTAAAAAAACTGGTTGAAATCCAATCAACGATGTGCTCATTAGACCCTATACAAATCTTCTGCTGCAGGATTGAGTCAAGTGTCAGGATCCTCTGCACAGGTGTTGCTTGGTAAATAATAATTGTACATATTTATCCTTGTAATGTCTGTTTGAACTCGATTCTATTGTGCAAGTCACAGAACGAACGTTCAGATGTTATTAATGTATGAATTGTATCAACATTTATTATGTAAGTATGTAGCCTCAACTTTTAAATTGTTTTATGTTTTATAATTGTTGTTGGCATTATACACTTTGCCCAGGGACAACAGTTGAAAACTAGCTTTGCAGCTAATACTGACACATTTACAGAAATGTTCATTAATGTGTGCTGTCTCTGTCAAATAAACTAATAAATAAATACATTTTCAAAATAATTAAAAACTGAATCATTTAATATTTTGTATTTACATATTCTCAATAGCCTATCACCCAAGCGAGCAAAACTTGTTTAAATGAAGAAAACCTCCTTGAGTTCACTGTAATAATGGATGGAAATAGACTTTTTTATTATATGTGATATTCCCTGTGTTTTTATTTGCGTCAAAATAGGGGGTACGCGACTCATCACGCAAAGCTTCAGGGGGTACACGGCTCCAAAAAGTCTGGGAACCACTGATCTAGTGGGCCTACATACTCTCCATTCATTCACCAGTATACGCAGACAATGGCCATTGATCTATATACTGACAGACCAGCACCTGTGTCAGCAGTAAATTACTAATACGTCAAATATCCATCCATCCAGCCATCCATCCATCTTCTTCCACTTGTCCGTTGCCAGGTCGTGGGGGCAGCTGTTGGAGCTGCCCAAATCACATTGCACCAGCCCCTATGGCTCCTCCTGCAGGTGGTGGGTCCACAGAAGGACATCAAATATCAGTAGGAGCATTAAAGAACTTAAACTGTATTACTTGTATAAAACCTCTGTGAAAACAAAAGGCTAATATATTTGTCACTATAGGGCGGAGTTTAATGTCATCAATGACAAGCGTTTATGAAGCGACGGGTGGGAGGCCAGGTAAGGGAGAGAGTTCAGCTTCATAGCTTCCTCACAAAATTGTATTCAGTAAAATATTTACAAACTAACACATCACAGAGAAATAGCAAGGCAACTCAATGCGCCTTACAAAAGAAGATATGTGAAATTACAATCAGGTTAAGTTAAGGCAAAGCACATTATAGAAACATCAAGACATGGGAAATACACAGCACACGAGGTCACGTGCGGAATTTTTTCTTGGGGAGGGGAAGGATGACCGGCCATTGACCGGGGGGAGGGGCTGAAGAAACGTGTTGAGGCAGACGCAGAACGACGGGGGCGTGGTTAGGTGTAGGGTATGTGTGTGCGGTTATTTACAGTCTGAAAGTCAGTGTTTTGCAAAATATGACACAGAGAGCTCAGTCCTTATCAGGTTTAGCTCCGCGGCTTAAATTTATAATGAATTAGGTTTTTTCTTGGTCTCAGCTTTAGTTCAGTTCTCCAGAGCAGGTAGTTCCCTTCAGAGTTCATCCCTTTTCCTCCCAGAAATAAAGTCCATCTATTGTCCGTCTTCATATCGAGCTGCCAGGTCGAATTCAACAGTCCATCGTTGTGCGTTACTTTCCGGTGTAATTCCATCACTCGGTCACTCTCTGCTCCTAAGTGCTTGTTAATTTTAACGGACAGCAGCGTGGTCTGATTGAAAGCTGCTGTCTTTCCAAATTTCCGATAATCCAGGGCAGTCCATCCAATAAGCAGGTACCCTGTTATCAAGAGTCCAAATAAGTAAATATCTTTGATGTCTCCGACCGACAGGACCGCTAGGCAAACAACATTCATCGCAAACCGAGCTGTGAACATCCGGTCAGGGAAGACGACCTCCTCCATGGCCTCACTTTGTGAAAAAAAACATATCAATTGCGCTGTGATCCCAGTTAATCAATTCCATCGTTTAGTGGTTCGGGAGGACAGCAAGCAGGTGACCCACATATAAGCTTTATATGTACAAGATATGTCTCCTATGTTGCTCATGGCAAGATCTGGTCATTTTGTAGCTCATATCTCACTTTAACAACTGTCATACATGATGCCTAGCTCATATGATTTATTATCAAAGCAATAACTAAGAACTAACTAACAAATTATGTAAAATTGTGCAATATTGTGATAATTATATTATTGCAATATTTCACTAAACCATTTCAATACGATCTGTTCCATTCTAATTAAACACATTGTTTTTCAGCAAATTGTGTCAAAAGAAGACTTAAAGGATCAAAACAAGACTAAAATAGAACTATGTTAGTACGTGTTTCACCAAAACGTTAACACATTTATAAGTTCAATGAATTGTTTTTGAAAATAGAATAAAAATCAAAATCAAAATGGAAAATAAAAGATATTAAAAACTCTATATAAATTGATTTATTGAAATAAACAAATACATATAACAATAATAAAATACATCTAAAATGAATTTGTTGTGTCACTGAAAAACATTAACACTGTGTTTTGAGTCCATTTTAATGGCTAAAACATGTGAGAAATGAGTTTGGCCCATAGACTGTATATTTTTGGCCACCACCTAAAATTGACGCTGTTTAGTCCCATTGTCAGAAACAAAGAAGAAATTCAAAACAGGCGGCCGGCGGGAACAGGACAAAGGCACAGGCGTATCTGGTCCTGGACACAACTTTGAACGGTGAGTCTATTAAGTGTAGTAGTACTATTCTCAATTAAGTCTTTGTAGTTACGAGCCACCCGCGATTTCAGCCAGAATAGCATAGCGGCGATATCAGCGCTGCTTGTGGTGGAGGATAGGACGTACTTTGTCGAAATTGGCAACTGTGTCTCAGACAAAATTTCCATGACCTGTGGAGTCCCCCAGGGGTAAATCTTGGGACCCCTCTTATTCAACTTGTACATGCTTCCATTGGGTCAGCTAATAAACAGCAACAATGTGTCGTACCACAACTACGCAGATGACACTCAGATCTACGTGTCACTGACGGCAGGTGAACAGGGGCCTGTAGATACTCTCTGTCACTGCATCGAACAGATCGGTTTGTGGATGCAAAACAACTAAACTCAGACAAAGATCTGTTTTGGGCCCACAGACACAAAGACAAAGTGTTATCAGTCACCTTGAGTCTCTCTCTCTCTAAAACCAAAAAATCAGGTTAGAAATCTAGGAGTAATCATGGACTCAGACCTGAACTTAAACAGCCACATCAAAGCAATAACATCATCAGCTTTTTACCATCTGAAAAACATTGCTAATATCAGAGGAATAGTGTCAAAACCAGACTTAGAGAGACTCATCCATGCATTTGTCTCCAGCAGGTTAGACTACTGTAACGGCTGCTCACTGGCCTTTCTAAACTAGCTGTTAGAGCTGCAGAACATCCAGAACGCTGCTGCTCGAGTCCTGACAAGAACCAGGAAATATGACCATATTAGTCCAATGCTCCGGTCTCTGCACTGGCTTCCTGTCACTCAGAGAATAGAATTTAAAACAGCTCCGCTTGTGTACAAGTCTTTTCATAGTTTGGCACCAAAGTACATCTCTGACATGTTAGAGCCGTATGAACCATCTCGGGCCCTGAGAAATTCAGGGAGGGGTCTCCTGGTGGTTCCCAGAGTCAATAATAAACACGGTGAGGCAGCGTTTCAGTTTCATGCAGCTAAAATCTGGAACAGTCTTCATGAGGATGTGAGACAGGCCTCAACTGTGACAATGTTCAAATCCAGGCTGAAAACAGCTCTTTTTACCCGAGCATATGTAAACTGAAAGTATTTTGTCTGCACTCTTGCCTTTTGCAACACATTTTTGTGTTGATGTTTTGATGATTGATTTTATCTGTTTTCTTGTAATTTTGTGCAACTGTGAAAGCACTTTGAATTGCCTTGTGTATGAATTGTGCTCTACAAATAAACTTGCCTTGCCTTACCTTGCCTAGAGGAAAAGGCGACAGGAGGGAACGTTATGTGCGTTAAACAATGGGGGGAAGAACCGCAGTCAGAGCAGAGAGATGCAGGTACAACTTAGAGCTTGGTACACAACACTGTCTTTCTTTGTCTTGTTATGCTAGTTAATAGTTTGCGTGAAGCACTTGTAAAGCATCAGTGATTATGCGCCAATAAAGTTGTTGTTGGTTTTGTTAAATGTCTGTGGGTTAGTTACTTACTTTTTTTTTTTAAACAGTGCCGATTACAGCAACTTCTGCTCTGAACGTTTTTAGACACATTTCACTTCCACGAGGCCTCCTCCCAAAAGGACAAAAGACAACAGTATGAAATGTAAAGTGTGAAGTAACAAAAGGGGCAGAAATTATAAGGCATGTTCTTCTCCTCTGCTCCGTTTCATTCATACCGTATTGGCTTAGCGGTTTTGTTGTGATTGTATGATGTCACTTTTGAATGAAATAAATTTAAAAAATGAAAATGAAAAGCTAGGAGTCACGGGTGCGTTTACACAATCAGGAAATTTAATAACTTTTGATGCAAGTTAATATATGTTTTCATGGCGTGGCTGTGTCGTGCCATTCCTCTTACCACATTAAACAGAAATATTGTGACCCTCAGGACACCACGCTCTGTAATCGGGACAAACCCAGGAGGCGCTAACGGTTCAGAGGGTCAAAGGAGACTGAAGGCAGCCAGCCAGGTTTCCTCGCAGCGGCTTAGGACCAATTCTACATCTACGTTTTAATTTTGTTGTATAATGACAAATAATACTATGTGAGTATTACTCTATCAATTTAATAATAATGTTACATGGTAATATGACATTGTTTTAAACTCGGTGGTTGATAATTTTTACTGATGTTGATGTGTTGTGTATGTTGCAGGACCTTAAGGACGGCTCTGAAGGACCATGTGCACGGTGGGAATGGAGGTGAGAGTCCTTCATAGTTGTCTTTTAGTTTCTTCTTTGTTAATAATAATAATAATAAATAATGCATCGGTTTTATATAGCGCTTTTCTGGACACTCAAAGACGCTTTATATTGCACTATTCATTCACTCCATACTTGGTGGTGGTAAGCTACTATTGTAGCCACAGCTGTGAGGCAGCCAGTCTGCGCCATCGGCCCCTCTGACCACCACCAACCACTCACTCACTCTCTACATTCGCTAGGCTTCCTGGTGTTACCAAACGGTCTCCCATCCAAGTACCGACCAGGCCCTTCCCTGCTTAGCTTCCAAGCTCTGACGGGATTGGGCATAGCAAAGGCGGTATGGCCACAATACCGTTGTACTGTTGTATTATTTGCCTTGGCACCTCTGAAAAAACCTGCCGTTCTGTTGTTCCTTCAATAATTTGTATTCCAGCGTCCGCATCTGTGGGAATGCCGCCCACAACAACTGCGGTTCTTTATTAAGTAAAAACCTTTGCATGTACGATGTAGAGTAGACAAATGAGCAGAGTACTTTGTTCACTGAATAGAAGTGCACTACAGTACATAGCGTTTCCATAGATATGGAATTTAAAATCTATATTTAAAAATCAAAAGTATAATAATAGTTTAACCACCCTTGTTTTCATTTAAATCCATTATTATAGAAGACAGTATATTTTCTGTTGTACAGAACCTGATTGGAACCTTTTTCAGGGAGTTCAGCTTCCTGATGGCCCTGTGTACGAAACTGTTCTTAAGGCGACTTGACCTGGCCCGTAGATTCCGCAGTCTCCTCCCAGAAGGCATTACTCTGAAGAGACTGTGTGATGGGTGCGTAGGGTCCCTGGTGATTCTGACGGCTTTGCGGGTGAGACGGGTGGAGTACATGTCCTTAATGGAGGGGAGAGGAGCTCCACAGATCTTCTCCGCTGCTCTCACGATGCGCTGGAGGCTCCTTTGGCAGGAGGCAGTGCTGGCGTCGTGCCACACAGTGATGGAGCTGGTCAGGATGCTCTCTATAGTCCCTCTGTAGAAGTTGCACATAACAGAGGCTGGGACTCTAGCTCTTCTTAACTTGCGGAAAAAGTAGAGACGCTGATTACTTTTCTTGACCAGAGATGTAGTGTGCATGGTCCAGGGTTCTCTGTGATGTGCACACCCAGGAACTTAGTGCTGGTCACCCTCTCCACTGCAGCACCATTGATTGTTAGAGGAGCATGCTGGACCCGTGCTCTACGAAAGTCCACAACAATCTCTTTTGTCTTCTCCACATTTAGAGAGAGATTGTTCTGTGTGCACCACATGGCCAGACTGCTCACCTCACTCCTGTAGTTGGACTCGTCTCTGTTGTTGATGAGACCCACCACTGTTGTGTCGTCTGCAAACTTGATGAAGAGGTTTGAGTCGTACTTTGGAGCGCAGTCATGGGTCAGCAGAGTGAACAGGAGGGGGCTCAGCACACAGCCTTGGGGAGCTCCCGTGTTCAGTGTGATGGTTCTGGAGGACTTTCCGCCGACACGTACAGCCTGTGGTCTCCCCGTCAGAAAGTCCAGCAGCCAGTTGCACAGTGATCCCCAGGTGGAGCAGTTTGTGTATTAGCTGCTGTGGGATTATAGTGTTGAATGCTGAGCTAAAGTCTAAAAACAGCATTCTAACGTAAGAGTCCTTTGTTTCAAGGTGAGTGAGGGCTGAATGAAGTGCAGTGGAGATGGCATCTTCTGTTGAGCGATTGGACCGGTAAGCAAACTGGTATGGGTCCAGGGAGAACAGACTTGATATGTTTCATGACGAGCCGCTCGAAGCACTTCATAAGAATTGGAGTGAGTGCTACTGGGTGGTAGTCATTAAAGCAGGAGGGTGGTGACTTCTTTGGCACCGGAATGATGGTGGTCACTTTGAGGCACGTTGGGACCACAGCCTGCTGCAGAGATGTGTTAAAAATGTCTGTGAAGACCTCAGTGAGTTCATGAGCGCAACCTTTCAGTACACGACCTGGTATGTTGTCTGGACCCGGTGCTTTGTGTACATTGATCCTGCTCAGAGATCTTCTCACACTCTCTGGAGATAGCTTCAGCACTTGGTCTTCAGGAGGTGGTGTTGACTTTTGTGCCGGGGTTCTGTTCAGTGCCTCGTAGCGAGCAAAGAATTAATTTAGAGCGTTCAACAGAGAGGTGTCACTGGCACAAGTTTGTCGAGGAGGTTTATAGTCTGTGATGGTCTTTATCCCCTCCCACAAACTCCGAGTGTCTCTGCTGTCTCTGAAGTGATCAGTTATCTTTTTGGAGTACTGCTTCTTGGCTTTTGTGATGACGCGGGACAGGTTGGCCCTAGCTGTCCGCAGTTTCTCCTTGTCACCAGATTTGAAGGCAGCATTCCGAACCCTCATGAGCCTGAGGACTTCACTTGTAATCCAAGGTTTTTGGTTGGACCTGATAATGATGGTCTTAGAGTCTGTAACATCCTCAGTGCACTTGGTGATGTAGGCAGTGACAGTCTCTGTATACTCCTGGAGATCAGTGATATTGTTGTGTATGGCAGCCTGCTTGAACATATTCCAATCCGTTGTGTGAAAGCAGTCCTTAAGTTTCTCTAACGAGTCTTTACTCCACACGTGAATCTGTTTCCGAACCGGTTTAGTGACTCTAACCAGTGGCCTGTATGCTGGCAGTAACATAATAGTTATGTGGTCCGAGGCACCAAGATGGGGGAGGGGGTGTGCCTTGTACGCTCCTTTTTTGGTGGTGTAAACCAGATCCAGGATGTTGTTTCCCCTTGTTGGAAAGTCAATGTGTTGATAGACTTTGGGGAAAACGCTCTTTGGGTCTGCGTGGTTAAAATCCCCAGCTAAGATGAGAAAGGCATCTGGGTGGGCTGTCTGTTGGTCACTGACACTCTGGAAAAGTTCATTCAGTGCCTCTTTCCTGTTTTTGAGGTTAGAGGTGGGCGGTATATAGATAGCCACAAGCAGTACAACAGTAAATGCCCTGGGCAGGTAGAAAGGGCGACACTTAATGATAATAAACTCCACGAGGGGTGAGCATTGTCTGCAGACCACGGCAACGTCACGGCACCAGGCGTCATTGGTGTAGACACAGAGACCACCTCCGCGCGTCTTGCCTCCCTCGGAGATCACTCTGTCCGCTCTGCAGCAGGAAAGCCCCTCAAGCTGGATTGCACTGTCCGGTATATTACTATTGAGCCAAGTCTCAGTGAATATAAAAACACAACTGTCTTTCACCATCTTCCGAGAGGAGCGTAGCAGACAAATATAATCCATCTTATTGTCCAGTGAATGTACGTTAGCCAGAACAATAGTAGGGATAGAAGGCCGGTGTGGTTTAGCTGTTATTCCTGCTTGGATACCTCCTCGTTTGCCCCTTTTTTGTTTCCTGTAGCGCCTCTTGTGACGCCTCCACTGCGCTGCAGGTGCGGGGGGCCCTCGGTGACCTGTCAGCGCTTCAGAAGATGATATCTCTGGATTTGTAGGTCTCAAATGCTGCTTAAATGCCTTAAAAGCTCGGATGCTAACTGTGTGTTTACTTTTAAAACACATCCTCTGTTCATTGCTAGCAAAGATCTTTGGCAGTAAAAAATCCGCTGAACTCCACAAAAACATGGCAAAGATGTACAAAAACATCTTGTAAAACAATGTGAAACACAAAAACTGCAAAAGCAGTTCGCAGAAAAGGGTAGAAACGTTGCTTTGTCAAGAGAGAGGGAAGCCGCCGCTTGTTTATGCACCGCCATGGTAACGTATATGATGACAGCAAAGGACTAATGCCTCCTCTACGAGGAGGTAATCTACCTGCAGGACTTCCTGCATCGGACATTCCTACAGAAGGGTGTGTATGGCATCACCACACCATATGATGTGTTGACTGCAAGGGTGAAAGAACTCCTGGGACTTATCAAAGCAATTTTGGGAGAAAAAAAAAAAGGTTGGATTGCCTGATATGTAAATGACCTGTGGATGTTGTTGAGATTGTTTTAAATCACATTGTGGTATTGGAGTTTATGCTGTGGCAATAAGTACCAAAAACAGTCCAAATGTCGGATACAGGCAACATGTTTGCATTAACCTTTCCACAAGTTTAGGTTTTTACCAGATTCTGGATTTCTTGTATTCAGACACTAAAACATTGAAATATTTTTGCGGAAATGCATAAACACTCGATCGATATGCACTTCCAGTGGTACCCAAAACATACGAGGTACATGAGGTAAAAATTTCATATTAATAACAGCAAACACAAAATAAGAGATCTAAAACTAAGTGATAAACCATTCAAATAATTTAGTAAACAAAACAGACTAAAAAACCTACTGTAATAATAAAATAATAAAACAAAATGTCCAAATTGATCACCCTAAACCAATTAACTGATTTTTGGATTAACAAAATTCTACAAAATGAGCCGGATCCAAAAAGAGCAAAAGTCAACCGGTCCATTGTACCTGCTGAAAAAATATGCACAAAAAATTCATGGGGGGAAGAAAGCGATTGCCCCAACAGAAGATCAATGGAGAAACGTCATGCATTACCACGATGGAAAAGTTCTACACTACAAGACCTATCCCATTCAGACTATCCATGGAAAAAGATTACATAAACTAAAAATTAAAAAGCATGAGAAAAAAGGAGCCCAAGCAAGAAGAATGTACAAATGGGCAATAGAAATGCAAGAAAAACTAAACTTGAAAGAGCTGTCATCAATTCTCGTAATGAAACCAACAGATGAAAATAAGAAAGTGACTTTCAACACGACGACGCACCAAGGAAATGTCCCAAAGACACTCCCCACAGGCATTTACCTAGTGGATGAAGGCGACAAAAGACGGAGATACAATACACGCTCACAACCACTGCCAACACATTACAACCATGGCACCTCCGAGGAGGAAGAGGAGGATGTCTTTGGAGAGACAAACAAAGAGAAACAAAATGGACTAACCCCACGAGAGGAGGCAAAGATGCGCAGTCATCTAACAAAAACCATAGGCAGAGCACAAAGCCAAGAAGACATCCCCCGCACAAACAACCCTTTATACCACCCGTCCTCTACACTAAGTCTGATTACCTTAACTAATGCTGACCGACAACATAAGAAGACACCATCTAATGCCAACCCTCCCCCATATCGGGCTCCTAACTCAACGCCTGCATCATGTCTATATCCATTCTCCGACATCCAAACTATAGCCACAAGTAGTGTGCCAACGCCTCCGGTGATGCCACTGACGCCCCAAATGACTCACCAGGTGACAGGGGGAGCTCTAGCATTGACACCCCTGCAACACCCCCCCAATCTGACCAAACTTGAAGACCAAGTAAAGTCAGTACAAAATCAAGTGACGGCATTAACCAATATCGTGGAAACTGACAGAAATCTGAAGGAATTGGACACTTTTATACAAGAAAGAAGACCTAGAAGTAAGAGCACCTGACAGAAACTCCACATGCCAAAACACTCCAGCGTGGAGAACCTTGCTGTGGCCGGATCCTTTACTGGAATTGTGGATATGGATTCATTTGAAGGGGCTTTCATCAACGGTGTTGTTGACCCCATGCCTGGTGCAAACCCAAAACAACAAGAACAAGGGGCCACTGCAGTCTATCCGCTGAGAACAACAGACAACCGACAAGTGGTTTATCAAACATTCACTCTCAAAGACTAGAGTTCCTTAATGTTGTTATTGCCAAAACTAACAAAGGGCGGAATTCCATGGATGAGATACCTGCTGTACACAAAACCAGCCCTCATCAACTCCAGCCGCACCAGTGGTAATTTATAATACCGCCCCATTCGCATGATCTTTAAGATACTCCTGATCCAAACACTGATATTGCTCCAGGATCTTGGGTTTATGTTAAAGTACATAAACGTAACAACTGGACTCAACCATACCAAACTGGACCATATCTAGTTCTCCAATCAACAGGAAGATCAGTACAAGTGCAAAAGGGAACCTCTAAATTATGGTATCATTTATCGCACTGTTTCAAATGTCCAGTGGATCCAACTCAACGTAGTTTGGCCCAAGTCCGGGCCGACATTGCAACCACAAAAAATTGACTCCACATCCTCCTCAGTCCCACCGGCCACACTCCATGCCTGCCTGGAGGAGATAAAGGCATGGATGACTAGCAACTTCCTCCAGTTAAATAGCAGCAAAACTGAAGCCATCTTGATTGGCACCCGACACCAAATCCAGTCATCCACCATATCCAATATTCATGTCTCGGGCCACAACACTCCCCTTTCCTCCTCCGTTACAAACCTAGGGGTCAGATTTGATCCTCATCTTTCATTTGAGAACCATATCCGCCACCTCTGCAAAGTGTCCTTTCATTACCTACTAAATATTGCCAAACTCCGCCCCTCCCTCTCACAGACAGATGCTGAGAAATTGGTACATGCCTTTGTCTCCTCCAGGCTGGATTACCGCAATGCCCTCCTCATCGGGATCCCTGGTAAGAGCCTGCTGAAGCTCCAGCACATCCAGAACTGTGCAGCCAGGATCCTGACGAGGAGGCACAAATATGACCACATCACCCCTGTCCTCCGGTCCCTTCATTGGCTGCCCATCCATTACGGAATCCACTATAAAATCTGCCTCCTCAAATACCAGTGTGTCCATGGAACAGCCCCGGCATATCTCACTGTGGCACACCACCACAAGGCGCTTACGGTCCACTTCCACCCACACTCTTCACCAGCTCATGACCAAGCTCTCCACAATAGGAGATAGAGCCTTTAAAGCAGTTGCCCCTACACTAGAACGCCCTGCCAGAGTCCCTGAGGGCGCCCCAGAGTGTTGAGGTCTTTAAAAAAGGCCTGAAAACACATTTATTTAAAAAGGCCTTTTAGTCTGTTAAAGTTTCTACGTAGCCTTTGATTAATTTGCTTTTTCTCTTGTGCTTGCTTTGTTTTACTATGTCAATGTTCATTTTGTTTTTATCTAATTTTATTCACCTGTTGTAGCACTTTGAGGTTTCTTTGAAATGTAAAGTGCAATATAAATAAAATGTATTATTATTATTATTATTATTGGAATCCGTTGCCCCAAAAACCAAACATCGAACATGGCCATGGCCACTACACACGCTCAGAGAGAGCGGCACCCCTGAGCCCAAGGCTGAAGTGCTCGTGAACATTTTCCACAGAAGGGACTGTGTAAAACGTTTACTACGGCTAAGACTGACAATGACTCTCTCGCCATAATGCTGGGCACACTGCCCACACTTTAGACCAGTGTTTTTCAACCACTGTGCCGGGGCACACTAGTGTGCCGTAAGATATTGTCTGGTGTGCCTTGGAAAATTATCAAATTTCCCCCCAAAATATATTTTTTAAACAAATCAATAATTATCTGCAAATAGTGTGCCATTGTCAAGTCTCTGTGCTGTCTAGTGATCGGCGGAATAACCATGTAAAACTCTTCCATATCAAAAAGTGAACGCAGGTCGCTAAATTCTTTGAGACAAGAAAATTAGTGATGCATGGATGCACTTTATATTGTGAATAGGCTACAGAGTTAAATGTTTTAAAATGTTTTGGTGCATGGTGTGCCTCGTGATTTTTTCAATGAAAAAAATGTGCCTTGGCTCAAAAAAGGTTGAAAAACACTGCTTTAGTCGCAGTCCGGATCCATTGTGTTGCTATGATGTGCTCTGTCCTTTTTTAAATTTTTTTATTGAGAAACATGTTTCTTTCTTGCTCACGTTGGATGTATGGGGGCATATCGTATTGAAGAGTCCTGACTCTTGTAAGTGTCATGCCTAATTTGACTCTGTTGACAGCAATAATTTAAGCGTTTCAAATTAACACAAGAGTAAAGGTGATGTGATTATAATGTATCTGATTTTTAACCAAATATGATTTACACAAAACTGAGTTTTGAATTAATCAAAAGGGCGGAGTGTTGTGACAGTTTTTCAGAAGTAAACTAACTAATACTAGTCACAGCAAATACACAAACTAACCTATTGTCTGATGGACGGCAGGTCCCTTTAATCAATGCCCAGAGGACTGTCTGACGACATGCTGAGTTTCTACTGAAGGGCCGGCTTTCTGCATCACACCTAAAGACATCACAATGGCCACAAAGGCATTCCTGTGTCTTGCTCTAAATGGTCTGCCCTCTGAACATCACAAAAGGTTGCATGATCATCCAAGGCGCCAATTGGGCATCTGAGCAGTACCATGCCCATGCTGTGACTCTCTCTCTCTTGTTTGTCTATATAGCGTTGTCACATAGCTGCGTCCCCAAAGCTGGTGTACACTCGACCTGTGTGTGTCGGCTCTCTGCACGTGTGTTAAATAAACTTACACTTTTGGATAAGACAAATACCTTTCCAGCCTTTTTCCTTTATTGTGGTAAGAAATTCCACGACAGCGGCCAACATGTCCCCACAGAGCCCATATGAAAAACACCAACCAGCCTCAAAATATGGACGTGTGATTTCTATCATGAGCAGCAGTATTCACTAAAAGCCTCCACTGGAATTTAATGACTAGATTAGACATGATGCTCTATTTGCTCTTGTCAGATATAATGGGCGCTGAAACAGCTTTTAGTTCCCAAGATTTGTACAAACAGGTTCCCCCACTATTTGTGCAAACACAAAGTCAAAGAGCCAACCGACCATCCAGAACCGCTAGAGGCAACACAACTTGTTTTAACTTGCCCTATGTTTGATATAAAGCTGTATTGCAGCAGTTGCATATATCACGTGACAAGCATCTGTATGAAAACAGCCGTTTCCTTATAAAGAAACTACAGTATATCAGATGAGGATGTCGCACATGCCAACTATAATAGCTAATAGTGAGTTTACTCATAATAATCTCTGTTGTGATTCCTGGTGACTCTTGCCCAACTTTTAGCCAAGCATCTGCCCTGGGCATATTTAAATGTTGTGTAACACACATGCATAGAAACCCAGAACAGGTGTATATAAGGCCTAAATTATTCATTTGTATTGTATAGCGTCTGGTTGAAAGACACATCATCTGGGCAGTAATATTTATTTTTAAGTTACTTTGGTATGCCGATTCCAAACAACACACTTTTATGGTGTAGTTCACTCCTACCTGAGGGAAATACTGGTGCCATGTGTTGGCCATGTGTAAGAGGTGCCGTGTTTACTCAGACTCTGAATTCATAGGGTACAAATACTGCAGCCATCCAGGCTAAACTAATAACTTTAAATTCAAAAGCTTCAGGAAAAATGCATGACTAAGGATTGTTCAAATATCTGAGCAACAGACACACGGTCCGATCACACACACAAACGTATGCAGTCATGCTTTCATCACATGCGACACTGCATTGACATATATTAATTTCCTGAAGCCTTACAATAACAAAGCAACAATGTCCAAAACAATATCCTTCAATCAGAAGACAAGATCTAATAATTGGGAAAATCTTGGCAGTTCGGATCACATCTGTTTGTTGTTTTTGCAGGTATCGTTTCCTGCAGTTGGTCCATTCAAGTTTTACTCAACACATGTATAAGTGTAATTTTCTGTACAAGCTGACTAAAAATCAAAACTTGCTTCATTCAAGGTAATGAAACTAGTTGTTCCCAATGATAAAAAAAAAAAAAAAAAATTACTAAACCAATAAGTTCTAGTCATAAAACATTAAATGTAGAGACAGTACAATCTAGATTCAATCTTTTTGCGAAAAGCATATAATAAAAGAAATCAAGGACATGGCCTTTAACTCCTTGACTAAAATGGGAAGTTCGTTAAACCAGAATTCTGATCGGCTGACTCAGTGTGCGATTACACACCCTTTCTATTCAAAGAACCCTCCCAAATTACAAGTAAAAACCTGACCAAAATATTATGCAAGTACATGCAAAATACTGTGATGGGAACTGTGAAAGGGCTGAAACACTGTCCTTTCTCTTTGAAACGTTTGTGGGATGCTTTTTAGGAGAATAATATGGAGGTTAAACACTATTTGCTCAATCTAAACACTAGAACTATATACAACTAGTGTGTTGTATATATGAGTTTTAAAGAATTTTCAAAGCTATGGCTAAAGATAAAATGATTATGTACTATATATAAGCGCACATAATAAAATCAGGCAGCAGATTATATATGATTGTGGCTAAAGAATGTGTCTGTGGTTAGAAAGGGTGCGTGTAGTATACAGCTTTCACATCGCGGTGTGCTGTTCATTAAAATCTGTGCCCTCTCATTAGGATAAGAGCTACCATTCTTCGAAATAGCACAAAAAGTGTAAAATTTATATAACTTACTTTTAAGAAAGGGTTTATGTGTTTATGTTTACATTAAAAAAAAAATCTTTGATGCATATTGTTCTTCTTCATAATTGCTACAAAGAAAGGAATGATCAAATGAAATGCCTGGCAATGCCAGCCACACCTCAAAACAGTTAAACACCTTCTGGTTTGCTGCTGTAAATAGGCTCCTGCTGGGAGGTTTCCGTGCACTGCCGTTTTTTCCTATACGCAAACTACGCAAGGTGGTTAGGGCCCCCGCATCTCAGTCAAAACTACACTGTTGTTTCAGCTCTGACAGCGCTCACTCACTCTCCGCCTACTTTGCCTCATATAACACCAAAACGCAGCAGTCTGCTGAGGTGGATGAGCAGGAGAGACCTACCGCCTTCTCCCCGTCACTTCCAAGGCGCGAGTGCTTCTCCTATTTGCATCCCTGCTTGGCTGTCTGTCTCCCAGTGCTCGGACTCGGGGCTGCATCGGCCACACAGGCTCATTTAAATTCTCTTCTTATTGTGTCTAGCAGAGTATCGGGACAGTAGTTTGGCAAATAGACAAGATGAAAAGCCATACACGTGGCCCTTTTGCCTCAAAGAGGAGTTGAATCCACACGGTTCTCATGAACACAGTTACTGACAGTAACTCTGGTTCTCTGAATGTACACAGTCTAAAACGAGTTGGGCTACTCACAGGCTAATTCTCAGTGGTGAGACAGAAATAACCGTCAGGTGCAGGTTTCAGTTAGTTTTAAATCAGTGGGTCAGGAACCAGAGGTGAGAGAATGTGACCATTTGCCATTTTAAAAAGTGGGGAAATAGACTAGTAGTAGTCCTGAATCCCAGTGTCACAGTGGCTTAGTGGTTAGTGTTTCTCACACAAAGGAGCAGGGCCTGAATTCAATCAATCAATCAATCAATCAATGGTTTTGTATAGCCCAATATCACAACAGGAGTTGCCTCATAGGGCTGTAACAAACATTAAGGCAATAAAACAGAACAGTAAATAAGACAATGTAAAGTTCCGGTGAATCAAATATCCAGGTAAACATAATGTCCAAATAAGCGTCAGCAGTGGGTGGCGACGAGCAGTGGGTGGCGAATTGAGGTCATTATGTTCTACTTCTGCCCTGCACTACTGCACAGTGGAACTGTTTTTGACCGTCTTTGTCGAATAACCATGGGATGCGTAGGTACTGTAGGGCCCCCGGGAGGATTTTTGCTTAGGGCCAGCACCGGCTCTGCCCATCAGCACCACAATAACCTAGCCTATATGTGATTATTACATTCCTGCTCCCTGATACTTCTATTTGTCAACAATCGTATTGCTCTGTTATGGCTAAACTTAAAGATGATGAAAAAGGCTGAAGTGACATGTTGAATGCAGAGATAAATGGCTACCAAATTACCTTTATTATTATTATCATATTTTGGGTAAAAAATTAAATTGTACATGTATAGAAAGTATAGTATCATAACAAAAGATACACTTAGCTAGTACTTACGCCACAGTTTAAACTAAATATTACATAATAATCAGGGTTCGAAATTAACACCCGCCAACCCGCCAAATGCGGTTTAAAAATCATTTTGGCGGGTACTGATAAAAACCTACCAGCCAGTTTGGCCGGTGATGCATGAGCTAGTGATGGGTCGGTCGCGAACGAGTCGGTACAAAGAGCCGGCTCTTTTAAGTGAAAGATGAGAGCCGAGCCTCACCCGCGAGCCGTTTTATTTATTTATTTATTTTTTGCATGTTGCATGTTTATCAAGCTCACCGTGCCCCGCTTTCTGCTACATTCAAGAAAAATAGAAAGGCAAAAGAGTAAACGAGTAAAGAGAATGGGATCGGGGAGAGAGGGAGAAAGGAGAACTCTGCAGGCGCAGCCCGTCCGCGAGGAATGAACCTGCTATTTACACAAAATCAAGATCTCTATAAACTTAAACTACACCATAAATGTATTCAGCGCATCCATAGCTTTCAGTCACTTCTTATTTGAGAGAGATCCGCTTCATATTTTCGGTTTTATGATTAGATAAAGTAACGCTGGGTTTGTGGAGTGAAAACAATGCGATGACGCGCGGAGCGGCCTTTTCCTCTCATGTGTATGAGCGCATTACAAACGTACAGGAGTCCTGGCTTAAGTAATAACTTCAGTTATGTCTGGAGTCTGTAACTCTCTCTCAGCGTGAGGCTCCAGCAGCTCACGGAGGCGGAGCTGAGGCCGTAGAGGGACTGAGGAGAAGCTATGGGAGAAGCATTTTGACTGTAAATAAAAGAGTATATAATTGAAACTAATGGCAGCTTTAAAAGTGTATGTTGCTATAATAAACAATGGCTCTACCACCTCAAAAAATTTACTTTGATTCCTGAAGACAACACAGACCACTATAAGCCAATATCACATTATTATAGCAACTAATAAAATTAATTCCTCTTTTCTTTTTAATTTCTTTCTTGATTATAGTTGTTTTGTCCAAATCTCTCCTAAAGTGTATATATTAAAAAAACATAAAGAGCCATTTGGGTGCCAAAAGAGTCGGCTCTTTTTGGTGAGCCGATCCAAATGATCCGGTTCACCAAAAATAGCTGAAAATCCCATCACTAGCATGAGCCAATCATGCAAATCATGTCAGAGACGCTCTGGGTGGTTTGTCCCCTCTGTCCTACATTTCCCATGAACACTACACTACTGGTGACGTTTTAGATACCTATTATCACATTTTCATCTAGTGGCATTCATAATCTCTTATTTTCACAACGTAAACATTTGTCTAATGGAAATTCTGATTGGCTGGTAACTTCAGAAAGTTACCAGCCACTTTGGCTGGTGATCAAAAAAGTTAATTTCGAACCCTGATAATAATATATTACTACTATAACAAGTAATGTCTGTCAAGTAATGTGAAAAATAATTAAACCTTCAATGTTACTACCACATGTATCTACCCTTTTAGTGTCTAATGTTATCACAACTATAAACTATGTTTCAGTTGTTTAGCACAGTGGTCCCCATCCTTTTTCCTTGAAGCCCCTCTTGTGCATGAGTCCCCAGCGTTTAATAACGCAGCTCCCCAAATGCATTGAAACATAAAAAATAATGGCTCATACATATTTAAATACAACAATGTTTGTTACCAGTTAACTGGCAAAAATAATATCTCTTCTGACCTGACTTTTGGTTGGAGCTTATCCCCAAGATGGGAACCACTGGTTTAGCACATACGCACACACCCTTATGCCTCATACAGGGGGGTAACTGTGCCGTCCTTCCATTCGATCAGGATTTCTCCTCTCTGTAGAGTTGGGGTGGATTGTGGGAGGCGCATGGCGTGTTCAGTCAGTGGTGCTCTCTCACTGGGCACAGGGGAGCCAGGGACTCTCATCTCCTGCCTAGGAGAATAGGACTTCAAAACGCACACCACTTTCTTCCGTCTGACAGATAAGATAAAAAAAAGTTTTGGGTGTTGATACTATAGATATACATTTTATTTCCTGTATTTTCTTATAAGCACTTACCTGTTGGAGTACACGTTAAGAATTAGAATAATCGTTCCCAATACCAAAGCCAAAGAGCTTAGAACAAGCATGGTTATTTTCCAGCCCATACCTGTACAACATACAAAACGAACAAAACAATAACATTAACAGTTGTTATAACACCAACTACAGTGCATCTGTTGCACTTCGTAAGATAGAGTCACTTGTAATTCAAACAAGAAACTTAATGAAACAGCTTCATCTAGTGGTAAACTAATGCTACTACAAGACCAACTTCGCCATTAGACCTAGGCATCTGTTAATAAGCGAGATCAACAAATAAATGTAAAGGTTATTTGCTTAAGTAATAATGTATTTATATTATGTTCGGAATCAGTATTTATAATCATGTGATATCAGTTGAAGTGGATCTGTATTTTAACATTTTAAATGTTAAATTTAAAATGTTACTAATTGAAAAACATTTAAAAAAATTTGTTTCACAACTTACCATAGTCCATATTAAAGAATATCATGGTGGGGTCGACAGCAGATTTAGTGTTTACAGATGGAAGAGACACATTGTTAAGGGGATAGGTCTCAGTGGCTTCAGAGTCTTTCAATCCTTCATCTAAAAAAAAGACGACACACAAACGTTATTACTGACATTTACTGTTTAGCCTAGTTTAGTTTAGTTTATTTGTTTATTTGAGCAGTTAGTCTGCTCAAAAGGAGTGGGCCGAAGCAAAGGCTTATAAGCACCCACCTCCAAAATAAAAACAATAACATTTTCATTTAACAATAAAAGCATACAAAACACAACAACAGCGGGTTAATTTCTTGGAGTACAGAGCAAGTAACAAATGATGATCATTAATATATTTCTTACAAATTGTTACCAATGCCAAACATTGGTACATTACTAAAATCACTAGTGTAACATTACCGGAAGTCACTATTTTAATTTTATAAAGGCACGTTACTATGCAGCAGTTTATATTATACTTCGTGATCCTGCTACTTCCCAGTTTCCATTACCATCCTCAGTATAATATCAATTTGTGTACAATTTACTCTTTATTTATTTTATTTTTTATGTATAATGTATTATGAAAGCCCTACATAGCATTATTATACTCCGAGATCTTACTACATCCCAGCTGTCATTACGATCCTCAATATAATTTTAATTTGAGTTTAATTAATAATAATTATTATTATTATTATTATTATTATTTATTTATTTATTTGAGTTATGTGTGAAGTATGATGTAAGCCCTGCACAGTGTGGTGCATTAAAAAGCCAGGGTGTAGAGCGGGCCAGTTGAAGAGGGCAATAAGCTCCCCACCAACAAACCCCCATCCAGCTGCCCTAACAGCTGATTTTTATAGATGATGTTCCTATGCTGAGTGGTGCATTAACAGACAAGGTTGTGAGCCCATTGGGAGGATCCCTTTCAACAGATCCACAACCTGCCTACCCTAATTCTCAATTTGTAATTTGAGCGATAGGATTACAACCATTCCAAGCAGCAACATTCTTCCTTGATTATAGAGGGAAAAAAACACATAATCGATCCCACTGCTCCCCCTAGTGGCAATACATTTCTTCCTCTCTATATATTTGTATTTATATTTGAACAGGTTGATGTTTGGACATCGTTTCAATTCAATCTCCAGTTTATTCCACAATTGTACACCATTAACTGTTGGACTAAAACTTTTCAAAGTTGTGCTATGTTTCTGAATCATAAAGTTTAATTCGTCACGTAATTAATAACAACCAGTACGTTCTTGGAACCTTCTTTGTATTTGGCTTGGTAACAATTTATACCTTGCTTTGTATAACATCTGTACAGTTTGGAACTCAACAATGTCACAAAACTTCACAATATTTGATTGAAAAAAACAGATTTTGTGTGGTTTGTGTGGTGAGTTTGTGTGGTCCAAAAACCCAACTTTATGTTTTTATAAGTACTACCCCAAACCACAGTGCAATAATATAAAAAGGGCAAAATCAGAGAACAGTATAAGGTATATAGAGCTTTGATGTTTAAAATGTGCTTTGCTTTTGCTATTACTGAAATGCTTCTAGAAATGTTCGTATATTTAATAGGCAACTCAAGGCGCATTGACTTGCCTTGTGTACGAAATGTGTGGTATAAATATTGCCTTGCCTATGAGATTTCCAAGTAATTCTGTCATCTATAATAACACCAAGGAATTTGATTTCATGCACTCGCTCAACACCCTCTATCTGAATTGCTTCCTGAGCATTGGAATTACAGTTGCCCAATATCATCATTTTGCTTTTACTCAGATTTAAAGATAGTTTGTTTTGTTTGAACCACTTGTTGACACTTTTGAGTTCCAAGTTAACAATCCGACACGGTTGTTGTAAGTCGTCTCCTGATGCAAAAATATTTGTATCATCTGCAAACAAGGTGAATCTAAGTATTTGAGAAGTTTTACAAATGTCGTTAATATACATATTAAACAATTTTGGGCCCAGAATGGAACCTTGAGGTAAACCACACACAATTTGTCGACAACTCGACTGATAATCACCGATTTTCACACATTGTTTTCTATTTTTTAAGTAACTGGTAACCCACTGTAGAGCTACCCCCCTTATTCCATAATCTTTTAGTTTATTAATTAATATATCATAGTTTAATGTATCAAACACTTTACTCAGGTCAATAAATAACCATATTGCATATTTCTTGTTATCTACAGCATTAGTTATTTCTTCAATTATATCAAAGAGCGTGTGTGAGGTTGAGTGATTGTTCCTAAAACCAAACTGATTGTCCGAGAGCAGTGTTAATTTCGTCGACTAAAATATTTAGTCTTAATTTTAGTCAAAGTGATATTTTTGACGACTAAAATTGGACTAAAACTACATTAAAAGTTTTTCATGAGACTAAAACTGTGACTAAAATGTCCAGATATTTTAGTCGACTAAAATGAGACTAAATCAAAATGAAAAGGAGAGACTAAAATCATCCAAACTTCTACTGTCAGTCTGAAAGAGCCTCATATCATGTAAATTCACTGCCAAAGGAACAGCTCTGAGCTTTGTTCATGAGGGAGCAGCTCCATGAAGCAGGACCTCGATTAAATATGATTATAATCAATATTATTAATACAAAGTCGACTAAATTTGTCCTAAATTTAGTCGACTAAATTGACTTGCAATTTTAGTCGACTAAAAAATTGAAGATATTTTTTTGACTAAAACTCGACTAAAATTGAATTACATTTTCGTCAAAAGACTAAGACTAAAACTAAATTAAAATATGTTGTCAAAATTAACACTGTCCGAGAGTAAATTACACTTTTCGATGGAGCTGTCAAGTCTAGAATTGAAACAGGCCTGTAGTTTGTAAAGAGATGTTTATCTCCTGCCTTAGGAGAATCACTTTTGCAACTTTCAAACTATCAGGAAATTGTTCAGTTTGCAACAATAAATTACAGATGCATGTAAGAGATACTTTCAATAACAGTTTTTAAAGTTTTCATATCCATGTCATGGTAATCTGTCGAGGTTTATTTTGACACCCTTTAACAATGTCCAGTATCTCCTTTTCCCCCACAGGTTTGAGGAACAAGGACATAGGATTTGTGTCAATCAGTTCACAATTATAGTTTTCAACGTTTGCAATTTTTGCAGCAAGGTTCGGTCCAACATCTACAAAGAATTTATTAAATGTTTCGACTACTTCATTCATATTATTTAAAGTGTTATCTTCATCTTTGAAATATTTTTGATAATTAATCGTTCTTGGTTTACTTCTAATTATACTATTTAAAATATTCCATAAACCTTTAATATTATTCGTATTGCTATCTAACAACTTATTATAATAATCCTGTTTACATTTTCTAATGATACCTGTCAGTTTATTTTTATATTTGTTATATTTATCCTCAGCTTCTTTTGCTCTATTATTTATTTATTATTTTTGTAGAGTGATTTTTTTTCTTGCAAGCATTTAACAATCCCTTAGACATCCATGCACTTTCTGTTTTGACTGTATTTTTTCATTGGGCAATTTTTATCATAAACATTTGAAATATGTGTACAAACTCATCATATACCTTGTTAGTGTCATTCTCTCTGTGTACAATACTCCAATCTTGGGTTAACAGCTCCTTTTTAAATGTATCAATGGTTTTCTCTGTTTTTACCCGTCTAAACCAATACATGTTTTCGACTTCAGTTTTTTTATATTCATTTTTATGTAATACAAAAACTGGAAGGTGATCACTGATATCATCTATCATTAGTCCGCTGACTATATTACTTTCTATTTCATTGGAAAAAATATTATCAATCAAAGTAGCACTATGGGTTGTGATTCTACTCGGTTTAGTTATTAAAGGAAACAAACCTATCCCGGATATTTCTAAGTATTTATACATTCGTCAGTCTTTATGCGCTTGTTTGGGTTTAACAGATCGATTCTGATTTGAGCCTGAAAAGTGCTCCTCCATCCAATTCGAAAACACCTCTATATTAGACCCAGGTGTTCTATAAATACAACTTACAATAATATATCTTTCTTTTTAGTATTGGCAATTTCAATTGTAAGACATTCAAGTACGTCATCCACGACCATTGTTTTATTTTCAATAATTTTAGCCTAATAGGCTTGTCCATTATGGCACTGTGGCTGTATAAATAATAATAGAATGGACCGGGGTTTGTTTCCAAGAAACAGGAAACATTAATGCATGTTAGACTCAATTAAGCCAAGCCAGAGGCTTGAGTGGCTCTGACCACGTACTGCTGAAAATGTTGTTTGCGACACAGTAAGTACTGGGGTTTTCAATAAGAAAGGTTACAACCGAACCAGTAGCAATAGTGAAATCCACAATTTACTTTACTACCTGTACTATTAAGCAAAAAAAAATGGAATTGCGGTGATATTGCCTTACATGGTTGACTTTGCTCATCCACAGCTTCCACTGGTTTTCCAGGATACTGACTGTGCTGCTCCTCGAGATGCTTGCGCTGCCTCTCCTCACACAATGTCTGGTTATCAAGAGCCCTCCATCGGCTGCCCTGTATGTAGCAGAATCATTTGATGTTAGTGGTGTAAATGCCTAACCGTGCCAGCAAGCTGAATTCTCGCGGTATTTGTGAGTTTACAAACACACAAGAATCCATCTTGAACCACTCCCGCCTTCACCGTTCGGACAGAACCAAAATTGGTTTGATTCAAGCCTGCGCGGTCCCAGCAATGACCAGCACTAAGTTCCTGGGTGTGCACATCACAGAGAACCTTTCCTGGACCATGCACACTACATCTCTGGTCAAGAAAAGTAATCAGCGTCTCTACTTTCTCCGCAAGTTAAGAAGACCTAGAGTCCCAGCTTCCGTTATGTGCAACTTCTACAGAGGGACTATAGAGAGCATCCTGACCAGCTCCATCACTGTGTGGCACGGCGCCAGCACTGCCTCCTGCCGAAGGAGCCTCCAGCACATCGTGAGAGCAGCGGAGAAGATCTGTGGAGCTCCTCTCCCCTCCATTAAGGACATGTACTCCACCCGTCTCACCCGCAAAGCCCTCAGAATCACCAGGGACCCTACGCACCCATCACACAGTCTCCTCAAGGTAATGCCTTCAGGGAGGAGACTGCGGAATCTATGTGCCAGGTCCAGTCGACTTAAAAACAGATTCATACACAAGGCTATCGGGAAGCTGAACTCCCTGCCCTCCCCTCCCACCCCTCATCCCCCACCCCCCGCTCCACAATCAAGGATGAGAGAAATCTAATTTCAAATCATTCACATGGTTTGACAAATAAAAATATTGAATCTTGAATCTAATGTATACCTACTTTGCCCGATCTGTCAGATCTCTGAAGCTAAGCAGGGAAGGGCCTGGTTAGTAATTGGATTGGAGACCGTTTGGGAAGACAAAGACGCCTGAGGTGAATGGAGTGAGTGAGTGAGTGGTTGGTGGTGGTCAGAGAGGCCGATGGCGCAGATTGACAGCCTCGCTTTCAGTCTACCCCAGGGCAGCTGTGGCTACAATGGTGGCTTACCACCACTAAGTATGGAGTGAATGAATAATGCAATGTAAAACGTCTTTGAGTGTCCAGAAAAGCGCTACATAAAATCAATGCATTATTATTATTTATATTTACACTTTAAGCCTACCTGCTTGTGTTCTCTAGAAACAAAAACCAAAGAAGATTCCTGAATGGCACTGAGATGGAGCCCTTTCTCCCTCAAAGTGAGATGACCCTTTTTAGAGCAGGACCACGACTGTCTGATCATCATGTCATCTCCTTCCTCACTAGTTTGCTCAGTGAATACGCAGGGCAGCAGCTGGACTCCTTCATACTGCTCTGTGGGGGCGGTCAGGCACTCTGCCGTGTCCTGGCTCTGCAGAGCATGATTCTCTCGGAGCCATCGCCACTCCAGAAAGGACTCAGACATGCTGCAGTCCCCCAAAGACACTCTTCCATCAGACAGACTCTGTAGACATTTTCCCAGCAGCTTGTTCTTGATCTTTATGCTTCCGCAGGTGCCTAAGGAAAAGACAAGACACTTTTTATTACTACGATTGCTTAAAAGTATACAAAAAGACAGCTTATTTTGAAGGGTTCGGGTTCACTACTCAAATGCAGGCTGGCAGTTTAGTTACCAATATTACAATATTGATAGATAGGTTTAACATTATTATTTGGAAGAGTGGTAGCCTATCATCAGTAAAATTATAACCTAATAGCTCCTCTTTGCCACAAGGGTTTATCTTTCCACACGATGGCGGACGCAGCATCCATTTTCAGATAAACCGCGGAGAACAAAGTTTGGCCCTCTGTTTTTTGGCGTCTCCTCCAGGGGATCTTCTTTCGAAAACGTTAGTCTCTGAACTTACCGATAAAAACGACCAGAACAACAAAACGCAGATGAAGCTGTCTCCTCGCCATTGCGCGTACAGAAAGTTTGGAGAGTCCGATTCCCTCGCAGTGACAAGTGTAAGTGGGCGTGGCTACACTTTCCCCCGAATCCCCCTTCGCTATATCACCAGCAACAAGCATGGCATAGAGCTGATGGATGTCGCTAATCCAGAGGACTATCTTCTGTGTGGCGGATGTCACATTGTTATTACTATTGTATAGTTAGACATTTCAACAAAAATAACTTTTGTTGACACATCGGCCTATGACCTGAATCAATCCGAGCCACAGCATGTAGGCGGGCTTGGCTGAAATGCAGCCACTATGTATCAAAATATAATTCTAATATCAAAATATCAAGGTCTGTGTAAATTATATCAAATATATTCTAGGAATGCAATGAAGGCTGTTTACAGTCACTGTGCAGCAAGCGCACAGACTACTAATTAGATGTGAAGATCATAAATCTGTCAAAAGACCTGTTCACTCTGCGGGGTTGAATGGTATGCCTGCCCAGTACTGTGAGATATGGGGCAGCTTTTACAGCCAAACTGGTCACATGATGTTTTTCTTTTAATGACGCACAACCAAGAATGTGGCTTGAGTTGGTCAAAAGGTTTTAAACAGAATTTATTTTACAATTACTATGTAAAGTACGTTTTCAAAAACAGGTAGCAGGAATTAGGTTTGCCACTCAAAGTCTGTACAGTACAGATCTATAAGTGGGCAAAAATATTGTTGAGTGATCTCATTTGATGGGTTGAGCTTGTTCCAATTAATTACCACTTTTTCTTTTACAAACGAAGCATGTGGCATCTTTCGCAAAAGAAAGAAATTAGAATTTTGAGAATTCACACAAGGATGGATGCGGAACTGGAGCTAAGGAGTGCTTCACAGAAAAGATAAGATAAGCCTTTATTGTCTCCAGACAGGATACATTCTTTTTGGACATAGTGGACATCAATACAAACACATCACTACTAGAGCTTATTACTCACTTCCTCATAATTTGCATCAGTATTAAACAAGCTCAGAGCTGCACATCGCATCATTTACAACACAAGAAGATTGCATTATCCCCAAAGGCCTTGAAGTGCACAGGGTGCTATTGCACATTTCTTATTTGGCCTGAATAAAGTGCAAATAAAGTGCAGTTTGTATTGTACTCTCCCAATCGACCTTAACGTTTTTTTTTTTTTTTTTAACGTTTTTTGTAACGTTTTTTGTCTTTTACCATCTGAAAAACATTGCTAAGATCAGAGGAATAGTGTCAAACCCAGAGAGACTCATCCATGCATTTGTCTCCAGCAGGTTAGACTACTGTAACGGCTGCTCACTGGCCTTTCTAAACGAGCTGTTAGAGCTGCAGAACATCCAGAACGCTGCTGCTCGAGTCCTGACAAGAACCAGGAAATATGACCATATTAGTCCAGTGCTCCGGTCTCTGCACTGGCTTCCTGTCACTCAGAGAATAGAATTTAAAACAGCTCTGCTTGTGTACAAGTCTTTTCATGGTTTAGCACCAAAGTACATCTCTGACATGTTAGAGCCGTATGAACCATCTCGGGCCCTGAGAACTTCAGGGAGGGGTCTCCTGGTGGTTCCCAGAGTCAATAATAAACACGGTGAGGCTGCGTTTCAGTTTCATGCAGCTAAAATCTGGAATAGTCTTCATGAGGATGTGAGACAGGCCTCAACTCTGACAATGTTCAAATCTAGGCTGAAAACAGCGCTTTTTACCCGAGCATATGAAAACTGAAAGTATTTTATCTGCACTCTTGCCTTTTACTGTAATTGATTAATTTGTATGTTTTATTGATTGATTTGATCTGTTTTCTTGTAATTTTATGCAGCCGTGAAGCACTTTGAATTGACTTGTGTATGAATTGTGCTCTACAAAGAAACTTGCCTTGCCTGTGTGGCAGTATGAATGATGCGTGGTTGCCTTGCGGGGTATAAATGGGGCCGCAGTCCCCTTTTGTTCGTCCCACCTGACCTCTCCCCTCTGTGACGTCACCCGCCGACCAGGAGCTAGCATGGCTGTGAGAGCGTAGTGTTGGGTGAATGAAGTGTCGCTAAGAACGAGGAAATGTCACTGTCTCAAGGCGTCAAACCCAGTGTTCGGAGTATGCGGTGTAGCATGTGCTCTCGGTGAGTGGCGGCACGATCATTGTTCGTAACTATCAGCTGTGCGCGGAGCTAACGCCGCATTGTTTGCAGCTTCTCGGCTGTGTGAGGTTGGCGTCGCGGTTGTAGCCCTCGCGTGTGTATCAATGGGGCTTATGTGATCACAGCCACCCGGTATGTAAAGGTTGTGTGTCCCTCTTAACTGTTTTTATATGTACTGTAGATTTAACTTGTGGTACCCTCCTAGGCTGCTGGTCGGCGGGAGAGCCTCCCTTTCTGTCTGCTCATTCCACTTGGTCCACGACTCGTGTGGTGGTCGAGGCTGTGCGTACTGACATAGACCGGTAACAGGACTAAACAAACAATTGGACAATTGCGTGACATCTACACGAAATAATACCTGTGTATCTACGAAGGATGTAATAAATCAACCAACTGTATTATTGTCTCTGTCCTCGGTTAATACGAACCTGCGTTTGCCTTTAGCGTGGGAATATTAGTATTTGCCCAGTATAATTCTGGGCTGGCGTTGTTGACAATTCTAAGGTAATTTGAGTTTAGCCAAAGTGATATTTGGGGCGAAAATGGTAACATCTTTGGTAAGATATAGCGCCCTCTCCCCCCGTCAGGTCACACCTGCCTTGCCTTGCCTAAAGTGCGATTACATAACCTTCCTATGTTTACATATATATGTAGCATGAGGGGTCTGATGAGTGTAGTGTGGTACTGGTGCCATCAGAGGGCAGTAGATGGCAGTCATGTATTTTACTGATAACTTTGTATGGTTTAGTAAGGCCTTTGCCTTGCAATGGTTGCTCCAGGATTTCTGCCTTTGGTGTCTCCAGCTGTCTGACGGGCTAGGTGGTGTGATTGGCTGCAAAGCGTCTCAGATGGTATGTTGGTGGGGAAGAAATCGGGGGTTGGGAGTTCGGCCTAGGTTCAGCAGTTACCAGTACTTGTTCTCATAGGTGACATGGGTGTGGCAGGAGCCATGTTTGAGTTTGGGTGCTGGGACGGCTGCTTTGTCTTGTTCGGCTCTTTACATTAACTACCACTCTGTCATGCCACACATGGGTTTGGTTTTGTTCATTAAGATTGAGGGATAAAAGAGTTCTTGTATCTTTTCCTTTTACACTGACACCTCGTACCTTTTTGCCTGAATATATGAACTCGTATTGTATAAACGAGTGTCAATTCAAAGAGCCAAGGCAAGTCCCACATGAGGTAATGGATGACCTGGTCGAGAGTGAAATGAAGATAGGGCTGCTTACAGGCAGTGAGAGGTGATGAGTTGCAAGTGTGTCAAGTGGCTGCTAAGTCCAGGGAAGGATAATTGAACCCAGCTCCAAACAAACACAATCGGACAAGACTGTGGGGCAATAGCAGAAGGGAGGCTCTAGACTCCTAACAAATCAAATGTAATTGTCAACCTCAGGGGGCTGGTGAAAGTTTATTTTTCAATAAAGAGATGCACAACATACCATAAAGCCTAAAGTCACTTGTTAAACGATTTTAGATTTGACTATTTAGAGGAACTTACTTGTGGCTGGATGCAAGAAACCTGTTTTGCCTGTTTCATGTTTTTTTTTTTGTGTTGTGGAAAGCTGCACGAGATTAAAAGGTTGTTTGAATGACTCAGTGTTTGCTTTAGAATTAATATCAAATCAAATCAAACTTTATAGAGCGCTTTTCATACAAAATGTAACACAAAGTGCTTTACAGTGCTTAAAAATCATTAAAAATAATAAAAATCGTCCCCACCAGTAAATATACATAAATAACTACAACCCCACCAGAGGAACCACTAGGAGAACATAAAAAATAAATGAATAAAATAAATTAAAAAAAAATAAATGAATATTTAATAAGAGATACATTAAAAACAGCTAAAACTGTGCGTGAAATAGCACAGGATAAAAGAGGGAAAATAAAGAAATAATAGAACTAAAACCGGTAAATAAGGTTAATATAAGTAAATATTAATTAAAAGCTAAACTAAAAAGGTGGGTCTTGAGCCTGCTCTTAAAAAAAATATGGATTTGGTCAGTTTAGCGTGAGTATTGGGCAAGTAAGTGCCTGGATGTGAGTTACTGTACTTCCCACAACCATTTTATTGAATTGAACACTTCTAAACAAAGTAACTCAACTTAAGGCAACAATAGGTCCTTGGTAAGGTGCACATACAATCTTATATTACACAACACACACATTCCTCTGTCAGCTCTTTTTTTTTTAAAGTAAGTCCAGTTGTTTTGATTAACCTTTTTGTCCTTTTCTAATTACACTACCTGGATGACTGAGAAATTATATTGTTTTGTTTCCCTGCTCAGTGGTAAAAAACAAAACAAAAAACAGTCCTAGACACAAAAGTAAGCTCTCTTCGGACATAAGATAAGGTGATATGATAACTTTGATTCATCTTGGGTTGGAGATCATGGACGGATAAGTTAACCCAGAGCCATGGGGTAAGCCTGAAGAAGCCCCCCATGGTTTCTTCCTGAGCCCCAGCAAGTCTGTTAACAGAACTTAAGGTGCCAATGCCTTTGATTGTATCCCCCGTGGAGAATGCATTTTCCCTGTTCAGAGGTTCCTATTTAACCTTAAAACCCTTTATGGAAGACATCTGACAGCACTGGACGAGGACAAACCACATAGATCAGCCATGTCCGGGATACGCCCTGTCAGACAGGTGTCGACTTACTTTATCTGTAGATCATGACAACTTTACATTTTGTACAATGCGACGTCTAACTTTTACCATTGCACTTAAGGTCTGCTGTTATGCTTGTAAAGACTTCCACAGAGCCACAGCGCGGGGGGAATTTGAGGTTCCACATTTGGACAGACTGTGCTCTTAGTCAGAGCAGGTAAACTGAGTAGCCTACTGGAGTAGTCTCCCTTTAGCAATGAGAGAGACTCCAACATTGGCCAAAAACAGTGGCTAAAGGAAAACCAGGCTTGTGAATGTTTAGCTGTTGTCTCTTTTGTTGTATTTGTCACCTATTTGTGTTGCTGTATATTTTCTGGAAACTAGCATCGTTGCTATTATCTATAAGATTATTATTAAGATTTTGTTTACAAGAGGAAGAAAACAAAGTACACAGAATTGGCTTTGCAAGCGGCTCAAAATGGTTGAATAATAAATGTTTCCTGTTGAAGTCGGGGTATCCATGATCTACCAACTGAAAAAGATTGGTGTTAAAAGTTTGTTGTCTGCAGCCGCAGAGAAAAGCAGTAAATGGCGGTGTATTAAAATGAAAGATAACACCTGGGCTGCTAGGTGGGGTTGGAAGCTGAGGTAAGAGAATCTGGGACTATAGGTATCACTGTTGAGCCCTCTGGAGATGTTGTGGGGTCAAGGAAGGATCACAACGTGATCGACTAAATTGTCTGCCTGCACTGCATATGACAGTTTTTAATCCGTCTGTAATTATGACTTAGTTGGAAAGATAACATTAGTTCAGTGAAGCAGCAATTTAATGAAGAAAAGTTGGGAGGTAAAGTTATTTTTATTTACATTTTCAAGTTAATGACACAGTTAGAGGGAAAGTTCCAAAGAATTCCAAGTCAGTCATTTCTCATTGATATAACATGGTTGCTACAGTTTTAAAATGTTACCTCTACACATTGAAATAACTGAAATGCGATTAGCTATCTGAGTTTGTTCCTATACAAATGCACACATTTTGTAGGCCGTCGAAATAGCCACCCTTGTCGAAATGTATGGACTCCTGCTTAAAGGAACAGGCCACAGTTTTTCCATACTGAGATATGTTCTTACCTTAGCTTAGACGAGTTGATGCGTAACTGTCTGGCCTTTGTGCGTGCGCTCAGTCACGCAAAAGACGAAAGACGTTATTAGCATTTAGCCTCTCCCAGCATATCCATAGCTCCAAACTGGGGTGAAGTTAGAAGCTTCTCCACGTTTTCCATATTTAAATACAGTTACGTGTAAAGCTATACGATCCAAGTCTAGTTACACAAAATTAAACATGTCGATTTTCTAAGCGGATAAAAAAGGGGTAGTATATTGTAAGGCGTAATAATACCTTAGGAGCACTTTGACTTTACTGCGTGGACGTCGAAGTGCTCCTGTATTATACATTGACTCTGACAGACCCTGAAAAGGACTAGCCTATTTGTAAGTATGTTATCAAACGCCGCTTCTCCTTTTTATTTCCATGACCTCTACATATGTCACGTTCTGTAATCTGAAGTGTAATTGTGTTAACTATGTTTTAGCGGGGGGAACTATGATTTTTTTTGACAAAAAAATTTGATGTGACATTTTTTGAATGAAGCAGCTTCATTTCAAATAAAAACCATAGGAGCATTTTCATCATAAATGACCAATGGCAGCAAACTAGATGGAACTTGAGAAGTAATTGCAATTGTTGCAATTTGTGAATTCACAAAGTTTGTGACAAAATCCATCTTGTGGAGTGAATGCTGATTTGTTCGAATTTAAACCACCAGTGGTTTGAGCCAGCAGGCATTATGGCCATGCCCGCTGTTGTTCTATGTCAAATTGTTGTCTTATTTTACTTTTTTTTATTTCAATATTCTTTATGCATGCTCTTATAGCCCTATAGTTTTTATTTATTTTATCTAAATTCTGCTATATGTGTTATGTTGCACTATTGCACAGAGAAAAATTCCTAGTTTCTGAACCTGTTATCAAACCATGGCAATAAAAACTATTCTGATTCTGATGAGTATAGGCAGGTGTTACATTTGCAGACAACAAGCACTTCTATCAAAACTTGTTCACAAAAGAATGGTGCCAGACAAATACAGGGTATGTTGCAATACACTTTTTATTATTATTATTATTCATTTCTTTGATAGGGACATGTGTGAACAATAAACATGTATCACACTACAACATTTATAGCGGCTAATTTGCAACGTCCGTCCCTAGAAGGGCTTTTCAAATGCACACAGAAATACAGAAAACACATTTGCAGTACCATTAATTAATTCTGACATTACACAAAGTAAGTGCATTTGAGGGCAAACTAAAAATGATTGCACACTTGGATCTCTTTTTAAAACACGCTTTAGTTCATTTTTAAAAGTCCCCTGATCTGAATTGTGTTTCAGCTCAGAAGACGAGAAGTTCCAGCGCCCTGGACAGTGAAGGCTGATCGAAGTGGGACTATAAGCCGTCTAAGAACATCAGGGGCTTGGTCGTGCAAACGTTTATACAGTAATATAATATATATAAATATATAAAGTAAGTTACAGAATTCAGTCAAATGTTCAAATTTAAGAAAGTTTAACCTCTGCAATACTCCACAATGGTGCGTTCTGACAGATTTTTGTATCTAATATTTTTAATGCTCTGTTAAAATCAGTCTTAAGGGCCCGATTGTTGTGGCTGTTGCCTGTGACCAGGAAGTTATACAGTAACTGGGATGAGAGAAAATCTTTGCATGCATAAATACATGCAATGTTGTTGACTTGGTTGTTGTTTGAGAAAACAAGGTGCGGTTGATCCAATCAGCAGTTCAGTTAACAGTCCATCCTCTTCACAAACACAGACATAGAAACAGCTGACGTATTATCCACACTCCTCCCCGTTTTTGTTAATAACCAGAGATTCGAGAGAGAACCCATGATGGCTGCCCAATCTCCCCCTATGGAACATGTTCCAAAAAATGCCAAAAAGCAGTAAACTCTGAGCGGTGGGCTAAGGAGCAACAAGCCTCCACAGTGCTCAGGGCCTGTCAATCAAAGTCTCAGGCTTAAACTAATTAATGTTACAGCGCAGTTACAGTAAATATGATACTTTGCCCAGCGTTGTCACATGGGTCATAGCAATTTTTAGAAAATTCAACAAAAAAACTCTTTGGAGTGTTTGTGAGTTGCAAAGACTCCATTGGAATGATTTATGGTAAAAAGTGTCTTTTAGAGTCGCCCCTGGCCACCAGGAGGTGTTATTGCAGGAATGCCAGCTCCCGGGCATGAGGACCAAAGAGAAGCACATTCCTCGCCCATTGTTTACGTATGATTTATGGAGCCAGTCCAGGTTGTACAGTGGAAATTATAAACATCCTGTAAACCTGGCATTTGCCAGGATAAGATGGCGCTCTGGGAGCCTAATGTGATCCAAGGTTGACTTATTGGTGATCACTTGTATTGTAATAGTCAAAAGTATTTGAAGAAGTAACAACTTTCTTTAGTCATTTTATCCATATGACAGGTTGAGCTTGTCCTAGCCAATGGCCGCTGACTGCTCTGCTTTTTGACTACGACACTGGAGGCCGCCATTGCTCCACCTTTGCTGTAGTACCTCCATATGACCGCTATTCCCCCATGGAATGCATTGGACTTTAGACACGTTAAACACAACTTTAATGCCCAGTGCCTAATGTTTTAGAAGTGGCTAGAGCTAGATTTTCCTCCTGTGATTACGCTGGGTTAAAAACAATATGGGGCACCTGGCTTTTTATTGTAGTATACATTTTTGAAATCTTGCATAATTAATGAGGGCCTGACTTTGATTGACAGGCCGTTTACGTTGCTGCCTGGCCATGGGCGCGATTACAACAGAAATACACGCCCCGCGAGGGCCAAGCAGGGCCGGGTCTACAGTCAAGATCCCTCCCGTATGCCCTTTTTAGGAACATGCTTCGTCAGAGCTGGAGAGGAGGAGCCTGTAAATCCGCCATGATTTCCCCCACGAACGTGGTCATTGTGGTAAACGGGAAGGAGTGAGGAGGAGCTGTCTATTTTTTTTCCAGTCTATGGTCCTAGCATTGAAGTTTGAGGTTATGGTACTCCAACGACTGAATAGGTCTACATAAGCAATTACACTTTGGTCAACTTTGGTTGTTGTAAGGCGCTTTAGAAATAAAACTTGATTGATTGATTGATTGATTGATTCCCTGGTGGTTAAGTTGTGCACCATTTCATTACCTAATTAGACAACAAGTACATTTTCTTAAAAAAACAAAAACAAAAATGCATGTACATAAAAAAAGTCAATTTACTACAGTAGAAGTACAATCTGTACGCTTGCAGACCAACTAAAGCAGGGTTTTTTTGTCCATGTCTGTCCCACTTTGTGAAGATGGGTAGAGGGCCATGTAACTTGGTGGTGCCTGCTCTTGTGGAAACTGAGGGTTGATTGTTTTGGCTTGAGGTTGCACTGGGTATGGCATGAAAGGCATTGCTGGATGCCCATATGGAACAGGCTGCGGTGGCATCTGATTGTTGTAACCAGGAACAGGATAATAGTAGCCCCCGCCAGCCATATTTGGGTTTGGATAAGGGCCTGGTGGAGGGTACGCATATGCATTTGGAGGGCCTGCAGGTGCAGGATAAAGACCAGAGACAGGAGGAGGAAAGTCACTGGAGCTTGGACCACCTACTCCCATAGCAGTGTTTGGAAAACCATGATTACCATGTTGAGCAAGGGCACTTGGGGCAGCAATGATCAGTGGAAACGCCACCTCCGGGTCAGAACCCAAACTGATATCCAAATATGCCTGGGAAAATGTACAAACACAACAAAATAAAGCTTGATAAATCATCACACACTGTTGATTTCAATGGTAGAACATATTGAGATGTAATTATTATTTCTAAAAAAATGTGTTCCCAGTAAAAGTGTGACGCATGTCATCCTGAAGTATTAATAAGTATCAAAATAAAGTTAGCTGTTAAAGTATTATAAGTGTGGGGTGATTGTGGTGTAGGCCCAAATAAGTCTACTCCTGAAATATTATAAGGTTGCATAAAGTCATGCATGAATACCATTAAATTATGCAAAAAAATAATGCATTATTTCATGATGTATTTATGACTATATCATGACTTGTCATGAGTAAACATGACTTCATGTTCTTTCATAGATGCATGAATTCATTAAGTAACTACTGTAATTAATTCATGAGGAAATCTTGTTAATAATGATGAATTCACTAAAACATTTAGATTTTTTAACAAAGACATTAACTAATCGTAATTATAAAGTTTATGATTGAATATCATGATTCATTAGGATTTTTAAGAACATTTGTTGCAAGATATACCTACCACTTACTGCTGTAATTAACTCATCATTAGCTAATCCTTAGTTCATTCATACATTCATGATGATTGCGTCCCCTATACTAGTGATGCACTTTTATGCTTTGGACAATAATAATGACTTCATGTAACTTTATTATAAAGTGTTACCATATAATATATAATAAAAAGTAAATGAATAAAATACAATGCTTCATTTCTTTTTCTTTCTTTCTTTTTTTTTTTACAAATTTAGCCGAAGATATAACTTCGAATTAATCTTTCAAATTAATTCAAGTATGGAATAGTGCAATGTAAAGCGTCTTTGAGTGTCCAGAAAAGCGCTATATAAAACCGATGCATTATTATTATTATTATATACCTTTATGTAGAACTCCACGTTGATGATCTCACAGTTGTTGATGCTGAGTCTGGTGTCTGGAGGGACTGTGACTGGACATGAAACATCCCCCTCAAAGCCAGGTTCAATAGTCTCTCCCACTATTTTGCACACGTCTCCATGTTCGACCTTTACGTGATTTAAGGCACGGTACACTATTTTTTGATCTATTTTAAATTTGATCTTCATTTTCTTGGACGATTTGTTGGTGATTTTGGCAGTAACATGCAAGGTATCCCCTGTGATGAAAATATAACAGTTTGAATTTAAAAGTGTAATCAAGGAACATACAGTGAATAGCACAAAATTATGACCGGGGTTGGGCTGTGAATATTGTGAAACCCAAGCTTGCCCTCAGCCCCAGGAAGTCGGTTGAGAAGTATTACTGCAATACTACCTGGTGAGCAAATCCGTTTGTTCACAGTTGCACTCAAAAGCACTCGACCTTTCGAGAACGTCCCCACAGATTTTTCCACTGAGCCGGCCTGGGGAGACTATATTAATGACAAAGTTTACAATGTAAAACAGTGGTAGACAGCAGACTGTATAATCTATCTATCCATCTCTCTCATATATATATATATATTATACATACATAGATACATACATATACACCAGCATTCTTGTTCTCTGAATGCCAATAACCTGTTGGGCCAGTTTATTGTGTTTACCTTGACTTGGATTAGTTAGTGTAGTCATTATGTGTTTGTCCAAACAAACTTAAAGTTTCAAAAAGTTTGTTTTCCAGATTAGAAGGCAAACGGCAAGGTATCATATGCAAGGCCTACTTGCTGCCTCTCCTACTCTACTGGTAAAAAACCATTAGCCCACCCAGGTGCGTGCTGGACTGTGTGCGTTACTACTCCCCTATATCTCATAGGTGTGCAATGATAGAATAACCAAACTAAATAAAACAAAAAGTAAACGAATTAGAATTAACTTAGCATATTGAAGATTATTATAAAAAGAAAACATACTTAAGAAACCAAAATAGTGTACTAGAAAATACACAACTCAAAATGTGTAACTAATAAACAAAAACTGAACTTAATTTTAACTTTAAACCAAAAAACTAAATAGCTCCTACAGTTGGCTTTAGAATTTATTTGTGGACAGTGCAGTTTTGTATTGAGGACCAAAACAACATTCACAGCTTAGTCCTACCTGGTCAAGAGGTGAAAAAGTCCTAGACACAAAATTCAATTCCTTTTTGTCGGAGGATGATGTGTGCCTGCTTCGATTCATCTTTGCCTGGAGCACATGCACAATTTTTCCAGGATACCCCTTGAAGGATGGTGGTATGTTTCTGCAGGATAAATGTATTGATATGTCTTTTAGATACACTTTGATCTAAATACCAGACTTCCTTACCCCTCAGGTATTTTAAGCATGAACTGATAGCGATGGTCTCCGCTGGACAGAACAGTTCCTGCAAATGAGTCCAGAGAAAATAAGTTGGCTAAATAGCTCAAATTCATTGTCGGTTGATGCAAAAGCAAGATGAGAGTACAATATTTGAGTAGCGTCTACTTACCATCTTTATTTTCAGCAACGAGAAACTCTTTGGCTTTGTAATACCGCTTGTGCGCATGGTGCATTCTCTGATTGTCAACACGTCCATGTTGACTCTGCGAGTCAGTCCAATGTACGTTTGCGTCTCCTTTAGCCTTTACATAAAGACATTTTATTGTTGTTTGCTCAATCAACGTGAAAGTGACCGTGCCTTTGATAGTATCCCCAGCGGAGAATGTATTTTCCTTGTTGACGGCTTCATATTTCACTGTAAAGTCCTGTATGGGAGACATCTCACGCACTGACTGACTCCCGAAGCTTCAATAAACAAGGAAGAACAAACACGGCGAGCACAGAAGTCCGGACACGCCCCAGGTAGTCAAACAGGTGCGTGGTGTAGTGTTGTATGAGTATATCCATCTCACCAGAGGTGGGAAAGTAGCCTATAGCCAAAAGATTGACTCAAGTAAGAGTAACGTTACTTTAACCCTTGTGTCATCCTTCAATTTTCTTCCTTTCGCCACCCTAGTGTACACAAATGAACACGCCTATAAACAGCCATAAAATCACCGTACATGAATTATTTTTTCTACTTTTGTGCATAAATCTCCAAAACTACCACACATTCAATAATTTTATGAATTTTAACCGTTTAAATGCCAGCTTTATTTTGTAAACTTTACAAAATGTCTAACTAAAAATCTGAAAAACCTGAATATTTTCAGAATAATAAACATTAGAGAGCTGGGGCTTTGGTGATGTTTAGAGCTGTGGATGTGTCAAAGATGAGGACCAAAATTGATTTGACTGCATTTGTAGTTTTTCTGTAGTGGACGATTCTTTATGTCAAAATGTTCTTGGCCCCATTGACTTCCATTATAAAGAAATTCATGACTTCCAATTTTCTTTGCTTTCCTATCACCATATAAAAGTCATATTTTATAATGTCAGCATTTCATTTTGAAGAACAAGAGTCAGATTTGACATTTTTACTGTATTTTTTCTCCTTGTTCCTTTTCAACCTGGATAGACTCACACAGACAAAAGCAGTAATTAGGGAGATTTATTGACATGTGTATTAGTTTTGGCGATCAGACCCCGGCGGGCTTTAAGTGGACAAAAATAAGTGCCGGTACTCTATTTTGTAAAACAGCTGTGCAAATGAGCGTACCGGTACACTAAAAGCACGTTCTTGAGAGGTGGCGGTACGCTCAAGAGCTATTTTTGGAAGTGGTGGTACTGAGTACCGGCGCGTACCGGCCCACTTAAAGCATTGATTTTAAGGGTTAAAATCCAGAAAATTATGACATGTTTGGTATTTTTTGATAACTTTCAAGTAGTTGATGCAATTTTTGCAAAAAGAAGTGGAAAAAAAATATTGAAAAATGTAGATTGTATGGCTGTTTTTAGGCGGGTACATATTTGTACACTAGGGTCGCAAAAGGGTGGAAAGTTATAAATCTCTCACTACAGAAAAACTACAAATGCAGTCAAATCAATTTTTTGCTCATCTTTGACACATCCAAGGCCCTAAAATCCACAAAACTCCCAGCTCTGTACTATTCCTTATTAGTTTATGTGTTTATTTGAGCAGCAAACACTCTGCTCAAAAGGAGTGGGCCAAAGCAAGAGCTTATAAGCGCCCACCCCCAAAATCAATACAATTAAAATCATCATTTCACAAGAACATAGTGGAACAACAAAGGAACAAAATAGCAACAAGGAAACAACAGCAAAACCAAATAGACCCTACACACCCGCAGCATCCGACCATGGCCCAAAACGGAGCAATACTGATTACGTAACGACTAATTACGAAACAACTCTGATAAAGCTACATCCTTACAAACTATTTACAAAGTATTTACAAAAAACTATAACTTACAAAACACTGTTTAAAGTGTTCGTACATCAACAGAAAGAAGCACAATTACAACAACGGTCTAGTTTCAAGTACGAAGTCTAGTACAAAGCAAGTAACAAAAGGCGATCATTACATTTCTTTCAGACGGTTACCATGCCTAACATTCTTAGTATTACCAAAAATCACTAGTTTTATGTTAAATAATTAGTATAAAGATAATGAGATTTGTATGTTGTTTTGTAACACAAACTTCAAAGTTTTTGTTTTCAAACTGGTGTGACAGTGTGGAGCGCATCTGCCCTCCCCTTACCTGTATCTTGGAGCGCTCCTGCTCGCGCACCCGGCTTGACACTGGGGTGGAGACCCGAAGGGATTTAGGCTCAGGTCTGTTGTGGTTCAGCTCCTCTTGCCTCTTCCACGCATGGATCTCTCCTCTCCTGTGGGTCCGCGGAGTTGTGCTTGTGGAAGTGTTTGTGGTGGCTTTACACGGTGTGGTCACCAGTGATGCCAGTACTAATTACTTAGTAACGGATTACTGTAATCAGATAACTTTTTTCAGTAACTAGTAATCTATTTCCAAACAAGTAATCAGATTTAAGTTACTTTTCCAAATCACTGTGAGTTTTATTATCTCTATCATTATTAATTCTGCAAAAACAACAATGGTGTAATGGTGACAGCAGTGCCAATGGAAACGACGGTGAGGCCATCAACCTACACGACGCACACCCACATACACATACAGGCCGGCATGCACGGGCGCACACAGGCACACCCACAGCAGTACACACAAAAAGAAAAGGAAGATATATGGATATATTTGTGATGAGTCCTTATGCTGTGTGTTACATTAAAAAGCAATTTTTAAGAGGGCAGCTGTCGAAAGGTACGTGACCTCCCACAGCTGCCCGACACCTGCTTGCCCTACACAAGTGATTGACAGTGTTATTCCCTAAAATAGGTCTTGTGTTTAAAAAGTTAGTGAAAGTCAAGAAGTGCTACGCCCCTGACATTACCCTGTACTGAAGAGGGTGTGTATATGTATTTATGATTAGCCCTATGCTGTATAGTGTATGTGGGCAGCTGTTGAGAGATGGAATGAAAGGGAATCTTATTTGTATATCGCTTTTCATACGACACAAGTCACACCCAAAGCGCTTCACACATGAAAGGGAGGGGGGTCATTCACTCCATGCTGATGGTGGTAAGCTACATTTGTAGCCACAGTTTCCCCTGGGGTAGACTGACAGAAGCGAGGCTGCACACATCTGCGTCAACGGTCCCTCTGACAACCACCAACCACTCACACTTAGGCATTGGGTGAAGTGTCTTGCCCAAGGACACAAGATGTGTAACCTCCCTCAGCTACTCGGCACCTGCTTACCCTGCACTAAAAACTTTCTTTTTTAAACGTACTGTAAGCATACCTGTATGCCCCCATCCACACACACGCACACACGCACGCACACACAGGTACGTGCCACGCCATCGCCCCCATCACCACCGCCGCACCTCCACCCCAGTTCGCGGAGCGGTGTGAGTGTGGCTACATTGGTTTTAATGACTTGGCGGACGCCGTACCTGGCGTCCGGCTCCGGCTACCGAGGCCATCCGGCGGCCTTCCGGCGGCAACGGAAAGAATCCGCAAGAAGTCTATCTTTGCCGGATACCGGAGCCCCCAACGGATCAAGCTGACGAAAAACACGCGCCAAACAGGAAGTCAGGTCTCGTGGGAGAGGAAGATCCGGTGTATTTCAAAATAAAATCTGTCCGCTTACTCCTTATTTGGTCTCGTTTTCCGCCTGTAAACGCGTGTAACGTCGTAAATGTAAACATTTCTCCATTACCAGTGACACGGGGGCATTAGTGTGTTTAAAGCATCCACTTCACTGGGGAGAGTCGTTGTCCTGGCAAATACGGCTTTTGTTGACAAAAACTACCTATATATGGGGCTATTTATGACGTGAACTCGCACCAAAAGGTAAACTCACGTGCGCTTCTGTTCTCGCGAGGGCCGTTTCTGTGCCTGGCGCAGCTTCTGGCGCCGGAGCTGGCCACAGTGTCAGCCGGACTCAATGTGAGTGGTAGTTTGGGGCAAACCCGGACCGGATCAGGACCGAAACCGGACCGGATACAGTGTGAGCCGGGCGTGCTGCAGTACGTCCAGAACGCTGCTGCTCGAGTCCTGACAAGTTATTAAGTAGTACTGCTGCCCGCCTCTGCTCATTACAAAATATCAACACATTTTAAGACATCCTAAATGGGAGGTCTGTGAAAAAGGTGGACTTTTAATTAATTCATATTAGAGAACAATTGTTTTCATTAAAAAATATGATGTTGATTATCGATAAGATATTTGATAAAGTCAATATTTACAAATCTGACACAATTTTAAAACATTATTTCAATAGATTTGTTCATTGATGTGTAATACCTGTTTATGTTAATGTATTTTAATGTACATATTTAATAAAGTGAAACATTACACTGAAAAAAGTATGGTAATTTTAATGCATTTCATGTATTTTATTTAATACTGCGAATCGGATGGAAAGTGATAATAAAGGCACAAATAGACATTCACAGTGTATAAATCTTCAATGAAGGTACTTCAGTCATCTTCTGTACTCAGTAGTTGAGGTCTTCGAACGTTTCGCCTCTCATCCAAAAGGCTTCGTCAGTGGACTAAAGTTGTTCATTGAAGATGGACAACTCCTGTACGACTGAGAACTTACACAGACACAGTGTATAAATGTATATCGGCATTATGCTGCATAGTATTTCTGCCAATACTGTATTTTTGACCACAGACAACATTTAAAGCTGGGGTACCTGATTTTTTGGTGTTGTAGAATAGATTTATTTTTGCCACCTCAGAGTATGTTGTAAACACAGCAAAACACAGACCTTGTTGTATCGTCTTCACCTAAAGTTTTATTGAGCAATGGATGATGGAAGTCTAATCTAAATTAGTGGAATTTATCTTGTGGGTGGCCGCCCCTGCTTCACTTTGTCACCACTCAATGATGTGAAATGTGCATAATTACATTCTTTGAAGAATTTGAATACACAGGAGGGACCGTGAGAGCTAGAAACAAGTTTGGGCCAAAACAAAACAAAATCACTGTTTGAACAGGAAAAATCAGGTACTCTAACTTTCATTATTTCTATCAGATGGTGGGAAAAGGATTTCATAAGATGGAGGCTTATCATCAGACTGGTCCAGGAAGTTCTCTGTCATCAGCGGGGCAGAAGGCGCAGATATTTCAGAAGGGAGTGTTGGCATGAGTGGAGCAGAGGGATAACTAGGCGGAGAAGGCACTGTATGGTTCAAGCCAACAGGTTCAAGTGTATTGTATGTGGGTGGAGCTGATGAGAATGGTGCTGGGCCAAGGGAGGGCGGACGCACTGTTGGTGAGGCAGATGGAGGAGGGTGGAAAACAGGTGCTGATGAGGAAGAAAATGGAGATCCATAAGGGTTCGGCTGCTGAGGAACAGGATTATAGCCTCCTGCAAACTGTACAGGGGGAACAGGATACAAGCCCGCACCAGCCCCAGCATACAAAGCAGGACTTGCTGGGTACTGAGGAGATGTTGCTGGATACATAGATGTGCCTGAATGAGGAGATGGAGGGTATGTTGATGCGGGAGGGGGGAAGTCACTGGAGCTAGGGCCTCCAATAGCACCCCCTGCTGCATAAGGACAGACAGGACTGACAGAGACACTTGGAGTTGTTCCGGAAGAAAAGCCACGTGAGAACAGCACTACAGGGAACACAACTTTTGGGTCAGATGAAAAGCTGATATCCAGATATGCCTGCAAAGACAAATCAAGATGAGTGTATGTTGTTCTTGTTGTACTCAAAGGTTTGTACTTAAAGGGATAGGCCACCGTTTTTCCATACTGAGATATGTTTTTACCTTAGCTTAGATGAGTTGATGCTCCGCTCCTCCTCATGGACCCAAACAGGGGTGAAGTTAGAATCGACCAAGCTTTTCCCTATTTACAGTGCCTTGCGAAAGTATTGAACTTGAACTTTGACCTTTTGCCACATTTCAGGCTTTAAAAATAAATATATAAAACTGTAATGGTTTCGTGAAGAACCAACAACAAGTGGGACACAATCATGAAGTGAAACAAAATTTAAAAACATTTTTAACAAATAAACAACTGAAAAATTGGGCGTGCAACATTATTTATCCCCTTTACTTTCAGTGCAGCAAACTCGCTCCAGAAGTTCAGTGAGGATCTTTGAATGATCCAATGTTGACCTAAATGACTAATGATGAATATAATTAGAATCCACCTGTGTGTAAACAAGTCTCCGTATAAATGCACCTGCTCTGTGATAGTCTCAGAGGTCAGTTTAAAGCGCAGAGTGCATCATGAAGAACAAGGAACACACCAGGCAGGTCCGAGATACTGTTGTGGAGAAGTTTAAAGCCGGATTTGATTACAAAAAGATTTCCCAAGCTTTAAACATCCCAAGGAGCACTGTGTAAGAGATGATATTGAAATGGAAGGAGTATCAAACCACTGCAAATCTACAAAGACCCGGCCGTCCCTCTAAACTTTCAGCTCATACAAGGAGAAAACTGATCAGAGATGCTGCCAAGAGGCCCATGATCACTCTGGATGAATTGCAGAAATGTACAGCTGAGGTGGGAGACTCTGTCCATAAGAAAAACAATCAGTCGTATACTGCACAACTCTGGCCTTTATGGAAGAGTGACAAGAAGAAAGCCATTTTTTAAAGATATCCATAAAAGTGTCGTTTAAAGTTTGCCACAAGCCACCTGGGAGACACACCAAACATGTGGAAGAAGGTGCTCTGGTCAGATGAAACCAAAATCGAACTTTTTGGCAACAATGCAAAACGTTATGTTTGGCGTAAAAGCAACATAGCTCATCACCCTGAACACACCATCCCCACTGTCAAACATGGTGGTGGCAACATCATGGTTTGGGCCTGCTTTTCTTTAGCAGGAACAGGTGGTTAGATGGTTAAAATTGATGGGAAGATGGATGGAGCCAAATACAGGACCATTCTGGAAGAATACCTGATGGAGTCTGCAAAAGACCTGAGACTGGGACGGAGATTTGTCTTCCAGTGTGATGATCCAAAACATAAAGCAAAATCTACAATAGAGTGGTTCACAAATAAACATATCCAGGTGTTAGAATGGCCAAGTCAAAGTCCAGACCTGAATCCAATCGAATCTGTGGAAAGAACTGAAAACTGCTGTTCACAAACGCTGTCCATCCAACTTCACTGAGCTTGAGCTGTTTTGCAAGGAGGAATGGGCAAATATTTCAGGGTCTCAATGTGCAAAACTGGTAGAGACATACCCCAAGCAACTTACAGCAGTAATCGCAGCAAAAGGTGGCGCTACAAAGTATTAACTTAAGGGGGCTGAATAATTGTGCACGCCCAATTTTTCAGTTCTTTATTAGTTAAAAATGTTTGAAATATCCAATAAATTTCGTTTTTCACTTCATGATTGTGTCCCAATACATTTGCAAGGCACTGTAAATACGGTTACGTGAGTGGTTACACGTTCCAAGTATAGTCACACAAAATGAAACATGTTTCGACTTCGACTTTACTGCGTGGACGTCGAAGTGCTCCTAAGGTATTATTACGCCTTACAATATACTAGTACCTGAAGCGGAATTTATATCCACTTAGAAAATTGACGTTTGTGTGACTATACTTGGATCGTGTTAACGCTCACGTAACCGTATTTGATTAGGGAAAACGTGGAAGAGCTTGGTTGCTTCGAACTTCAGCCCCGTTTGGGTCCATGAGGAGAGGAGGAGAGGCTAAATGCAAACAACATGTTTGGTGTTTTGGCGAAACTGAGCGCATGCGTAAAGACCAGACAGGTACACATCAACTCGTCTAAGCTCAGATACATATCGCAGTATGCAAGAACGGCGGCCTATTCCATTAATTCTATTTTCAACATCAGTGCTGTCACCTTAATTCTGTACTCCACTGAGAGAATATCACAGTTGTTAATTGTCAGTGGTGCATCCGAAGGAATCTTAAATATACTCCTGACTTCATTATGAGTTTGTGGTTGAACACAAATACCAACTTCTTTATGTATTATATGTTTTTCATATTTAGTACTTCCATTTGCACGGTACATTACATCCTGAATTAAGCTGAATTTGGGAATCACATCTTTAGACGAGGAGTTGCTGACTTTTGCATTTATGGACACAGTGTCACCTTTAAACACAAATCACCACAAATTAATTCAAACCAACCACAATTCAAATATTACTAGACAACAACAACATATCAAACATACCTGGAGCATAACCTCTCCTGTCGACAGTGGCATCCATCTGCACACTCCCTTTGCTGAGAATGCCTACTTCCTTATTTGTTGAGCCAGTCTGTGGGAACTAAAGTACAAAATATATAAAGCTTTGTGATGTAGTATTGCTATCTGCATTTAGTAGCTCATTGTCTCAAAATGTGTATAGATGAAATGCTCACCATCAGTTGATCAATATTAGGAAATGACTTTGTGTTAAAATAGATTTCTTTTTCATCTATACGGTCAATCCTCCAACTTCTTGAGAGCTTGGCTGCAAGTTTGTAAACAACCTTTCCATAAGTACCCCGAAACGATGAAGGCATATTTCTTGAAAAAAAAATTATACAAATATTGACAGTAACTGTGCATTTAAGAAAATTGTGAAAGAAACCGAATAAATTAACAAGTACTTACCCTAAGGGTATATCAATCCTGAATTTAAAAATATGAACCCCTGATGGAAGTATGGTGTCTATGGGTAATAATCAATACATTGTAAACAGTTTACTACCGCACTATCTACATAGAATTGTATCATTTATGCAGGTAGGCTAATGCCTTTAACTAATGTCAACCAAAAACTTTGGCAAAAAACACTAGAGCAAACTAGTGAAAGCAAAGCTTACCCTTATGCGCCTCAGCAATGAGAAAGTGCTTCTGCTTGAACAATCTTCTATGTGCATTGTAGCTTCTCGACTTGTCACCATGCTTTTCTGACCAATGAGCACTAACATCACCTTTTGCTTTTACAAAGAGGGTCTCAACCTTGGTCTCTTTTTCAAGTTCCACAGTCACTTTTCCTGATATAGTATCCCCCTCCGAAAATGTCCCATAATCATCTAAGGCATCGTAAGTTATCGTAAAGTTCCTTATGGAAGGCATTTAAAAACAGAAATGTTCAAGAAAATTCAGATACAGTAACCAGTTTAAAACCGGGACAACTGTACGCTAGCAAACACACCAAAACACTGGCCCAGGCCCAGATCTCATGATAGACCACGCCTAGTGCAGATCCCAGAGGGTCCCGGTCCAGCGTGGTGGTCTTTGCTGCCCCCCACTGTGCGGTCAGAGAAGTACTTTTTTTAATATCAATTCGAACATCTCTACAAAAGCTATTTTAAAGACAAATACAATATATTTAGTGTGCAAATATAAAATGATCCGACTACTGGCAAATGCGCATGCGCACGTCTCCTGGACCTGGTCGTTGTGTGGCGGGGACAGGACAGGCGCTCGAGAGATTTCTGCTAATCAGAGTATGTGTAAGTTTTCGTTCTGTGTTTAATTTTTGTAAAATAAACCCCAAACATATTAGTGGGTATAGCCTGCTAACAAATTTCTTATTCTTTTATCCTCACGATAGCAGTTCTTGACTAGAAAAATGCAAAAGTGTGCAAATGGGTTTTTCAAAGTGTATAAATGTAAAAACACGTTGTAAAACTTTTTATTTAACTGCTTTGTTTACCATTTTAAGATGTCTAACTATGTTATTTCAAGCTCTGGTGTAGCCTACATGGTCTGAAGACGCCATGGAGATTGGATACACATGTGGTTAGTTACCCTAGCCAGTGTTGTTCGAAACCAAGGCGCACACATGGCAGTTTGAATGTTTTTTCATTTAATAAATATCACATAATAATAATACATTTTTGCAGCTTACACACCCTAATGATGGTGTAACATGCAGTATCGTCTGTAGTTTCTTATTAGCTCTATTTCTTAAATAGGCAAATACCATTGTAAAAGACTTGTTTTGCTATTGATTCATTAATGGCAAAGACTTAAATCACGCCCTTACAGAAGCTCATTAATCGTGCAGAATGTGTGTGCACTTGCTCGAGTAGGTGGTATTGGATAAAGGGTGCCTTGGTCAAGTCCAGTCTTTATTAAGATTAATGAACAGCTTGACATTTTTAGTCCTCTGTCTGAATCGATAATTTTAATACTCATGAGGGCCAATGGGGATCTGAGCCTGTGGAGCACACACTGTGGCCACAGGGCACATGTTAAATGTCCAAGTGGTAATCAATGCAAAGAAATTAGCTATTGATCTGTTATAGTTTTGTAATAGGTTATCTATTGGTTTGCTCTTTCGGAAAATTCCAATACCGGTCGGATGGAATTGTGCTTGTCTTATCGCTCAAGTGTTTACATGTTTGTTTAGTGCACAGCGCCTGTGAGTCTGTGGTCTTGCAGTTGTGCAGGGTCACTTTCTAATTAAGAGAAAGGGCAGATTGTAAATAAACATTTTGAGAAAATACCTGACACTAAAAGACCATTGTGAAAAATAAAGTTAACCATAGATTAAATATTTGTGACATTGTAATGTGTACACTATTGAAAAACAAAACAAAAAAACAACTTTAATTATGGCACTAGACTTTATAATCTTGAACCATTTTGTGGATGTTTAATTATTATAAAACAGTATAACTTAACATCTTAATACATTTTTTAACATGTCCTGTCTTCCTCCCTGAATGTGTATAGGAAATCTGTAAAAGTGATGGATCTGCTATGCTGGGGTACTGGTGAGCTGGGCCAGTCGGGCCAGAGCAGACCAAATGACACAAGTCCAGAAGAAAGCCTTCTCCCAGAGTTCACTGAGACCAGGCTGGGCCGAGTCAAGCTGTTTGCATGTGGATCAAGTCACTCCATTGTAGTGACAGGTAGGCTGCAATTTTCATTATTATTTTACAGTATCAGGGGAGGTTTGTACTGTTTCATTTTTTAATATAACTTTCAATTGAGTAATATTTCAACATGGGCTATGTTAAAGCAGGAAAAATAAACGTTTGTATTCTGTTCACTTTTGTTTGTTAAAACAATGTGAATACCAACTTTATAAACTATAACATTTTCAAAATAACTGACATTATATTAGGCTGGTCAGCCACACGCTTTTCCTATATCCTGTAGTCTAAAACCTCATCTTATCTCTGCAAGTTGTGACGGGAGAAACAGAACAGGCCAGAAACGTATCAAAACAAACTCACTTACACAAGTCAAAACTTACACTTACATGCTGAAATTTGAGAGGAAATGTCTTTCACCTTTGAAATATGCGCTAAACACAATAAAATGAAACATGTGCGCAAAAATGTGTAAGAAATGAGTCATATGTTCTGTAGCTACGGCTATAGAACAGAAAGTATATGGTCATCTGCTCGCCGGGTCGTGATATAATCTCATGTGTGAAGGCTGTTGAGGTAAGAAAATAACATATGAATTAATGATAATTCTTGTGTATTACCAGCGTCAATCAAGTCAACATTATTTTGAAAGTTAACATATTGTAGGACACTTTCTACAGTTAGACCTGGTCCTGTATTTCTCCACATGGTAATTGCACCACCTATTTGCCAGAGTTGATGGAAGCCATGACAACAGGAAAGAGGAGGTCCCTTTAGTACATTAGCCAGCAGTAGTCATAAATCAGTAGCACCGATAAGTCTTATAGATCGCCCCAACACAGGGATCCTATAGCAGTGCCATCATTACAGTAAAAAAGGTGACGGTTTTGATTGATTAAAATGGGGCCGGCGAGCTTAGGTTAAATCATGTTAAGTGATGTGACATTGCAGTTTCACATATCATATTTCTGTCAAGACAATGATGGTGGAAAGCATTGTCAAGGCATGAGATCTGACAACAGCAGACATCTGTGGGGACCCCGCTAGATTTATGAGAAGGTTTTAGTGGTCTGAGGGAGATGAGAGGGAATAAAAAGTGCTTCTTTTTTGTGCATTGTCACTTCCCGAGTGACTGTAAATTGTACTTCAGTGCTGTTGGGAATTGGCGACATTTACACATACTGACAAATTGCTCGCTGTAAAAGTATTTACTGATCTTGTTCTCTTTTAACTTTGCACCTCACAAATATACAAAATATACTTACTGCATATAAATGTAAAAAGCATTATTCAACCAAAAACTATAAGAGCATACAGCATGTTTGCATACAGCATAGTTTTTTGTGTGTGACAGAAACATATTTAAATTAATGTGAAACATAAACATAATATTACTCTTCTATTATAGGCTAATGCAGGCACATTTACAGTGCATAATGGACTGACAACTGAATCAAGCTGCAAACATAACCATTTTATATCTTATTAGTTCTATGTGTGATTTATGTGTAAGGTGCTTATAGAGCTCTTATTAGTAAGAGATAATACAATTCCAAAAAGATTTCTGCAAGGAAAAAAAAAACTAAGCTTTGACATGGTTCAGCCACAAGGTGGCACTACAAGACTATGCATAACAAGAACATGATTTAAAGCCCTCTTGTGGGGGTTGGTGGGACAAGCGAGACACACTTGCCTCAGACAGAGATATAATTTACTAATAGTGCAGGAGCCGCCATTGTTGTTATCTTTTAATAGATTTGTATGAGGAAAAGCAGGTGTCTGTTGTTAATGTGTCCAATTGCCCAAGTTGCCTACAGAATTTGGGGCATCCATCACTGTCGTTGTCAGTGACACCCTGTCGTTCTCCTTCATGCAGTGGGCCAGTCGGGCTCAGCTTGTAACAGATGAGGCTGCTCTCTCCTCCAGACGCCCACATTCTCACTGCTGTGATGGGCTGCATGCATTATACACACAATACTCACCTACACCACACTAAGCTCAAACATGTGGTAAAGTATGTGGATGATGACCAAGGTGTTACATTTAGATCTTAGGTAAAATAATAACTTTGAGACATACTACACCAAGTGACCTTCCAGCTGTAGCCTTTGCCATTGGGCATGTGTTTTTGCTGTGAGTCTGCACTTCGCCCTCAAAAGCAGCCCGTGCAGCTGTGTTTCTCCAGAACGGGCTGAGAGTAGGAGGGTACTGAGGTGCCTGCTAATGCCTTGTTAGGACCATTTCAGTTGAGTTCCAGTGAGGTCAGTGTCAGCACCACTTTAGTTCAAAGCTCTTGATCTCATGGACAAAAAACAATTTTGAACTGCCCAAAAACGTTGCAGTTATCGGTAGAAAAATTAAATCAACATTTTTCTTTTTGTTACAGTTTTGTCAAAATAATACTTGTAAAACTAAAGTTGTAGTTAGTAATAGTAACTTTTTTTAAATTATTATTATTCTACAATAGCATCACCACTATAATCATAAATGTTTCATTATTATTGTTTAACATCTTACCCCAGACTTTAACCCTGCACACTTTCTCCAGTTCAGTTTTACCCAAATCCAAAAGCTCCTCGATGCCTTTAGGTCAGAGTAAAAAGTTATGATCATTTTGTGTACAAAACTGATCATAACTTTTTTTGTTGCATTGTCACTGCGTTTTTATCAGATTTTCTTGTTTTCGTCTCTTTTTTCGTCTCATTTTTGTCACTGTTTTTTGTCTTGTTTTTGTAGTTTTTTCACGTTTTTATCATGTTTTAGTCACTTCTTTTGTGTGGATCTGAATCCCTGTATGTTCAAAATGTATAATTCATTGACTTTTCTAATGTCTTTCACGGAGAGCAATACACACAATCATTCCAGGAATGCTCGGGCCATCCCTCTGCACTGCAACTTCAATATTTCTGCTCAAGCACAGTCCTGAGCTCAGCTTTGGTAGTAATTTGCCATTTAGCTGTGTTGATGTTTTTTCTACAATTTCCCATTTGGAGAAGGTGAGGGAGCAGAAAACTGGGGGAAAGTAACCCTTTGGCCTCTTTCCTCATACTCTTTCCCCCATTTTCTTTTTGTGACCCCCAACCTTTAATTTAATTGGGCAGGGTGAGCATACAGTTTTGCACTCTCTGGCTTTTTAAGGTTAATCATGGGACAGAAGTGTTTATGTTGGCATATTATGGACTTAACACTTACTCAACGAAGCGTACAGCACTTGAAATATGGCGGTTAACGTTGCACTGCCACTACCTCTCTCTTCCTTCCACCTCTTCATAGCCCCGGCCCCCCAAAAAGACAAACAGTGTACAGAACAAAAGAAGGAGGGAAGCCTTGCCAATTAGCCACTAATGAGACAAGCTTGTGAGGATATCCAAATCCTCAACGTGTTAACATTTACAACACATCCCTCCCACCGCCTCCTGCCCATTCCAAACTCTCCCAACCTGCACCTCCCTCGTGTGCCCTTGCATCCAGCCTGTGGAGGGCGGCGAGGGCACCTCTGAGGCCCTCTGTGATTATTCACACATGGCCCTGGTGCTGCCAAAGAAAGAAACCCCTATGTGCGGCTAATGTAAAAGATTCGGCTCTCCCGTGGACACGGTTCTTATCTCATTGTTTTTAAATGCTGTTATTTTATTTTTCTTTACCTCCCCTTCGCCTCGTAGACATTCCCAATCACGGCTCTCTGTCTTATGTAGACTTGGTCCAATGAGACAGTATGTCCCTAGCCATCCGTTCTCAATTTTACTTAATATAGTAAAGCCAAGAATTGGGTGGGTAGGTTGCGGTTGGGTGGCTGGTGAGGGAAACACATTTTGATAAGTGAAAAATAATATGCCAAGAGAAAAGCCAGTCTTCCCGGTTGCCTTTGATATGCTTTTTTATCAGGGATGTCTGTGTTGGAAGTGAAAATAAAAATCTGCTTTTGTAATCAGGATCTTTGGACAGCCTTGAATGATTCGCCACTACTCTTTTCCGGCCCCGTTTTCTCCCGGGTGTGTGTTGGGAGCGAGTCTGGAATCTCGGTGGGAAAAAAAATCAAATGTGAGTTGGCCTGGAAGTGTTGCAGTAAACAGAGAGAAAACGCAAACACAAGCCAGATCAGGGAATATCATGCGCGGTAATGTTTGCAGCACAAGAAGAAAATGTGTAATGGAACGGCACAAATTCCGCTCTCGCCCTCCACGCGGGACTTCTAATTGATTCTGTGCTTTGTTACTGCAGTTTATACGGAGACACGGACAGCTCAGATATAATGAAACAGACCCTAGATGTGTTAAATGGCCATTGTGATTATTGCAATACACTTTGTAAAGCGTTTGGCAACAGATGACTGCCTTGTTGCGTTCGCTCTTTCTTAAATACTTTGAGGGCAGGAGGGAGTAGCACTTTGAACACAGTTTTAACACCGACAGCAACAATTAAATAAAACACATTTGAAAGAAAGCAGTTTGGGAGTGTAAAGCAATCTAGGGCTCAACTTGATATGTTGTTTGTCAAGGACAGTTCATCTGTGCATGTTAACTCGCTGTGCCACTGGACTTGGCCTGCTCCTAATGTGCTTCTATGCAAACATATTCTCTCCGGGATTTCTATTATTAATTCTGTCTGAACACATCCATAAATGAATAATGAAATAAATAATGAAAACGTTATTACTTTTGGCAGCTGGGTCACTTCTCGTTTCCTGTTTTTTCCTCCGCTTGTTTCCTGCTAATTAACTTTCCAAGGAGTTGTCCCCCTTTTTAAAATGAATTTTATCAGTGCACCAGACCAGGAGACAAATAACTTTGCGGGGCGGCAGTCTAAACATAGATCTTTGAAAACATGTGTGCACAAGACTTCAGACTGCAATGCCTTGTCTAAACACAGAGTATTATTGTGGACCTGCAATAGAAAATACCTAAATGTCCCAGAACAATGCCCCAGTTGTGAGAAGACTACAACATGAACTGCTACTTTAATGCAAGAATCACGTGCTTTTCAGAACATGTCTGAAACACAGGTTTTTGATATATAGGAAACAGAATATTTGCAAAGAATGTTGTGCTGCCTGAACCATTCAAATAGTGATTCTGATGTTTTTTGTGCAGCCCCCAGTAGTCATTTTGCCAGAGCTTGTTGCACAGTCCCTCTGGCGTTAAGATATCGATGACCCTTTTTTCCCCCATTTGCTCCTCATTAAGAATCATTGCAAACGTGTTCAAAGCGCTCCCTCCTTTGCGCAGCATTTTACTGTTAATTAGTTTGCTTTGTAAGGTTAGACACACGGACGGAGCAACTTTGGGAGTGTTAGGCTGCCATCTGTGTGCATACGCTCTAACTACGTGCAGATGGTGTGAGCGCTCTCAGACAGGTTTCTTCATGTGTCTTCTCCGTGAGCGTCTGTGGGGAGCACCAGACTGCTTTGGTTTAACAAATATATGCATCCTCACAGGTAACCGTTACACTTCAATATTTGTCAATCATCTAATAAGCGGCTTAAAAAAAAAGAAAAAAAAGGAAAAAGGAATGTCAATATTCAGATCATATACAGCATTTATTTTTCATTTAAAAAAAGTGTATCCAAACACTGAACAGCACCCAGGTATCGGTTATAGCTTTGTGATATAGTCTCAGCTGTTAAAAAAAAGAAACAAGAAAAAGTCCATTCATTTGAAAAGTCCAGTGGCATGACTCATGAACACCTGATTTGCTCATAAAAAGCAAAACCGTTATAATATAATTTCAATTATAAAATAATGGTTGCTTTTTTTCCCGAAACTGTGTTTATTTTATACCTGTATAATGTGTGTCCTCTTTGGCTGTCTCTGCATTTTTGTTGGACACTAAAGCTGCCCTCATCTGTTACAGTTCAGTGCCTGATGCATTACTACTGGGCATTTCAAATGACCCTCCCACAATTAAAATGGGGTTAGCAAAGTGATTACTGGCCACCTGCCACATACTTTTTTGAAACTGTGCAGTAGTCAGATGCGCTTAGTCCCTAAAAATGTGACTTTTCGGCTCAGTTCCATGAAATTACAGCTTGTAATTAGCAATTAGAAGTACTGGGGGAAATCTGTAACAGCCTATTACATCTTATGGTAACATTGCATGGTCATATGTGGAAGTGTGAGTATGCATGGGAATAATGTCCGAGCTTACCAACATTTTTAGTAATACTCCAATCTTTTTTTTATCATTAAATAACACAATTTGTCTATGCTCTATTCTAAATATACTTTTGAAAGTAACCGAAAAGTAAAAGCAACAATAATGTCAGAAACCAAAGGTCTGTCAGTGCTAGTCTTTATGTCTAAATAAGTGGCCCAAAACACAGACAAAAAACATTGTTTTGTTCATTAGTTTCCCTCCTTCTCTCTTTCCAACTCTCCCCAAGGTTCTATTAGGAAATAGATCCCAGGTGTTCGATAAGCCTGTAGTGGACATGACAGCAGTGCAATCAAGTGTATAAATTTAATTGCAGGCTCATTTTGTGCCGTTTATTAGCCGTTTAGGGGCACAACGCTCCACTTGAACCCTGTTATTGCCAGACAGAACAGCTGCTTGGTTCCTTACAGCAATGAAAAAGTAGCTACATGCGTATAAAAAAATAGCATTTCTGTTTTAGTGATGCATGGTTTTAAATTCAAATTGATTAGCGTTTAACTAAGCCAAGAAATACATATGCAGTATTGTTTATGATTGTTTCAGCTTGGGATGGCAAAATACTCTTCGGGGATTTATTAAAGTTTCTGAATTTCAGTTGAGGCTTGGCTCTCTAAAGCTAAATAAACGATGCAGACTTATTATCCTCTTTTTGGTCTTCTGCTGTCTGAGTGAGTAAATCAACATTGTACATGGTCAGCTTTATTTGTACTTTGCTTTTGTTTTTACAGAATTAAGTAGTAAAGAAAGGCAGAGAATGACATGGCTCACATATAACTGGCCTAAAATAATGGCGTGGACGAAGAGTTGCTTTTGTGTCTGACCTTATTTTGACTGTGAACTAAAGGGTAATGTTTTTGCGCTCTTGTTCACCGCGAGAATCCCGAGTAGGTGCGAGCTCCAGCCCACTCCAGCCTGTCCCGTGCAAAAACCGCTGGTCTGCGCCGCACACTGTGGGGTTTTGCAGATGTACGCTGGTTGAAACCTTCTTCTGCCGTGACACCCCATTAATAAAAAGCCTAGAGAAAGCCGTGTTAATTGTTACCATGCACTTGGCCCCGGCATTCCTATAAATCAACCGACTAATTGCGACAAATTGTGGGCTGACATTAAGCTATGATTCCGAAACGGCAAATATTCATCAACATTGCAACTAGCGCCGTAAAACACAGAGCGGCGATTTCCCAGGCCAAACATATATCTCCAAGCTGCCCACCGCGCCCACGAGCTATTAATTATGGATCTTTCTTGTCTTGAGCATTTAAGTGCTACTTGGAGAGTGAATGAGATACTTTTATAAGTATCTCATTCACTCTCCAATTTGCCATTATGTTCACTGTACAACATCAACGCTTCCCGTCCTAATTGGATTTTTCTTTTCACCCAAAACATAGAAGGCATTTTTCTGTGTTTTTTTTCTTCTTCTAATCCAACGCTCTTAATTTGTCTTTGAGCAGTCAATCTGAATGTAGTGAGCATTTAACCTTCTGCGCCGTGTTTATTGCGCGCAGACAAAAGGCTAGTTAAATCTCTCTCTGCACGGTCTGACAGGAGCCATAACTGTCACTGCAGGTGATCTATTCCGCGGGCCGATGCATTACTACTACTAATGTTTCACGATGCTGCCAATTCCTCCTCGTACCGCTGGAAACACCTACAGTATGTGCCGGAGTGCTGCTTTAATACGCCGTCCCGCAGCTGTGCGTCAGAAGCTAAAGATGTCGGGAGGCAAAGGTCACCGTCTGATTTGTTATGTAGGAGTTCACAGAGAATTTTGATGTACACTGATCAATTCCGCAACCCGGCATGTGTGTAAATCAATTGCGTGTCCTGGAAGTAGCTATATTGCGCAAATCGCCTCAAACCTGTTATTTATCATAGACCTTCAATCATTTTCTTATATTTTTTTCCTAATATATATTTTCTTCTAATCTGAACCAGTTGTGTAAACCACAATGGACTGGAAAAAAAAACGATCTCCTTGCAATTTTTATGACAAGTATTTTGCGTTGATATTTTTTCATATAAATCATGGTTAATTTCATTTATTTATTTTGAGTCACGTGCCGCATCTTATCAACCCACAGGCTGAATCCTCATTTGCCACATGTTCAAAAGCGAGGAGGGTGAAGTATAAACCAAGCCGCTTTTGTACACGACGTATCCCGCGATATTGTTGTTTTCTGGAGACCATCATATTTGTCATTTGCTGCCATGAAAACGGCTATTTCGATTTGATTACGATCATTCTCCATGCCCTACAAATGGACGCACTGCCATAGGGGAGATGGGGTTGACCAGCTCTCGACGAGAGGGGGGACATAAAAAAAAAAAAAATCCATCCTTTGACGCTGTTAAACATTGACGGCCTTATTACCGCATTGTCTGATTCAGCTGGATGTGTTCAAGGATCTTCTCGGCGGTGAAAAAGGTCAGCTGCTCTTAGTTGTGCCCGGATAGAATACTAATACTGTCCTTATTCAAATGATCTGCTCCAGTGCTTATTAAATTGATGGCCCGGGCGCTCTAATTTAATAGTGTTGCAGTCCAGAAGAGGGACACAGCTGCAGTCACCGGTGAATTAGGTGCTTCTGAGGCAAAGTTCAAGCAGGAGCTCCCCTTTCTTTTGCTTTTTTTTTTTTTTTTTTTTGCGTTCGGGATGAATCTTTCCACACCAAATTAGCAGTCAACGGCGGTGCACAATTAATTTGCACAAACCAGGAAAAGCTTGTCATTTAATAAGCTGCTTCTTCCCCCCCCCCTGCTTACACCTCTCCCACACACAGAAATATCGTCCCCTATCTCACCATAGCTCATTCCGCCGTCTTAATCCCTCGCGCCCTTTTTGTGTACGTTTCTGTCTCCCCTTTGTTCACGCCACTTGAACGCAATGAATTGATCCGTTAAATTGGTCTGCTATTAATACTGCTTAATGTATATCTGGGTAGGAGAAAGTAGGCGCCGGGATTTTTTTCTTTGTGGTGTCAGAGTTATAGAGCTCCAGACTGGTTTGGCTGCCAAGAATGAAGATGGCCAACTGTCTGATTTCACCCAATAGCAGTAATTGGATGATAGATATAAAGAGTGTGTAGATGCCGGGAACAACAGACACGTTTGAATGTGTAATTATGCATATGTTGCTTTGTTTCTGTAGTGTTCCCTGTACAGAGATGCCAACACAACGCCCGCAATGATTACCTATTTAGAAGGGCTTTTTTTTGGGGAATGATGGGTTGTGTGTATTTTTAGCATCCCACTTTCTTTACATACAACCAGGAAGATCAAGGCCTGTCACTTGTAGTATCACCAAAGAGCACCTACAATATCTTACATACATTTCCTAAGCACTTCAATATTCAATTTATAAAGATAAAGATCTGTTTTGTTTCTATAGCACATTTTAAATGAGTTAATACAAGAAGAAAAAAATCATGTAGAATCATATGCTGCCCTTCAAGCCTTTCTGTCAGTTTGTCTTTGCAGGCAGAGTGCTGAATGTGGCGTACAGGGGTCATAAACAAGAGTAGTAGGGCTCTATCAGTGTTGATGGAGGTCTCTTCCCCTGCTACACACGCGCACAGGTCCTGGCCCAGTGCCTGCCCGCTGCAGCCCTCAGCTAATAGACTCGAGCAAAACCAGTCAGCATTGTTGTTGTTAGATTGATGTGACCTTGATGCCATTTAGTACAGTGATTTGTGTATTGGCACTTATTTTGATGCATGTGGAAGAGAGCCTTAAAAGCCTTTTCACAAGACACCCACACAAGCCGAGGAAGATAAAGATGAAGAGAAAAACAGCTAGGAAGATGGAAGGAATGAAAAGGTGACTTAGATGAAGTAGAAGAGATATACTCCTGGGGCACATTACATAATACATCATTCACAAAGCATTGTTGCCAATATGTCTTTTATATGGCTTAAATTGCTGTTGCCATCCCAGGGCCCCTTCTGCATTTTGACAAACACATCACAACACACACAAACATATTGTATTCTCTTTCTGTACAGTTTGTGTACAGTTATTGGAGTCTATCACAGGCCTCCTGGGACGCCACTGTGTGCGAAGAGGAACTTGTGCTGGGGACTACTGTAGCGTATTGATGGAGCTATGTTTCTGTTAGGCAGTGAAAACAAAGTCTCCCTGATGCGCAGTGTAGTGCAGGGGATCAATGCACATGGAGCGCTTCATTTCCTCAGGCTTCCGCCAAAGAAACACTCACTGATGTGTCAGAGCTGCTGCAGTGGTTGTTTGACAACGACGGGTTACCAAACCACCAGCCTGTGCTGTGTAGAGATTCATATTCACACACACACATTGTGATGAGAGAACACCCAAATAAAGGCACACTTTGCCCCTGTGATGAATGATATATATTAAAATATATTAACAGTAGTGCTTTTTAGATACTATTTTACATGTTGGAGTATAGTATGTTGTTCCATCTTGTAGCAAAACGTTCACATTTCGCATGGCGTCATACATTACACTATGGCGAGAGCTCACTCAACCTCAGCGCAAAATAGAGATAAACTGCAGTTTATTTGTTCCTAAAGATGATGGTTGGTCAGTTTAACATTGTAAACTAAATAGTTTGACTGATTGGGAAGGGCTTGGCAAATGTGTGGGATGTAACTAGACATGAGAGTGTGTGCTGGGGAAGGTTTGGCTGGCGCTTGGGATGACATAGGGCCAGAGCCTGGGGCAGCCAGGGAGAGTGAAGAGCCCAGCTGTCACCTCAGTCAGCCCCTTCTCTGGGGGCAACTGTCAATCAGCAGTCCCTCATATCGCTCCGTCATTGAAGCTAATTGCTATTGTCAACCCCAGAGACCCAGTGGATGCTAATGCTAGCACAAATGCCCTTTTGGAGCGGGAATACTGCCTCCAAACATGAGATAAAGAAGATGCTGAAGAGCTGGGCTGGTGAATCAAAGGTGGTTCTGTTAATGCGTTAATAAGACATTAGTCAAATTAAAGATGGGATCACAAAAAATAACCTCAAACAGCTCACTGCCAGATCCCTGGTGCCAAACAGCTTTAAAGGGCAATACGCTATTGGCAACATAAATAAGCAAGCATGCAGCTCAAACATAGAAATCCCCACTAACTTTTCCATAAGTGCACACGTATGCACACAGCAATAGACCTAATGAAAATAAGATGGATGCTCTTTGAGAGACCAGTGGCTGTGTTATTAATTGCTGTCTGTCCCCTCCTCCTGATAATGATGGGCTGTATCCGGGAGAATTTGCAAGAAATAGATTTTATTTGGACGGATTATTTATTGTCCTTCGCATTGGAGGGGTGGTGTGTTTAGAATAGTGAAGCTTTAAATAATGGCCTGTGAGAGATAAGTCCTCATGTTAATTCTTCTTGTGCGGCTGGCTTCTTAACTACGGCATTCCCCATTGCACAGATTTATCCTCGCAGACAGTGACAATTCAAATGGGATATAATATACAGCTTTACTTCCTTTTTAGAGGCATGCGTCAAAATTGTGTTATTTGCCGATTGTTATAAATGCTTGTCAAATGCTTAGTCTTGCACCTCACGGAAATTTCATTCCAGTTCCATAGAAGTGTTGCAGATTCTTGCCAATTAGTACGGTAAAGAATACCAGCACGCAGTACCAGTTGGCCGAAACAAAGAGACCGTGTCGAACCAAATTGGAGAAAAAGGGACTCTCCTCCTGCCTCTCGCCTCTTACTCGCTTCATTTGTGGAAGTACAGAGGGACAGCATTATCATAAGATAACACTGCCCCCCTCAGCTCCATTCTATCAGCCTCTCACAACCCATAAATCAGAGCGCGGGTGTCATGGCGGCGGGAGGCGTGGTGGGTGTGGTGACACGGCAGATCCTAGTGTGGGTGTGAAATCACTTGACCCTTAGCATTAACCTTTCCCAAGTGAATGGCCGTGGCTCCCGCCGAACAAAAGCCGACTGGTATTGATTAAACTGTGCCGCACACTTGATATTAAACACAACGCTTAAATGTAGATGCCGCTGTTGGTCTGCGTATGCCGCCGTTAGAGGCAGTAAGACGAATCACAAACAAATCGAAAGTCGCAAAGGCTACAAATATTCAGGTAATGTCCGCTACGTGTACCAGGTAATTACCCTGTTTATTGTGTCTCTGTCTAAAATGTAAGGATTTAGATTTGAAAGTATAAATTGTCATCTAATCGCGATAGCTATCAGAAATATCGCAATTAGATATATCAGACCTACCCCAATTGCTTTCCACACTCGCATAAGAACATCCCAAATAAAGCGGACACGTGTCGGTTAAATGGAGAGGATGAGTTTCTGATAGGCCGTGATGCACAAACAAATGTAGACGTGTGGAGCTAAATCCACAGGGCCCGGGGTTTGCGGGTCAGAGGTCACGTAGAGCGATAGAGAAAGAGAGAGCAGGGAAGGTGGAGGTCTCCGGGGTGATCAGTGTTTTGTCATCTGTAGCGGTGTTTACTTTTTTTCAGCGCGCGTTCCCCTCCCTTCATCTCCTCCCCGGGTTCAGATCGATACGCGGCGTCCGCAGAGGTCTGGCAGAATGGATGTGTTTCAGCGCACGCTTAAACCGGGCTGGAGACTTCACAATCTCCCCAGCGCACTGCACTCTCCTATTCATGTATGAAACGTGTGTCATCATTTTTCAATTTTCCCGCCGTTCATAGACGTAAGTAAAAATAGAACACATTTTTAAAAGTAATTGAATCTGAATTTGAGTTGAGAACGTGGATAACCCTTTACAAAGAGCTCTTCATTTGCTCTTTTTATACTTAAATCAGCGTGGGATGCTTTCTATTCAAGTGGCAATTTAGTCAAACGCGTCTGTAAAGAATTAGCCTACTTGTGCTGCCAGTGTCCCCAATATTGTCATTCATCTTTCATTAAAATGGAGAAGAAAATAACCATGTCAGTGCTGCCTAGATAGAGAAAAGATTATTGCTTGTTTGCTTTCCATTTGATTTATTTTTTTTCATATTTGCATCCTATCATAGAGGTCGAGGTGTTTTATATTTATTAATACCCGAAGAGACAGAAGATTTTGTTGTAACTTTGTGATTTGCTGATTAGAACTCCCTTGTGATTGCAATTTTGAATCAATCGCGATCAATCTAGTAGCCCTAATGATATCTTAACATATTTCCGTATATTCTCAAGATCTTTAGGAACCTCCGCACGCTGTTCTCTCGCTGTGATTAAGTGTCCCATTCCGTTGCGATTAGGCCACTTTGAGGATGCGGTAACAAGGCAGCACACACCATAACCTTAGCTGCGGGACGGGCGGCTTTTCAGAGAGAACGCCGGCATCTGTTCCAGGAAGTGGCTGTCTCGCTCGGGCCTAATTGTGGCTCCTGTGTAAGAAAGCTGGTCCGTGTGAGCGGGAGGGGTGGTGGGGAGACGGGGCGGGGGGCTGTCACGTTCCCGTCACGTCCCAATGGTCTGGTAAATAGAGCGTGTGAGTGTACCCTCTCCCTTCACTCACTGATGGACCAATAGCCTGTCCCTCCCAGTCACCCCTTTTTTTATTAGGAGCCCACACTTTCCACTCCTTCTACTTATTTATCTCGACTCTGTCATGTTCTTCACACGGGTAGAAAATAATTAATTACTGCACCCAGTGATGATTTATGATATTACTGACATAATTAATGATACACATCAATTTTCCTGCTTAACCGAAGGGGGCTGCAGTTGCCTGTCTTGGCACCGGAAAAGGCCACTGCCCCGAGGAATATGAAACTGCCCCTTTATCCCAACTACGCCTCCTCGTTCCCCTTTTTCCCTGAGGTTTCCTCTCCCAGAGTTTATCTGTACATTGTAAATAAACCTAAAGAGGCAGACAGTTGTTTTTAGTTTCACATATAGATATAAGTTCAATCGTTCTTTTTCTTGTCTACATTTGTGTGCAGGTGGACTCTATAATGGCCACTATGCGCGCGCGTGTAGGTATACATTGATATATGATTCATGAAGATGCGTGTGAGGCATATGTAATTCCAGCTCTACCCTCAGGACTAGAGACAACAAGGTAGTGCATGAATATTTGATTTGCAGGGAGAAGGTATAGGATCTATGCACAGCATTTTAAGCAGACAGCCTCGAATATTCCTCTCGGAAATCTATATAGTCTGGCTTGTCATCATGCTAATATGTGCAGTTTAATCGCCTGCTCCTTTCACTGTAAACATAAATAGATAAATTTGAAGTTGCATCAGTTTTGTGGGCATTGTTTTACAAGACGTTAGTATAATAATGTAGGGATTTAAAAAACAACTTACTATGAAAACCGCTCTGTTTGCATACATTTGTTTCGTGCGTGAGTGTAGCAGGAACTTGGAAAGCCCTCTCGCTGACCTCGAGTTCAGCAAACTCCATTTGAGAGTTTCCCGGTGGCTTCAGGAGCCTGCAGCTAAATGTGTGATCAGGTAGTATCAAAAAGCGCCTGACAGTGTCAACACAGCGAATGTGGACTGGAGGTGCGGGGGGAATCGTGGGCCGGGGATTAGTCTCCATAGCAACCGCAAAGTATCCCTGTTTGTAGACAGACAAATTCTGCTACATGTAAAAATGATTGGCAGCTCTATTCCTCCACAGCTGACCCATAGAAATTAGCCAGTAAGCATTATAATACCCAGCTGCATTGGCAGGGTCTCCATACTTTTAAAGTCCTCTTGTAAGTGCCTCTCTTTGACATTTGCATAATAAACGTGGCATGCATTGCTTATATGGGGGAGTCCGGGCTTGTTGTGGGGTGCTTTCATATCTTTGGCTTGACGGCTTCTTTGTGATCAAGGGGATCGAGGGGAGGGAGTGTTGCCAGATGAGAATAACTTAATTTCCAAAGCCCAAGATGAGAGAGTAGAGTTGAGGCTAGAAGTTCAAGATGAAGTCCTGGTCAAGCAATTGTTGGACTTAAAAATGAACCGTTCGGCAAATAGTCCAGAGACAACTTCAAAACCCCCCTCAAGTCGGTCGAAACCACGTTTGACATTTAATAATCGAAACCACCTGCAACTCGTGACAGAATAAGTGCTTTAAAATATGCTTTTATGACATCAAGTAAGACAAACATTGTAGACTGTATATGGCATAACATAAAGTACTTAATTTATATACTATAACACCTCAGTGCATAATATTTTTTTAATATTGTACATTCCAACGCTTTCCATACGTAACAACAAAGTCCCCGAGTGAAACTAATAAATGCATCATATTCATTAAGTTGAGCTTAAAGATATGTTTCCTTGCTGTTATTGATTGAATACACTTTTAGCCAGTGCGGGACAGTCATATAATTAACACAAGGGGGCAGCAGTGGTCCATATAATTCAGTGTGTGTGCCCATTAACAAGCCTTTATCATGAAGGATTTAATACTCTGATAAATAATGTGTTTTCAGCATCACAGCACTTGCTCCAAAGTTCAAGAGCAGACTTCCATTGCAAATATTTTAATTAATTTTGACAGCCTTTTAGAATTTTTAAATGTATTTGACATCATAATTTTGCTTTGCTGAGACAAAAAAATAAAAAATAACGTTATTTTCACTGGCGGAAAAGTGGGGTCAAGGTAGACACAAAGAAAATAATCAAAATAATCACCATCTTTTAGTGTTGCATATTTATCACATGTCTTTTGGCTTTAGGCAAGTCATAGTTGCTAATTATCTAATCCAACAAAATTTGAGTCAAATTTGGACTTTATTTGTTTTGGGTTAGAACATGATATATTCTGTCATTACATATTATGCAAAGCAAAATTAATGAATTCAATAGAAATCTTGGTACGGTGTCATTTATTGTTTATCCTTTCAGGAATTTCTTCAAACTTTGTTTTTAACTTAAATATAAAACAGATAAAACTCGAAAATAAGAACAATTTACCAGTTAAAATATCTGTGTAAATTGTAAATGAGGTTATTTTATTAAAGTCAGATTTAATTGGCTAAAAAGAAAATACAGTCCTGTTAATTTGTGACACCTTTGCATTTTTTGAAGAGTTGGATACAAAAAAAAGTTGTGCTGTAAATCTTGATTTTGCTCTTCCTTTCCTAACTTGACTATTTGAGATTGCTCAGAGTTGGTATATTTTTTTCCCCAATTAAAAGTTCTCATACATATGCATTTTTTTGTGTAAAACTGCAGTAATGGGAGAGTGCAGTTCATTCGAGATTGTGAACGGCCTATTTTCACCTCGGACTCCACTGACTTGCACACTTCCCCGATCGTGCCGTGCACGTCCTCGGCACTCTGGGTAGCCATTGTTTAGAGACGCTGGTTTGCATGTTGTCACCTGTATCCCATTATGAAAATTCTCACCTCAGCAGCACGCGGCCCCCGCTCACACGCAGAGCCGTACACCCCTCTCTTCTCTCCGCCATCACTACCCACAATTCCACACCTGGTCCACTGCCCTTTTTTCGATGCATGTTTTGTGGAGTTGGCCTTTTCCCTCTGTGTTTTCTGCTATGCTTCGTCGAGACCTTGAGAATCACAGCCCTTCAGCATTTATATCTACGCTGCGATTTTTATTATTATTTTTTTTTACCTTTTTATTCATTGCTTTTCTTTTGACCAACACATTTTAGTGAGGTTTATAAGCAGAGGTGTGGTGCAGATGAGGTTTTTGCATTGTGGAAATAGTGGTTGCACCTCAGTGGTTTGGGTCAGGGGCAATCATCAAGTCCTAGCCTGAAGTTTCTCCTCCTGCAAACTTAAGTCTCTTGCATAAAGACACAATATGTAGTCATAAGTAGGGCTGGAAAAGTATTGGAAAAGTATGTGATTACATTCATTCGGATGAATTTTGTAAATCCAATTAGATTTAAAATTTGTTTTAAAATCATTCCACAGTGCTCATTTTATTGTGCCCAGGAGCATTAACACTAGAAAGAAGACTATCGTACGAACAGCTAAATTAGAATCACAGGCATTTCAGATGATGTTTGTGGAGGTCTGTAAAGGTTGGCCACATCGGCCACACATGCAGTACATAATAGGAGTAATAGGAGGAGCCATGGCAACTTAATTGTACTTAAAACAAGAAATCTTGATTTTATTCACTTTATTTGCAGGTCAAATATTCTTAATACCAGCTATTATGACAACATCATAGTGTGTAAATAATTGGAATAATTAAGATAGACAAATAGCAATGTGTGTCCCAAAATGTTTTGATGCTTCTTCAATTGCAATTAATTGTGCTGCCCTTGCTAAAAAGGTATGTTGTTTTTTATGTTTGTGTGTGTTGTGTTTTATGTTACACACAATTAGCTGCATGCCATTAATTATGTTTAAAATAGTTAAGGTAATTTTATAGAAATTCTTCTATGTTAAATAATATTGAGCATTTCAGCTACGGCTTGCTATAAATATAAATGACATATTCATGCTCATGATTGTTTGTGTGGATGGCTCTTCCACACGCAGCAGTAGAGGCCGTTGTTTACTCAGGAGCTTCCCGTGTTTCCAGCCATCATCATCTGCTTGTGACGTCCACTCGGCAGGACGCTGCAAGCTTCCTTTGAAGCGGGCCCACGTCCAATCATCGTCATGCCATAACCTTATGGCCGGTTTTGTCCACACCTCCGCCAACATTCATTTGTGTCGCTCCAGTTGTTCTGACCGCCACACAATTCCCCGGGTGGAGCAGAGGGAAAAGGCATTTCACTGATTAAAGATATCTGGTGACTGTTGTACATGTTGTCAGCACCCTGTTAGTGTTTCCCCTGAGCCTGTATCCCCTCCCATAGCGTTCTCCACTTACAGTATCCACTGTCTTTTGGCCTTTTACTGATTTCTCACTTTATCACTTTTAGATAAAAATAATACATGTTTGTGATTGTTTTCATTTATAGATTATCTTTTGGTCATGTCACACATTGCTTGTTGAACCAGTATGATTTGTTGGTGCACATCTCCAGTGTGTGTCCTGACCTTGAGGTTTTTGTAGCGCCCTTCCACTGATGCATCCCGACCAGCTGTAAAATAAAATGGGGACAATGCTCCCACAGTAAATAAGAAAAAGGTGGGCCTTTGAAAGTGCATGTGCTGAAGTCTCTGTGCCAAATAGAATTAAAACAATTATGATGCGCTGTTCGACCAGATCTGCTGTATTTAACAGAAAACTCAACTATTTTAGCTGTTCATGTATTCAACCATTTCTTTGTTTACCTCCTTTGACCAAAACCCTGCTGTACAACTGCATAATGACAATGGCGCATACGTAGCACCTCTCCAGACCAGCATGGGACGGTATTAATTGACAAGTAAGATATTTCAACAAATGTATGCACTGTTAATTAAAGAAAACATTGTCTTCTTTGTTCTCTTATTTGTTGTTGACTTTATACTCATACGTGTTTGCAGCCTTTTTCATGTCATTAGTTTGACTGATCTGCCCAGCCCACGTTGGCAGAAACACACAAACGCAGCGTGGCCTATAACTTCAAATGACTTGATTGTTCTACTTACTTCACAGGGTACTGCTGTATATGGGTCACAAGTTTGGAAGGTGGGAATGTAAGGGGTGTGGTGTGGGAGGTAGCTTATCTTTTTTGAACATTTTGCCCATTTCCAATCCAAGAGTCACCTCCAAATTCTAATTAATAGGGAGAAAGCCATGAAATCAAACTTCAGTAATCTCAGGGGTACTTGGGCAGGCAACTGGCACAGACAGTGTGAACACTCTTTTGCAACACTTTACTCGTTTGGTGTTTATTGTTCTTAATCTGGTATAGAAAGTAGAGAGCAAGTGTAATGGAGAAAAAAGCTCATGATGAAATACAGGCCATATAGGTCTTCAAACATTAAACCCAAGTGCACTGGTAAATCGTGGCTTGATGTGTATAGCATATTTATAAGCATTAGGCTCCAGAGTGTTTGTATGCATTTTCATTTGTCAGGGCCAACAAGTGCATGTTAGATGTCAGTGAAGGTTAGAGCTTGTGGAATAGGGAGAGCAGAGGAGCAGTGCTCCTGTGTGACACTGGCGCTGTAGACAAGGGTTAAGCAGGGAATAGGGAATAGTCCTGGGGTAATGGGATGGGGGCGGAGGGTTGATGAAGGGTGAACAAAGGTGATGCAGTGTTTCACGACACAACACCCTGATATGCTTTGTTGGCTCATTTGGTAAGAGCCTGTGAGTGAAGGAGTATGCCCTCTAGGGAAATTTAATAGCAGTCAACATCAGCCTTTACAATATGAAAGTAAAAAATAGGGTAAATATACCAGACTGTGCGAGAGACATAATTCAGGCCTGTGTGCTGTAACTGGCGAGAGTTTCTCTTTATGATTAGCCAGTGGACCAGCTTATGATGGCTACCCTTCATTTCAGTTATCATCCAACAGTGTATAAATATGAAAGGCCTGTGTGCACATTGTAGGGGCACATTTCATTAAACACTGAGACTCCAGGGTCTCTCCACACTTCTCCACATATCTATTTGATTTCTCTGATATTTATACGCACAGCCACATTACAGTCATTGCTCCGTGTCTAGACAGAAATGGAACTCAGAGGTGACTTAGTCCCATGTGTGAAGTATTATTCAGAAAACCAGGCACGAGCTGATGGGCTCTGAACTTCAGAGTCTGTGTCATGGGCCCAATAGCATCTTGAAAAGGGTACCAGGCGAACACTTGACCTTCCATTAATTGTCTTCCATGCATAACCACTTGTTAATTACTGGCAGACCTAAAATGGCTTTCAAAGCTGGCTATAAAAGGTCACTTATACTGTGTAATGAACAGTCTCAGTGGCTCTTAGGTCTGATGGCCTGCTACTAGCTTACGCTGTCTGAAGTTGTAACAGAAATGCCTTGAACTAAGAAGGTACTGGGTCCTTTGTCTATTTTGAAGACCGCCTGTCATTTGTAATCATACAGTGTCTTGGAACAGAATAAAAATCTAACCCTATTCAAAATTCACCACCAAACACTTATAGTGAGGTAAATCATAAGCCGTATGTGCATATATGCGAGATGCCAATTAATAACCTTCATAACTTCATTGCATACTCTCAAACCCCTCCTTCATCTCATTAGCCTCTGTCCCCATTCTCTTTATCTCCCTTACCTAGTCTGCATAAGAAGAGTATATACTTTCTTTGTAGTGACAGTACTATCACACAGGGTCATCATTTTGCCTTTCCACACTGTATAACGATAAGCACTCGTGTTATTTTAAAGAAGCTGCTCAAAGAGAGGAGCGATAATACAGCGATAATGTGATTAAAGAGAAAAGGTTTTACATGATGCACATTAACAGTTTTGTCCCCTTTCATGTCTCAAGAATGATTACCTTTAAGTATCTCCCTGCTCTTTAGAGAAGCCGATGAAAGCCTCTAAGTGGTAGCTTAGCAACTAAATGAACTTTCGAGGCTTCTTAAGGTATTAAAGCTTGTCCAGAGTTGCGTTTTATTTTTTCCACCATGTACTTTTTCCTCCAGTCTGGTGGTCTTCTTCCACTTGATGAGGAAATTACATCCCGGTCCTGAAAGGTTCCATTTTGTACCATCAATCCAGCACGGTCCTTTGCATAGCCGCTGAATTGGATTTACAGATATTTGATTGTAGGCTAAGAAGATGAAGTCTCTTAAATGTTGAGAGGGTGCGTAACCTTTTCACGAGGCACACATTAGAAATACGCAGACTCGGCTGGAGCTTACTTGTATATTCTCACCTCTTTCATTCTGGCCCTTCACTTCCCCTGCCCCTTTTAATAGCTCTCGGTATTGTCTTGGTCCTTGCTGACAACAAAGGGGATAAATGCAATGCCTACTGTAAGTCCCTGTGGTTAGGCCTTGGACATGACACGTGTCAGCCTATGATAAATTGGTTGTGTGTCTGTTCAATTTCAAATGCAAAGCTCTGGAGAAAGTGAGGGAGAGGAGGTGAAATGAAAAAAAAAAAAAAAAAAGGAGAAGAGAGCAGGGTGGGAGAGAGGGCGCGCTGGAGAAGTGTAGGCGTTTTTGTGTGCGTGTGTGTTTTTTGTGTGTTTTTTGGCATTAGGATAGAGGGAAGAATCAAATGCTGGATGTTAGTGTGTGGGTTTAAGATAAGCCATTGCTTAGTTTCAGAGTAGTTACTTTCTGGTTGAGGAGGTGTAATTTTTTGTCAACAAGGATATAAAGAAAAAAAGTAATTTTTATAAGACAATACTTTTTTATAGTGTTTTAGTGTGTGACTATTCCTTTTCCTTGAGTTTTTTTTCCAGAGTGGATTGAGATGCAGTGAATACAAAGGGAGGCGGGCTGCCGTGCTTCAAATGCCTTGTTAATAATCTGCGTGTGCTAATCAGTGCAGCTGGGCCGGGAGAGTTGGCGCTCTGACACCAGGCAGCCATGCAGAGTTGGGGAAGAGGTAAAGAACGTGAGCCAAATCCAGCTTGTTTTTCCCAAGCTGAGCTTCACGGGGGGCTTCTGAGTGAAGAGCGGAAAGAGCGGCTTCTGTACTGTGTGATCTCTGTAACAGAAGGGTGATACCTTTTATATATCACTGTACTATGGTGTAACACTGACAATAGTTGACCAAAAGTGGGAAAAATAATAGCTGTTGCATTGTCAGTTATAGCAATTGTGTGGTGAAAGTTCTTGAAATGTCTAATATGGCTCAATGACACTAACGTTCTTTCTCATATGTTCCACATATGCTCCATGATTCTTTTCCACCCCTGAAATTCTTGATCTCTAAAGTGAATCCATTCTCGTACATGCCTGTTTGACCTTTAAATGCCATTTGCAGATACAGTATGTTGAGGAGGCTCATGCTAATGCTGAAATTTGATAAGTTTGTCTGCTCTTGATTCCAAAGGGCTCTGGAAAAGGAACATTGGTGGGTCTCCAGGTATGAGGCAGGATGGCTCGGGGCGCACACACAAAAAAGCTTTCATTACAAATGCGGTAACTGCTATTTGAAAAGAAACAGCAAAAAGTGGTTTACACACTTGACTTAAACATGCAAGAGCTTGACTTTGCTGAGCCAGGACTAGTTTTTTCCTCTGTGATCTATCCATGGCTGAACTCTCTGACACCTCATCTGCTGTACTGACGAGACGTTATCGGGCCTTAATTGAAGTGGGTTTGTCTCGTCCCTTCTCTCCCATGATCCTCTTCTCTATGGGTCAGTGAGAGGTGGGGGGGATCCCCCTTGGGCACGTAGCATTGGTGGGATTGCTATTTGCCTCCTACTGCCCCGGTGAGAGGATGTTAGATTGAAGTTATTTTATGCTTGGCTTACCTCTCCCTTCCACTCTTCTGCATCATATCTTCTGTTCTCTTCCACTTCCTTCCCGTTTTTCTCTCTGGCCAAGTGTGCTCACTATCGCACCATTCTGAAAACCTTTCATGCAGCAAGACTGGAGGAAGGCATCCGTTACAGTGTGAAACTACTGTGGTGTTACAGAGGTCTTGCTGGATTGGCATACTTTTCCCAGTGGAGCCCAATTCTCTTTTCAAATGGTTCTCATCTGTTTTTATCTCAAATGCACTGTATTTTCAGAATAGTGTATAATCTACAGAGTCACCAGTGTAAACTGGTGCCTTATCTTATTTATGTTGTGTTGCAACATCACAGCATACATCCCAGTGCGTTTGAGTCCTTGTAATGTCTATGATAGCATTCTGTATGGTGTTAGGGCTGTTTGCTGCTCTAAGTGTTGTGCGCATTAGAGGGATGAGGGTAATGATGTGCGAGGCAGTTGTGTTTTGTGCCAGGGCGACCCTGCGGCTCACATCCCATTCCCTGCCCAATGTGTTTCTGATTCTCTTCATCCCTCATAAGTAGTCACCCTCTTTTGACAGCAACAGTATGCATATAGTTAACCCACAAGCGCATGCACACACTGTAAGCAAACACCACATGTAGTTAGGTGTCAGAATGTTCTCACATTTAACTTTTTGGTAGAGCATTGCGGCAGGATCAAGCAGGAATGTAATTTGCATCATTACAGTCATATTTTGAGATAAAAACTTGAAGTTAAATGCAATGCAACTTTGATCTCAGAAAACTCTCAGAAACATGCTGCTGCATATCAAGTTCATTGTTGTCTCTATTTTTTCTTTTAGATGTTGAACAACCCCTTTGTTGCAGGGACCTGGCTTAGATACAAAGACAAATACATGGTAAAACTCTCTTCTGGACTGCGCAGCGTTCTGGTTCAGTGCAGTAATTGGCCTTGGGTGAACATACGCTCAACACTGGCAGTAATGTATTTGAGAAGATATTGAAAAAGCTGATGAGGGAGACACAGGATGTAGTAGAATACAAAAGTTAATAATGGAGGGGATTTTGACGAATGGATCTGTAAATGTGTCCTGATATCAGTCGAAATTGCATTCCTTTTCACACAGTTTTGTATTTTTAATTTATACATTTTCTCATTGACTATGCAAGGTGCTTGTACTGTGGAATTGTGTGTAGGATAATGCATGCAGAAGTACCATTGTGCTTTGTATATCCAAAGTGTATTGCATACATATTCTCCTAAAGATACAGGAGCTTAGACAACAGTGGAATCTTCCTATAGTGTCATCACACAGACACACAGATTGTGTCTAAAAGAGTCATGGACTCAACAGTACACAATGTGCTTTTGAGTACATGCACATCATTTTATTGCTGCATATATCACCCCCACACCGAGACATCCAAAAAGAGAACATGATCTATACAAAAACATTCATCATCATTTATTGTATGTTAATAAATTCAGAATTTCTCCATTTACCATGCGGACGTCCATGCGTGCTGGAAATGCAACCTTTCCAGAGCTCATAAATCACACACACTGAGTCATCTGACAAAGTACCCAAAACACAGGCTGAGGCGTGCAATCCCTAGGGCACAAACACACGTCGTCTAATGTGGCGGAATCAGAGAGGGGACCACGGCTTTCTGATGCATCTCACTGATGCTCGGCTGCCAAACCTTAACAAGCACTACGAAACATAGGACAAAAAGAGTCGAAAGGGACTGTGGGATGCCTCTGGCCCCCTCTGCAGTGGCTTTTACTGTGGCACATACCTCTCTGTCTCTGTATGAGTCCCGCTTGCTCTCCTTCATACTATCTCCAGGGGCTGAAGCCATGTGCAAACAACACTCCATTGGGGTTATGAGAGCCAGAACCACCTTTTTGTCTTAATCAACACATTCCACAAACTTCTCGTGTATTTGACAGCCTTTTTACTTTTAGGGTCATCAAGGCCCATCTTGTCAAATGTCTAACTTCCTCATTCAATTTGTTACAGTTTGTGAATCTCTGTGCATGAAAATACCAGACAGACTGCGCTTTATTACCCTGTGAGGCAACTCCTGTGGTGATGTAGGGCTATACATAAACAACTGTATTTTATTACAAGATGGGTACTTTTTTTAATTGTGCGGATGAGAGGTCGACCGATGTACTGGGCCGATATGGGTATTTTACAATATCGGCTATCTGCTGATATTTTGCAGATAAAGGCCGATATCTCCGGAACCGAAAGAGATCACGGTGAAAATCGGTAACAAGTTTGTACAACTCTGAGGCTCGGACCGTATTATATATATTCAGTGTTGCAGACTTTTGCTTATAATTTCAGAACTATAAGAGATAGAGACTTACTGTTTTTTTGTTTTGGAATCTGTTGATTTTTGTCTTTTGAAGTTGGCCTATCTCCTAAACATGAAAGTGCTGAAATCAGCCCTATGCCCCCAATAAAGCGCCCACTGTTGTCACAGTTCAACACATTGTACAGTTTAGAAGCATCATACAGAGGATTATAGACGGGACATTGCTAAAAAAAATATCGGATGTGCATATCGGCATCGGCCAATCAAAATCCCCAAGAATCGTCATAGGCTTTAGAATAACCCATATCGGTCGACCTCTAGTGTGGATATTTCAGATATCATTGGGTGGATTGAGTCAAAGACATTCCGCTTTTATCATCAGAGGCCTCTTGTCGCCCTTGTACTCAAATGTAAGATAGATTACCTCAAAAGCTAGAGGCCTTTCCAAACTCTGCTCTTTTCTGAAAGGAGGTGTCAGGACAATCAGTTAAATACACTTTGTTCTGGGTTGGGGCAGAAATGGTCCCATTTGTATCAATAATTAGAAGAGTTTGATTTGGTGTTACATACATTATGGAGGCCCTCGATTAGGAACATAATGTCATGACATGTTAATGGCCTCAGTATTGGCAGGGTGCAACATGAGCACCTTCTGAAATGCAAAGTTCTTGGGCTGCAAGTCTCTGCATATACGGCAATCCAAGAAAAATTGAGATCTGTGGTGTGGTGAACAGACGGCATTATTTATTCTCCCTTTTCCCTCCCTCTCTCATTTTCCTCCTTTTTACCCCCCTTTGGGTCTCTGGATCTTTTCCCATCTTCTGTGTTGCCTGGGCCTATCCATGACTCCCTCAAGACTTTAGTAGGACTTGTGGTTATTTCTGACTCGGGAAGATGGTCGTGACTAATTGATTCGACATCTGATGGAACGTGTGTAAGGTCTCTTTTTTTTTTTCCTCCTACCGCTTCTTCAGCCTTGCCATTTGCTCACACAAGCCGGAACCATTAATGTATTGTGCATATATTTATGTACTATACGCCAGTGTTTGATATGAAAAATGTGTTTTTGCCAGCGCTGTCTGTGTTTCTCTGTAAACCCCACAATAGTGTTGTACCCAGTAATCTAAATTATTACTGGACTGTTTGATGTCGTCCTTGGAGACTAGGAAATTCTGTATACCAGTGCATTCCCACCGGTCTCATACTAATGGATTATATGGCTAACACTCAAAATACTCCCACTTTTGTATCTGTTAGATCGCTTTGTATTGTTTTTACATGTTGTCGCGATGTTGCACCACATAAACACAATTGATCCCTGAGGTGCTTTGCCGTCGGAACATAATTCACCTATTGAAGTTTTGCGCTGCCTCTCCGCTCTCTCCACTGTCTCTGTCTCCTCAGGTCCTCTGTCTTTGTCTTTTCGGTGCCATTTTGGGGAGAGTCCAGAGACCTAATGAAGCGGTTCTGATGGGCCAAGTCTCAGCGGTCTTCTTGGAGCTGCAGCAGGCTGCTGTTGATGCCCTCTCTAAAGGACTTAATTGATCTAATCATTTAGCCAAGTGGTCAAAGTAATCAGTCTCATGTGGGTGCACAGAGAAAACAATGACAAGTGTTTAGTTGCCTTGGGCCGCATTCCAGGTTTGTGTAATGTATAGGAGTGAGCTGTTCAGTGCTTAGTACAAACTGCAGAAGTGTCTGCCTATATGCTCTTCACTTTGTAAGAGAAGAAAAAGTTTTCTAATGCGAAGTTTTGTTTGTGAGATAAATATTTCATAGTCACTTGATACATAAACTTCCCATTCAAGCCTGCATGCTTTGTATGTAATTTTAATGAACACAGTGAACAGTGTGAAGTACCTTACAAAGTCCCCTTCATTTACATCTTTAAAGGTCTGCGAAGCAAGGCTCAATGGAACTCCGCTCATAAGAAGACACATTTAGTATATCGTCTGGATATGGAGAAGGCCACTGGGGAATGATCAAGTGTGCATCCCATCGACCCGCATCCTCTTCCCCATTACCCTGACATTTCATCCCTACTTTAATTCCAGGCCTTTCTAAAGAGCAGGTAATAGTGCAGAGGGGTACAGGGACCCAGAATTAAGCAGTTTTACACCGAAGGGTAATTTGGTGTGATAAATGTGCCGTCGCTGGTAACTAATAATACATATTTTAAGTAGCAGCAGTGCAGCTCGGCGGCCCAGTAAAGGTAGCATCATTATTAATGTGGGAGTCGCCGCGTGTTTTAGTCAGGGTTACACACCAAGGTCAGAGCTGCATTTCACTGAATTAAAAGCCATTTTGAGCTATGGCACTGCTAATCAACTCGGACCTAAAGGTGCATAGCTCAGTTATAATGAGACACCAATGAATTTAAATAAACAGCAAGATCTAGTGATTTATAAAGGCAATGTGCTATCCTTATAGCTCGTTAGCCATGACGGATACTCTTTATTCTCTGGGCCTCTTTACCCACAGGACCCTGAGCTTTTAACCAAGTAATGTCTGCCTCCATTGTCAGCAGATACGCATTTGGAGCAGGACACTTATCCCCGTCATTATGAAAAGTGGAGACACAATACAAGAGTAATGGTAATGTATGCCATCCAAATAGGTGATTTTTCTCCTCCCCTCCCTCCGTTTTTCTGCCAGTGTAAAAACTACCCAAGAGTTTTAGGCCTGCGAATTCATCACCATATTTTCCACAAAGGATTCTTCATATATCCTGAAAGAAAGCATAATCCTTGGCAGTGGAAATATTTTGCATTTAAAGGGGATTCCCCTAGTTGGGGAATTGATGTTTGAGTATTGAAAAAAAGTTTCAGTTTTTTAGCTGTTCTATAAATCACATTTTTTTTTGCATGAGCAGAAAGAGTCTGGGGCTTTTCCGTTTCAAATGATTTAACGGTCATGCCTCCATTAATATTCTGTATTGGAATTTTGTATTATTATCACAGTACATTATCACCCACATTTTTACTAATTCATTTTAGCATTTCTATTTCCACAAACTGTTCAGTTATGTCCTCTTACACGGGCACTAATTGTGTCTCACTTTAGGACATCATTGTAGTAGAAGCCAGGCGAGGCAGTCAGCCATGCCTCGGTACCGCCTCTGGCCTCCCCCTGCTGCTCCTGTTGGGGCATGTCAGGGCATAAGCCACTTCATTAGCCTCTTTGTTGCCAGCGTCACTATTGTGTTTTCTTGGACATTCTGAATAAAGCCATGCTGACAGCCTCCTTTTTACATCTTGATAAATTTTATTCAAGGCATTTTTAGTCACAATTACAGCTCATCCTTTTCTTAATGTACCATTAATTGTATAAAAATAATAATATAATAATTCAATGGATATCATATTTTAATGATTATATCTTATGTCAAACCATAAGAAAGATAATCTTCTCGAGTTGAAATGTTATATTAAACATGTACACTCCAAAGAAATGAAGTGTTGACTCAGCTCCAAAATACACTTGTTTGATTTCTCATGTGAACATAGTGCACTGTGACACCCATGGCTTTCACTATTCTCACTCACTCACCGAGCCTCTGCACATTTCAGAGTAATTTTCACTCCTGACACCGTGGCTCTACCTACCTGCCAATTTCTGTCTCGCTTCCTGAATGGGTGATTTGTAAAGCCATGTTCACCTCAACACTCTGAAGATTTACTCAGGAGTGAGCCTTCCAGGTGTTGGAGCTGTCAGTTCGCTTCGCTTACTCTTCATAAATAGAAAGTAATAGCCAGTCAGTTTGCAACGGACAACTGAGCCACTTTTAAATGAGGGGAAATAGTGACAATTCAAAGATACAAAAGCTATCTTATCTAGCTTTCTAGCTTGAGCGGTTCAAAAGCTTATCCCCAGCTCAAAATAATTGTTGGGACAGCAATGGGATGGACATTCAACACCAACCATATCTGTAAGTGAAAAATCACCCTCTCTTTTGAACCTTAAAAAAAGGAGATGAACATAACACTAAACAACCATTACATTTGACTTATTTTACTCAACTTATTTTGACTGTGAGTTTGTATGCAAGCTGCAGTTGTTCAGAAGACTGCAGGTCATATATTTGTCTGCATTCCCCCATAGGTCACCCAGGTCATCACAACCCCAAAAGCATCATGCTTGGAAAATGAGAAGCCCTGCTTCGCTCCCCCGCTGGCGACCGGGAGCACCCCTTGCCCGCACCCGCCCTGATGATTAATGCCACCCCCGTCCAGCCACAAACCTTTCTGCCTCAGATAATGCCAGGCAGCAAGCGAGGCTGACACTTTTAATGTATAATTAAGTAGAAAAAGTCAGCACGGGCTATGCAAATTTTTTAAAATGATAAATGACGCTGTACAGCAGCAGGGATTGATTTGGTGTAAATGAAACTAATTAAGGAAATGTCAAACATAATTAATAAAACAGGTTTAAGCTGCAAAACATTGTCAATTGAATGAATGAGGAGGCATTGGCTCCCATTGTTCAGGCTTTATTTAGGTCTTGTGTTTAGCTTGTTCCCTGCTCCAGAATGCTCTCTCCCCTCCTCGCTTCCTCCACCACCAATTCCCTGAGAGGGGGAAAATAAATTTGCTTGTCTCTCTGCTGACTGTAGAAATTAATTGCTAAAATCTTGTCCCATCCAAGTGTTACATTCACACGCAGGACATTAACATAACTAATTTGAAAGAGCTCAAATGACTGCATAATGGAGCTCCGTCACCATGCATGACAGTCGCTGGTCATACCAAATTAGCTTGGTTTTATAATTGAAAATTGTCCCCTCCTTCTTAATTTTTACAACGTTTGACTCCTCTTTCTTTATCTGACTTTCACCTCTTTTGCGGCTTGATGTATCTTGTCCTCGTTGAGTTTTCTTGATAAGAACAAAGGTTTTATAATTTACAAAAAGAGTACTTGACCTATAATTAGAGAATAGAGAGTGGTGGGGGTGCAGTGGCGGCAGAGTCAGATCCTTAGTCCTGGTAATGATGCTGGAGACCTTGCGGCCTCCTGGGAGCCGGAAGAATAATGGGATGGGCTATTTTTATTGGGGGAGAAAAGCAATAGGCCACCAGCCACTGGGAAGCCGCGCTGCCTGGTACGGCAAAGTGCGGCGGAGGCTAGCGGGGCAACGGCGGGGGGCAAAGGAGGGCGAACGCAGAACGCCCGCCAGACTGCCAGCGCTCAGGCCTGCCCATCAGTCCTGCACGTCAGACTGATGCAGCGCGGTCGGACCTCTGTGCCCCCCACACCAGCAGCTGCCCTTGCCACAGACAGCCGGGTGGGGTCTGGATGGGTGGGTAAATAAGGCCGCAAACATCTGCCACTGGGAGGGCAAAAGGCATAAAGATACAAGGTGAGGTGTGGTACAGTGTGGGATGATGTATGTCAGTGGTAGGCAACGTCAGGCCCGGGGGCCAAATTCGGCCCTCCACCATTGAATCTCTGGCCCTCAAGATGATATTGAGAAATGACATTATAGAAATCAGAGATCAAATGCCTGTTAAAGTACTAAAAAATGTGAAAAATACTGTAAATTACTTGTCTTAGAAAAAACACACAAATAAGCCATATATGATGTACAACACTGGCATTTATTGAAAGTAGTGCTTTACTTCGGGCTACAATTGGGGGGGGGGGGGGGGGGGGTTGGCCCTTAGTCTTTTGACGATGAAGAAAAACGGCCCTTCACCAAGCAAACTTGCCTACCCCTTATGTATTATCATGACGACAGCGATGAAACGAGATGGCAGTTTGTATGATTTTTGTACCTCCCTCATAGAAAGTGCACGTTTGTTGTCCAGTTAAATAAATCTAAAGGATTTCAACTTCTTATCTGTGTTTTTTGGCTAAATTCTACCCGCTGTACTACTTTTACAGTCGTCGTCGGTGATATACATTTTGCTACATGCTGTATTTCTTGTACACAATCTTTGGCTACTTTGACCCACTTCTGCACATGAGGTGTGAACGAGCATCTTCAAATTTAGAGCTATTCCTAAAAAGTTGTTAAATATGTGCCTGTTTGTGTTGAGTTTATCAGCAGCCAATATTTTGGTGTTTTGGTTTTTCACGCTCTTACCACCTCTATTTTTCATACTCCCACAGAGCATTCCTCAGGAGTTAAAAGCAGAAAACAAGAAAACAAATCTACTGAAATAAAAGAAAACAAACCACACAAAACAAAAATAAAACTCAGGGACAGTCATTGTTTTTTATTCCCATTGCCTTGTTGCTTTTTCATTCTCATCTTTATTTCATTATTCCAGGGAGGACTGGTGCTTGAAAAAGTTAACTCAAAACCCAACTCGCCACTTTTTGGTATTTCTAAGTATACCGCTTTCCAACTTCCAAATTTGATACATGCAACTTTTTTTTTTTTCCTCCTGTGTCATTTAACTTTTTATAAGTTTTCTTTACTATATTATTCGCAGGGCCACTTTATGCCTGAGTTTTTTTTATTTTTTTATATATATATACAGTATATGGCTATTTGTACTGTTTGCCAATTCTGGTGTTCTTTTAAGGTTATTGTTTTCATCTTTTTGCCAGTGTTCATACTTTAACCACAGCGTAGGATTTAATTAACAATGGTGTGCTCAGTCAGTCGCTTTTCTTCATACGCTGCTTTCCACCGCCATCGTGTGTGATGTGAATGAAGACGTACAAATCCCCTAAAACTGTGAAGCGCTTTGGGTGACTTGTGTCATGTGAGAAGCGCTATACAAATAAGCTTCCATTCTAAATAAGCAGAGATGGCAAAGTAAAAATGTTTAAGCTGCAATCCTTTGTTCTCAAAAGTGCTCAAAGTCCAGTGTATTGTAAAGAGTGCATAATTGCTTAAATACTGTACAATGAGCAAGAATAAAGCAACTAAATAAATGTATTTTCCAATAATACAGACACTATGGAAGTTCCTGGTTAAAGCTGTTTTTCACCCCGTAATTTGTTAACTTATATAGCTTATATAGGCCCAAAGCGCTTTACATTAAGGCACCAGTCTCCCATTCACTCTCTCATTCATTCAAGTAGGGTGAGGTGTCTTACCCAAGGACACAACGACAGTGTGCATTTGCGGGAGCTGGGATTTGAACCCCTTGACCTTCCCATCAAGAGACGACCCGCTCTGCCACCTGCGCCTCCACCGTAATACCCACATACATTCATGTGCATTACATAAAAAGATACATGACCTGCTTTGCACCTTTTTGTAAAGTTTTTCAAGCTCTAATTTACCTCGCAAGTTACTTTTTCTTCCATCTCAACCCTCGAAATGCCAAGGGTCGCGAGTCAAACATATGCAGCAGGTATTACAATTTATTACGCCGCATTTGCCTGATAATTTTTCTCTTTTGACAAGCTTAGGTAAATCATAAGGTCTACTCTATAATGTATGAGGGGTTGGCGGGCTTGATGAGTAACGCTCGTTGCTATTGGCTGTTACCCCTGTGGTGGTTGAGCTCCCACAAGACCAATAAGACTTGCCTGTGTTTCCGGCAGGACTGGGGCTACTGCAGGAACAGGTAGAGGTCCACGTATTTATAGCAAGCGTATGCAAATGTGTCAGTGCCACGCTGGATTGTTAGAACCGAGCGGTGACAGTTAAGTACATGTACATAAAAGGAGAAATATATGGCCCTCTCCTCTTCCCCGAGACACGTCTAATCAGTTAGGCCTCTTCTCTTCATTTCATTTGAATATATTCAGCTCGGACCTGGACTAAGGGATTGTCTCTCTCCACCCATGTATATTATTCCTAGCCACTGAAGGCTCATTATTTTACAGCAGGGTGTGTGAGAGGTGGCCCCAGTCTCTGAACTCTGTGTCGAGGCTGTATTAATCAAACTTCACACAGCGGGGAAGAGTCCACCCACTGACACGGCTGTTCGCTCCGCACTTGAGGACAAAAATATGCCACTACACCACTTTCTATTAACCGCATGCAAGCTTTATTATTGATTTAAGTTAGGTGGTGAAGTTGAATTATAGAAAATAAAGTGAAGCAACTTTTCTATGACTACTTATTTCTTTAATAATAATATTTTTTTTCAATTTTATTTTACAGGGCACAATACGTTGTATGCATGGGGCAATGGCACAAGTGGACAGTAAGTATTATTATGTTATTGGTATTTGATGTAAAAAAGCTTTCTTGCACTAAATGCACTTTCTGGATGATATACGTATAAACACAAGCCCAACTTTTGTTCTGATTGGATGAGTTTCCTTGTTAAAACTTTTCCAGACAGAAACCTGTCTGTCAGACTCCACTAATGTATGGCCCCTCGAGCGATAGTGATTCAGTATGGTCCTCAAACCTGGCGGAACTAAGAGAAACAGATGAAAGAAACTAAGACACTACTTCTCACCGTCTCATCATCTCGCATTGTCCCTTCTTCTTCACCGTCTCTCCATGTCTCTGTCTCCGTGCTGTGGCCCCACTAAGCAGGTCGGCGCTCTCAAGTGGGTTGCCTATAGTTGTTGGAGCCTATAGTTGGAGCTCCACAACACCCACTTGCAGTGCAAAGGGTGAGCATCTTCTGTTACACAACTGCCGCTGTGATACACTCGAACTCCTCGGCTTTTCCTACTAGTCTCACTGGAGGCGAGAGAGTAGGGAAAAGTACGCGAGAGGAAGCCGTGTAAATTTAAACTGGCAAACTTTCTGATGGAAATAGCGCTGACCCCAGAGTGGTCTTGTCTTGAGTTGAAGCATTGTTGTAATCAATACAGGCTCTCGTGGGGATGCCCGGGCGAGGACCTTTTGTTCCCCGTTTGTGGAAATAATGGAGAAGACTGTTTGTTATTTTTTCCCAGACATGCCGCAATCTAGCAAGATATGGCCAGGGCATTGCAGGTTATGACGGCCGGCTCAGGGAAACAAATACAAAGAGGACCGTTTTATCAAGAAGCAAGCAGCAGAGTATGTTTGAAGCGGCTGGAAGCTCAAGGGTCATAGAGGAGAGCAGGGCTTTTGTTTGACCAGTCTCAAAACTGGTCTTGCCTGCTCTTTGCTCACAGGACACGGAGACACAATGATACACCAATAATCACTCTATTTACAGTGGAGGTCATCATTATTTTAAGAGTATCAAACTCTTAGTTCGTGCGTTAAAAACACGATGAACGTTTTTTTATTGGAAAAGTGTACAACGAGTATTGTCCTATGAAGTCATAATGCAAATAGGAAGACAAACTGTATATTTGAAATGTTACAGTGTTACAGCTATTTATTTTAGAATCGACCTACAGACTTTTTTCCTTCTTTTCAGATTAGGTGATGGAGAGGAAAAAGTGAAAAAGCGACCTTCTGAAGTGAAGCTGTCCCAGCATAGTGATGGTGGCGCTCACAGAATAGTGGGTGTCGCATGTGGAAGCAGGCACTCGTTTGTATGGACGGACCGTGGACATGCCTACAGCTTTGGGAATAACTATTATGCCCAGCTTGGATATGACTACCAGAGGTCTGATTTCAAAGAGAACCAGGTACAATATAACACATTTCTTGTATGCTGTCCATAGGCTGTCAAAGTAGTAACACATTCCTGGATACAGCGCTGGGTTAATTTAGACCACATTTCTACATAGCATTATAATAAAAACATGTTTTTTGAATTTTTTTTATAATGATCATCTTCCAACTTGCGTTTTTAACTGTGTTTTTTGTAATTTGCAAATCTCAATCTCGTCTTGTGTTTAACATCATTTCATTTTAATTCATGTTTTAAGAAATAGAAAACACGGGGGATTTTAGTGGCTGGTTTTGTCGTTATGTGTTATATTCCTCATGGGCCTTGGCGATTCATTGCTGGCTGCTTCTCTATCTCTGTCCTTAGGTGGCTTACCACAGTGGCATGTTGCTGAACCATACAAATCCTAAATTAAGTGCTGTGGAATTGGAATTGGCTCTCTTGTGAAGTGTTCCACTTGCACTGGAGCTTAATTTTGCCTACTCATATCATTTGATTCAGTCCCTTAGTCCCTCTATTGCTCACTGCAACAACCCATCACTCCGTCTTACCTCTCATTCAAAAAGCCCATTTAGCACAATGTGACAGAGTGTAGGGGAATGAATAATGCAGCCACTGATGAGTAGATACTTCTCTGCAGATGTATCTCCAAAATATATGTGTGTCTTACTTCTCATTGCATTTTTCTTTGCTTAATTTAGTTTGTCTTTTTAAGAGCTTTGGTGAGTTTTACAAGATGATTACAGACCAACTTGCTTTACTCAATTTAATCTTTTTTACATAATGTGCATTTGCCTTTATATCAGATTTATATATGCCTCTTTATATAGACCAATTATAAAATGTGGCCTATAGTTTTTTGTTACATCAATGTATATCAACTCAAATATGTAGAGGCGCTGTGCTGGCCTCATTCCCTTACATCCAGTCCTGTCCATATTGCTTTCCTACATTTGTTTAGTCTGTCCAGACAAGGAGCCCCACCTGCAGCAGTGCCCCAGACTCTATTCCATATGATACCGCTTATTGTTGTAAAGAATCTGGACGTTAGAGCTGACTTCGTCCCTTAGGCTCAGTGTCTTCTCACTGTCTGACACACAGTGCTGGCAGAATGAAGTCCAGAAACACTATATTCTCCTCTTTATTGGCCAGTGATAAGGATTTTGTTCACACCTGTGAGTCCTTTGTTCAGGTGTGCCATGCATTTTGTCTGCCACAGACAAGGTTAGGTTGGTTTCTATTTGATTGACATAATTTTAATGACACGCCATTGAGAGACACAGTATATGTCTGTGAAGTGAAATGGAAGTTAATCTTTTTGTCCATCTGCCTGTACCCTTTCAATTGATCATTCTTGTTTGAAGGGGTAAGGTTTCTTTGGGCTTGAGATTAAAAGCATTGTTTAGACCAATTAGTGGCAGTCACTATTGTTTTATTATTTTGTCTATTGTCTACTGTCTGCTTTTGTCTACTATTACACACACAGAATAACCATAGATGCATGGAAATAAACTCCTCCTAAGTGTGACACATGCAGCGTAAGCTTGGCATGGCATCCACGTTCAGCCTGGCTGAGCACAACTTGTTTGAATGTCATATTTCTCCCTGTGTTTTGTCAGAAAATTAACTTCCTGTGAGTTTGCGGCAGAGCCGAGCATATGGCCGTAGCTCTCTGGAGATGACAGCCTAGCGGAGCGGGAGCTCGCCGGTGCCGCTGCCCTGCTCTGGCGGCAGATGCTCCGGGCTTCTCCGCGATTAAGTGGAGATCATCACTGTTTTCTTTGAGCACCGCTGTGCCTTGTACTCTGAAGTGTTCCGTTAATCACTGCCTGCCTCCCTGCCTTTTCCACACAAGCTGCCAAAGCACTCATTTAGTTTGAACCTCCTCTCACCACTGGCTTACACGCCATACACTTTATGACCAGATTTTAGTTAGTCTTTTTTGAGAATCTTTTTTTTTTTATATTTAAAAATCTTAAACATCATACACAAAGCTATCTAAAAAAATTATAATTAGGCTGACAACTGGTTTACTGCAACAATGCAGGTTCAATGTTCACGTTACGCTGATGTTATGGCTGCTTCAGTACCACACGTTCAGTCATATTAACTCAGTAAATACCAGCTACAGCAGACATGTAATGTAAAAACATTGTAACATGCTTTAACCCTGATTAATCTTGATCTCCGACACAAATAATAATGTGATTACAACCTCTTCTCACAGCAGTGGAAAATAACATTAGATAGTTCTTTTCATGTTAATCGTCTTGGTTAGAAATATACCTCAGCGCACCAATCGGCCCCTGTAATGCGTCTTTTCTTCTAAAAAACATCCAAAATAACCTATTTGCAGCACACCCACACACCCAGCTTAGCTTTCTAACGCCCTTATTCTGCACCCATCAAAGCCTCGCTCGCTTGTCCTGGTGCTGCGATAATTTCCCCACAAAAGCAGACTGGCATGGCTCCGCTTTTGAAAGCATTTGCATAGCAAAGCAATAACATGCACCTTGTAAATAAAAGAATTGATCCTGTTCATTGCAGGTTGGATTTCCTGGATAAAGCTTGTGGAAATGGATCTTTACCCAATCTCATATTAGGCAGGCCTTGTTTTTATTCAAGTTTTCTTTGCAATAACTCTACTTCATAATTCTGTCTGTCAGCAAGACACACGGTTCTCTAAGCTGCTTTTGGTGACTTTGTAGAGAGCAACTATACTCGTTTGTCCCTTATGAAGAGACCCAAATCGAAAAATGGCCCATTCAGGCTAAAATAGAGATTGCTATTTTCAATTGACTGAGAAAATTGCTTTGCATTGTTAGCTGTTGATTACTGATTTTGTTTTTGTTGTGAAATTATTTGATGGACAGCTTCAAATCTTTACAACATGGGGGTCATCTGCATTACTGTTTGTTGCGTCAACTTGAAATCCCATACATACACAAGTGAACAAATTGCCTCGGTGTTCACGGCAAGGTACAGCGATTTTTGTTAGCTGAGGAAATTCCTTGTCAGAAGCAGCCAAGGGAGAAGGTGTCAGTCTGATATTACAAGCGCACTAATAGCTGCGCCGGAGCATACGTGTACGCTGCGCTTCAGTGACAGTGCGTTAGATCTCAACGCTGACCACTGCTGATGCCAACCCTCTGGTTCTCATCTCTGCCTCCCGGGACTCGTGAGCACAAACGCCCATCTTCCAACTCTATTTAGATTACTGAACTGTTGGTTTGGACTGCGTAGAGACTGTAGATGTAAGACATTTTCAGTCGCCTACTTCAGACCTTGTTTGTAACAGATAGTTGCTAGAAACAGCACTTTTATTTTTTTATTCACATGAATCCCAGATCAATGCTTTGGCCATAATGCGTAAATCTTAAAGCACTTACTTGACAGAGCTGGATTTTTTTTTTCATGAACAAGCAAGTCCCTGCATATTATACTGTATATTATGTCTATCATGTGTCTATTGTTACTCCACAGTGTGAAACCTATGCAGGATGTGGGAACTTTGTGTGGGTGTACAGCGACCTAAACTACTATACCCATCTTCCCCTGGGGGTTTTCAAACGACTCCTCCTCCCAGGCCCTGTGCTAGGCTGAAAAATGAGAGGTAAGGCAAATGAGAGACGGGGAGGCAGTCTCAGCTGTGTAGGAAGGCTAACCTGTGCCTCTGGAGATAGCGGTACCAAGACAAACCCAACTCTCCCACTGCGCAATGCTTCCACCCAATTGTTTAGGGCCTCTCACTTGTATCGTGACTTGTTTCGGCACGTTAAAAAACTCCTATAGGCTTCCCTTTATTGTCTTGCATTCATCATGGCTCATTATGCCGCGTTGCACTTAAAATATGCATTATTTTCTCAGCGCAGATGACAGACTATGATGCTTGTGACCTTGTTTCCGTTTGAGTCATACGCCCTACTGTTCTCTAATATGCCCCTAGTGTATGTGACGCTGAAAGCACGTTTATTACACATCAATAATTCTGTACATTTCCCCTTCTGGAAAACTAATTCTCGTAATAGGATTTTGCCAATGTGATTTGAATAATGATCTCAAAACATCCCATTTTAGGCTACTTAACTAAATAGAATATTACTGATTGCAACACTTATCCATGGTTGCGGGTTTGGTAACCTTCTTTTCTGTTTCTTGCCAACAGCCAATTTTCTCTCAATTAAAGCATGATATTAACACTTAGTAAGGCATAAACAGAAATAACCGTACGCTACTGCATATCATGCCTCAATTAAGTGCTTAAGTGTGGGTGTAGAGATGGATGCCGTTTCTATAGTGTGCTAGTGTTTTGACGCCTGCATGTGTGTCTGGAAGGAATCTTTGCCAGTGTGTACAGCTAAGTGAGCTGCGCGTTAACATCTGTATCCCATGAACATCTCCTTAAAGGGAAGAGGGCAGAGGCAAAAGAAAACAAAAGGCCGGTAAGAAGTGGTCGCATTGTGACTCAGTCAGTGGTAATGCCAGTTGGCCAAAGTTAGCAGGAAGCTGTCCTAGTAAATGGCAGCAGCTGCTCGCAGTTCGAGAGAGCATGTCCCAGTCAGAGGAGAAAAGCGATGGCATCTACATTAATACTACCTTAATGGCCCATCTGGCGCTCCGTAGGGTCCCTGGCTGCGCCACCGACTCATAGGCGTTTGACAGGCAGTCTCCAGCGCACCAGACGCGCATGGCATGCCAAATGGTGGGGAGACGGCTCTGTGGCGCGCAGATCTGTCAAACTCTTCTCTGACGCCGTAGTCACACAGGCAAAGGAAGTTAAGGCAAGTTTTCACACGTGATTGGGTCTTGACACGGAGAGTGAGTGGCGGCGATGGCGGGAGCTCGTCTCTCCGAAGACGCTCCAACACACAAAGCACACCCTATATTCCATAAATTGGCGTGACCAGATTAAACCTCAATGAGAAAGGCAGGTTAAGATTAGCCAGTGGTGGATTTACTCTTGTCTGATGGCAACTTGTGATAACCACTAATATTTTTGCTGCAAGACAGAGCTTTTGTAAACAGATACCGGAACAAATTCCTTCATTGGGAGGAATTGTGAAAAGGTCTTATCGAAACACCACAGGGGATTCTGTCTATAATTGGCATAAATGGGTGACAGAGCAGGCAGCAGTTCACAATGGAGCACAGTGATGAACTTAAAGGAGAGGGACAAATTGCGGATTAGCAGATCGCCTCCTGATTATAATGTGAGTTAATGCGTGGAAAGGTCTTCCAAGGGGATTCTGTAGTGTAACTATAGTGAACATTACTTTACACGTTTATTGTTGCGAGCTATTTGACTGAAGATAATTTATTAATGTTTAAAGGTTCAGCGGCCTGTGTCCTTACTGGTCAGATAACTAATCAGGTGAATGTCAAATTAAGTATAATGTGAAAAAGAAAACTCATGAGTGCTCTAAAACAGTTGCTTCTATTCTTTGAGTTATTTTATTGTTTTTACTCTCTTTCTCTCTCTTAAGGACGTTTTGAGAGATAGCAGTTCAAAAATGGAACGGGAGCTTTCTTTGTAAATGCATTTCAAATGGCTTATCCAGTAGGTAGCCCCAGAGGACACCTCAGGGATAAACCTTGGCAAGAAAGGAAGATAGAGGAAAGACAGTGAAATTGGAAAGACGACACAGCCGTGACTAAAACAGTGGAAATATATAGAGAAAGGGTATCCTCTTAACCTGGATGTCTCTGCAGAGGAATCACCGATCCCCTATCAGCATTCACTTCCTCAACAATTTCTCCTGCTCTGTGTTTACTGTGTGCTGAGGTGATGCTGACATAACTGTTACTGGTGCTGATATAGTGCCATACTTAATGCAAAAAAAAAATCCCTTTTTTTCCCCTTCATATGGATATATTTAGATTTCAGATAGGATTAATATGTATTTTCACTAATACAGTTCAGGGAGATAGATAGTTTCAAAATAAATTTAAGCTTAAAAAAAACAAATTACGCTTTCCACTCCCACATCTTTTATGGAGGGGTTATATTTTCCTAACAATTCATGGTTACTGCCACGGGATTTCGTGTAGATATGTCCATCAAAAAAGATGCCAATAATTTAGATTTGCCACAGTCCTGATCAGAAGAATCATTAATATCTACTTTAGAATTCATTGTGTTCCCTGAGTTAATGCTATTTAGTACAGGCCCAAGATAAAAGAGGTTTGCGAAGCAAGGGAAGGGGAATGACCTAAACTGGGGATTGAAAAAGGGAATGGAAACCTCTCTACTTTCACTCATAGTCCCATGTGTTGTAGGCAAGCCACATCCTTTTAAAAGCTTTTGGCAAAATAGGCAAAGTGTGTACTGTATATGCCCTCTCCATTCTCCTCTTTCTCTTTAACTTCCCCTCACTCTTCTCCTCCCCCCGCCCTTCTTTTTTTGTCCCAGGGCATCTCCGTTCCTTAGTGGCAAGCCCAGCTGGGGGGGTTTTGTTGGCACTATGTGTGAACTTTCACTGTCTACTCACATGGGCTGGTGTGCCCCTGCACTCCACTATGCATGCTGCACTTACCGTGCACTCTTTAGGATTTGAATATTCTAATGCTAAACACACTTTTCTTTTTCATGCATTTGTATAAAGTGTTAAAAAAAAGGAAAGAAAAACAGACAGAACTGTTTGAACCTTTTTATATTCATTAGCAGTCCACTCTGAAACCACTAGAGGGAGCTTCATATGGGCAATGCAATGGACAATGCATTCCATTTCTTGATGTACCTTAATTTTATTAGTTACTCTTTATTCCTGTCGGACAAATTCACGAACATCACATGTGTATAATTTATTAGAATACGCTTTTGTTTTCCGGATTGTTAAAATTCAGTATTTGCTCCTCTCAGCCTGTGAATTAGTGAGTGTGTGTGTGTGTGTGTGTGTGTGTGTGTGTGTGTGTGTGTGTAGGCATAAGTGGTTTACAAGGCCAAAATTCAGGGTTACTTACCAGCATTATGAGGACATTCGATTTATGAGGACATTTTTAGTGTCCTTGTAATCCGAAAACTTTTTAACGGCATAACTACTGTATAGTTATAGTTAAAAATATGTTTTATGAAGGTATAAATATTACTATATATCTATTGTAATATAATATTGCTTTTTGTCTTTAATAACCTTCTGTACTATACTAAGGCCCTCACAAATATTGACCCCATATCCCATGAGGTGTGTGTTTGTGTATTTTTTTTAATTATTTCTCCCCCCTCGTTTATACACGATTCCGCCATCTTTTACACTTTTTCGCGCCATTGGTTACACAAAATTGCGCCAAGTGGGCGGCGCCATCCTATGGGCCAATCACGTACGTTGACCCGGGATTTCCCCAGTGAAAGTCCCGCTTAATGAGATCAGAGCCGTCGCAGTTTCTCAAACCAGGTAAGTCCTCTAAATTTTGATTATACACACATTTTTATATATGTAATAGAGTGTTAGTATTCATTGAGTTACCAGAAAGTAAGAAATAATAACAGGTAATCAATAAAACAGCTACGCACCGTACTGATCGGGAGCTACACGCGGATAACCGCGGGGCTAGCTGACATGTTACTTGTATTTAGCATCTTTTAAAAGTGCTATCAGTGTCGTATGTGTATGGGCATAACAAGTGTGTCTTTGGGCATATTTATTGTAATGGCAGGGGTTGCGTTAGCTGGCTATTGTCGACTTTTGGCCAGTTTGAAAAGCACATATCTGGTAAAGTCCTCGGCCAAATGGCCAAGGAAAACTCTGGAGAAAATTGACTAAATAAAATATGTTACCTATTTCAGTAACTGGTACTGTATAACAACGTGTTTTTGAGACGGTGCCTAAATATAATAAAGGTTTAATATTTATATCAAAAAAGCTTCGATCTACGCATACAACCTTTTTTTTTTTTTTTATTACAAAGCGTTGAAGCGCTATCATGCTGGAAATGCTCTCTTCGTGCATCATCGCATTTTCCAGGAGAACTGGAGCCTAAATTTAAATGTACTTTTATAAAAGTGTGCTACTAACTCAAGAGCTAATCAAATCGATTAGATTATTCTTTACACTTGCGCGTGCCGTGTTCATGCAGACTGACGCGCTGACTCGCTGGGGATTGGCCGGGTTGAGAGGCGCTGCCCTCGGCCTGTTTGCGCGGAGTGTCCGCGGAGATGACTAGTTAACGGAGCCGCTCCGCGTGCGGCAGAGCTGGGTCAGTTGTGAATTGCTCTAGGAGACTTTAGATGAATTCTAATCACGCTTCCCTCTGTCCCTCAATAATATTTCAGCGGTGAGTGAATGAATCGTTTATTTTACACCTGAAGCCAAGTTACAAGCACGGAGGTGCTACTGCCCAGCCTTCGTTGTGCAGCTGACACCGCGGGCGAAGCTGTAGGATAGAGACCAGGTTTACTTTCTGTCCGGGTTATTGTGCAGATGAGTGGGCTGCGTGTGACACCTGCCACTCACCATCGTCTCCACGCGCACAACTTTATGTTTGGATTTGAAGCTGCTGCACGTATTTCTCCCCTCGGAGTTATTTCATTAGAAATAGCGTGTCTTTAGACCCACTCCCTCGTATTAGAGCTACGAGCTATCAGTACTTTAACATAGGCCATACTTGTAGAAGGATTATGGATGCATTATTGATAATATGACACAATATTCATGTTTTTTTTCTGGCCAGTAATTTTACATTTTAAATGGTCTGGCAAAATTCTAGTTGTGTAGTATGTGCAGTCTTGATAAAATGTCATAATATAATATATGTCATATTGTGTAGTGTGGAATAAGAAAGCTATGGCCTGATAATGTATTTTAAGGTCTTCTAAGGTCTTCTGATAATGTATTTTAAGGTTTTCTAGTCTTTCTGTTGATTGTAAATATATGGTTTATCTGATTACATTAAGTCTGCATTTAATATAATGGTTACAGATGGCTTCAACAAGGCGGAGGATACCTCCAATAAAAGATGCGGTTTGTCATGCCTCCAAAGGATTGGACAAGACAACACATCTTGAAATAAAGTTCATCAGCTCATTCAAAGGTATGGCATTTTACTTTGTATGACTCTGTTCTGAAATCATGTTTAGTTTAGTTCCATGTTATTCTGATGAAAGAACGATATGAGAACATTCAGCCATGTCAACAAATAAGTCTAATAGTGTTGATCTTTAAGTTTTATCTGGTTTACATACATTTGACAAAGCGTGGCTTAAGCAGTGCTGCCCAGGCACTAATCGCCTTTTTCCTCCATCAGAATCTTAGCCTGGCTAACGCCAGACTAAAATCACAAGTGATATTTAGTCTGGGGACCACCAACTCATTTTCTCATAGGAGCGCTGTGGTTTACGATTGTCCATCCATCCATCTATTTTCTCCCACTTGTCCGTTGCCGGGTCGTGGGGGTTTACGATTGTCCATAGCCGTTTATTGGGCGCTATGCTACGAATGTCTATCATATCAGCATGGAGTGAATGAACCCCCTCCCTTTCATGTGTGAAGCACTTTGGGTGTGACTTGTGTCATATGAAAAGCGCTTTACAAATAAGTTTCCCTATCATCTGCACGTAGCCATAGCCAATCGTATCATCGTATCAGAGGACGTATGACGTACTCGCTGTAAACTAAAGTATTTAGAACAAGGTCTAAAGCTTGATCGAAAGATGGCGACGCGTCTGATGCTGTCATGTTGGATCCGTAAATACACTTTTTTTGTTTAAATCTGTAAACAAACTACAATCTTCCGTATGTCGAATAGCGCGTCATCTTGCCGTCCCTCCTCGTTCTGTGATTGGTCCCAAATCCATGCGAAGATTTTGGCCATGGTCCCCAGACTGCTGTGCAGTTCCAAAGGATTCGATCGCACACAGCAGTCTGCCGTTAGCCAGGCATCAGAGTCTGGGTATTTTCGGTAAACATTTGTTCAGGGATATTAGTGCTGTGGTGTGAATGAAAGAATTAAACTTTTAAACTTCTCCTCATGGGGAAATTTGTTCTGGGCACATGGTACAGATGCAGCTTACAACATGTGATACAGTCGGACAAAATAAACAATTGGTGCAATTTAGGATAAAATGTATGATAAAAATAAGTGCAAACTTGAATAATGCAATAAATAAAACATTTAAAGCTAAATAAACTCAATCATCCAGCCGTCCATGGGCAGACCGGGGATACACATGAGTGGAGCCAAGGGGATGTTGTGATTCTAGAGCAGCAGATGAATTAGGGCTGGGTGATATGGCCTAAAATCTATATCATGATATGAAAAAATAAATATCACGATAACGATATATTTGACGATATAATTGACAATGGACGAATTACTTCAAAATCCCAGCTTTACGCCTATTGGGAAGATTCATTCAGTGATATTTTATTCTTTTTTTTTTATTACGGCATAATTGTCTTGCAAATATGATCTACTCAAGCAGTTTACATCCTTCATTTCATTTTACTTTTTCTGCACGTGTCCCCGTGTTCTACAGTCACCGTTTATGCTGCTCTGATGGAGCAGAGCGTAACATAAATTATATTGTGTCCACAACGATATAAAAAATTACAACGATATCAAAACATTATATCGCGATAACGATATGCGATACAATATGGCCCAACCCTAAGATGAATAATATTTAGAGAGTAATTGATTGATGAGAGGGAAGGACAGGGAAAGAGGAGAAGGACACAGCTGTAAGCCAAGGGTGGTTCACACACAGAAGAGTGGAGTCTGTTGATCAAATCTCCGGCTTGAATCATCTCTCCTCATCCTCCGACTCCCTGGCCGCTTTGACCATAATAATAATTAGGGCTGGGCGATATGGCCTAAAATCTATATCATGATATGAAAAAATAAATATCACGATAACGATATATTTGACGATATAATTGACAATGGACGAATTACTTCAAAATCCCAGCCTTACGCCTATTGGGAAGATTCATTCAGTAATATTTTATTCTTTTTTTTTTTTTTACGGCATAATTGTCTTCCAAATATGATCTACTCAAGCAGTTTACATTTCATTTTACTTTTTTAGCACGTGTGTCCGTGTTCTAAAGTCACCGTTTATGCTGCTCTGATGGAGCGTAACATAAATTATATTGTGTCCACATCGATATAAAAAATTACAACGATATCAAAACATTATATCGCGATAACGATATGCGATACGATATGGCCCAAGCCTAATAATAATGCATTGGTTTTATATAGCGCTTTTCTGGACACTCGTAGACGCTTTACATTGCATTATTCATTCACTCCATACTTGTTGGTGGTAAGCTGTTAAAGGAATAGGCCACCGTTTTTACATACTGAGATATGTTCTTACCTTTGCTTTGACGGGTTCATTTGTACCTGTCTGGTCTCCACGTGTGCCCTCAGTCACGTAAATACAGCACAGACGGCGTTAGCATTTAGCCTCTCTCTTCTCCTCTATAGCTCCAAACCAGGTGAAAATAGAAGCTACAAAACTCTTCCACGTTTTCCCTATTTAAATATGGTTACGTGAAGTGTTACACTACAAAGTATAATTACACAAAATTAAACAATATGGATTTTCTAAGCGGATAAAGAGGGGAGTAATTCGGCATCCGCACAGTAAAGTGAAGATATCACTGTGCGGATGCCGAAATACTCCTGGTATCCTTCTATCTTCACCTCGTTTGGAGCTATAGAGGAGAGGAGAGAGGTACAAATGAACCCGTCTAAGCTAAGATAAGAACCATAGACTGTATAAAGAATAGACAACTCCTTCTCACTCCTCCCCGTTTACCACAATGACCACGTTCGAGGGGGAATTCATGGTAGATTTACAGACTCCTCCTCCCCTGCTCTGACAAAGCATGTTCCTAAAAAAGGCACAAGGGCGAGATCTTCACTGTAGACTCCGCCCTTGCGTGACGTGTAGCTCGCGCAGCTCCAATGCTAACAGTCCGACGCTCATTAAGTACGAGATTTCTAAAATGTATCCTACAAAAACCAGCCCGGTGCCTCTGATTGTGTCTAACCCAGCGTAATCACAGGAGAAATATCCAGCTGTAGACAGTTCCTAAACATTAGGCACCGGGCGTTGAAGTTGTTTTTAACGTGTCTAAAGTGCAATGCATTCCAATGGGGGTCTAGTGGAGATTGAAAGCGACAAAAGCGAGCCCGTCAGTCTGTGTCATCCAACCACTCACTCACACTACTTATCATTATGCTCATGTCACAACAGAGCTCCATCTTCTGACTGATCAACACACTGATTAAGTTAAGATTTTTCAACTTGCAAGCAGGGCGGTGGGGGCGAAATTTCTGAAACGCTTTTCTGCAACACTCCAGATGCACGGCAAACGCTCATGTCGCCCCCGCTCTTGCCCTTTAAATCGCCCTAATTGATGGCTCTACTTACATTCATTGCACCGCAAAACGTTTATTCACTCCTGATGGCTCCTTGACATAGGGATAACATGTAAATCACTCGCACCTGATGCCTCCATCCTGTTTGGTCTGAATGTGGCTTCATGTTTTCTTTACTTTTGTGACTCTGACATCAGTGCAGTTGTTAGATGGTGTTGGCGATTCTTTGCTTGTTCATTCACGGAAAGAAGAGACTGGGCTCCAAATCTTTTACTGTTTCAATTGTGTATGGACTGGGGGTGTGTTATGTGGTGATGCACAGTGAGACAGAAGTGATGTAGCTACAGTCTTGTGTCTTTGGTTTGAGTTGTGCTCACATGCAAGTCATTATACTGAAATATTCCAATAGTTCCAATCAAAATGTGACAAAGCAGATGTGTAGAATGGCACTGTGACGCCTACAATTCAAAATGTAATGAATTAGGTTAGTTTAAATTTGGTTTTGCACTCTTAAATCTGCCCTCCTATTGGGCGTGCATGTGCAATCAACCCAAAGGGGAAAAAAATACTTTTAAGCCCTGAGGGTTATTGATATATTTATGACATAATATGGCTCCTGTTTGATCTGAATATTAAATTTTGTCTATATGTACTAGGACGAGGAGTGTTTTCCACGGCACACTTGGAAAAGGGAGACTTTGTTGCGGAGTACAAAGGCGAGTTCATACCAGAAGGGAAGGCAGTAAAGAGGAGCGTGACTTTTATATATGCATTCCGGTGGCGAGAAAGAACCTGGTGGTAAGATTAAATTTTTTCAATGTCTTTTATGGTAAATAAAGTTATGATCTGAAGACATCAGTAATATACAGTAGTACACACAGGCAGATGCCAATATGTTATTGAAAGACAATTTTGTTAATAATGCATTTACAGTGGCTCCCTAATGACATTGGTGAGGAGACAGACTGCTTTTCGTTCCCTGTTTTCTTTGGTTGAGCTCCTAAATTTTTGACTGCTCCTAAATTTCAGAATTAGGAGCGCAATCGCTACCAAGAAAAAAAGTTAATTTCAAGCCCTGGTTGTATAGTTGGCTAACATCAACTTGAACATTCAATCATGTTAGTCTAAGTCAGTGGTGCACAATCTGTAGAAATATCAAGAGTTGCTGTATTTACATTAAAGAACATTTAAAATCATTACTGAAACTCGTGTACTGTATACATTCTCCAAAAGGAGCAATACCGATTACAGTTAATAACTATGATGAATCTACGTAATGAATCCAGTATCAGTCACATGCACTTTTCCTGCAGCAGGCCTCTTGTTTCCAAAGCAATAAGAGACCAAATGTACGTGTTCAGTTTTCCAAACCCTGCTACACACACAGACGTTGTGTGTACCAGTACCATTTATGAATTACATTTATCCTATTGTAATTACATTATCAATCGCCTTTTGGCTAATTCCGGTGCATTTACAGAAATGTTGATTAATGTACACTGTCCCTGTCAAATAAATAAATAAAATAAAAATAAAAATCGTACATTTAGCAGCACCATTTGGCGATTGGCCTCATTGACAAAAGAAGAACTTGTAGTTACATGTCAAAGCAGCTTATTAATACAGACCAAAGCTACAAACCCATTTGAACTGTTAATATAATTGAAGGAAATGTACATTTATTAGCTACATTATACCAGGGATCATACCACATTTGCTCTACCTGGTCCCTTCAGATCTCAGAAGCTAAGGTAGGTACGGCCTAGTTGGCCTAAGTTATAGACTAATAGCTTGATGAACCGTGCAAGCCCTCTTAGCTTCACTTGGCGCACGTTCATTTCAATACATATAAAGCACAGACATTTTAGGGCCTGATCTTCTGCCTGACGCAGCAAAAGCATTAATTAGCTCAGAAGAGAGTGACATCTTGCGTGCAAACAAACGGTGGGTTTGTTTACGTGGCTTAGAAAGAAGGGATCGACTGAAAACTTAAAATGTTCTGAATTTCTCTTTTAAAGGACCTGTATCATGCTATTTTAAGCCATTCCAAAGTAAAGTATAGGCATTTATATGATATATTGTACCTCTACCACTACGGAGCACTAATTTTTGTGATAAATATAAGTATTTTCTGGAGGTATTTTTCCAACCCGGAAGACAAAACGCTTGGATTCAGTTAACTCCGCCCCCTCTCGCCGCTCATACAACTTTAGCAGTAGTAGAAATATATATATCACAGCAAAAAGTGAAGTTACTTCATGATGCTGTTATAAGGAGTTAACATGTGCAACACAGCTTCATGGCTAAATGGCTAACACACACGCTAACATGCATTTTGATCGACTCACCAGTCTGATGTTTCCATTATAGGACTTGCGTTGGTTATAAAAGTTAATCCACTTTGATTCTGGCCAAGGTCCATTAGCATCCATCAGCGACAGGCACAGACAAACACTATTTTGGCTGATAGTCGCTGAATCCCGGGGGGAAATTCCAACTTCTATGGCCTCTTCTTTAGGAAGGTTGAATAAAGTCCTGTCCTCGCAGCGGTTTTCTCCGTGACATTATCGTGAGGTAAGAAAAAAGAACAGGTGTCCAGACTCCAGAGTAGGTTAGAAAAAGCTCCCTCTTCACAACTTTCGGTGCAACATGACATGACCATCTGTTCAGACAGTCTATGGTTCAGACGCTCAGGGGGAGCGTTTGTTTTGACTATAGGGGCAGCGCGGATTTCTTACGACAGAAATAATGAAAAAAGCAGTTTTACAAATGAAAATCATGCCGTAAGGCATTAGATTACAGACGACGAGCACTTCCGTTCCGCTGTGACGACACAACTGAACATGTCAGTCATTTACAAGGAGAGGGCGGATCAGCTGCTCAGAGCGCAGGATTCAGGAGGATTACTGAGAACTGCGTGAATGAAGCCAAACACCACTCTGGGGGTGTTTTTGATAAGGAAATAGCATAACAACACGGTTAAAAGCTCCAAAAAGTCGATTTTGCATGATATAGGACCTTTAAAGGAAAGATGCCGTGTAAGAAGTTAATTATATAAATGTATTGAATGTGCTGAATTGTGTTTTTCTGAAGTATTGATGCAACTCAAGAAGACGGCAGCTACGGGAGGCTCATCAACGATGACCACAAAAACCCGAACTGCAAGATGAGAATGGTCGAACTACTGGACAAACCACATCTTTGTCTATTTGCATTGCGAGAAATTAAACCAGGAGAGGAAATAACGTACGATTATGGAGGAACCGACTGTCCATGGAGGACAAAGGTTTGGAACATTTCACATTAATTGCAACTTGTCATTTAATAACAGTATTACAATTTCTCAAAAAAACAAACAAACAAACATACAAAAAGCCTTGATTGAGAATGCATTTAGGCTATATTATGTACACAATTTGGCAATGTATTTGTCCTCTTTGCTCTCTTCAACACACTGAACCCTGATGAGTCCAGGTTTAGTCCTGGGTCATACCTGCTGGCTGCCTTGCCTTGCCTTGCCTAGATATGTGTGAATTACAATCGCGCGTGCGTATTCAATTAGGATGTCCTCAGTTTTAAATCCGTATTAGTCATTCCACTTTGCTTTAGAAGAACACTCTAAATATTGTGATTTGGTTGGTTTAGAGAGATCCTGTTCCTCTGCAATGCAGAACGAGTGGATTAAGGAGATGGATTGATGAAGTAACCTAATATTTGTGTTCTGTCTCTGTTTCTCTCTTAGACCTTTACTCCAGATGCCTTAGAAGAAAAATGTCGTCGTCCTCCTCCTCATCCAAAGGTATATTCATATGTGTTTGTGTGAACGTAGTCATGGTTTACAGAGTCCTCATTCGGTATAAGAAGACTTGGGCTTTGAAGAAGCTACTTCTTCAAAGCCCATTATACTCCGCTCTTTTTGCCACAGATCAGCACTTCACTTGTATTGACACTTCTGGTAGAGTGCAAAGTCCGTTTACCAATTGAAGAATGAGGGAAAATGTTTGCTTAAATATGATGTACAGTAGATTGATTTGTGCAAAATGTCCAATGAAGAGGCTCTGTTCCTCTGCAGTAAAACACAAAGTGGATTCAGGAGATGGATAGATGAAGTAACCTTTACTTTTGTTCTCTCTGTCTCTCAGATCGTGACTCCAGCTGCTGTTGGAGAACAAGAAAATTCTCCTCCTCATTCAAAGGTACATTCCCATGTGTTTATGTGAAATTAATCATGGTTTGGAGCAGGGTCTTGAATAAAAGTTCCCTGAGGTCCAAACTGAAGAACAAAATGTCAAAGGTCCGGAACATACAGGGGTAATTCACAGTCATATGGGGATTTTTAATCCAGTAATAATTACTGTGCTTTGAAAATAATGTCATTCATTCAATTGTGTAGTTGTTGATGTTTTTTTACTCTAAAGATACATTTTGGCTCCTAAACAGCAGAATGCATTTAGGCTATATTATGTACACAATTTGGCAATGCAGCAATGTATTTGTCCACTTTGCTCTCTTCAACACACTGGACCCTGATCAGTCCAGGTTTAGTCCTGGTTCTCCCTGTGTCTGCGTAGGTTTCCTCCGGTTTTCCCTACCACTAAAAACATGTACAATAGGCAAGGATGTTTGAGACGGCACATGGGGGGCGACAGATGGAAATTAGCCCACGGCTACAATCCGGTGTGGCTTGTTCATTAACTTGCACTGGGACAGTTAGAGAAGAAGAGGAAGGGAGAGATCACACGTATCTGCTCGTCTGTGGGGATTCAAGTCAGGTCCAAGTTTGTGTCCGGACGGGTTGGCGCTCGGGTCCGCATCCGGTCCGAGGTCCACCATTTAGGGACCTCTGCTTTAGAAGAACACTCTAAATATTGTGATTTGGTTGGTTTAGAGAGATCCTGTTCCTCTGCAATGCAGAACAAGTGGATTAAGGAGATGGATTGATGAAGTAACCTAATATTTGTGCTCTGTCTCTGTTTCTCTCTTAGACCTTTACTCCAGATGCCTTAGAAGACCAAGAAAAATGTCGTCGTCCTCCTCCTCATCCAAAGGTATATTCATATGTGTTTGTGTGAACGTAGTCATGGTTTACAGAGTCCTCATTCGGTATAAGAAGACTTGGGCTTTCAAGAAGCTACTTCTTCAAAGCCCATTATACTCCGCTCTTTTTGCCACAGATCAGCACTTCACTTGTATTGACACTTCTGGTAGAGTGCAAAGTCCGTTTACCAAGTGAAGAATGAGGGAAAATGTTTGCTAAAATATGATGTGCAGTAGATTGATTTGTGCAAAATGTCCAATGAAGAGGCTCTGTTCCTCTGCAGTAAAACACAAAGTGGATTCAGGAGATGGATAGATGAAGTAACCTTTACTTTTGTTCTCTCTGTCTCTCAGATCGTGACTCCAGCTGCTGTTGGAGAACAAGAAAATTCTCCTCCTCATTCAAAGGTACATTCCCATGTGTTTATGTGAAATTAATCATGGTTTGGAGCAGGGTCTTGAATAAAAGTTCCCTGAGGTCCAAACTGAAGAACAAAATGTCAAAGGTCCGGAACATACAGGGGTAATTCACAGTCATATGGGGATTTTTAATCCAGTAATAATTACTGTGCTTTGAAAATAATGTCATTCATTCAATTGTGTAGTTGTTGATGTTTTTTTACTCTAAAGATACATTTTGGCTCCTAAACAGCAGAATGCATTTAGGCTATATTATGTACACAATTTGGCAATGCAGCAATGTATTTGTCCACTTTACTCTCTTCAACACACTGGACCCTGATCAGTCCAGGTTTAGTCCTGGTTCTCCCTGTGTCTGCGTAGGTTTCCTCCGGTTTTCCCTACCACTAAAAACATGTACAATAGGCAAGGATGTTTGAGACGGCACATGGGGGGCGACAGATGGAAATTAGCCCACGGCTACAATCCGGTGTGGCTTGTTCATTAACTTGCACTGGGACAGTTAGAGAAGAAGAGGAAGGGAGAGATCACACGTATCTGCTCGTCTGTGGGGATTCAAGTCAGGTCCAAGTTTGTGTCCGGACGGGTTGGCGCTCGGGTCCGCATCCGGTCCGAGGTCCACCATTTAGGGACCTCTGCTTTAGAAGAACACTCTAAATATTGTGATTTGGTTGGTTTAGAGAGATCCTGTTCCTCTGCAATGCAGAACAAGTGGATTAAGGAGATGGATTGATGAAGTAACCTAATATTTGTGCTCTGTCTCTGTTTCTCTCTTAGACCTTTACTCCAGATGCCTTAGAAGAACAAGAAAAATGTCGTCGTCCTCCTCCTCATCCAAAGGTATATTCATATGTGTTTGTGTGAACGTAGTCATGGTTTACAGAGTCCTCATTCGGTATAAGAAGACTTGGGCTTTGAAGAAGCTACTTCTTCAAAGCCCATTATACTCCGCTCTTTTTGCCACAGATCAGCACTTCACTTGTATTGACACTTCTGGTAGAGTGCAAAGTCCGTTTACCAATTGAAGAATGAGGGAAAATGTTTGCTAAAATATGATGTACAGTAGATTGATTTGTGCAAAATGTCCAATGAAGAGGCTCTGTTCCTCTGCAGTAAAACACAAAGTGGATTCAGGAGATGGATAGATGAAGTAACCTTTACTTTTGTTCTCTCTGTCTCTCAGATCGTGACTCCAGCTGCCGTTGGAGAACAAGAAAATTCTCCTCCTCATTCAAAGGTACATTCCCATGTGTTTATGTGAAATTAATCATGGTTTGGAGCAGGGTCTTGAATAAAAGTTCCCTGAGGTCCAAACTGAAGAACAAAATGTCAAAGGTCCGGAACATACGGGGGTAATTCACAGTCATATGGGGATTTTTAATCCAGTAATAATTACTGTGCTTTGAAAATAATGTCATTCATTCAATTGTGTAGTTGTTGATGTTTTTTTACTCTAAAGATACATTTTGGCTCCTAAACAGCAGAATGCATTTAGGCTATATTATGTACACAATTTGGCAATGTATTTGTCCTCTTTGCTCTCTTCAACACACTGAACCCTGATCAGTCCAGGTTTAGTCCTGGGTCATACCTGCTGGCTGCCGACTGGGAAACAGCCTAGATATGTGTGAATTACAATCGCGCGTGCGTATTCAATTAGGATGTCCTCAGTTTTAAATCCGTATTAGTCATTCCACAGCCATCTGGAGGGTGGCACGGTAGCACAGCGGTTAGAGCTCGTGCTTCACAGCTAGAAGGTCTGGGGTTCGATTCCCACCAGGGACGGGGCCTTTCTCTGTGGAGTTTGCATGTTCTCCCAGTGACTGCGTAGGTTTCCTCTGGTTTTCCCTACCACTAAAAACATGTACAATAGGCAAGGATGTTTGAGACGGCACATGGGGGACGACAGATGGAAATTAGCCCACGGCTACAATCTGGTGTGGCTTCTTCATTAACTTGCACTGGTACAGTCAGAGAGGAAAGGAGAGATCGCTCGTCTGTGGGGATTCAAGTCAGGTCCAAGTTTGTGTCCGGACGGGTTGGTGCTTGGGTCCGCATCCGGTCCGAGGTCCACCATTTAGGGACCTCTGCTTTAGAAGAGGTCCCTAAAGCAGAGGTTGGTTTAGAGAGATCCTGTTCCTCTGCAATGCAGAACAAGTGGATTAAGGAGATGGATTGATGAAGTAACCTAATATTTGTGTTCTGTCTCTGTTTCTCTCTTAGACCTTTACTCCAGATGCCTTAGAAGACCAAGAAAAATGTCGTCGTCCTCCTCCTCATCCAAAGGTATATTCATATGTGTTTGTGTGAACGTAGTCATGGTTTACAGAGTCCTCATTCGGTATAAGAAGACTTGGTCTTTGAAGAAGCCACTTCTTCAAAGCCCATTATACTCCGCTCTTTTTGCCACAGATCAGCACTTCACTTGTATTGACACTTCTGGTAGAGTGCAAAGTCCGTTTACCAAGTGAAGAATGAGGGAAAATGTTTGCTAAACTATGATGTGCAGTAGATTGATTTGTGCAAAATGTCCAATGAAGAGGCTCTGTTCCTCTGCAGTAAAACACAAAGTGGATTCAGGAGATGGATAGATGAAGTAACCTTTACTTTTGTTCTCTCTGTCTCTCAGATCGTGACTCCAGCTGCCGTTGGAGAACAAGAAAATTCTCCTCCTCATTCAAAGGTACATTCCCATGTGTTTATGTGAAATTAATCATGGTTTGGAGCAGGGTCTTGAATAAAAGTTCCCTGAGGTCCAAACTGAAGAACAAAATGTCAAAGGTCCGGAACATACAGGGGTAATTCACAGTCATATGGGGATTTTTAATCCAGAAACAATTACTGTGCTTTGAAAATAATGTCATTCATTCAATTGTGTAGTTGTTGATGTTTTTTTACTCTAAAGATACATTTTGGCTCCTAAACAGCAGAATGCATTTAGGCTATATTATGTACACAATTTGGCAATGCAGCAATGTATTTGTCCTCTTTGCTCTCTTCAACACACTGGACCCTGATCAGTCCAGGTTTAGTCCTGGTTCTCCCTGTGTCTGCGTAGGTTTCCTCCAGTTTT